>CM076984.1:39618701-39671201 GCA_039105355.1 Benthosema pterotum
GCCTTGCGTTTTTGCCAGATTTCATCTTTTTTGTCATTTTTCGAAAAACCTCAAAAACGATGAAAAACCGTAAGGCTATAGCCTTTGCGTTTTTTCAAAATTTCGACATTTTTCGAAAGTGCTCAAAAATGCTCAAATGATGAAAAATGGCATGCTGTGCAAGACCGTAAGGCTATAGCCTTGCGTTTTTGCCAGATTTTGTCATTTTTGTCATTTTTCGAAAAACCTCAAAACGATGAAAAACCGTAAGGCTATAGCCTTTGCGTTTTTTCAAAATTTCGACATTTTTCGAAAATGCTCAAAAATGCTCAAAATGATGAAAAACGGCATGCTGTGCAAGACCGTAAGGCTATAGCCTTGCGTTTTTGCCAGATTTTGTCATTTTTCGAAAAACCTCAAAACGATGAAAAACCGTAAGGCTATAGCCTTTGCGTTTTTTCAAAATTTCGACATTTTTCGAAAGTGCTCAAAAATGCTCAAAATGATGAAAATTGGCATGCTGTGCAAGACCGTAAGGCTATAGCCTTGCGTTTTTGCCAGATTTTGTCATTTTTTGTCATTTTTCGAAAAACCTCAAAACGATGAAAAACCGTAAGGCTATAGCCTTTGCGTTTTTTCAAAATTTCGACATTTTTCGAAAGTGCTCAAAAATGCTCAAAATGATGAAAAATGGCATGCTGTGCAAGACCGTAAGGCTATAGCCTTGCGTTTTTGCAGATTTTGTCATTTTTTGTCATTTTTCGAAAAACCTCAAAACGATGAAAAACCGTAAGGCTATAGCCTTTGCGTTTTTTCAAAATTTCGACATTTTTCGAAAGTGCTAAAAAATGCTCAAAATGATGAAAAATGGCATGCTGTGCAAGACCGTAAGGCTATAGCCTTGCGTTTTTGCCAGATTTTGTCATTTTTTGTCATTTTTCGAAAAACCTCAAAACGATGAAAAACCGTAAGGCTATAGCCTTTGCGTTTTTTCAAAATTTCGACATTTTTCGAAAGTGCTCAAAAATGCTCAAAATGATGAAAAATGGCATGCTGTGCAAGACAGTAAGGCTATAGCCTTGCGTTTTGCCAGATTTTGTCATTTTTGTCATTTTTCGAAAAACCTCAAAACGATGAAAAACCGTAAGGCTATAGCCTTTGCGTTTTTTCAAAATTTCGACATTTTTCGAAAGTGCTCAAAAATGCTCAAAATGATGAAAAATGGCATGCATGCTGTGCAAGACCGTAAGGCTATAGCCTTGCGTTTTTGCCAGATTTTGTCATTTTTCGAAATACACTAAAAACGATTGAAAAAACGTAAGGCTATAGCCTTTGCGTTTTTTCAAAATTTCGACATTTTTCGAAAGTGCTCAAAAATGCTCAAAATGATGAAAAATGGCATGCTGTGCAAGACCGTAAGGCTATAGCCTTGCGTTTTTGCCAGATTTTGTCATTTTTTGTCATTTTTCGAAAAACCTCAAAACGATGAAAAACCGTAAGGCTATAGCCTTTGCGTTTTTTCAAAATTTCGACATTTTTCGAAAGTGCTCAAAAATGCTCAAAATGATGAAAAATGGCATGCTGTGCAAGACCGTAAGGCTATAGCCTTGCGTTTTTGTCATTTTTTGTCATTTTTCGAAAAACCTCAAAACGATGAAAAACCGTAAGGCTATAGCCTTTGCGTTTTTTCAAAATTTCGACATTTTTCGAAAATGCTCAAAAATGCTCAAAATGATGAAAAATGGCATGCTGTGCAAGACCGTAAGGCTATAGCCTTGCGTTTTTGCCAGATTTTGTCTTTTTTGTCATTTTTCGAAAAACCTCAAAACGATGAAAAACCGTAAGGCTATAGCCTTTGCGTTTTTTCAAAATTTCGACATTTTTCGAAAGTGCTCAAAAATGCTCAAAATGATGAAAAATGGCATGCTGTGCAAGACCGTAAGGCTATAGCCTTGCGTTTTTGCCAGATTTTGTCTTTTTGTCATTTTTCGAAAAACCTCAAAACGATGAAAAACCGTAAGGCTATAGCCTTTGCGTTTTTTCAAAATTTCGACATTTTTCGAAAGTGCTCAAAAATGCTCAAAATGATGAAAAATGGCATGCTGTGCAAGACCGTAAGGCTATAGCCTTGCGTTTTTTTTTGCCATTTTTTGTCATTTTTCGAAAAACCTCAAAACGATGAAAAACCGTAAGGCTATAGCCTTTGCGTTTTTTAAAATTTCGACATTTTTCGAAAGTGCTCAAAAATGCTCAAAATGATGAAAAATGGCATGCTGTGCAAGACCGTAAGGCTATAGCCTTGCGTTTTTGCCAGATTTTGTCATTTTTTGTCATTTTTCGAAAAACCTCAAAACGATGAAAAACCGTAAGGCTATAGCCTTTGCTTTTTTTCAAAATTTCGACATTTTTCGAAAATGCTCAAAAATGCTCAAAATGATGAAAAATGGCTTGCTGTGCAAGACCGTAAGGCTATAGCCTTGCGTTTTTGCCAGATTTCGTCATTTTTTGTCATTTTTCGAAAAACCTCAAAACGATGAAAAACCGTAAGGCTATAGCCTTTGCGTTTTTTCAAAATTTCGACATTTTTCGAAAGTCATCAAAAATGCTCAAAATGATGAAAAATGGCATGCTGTGCAAGACCGTAAGGCTATAGCCTTGCGTTTTTGCCAGATTTTGTCATTTTTCGAAAAACCTCAAACGATGAAAAACCGTAAGGCTATAGCCTTTGCGTTTTTTCAAAATTTCGACATTTTTCGAAAGTGCTCAAAAATGCTCAAAATGATGAAAAATGGCATGCTGTGCAAGACCGTAAGGCTATAGCCTTGCGTTTTTGCCAGATTTTGTCATTTTTGTCATTTTTCGAAAAACCTCAAAACGATGAAAAACCGTAAGGCTATAGCCTTTGCGTTTTTTCAAAATTTCGACATTTTTCGAAAGTGCTCAAAAATGCTCAAAATGATGAAAAATGGCATGCTGTGCAAGACCGTAAGGCTATAGCCTTGCGTTTTTTGCCAGATTTTGTCATTTTTTGTCATTTTTCGAAAAACCTCAAAACGATGAAAAACCGTAAGGCTATAGCCTTTGCGTTTTTTTCAAAATTTCGACATTTTTCGAAAGTGCTCAAAAATGCTCAAAATGATGAAAAAATGGCATGCTGTGCAAGACCGTAAGGCTATAGCCTTGCGTTTTTGCCAGATTTTGTCATTTTTGTCATTTTTCGAAAAACCTCAAAACGATGAAAAACCGTAAGGCTATAGCCTTTGCGTTTTTTCAAAATTTCGACATTTTTCGAAAGTGCTCAAAAATGCTCAAAATGATGAAAAATGGCATGCTGTGCAAGACCGTAAGGCTATAGCCTTGCGTTTTTGCCAGATTTTCATTTTTTGTCATTTTTCGAAAAACCTCAAAACGATGAAAAACCGTAAGGCTATAGCCTTTGCGTTTTTTCAAAATTTCGACATTTTTCGAAAGTGCTCAAAAATGCTCAAAATGATGAAAAATGGCATGCTGTGCAAGACCGTAAGGCTATAGCCTTGCGTTTTTGCCAGATTTTGTCATTTTTTGTCATTTTTCGAAAAACCTCAAAACGATGAAAAACCGTAAGGCTATAGCCTTTGCGTTTTTTCAAAATTTCGACATTTTTCGAAAGTGCTCAAAAATGCTCAAAATGATGAAAAATGGCATGCTGTGCAAGACCGTAAGGCTATAGCCTTGCGTTGGATTTTGCCATTTTTTGTCATTTTTCGAAAAACCTCAAAACGATGAAAAACCGTAAGGCTATAGCCTTTGCGTTTTTTCAAAATTTCGACATTTTTCGAAAGTGCTCAAAAATGCTCAAAATGATGAAAAATGGCATGCTGTGCAAGACCGCAAGGCTATAGCCTTGCGTTTTTGCCAGATTTTGTCATTTTTGTCATTTTTCGAAAAACCTCAAAACGATGAAAAACCGTAAGGCTATAGCCTTTGCGTTTTTTCAAAATTTCGACATTTTTCGAAAGTGCTCAAAAATGCTCAAAATGATGAAAAATGGCATGCTGTGCAAGACCGTAAGGCTATAGCCTTGCGTTTTTGCCAGATTTTGTCATTTTTGTCATTTTTCGAAAAACCTCAAAACGATGAAAAACCGTAAGGCTATAGCCTTTGCGTTTTTTTCAAAATTTCGACATTTTTCGAAAGTGCTCAAAAATGCTCAAAATGATGAAAAATGGCATGCTGTGCAAGACCGTAAGGCTATAGCCTTGCGTTTTTGCCAGATTTTGTCATTTTTGTCATTTTTCGAAAAACCTCAAAACGATGAAAAACCGTAAGGCTATAGCCTTTGCGTTTTTTCAAAATTTCGACATTTTTCGAAAGTGCTCAAAAATGCTCAAAATGATGAAAAATGGCATGCTGTGCAAGACCGTAAGGCTATAGCCTTGCGTTTTTGCCAGATTTTGTCATTTTTGTCATTTTTCGAAAAACCTCAAAACGATGAAAAACCGTAAGGCTATAGCCTTTGCGTTTTTTCAAAATTTCGACATTTTTCGAAAAGTGCTCAAAAATGCTCAAAATGATGGAAAATGGCATGCTGTGCAAGACCGTAAGGCTATAGCCTTGCGTTTTTTTTGTCATTTTTGTCATTTTTCGAAAAACCTCAAAACGATGAAAAACCGTAAGGCTATAGCCTTTGCGTTTTTTCAAAATTTCGACATTTTTCGAAAGTGCTCAAAAATGCTCAAAATGATGAAAAAATGGCATGCTGTGCAAGACCGTAAGGCTATAGCCTTGCGTTTTTGCCAGATTTTGTCATTTTTGTCATTTTTCGAAAAACCTCAAAACGATGAAAAACCGTAAGGCTATAGCCTTTGCGTTTTTTCAAAATTTCGACATTTTTCGAAAGTGCTCAAAAATGCTCAAAATGATGAAAAATGGCATGCTGTGCAAGACCGTAAGGCTATAGCCTTGCGTTTTTGCCAGATTTTGTCATTTTTCGAAAAACCTCAAAACGATGAAAAAACCGTAAGGCTATAGCCTTTGCGTTTTTTCAAAATTTCGACATTTTTCGAAAGTGCTCAAAAATGCTCAAAATGATGAAAAATGGCATGCTGTGCAAGACCGTAAGGCTATAGCCTTGCGTTTTTGCCAGATTTTGTCATTTTTTGTCATTTTTCGAAAAACCTCAAAACGATGAAAAACCGTAAGGCTATAGCCTTTGCGTTTTTTCAAAATTTCGACATTTTCGAAAGTGCTCAAAAATGCTCAAAATGATGAAAAATGGCATGCTGTGCAAGACCGTAAGGCTATAGCCTTGCGTTTTTGCCAGATTTTGTCATTTTTTGTCATTTTTCGAAAAACCTCAAAACGATGAAAAACCGTAAGGCTATAGCCTTTGCGTTTTTTCAAAATTTCGACATTTTTCGAAAGTGCTCAAAAATGCTCAAAATGATGAAAATGGCATGCTGTGCAAGACCGTAAGGCTATAGCCTTGCGTTTTTGCCAGATTTTGTCATTTTTTGTCATTTTTCGAAAAACCTCAAAACGATGAAAAACCGTAAGGCTATAGCCTTTGCGTTTTTTCAAAATTTCGACATTTTTCGAAAGTGCTCAAAAATGCTCAAAATGATGAAAAATGGCATGCTGTGCAAGACCGTAAGGCTATAGCCTTGCGTTTTTGCCAGATTTTGTCATTTTTGTCATTTTTCGAAAAACCTCAAAACGATGAAAAACCGTAAGGCTATAGCCTTTGCGTTTTTTCAAAATTTCGACATTTTTCGAAAGTGCTCAAAAATGCTCAAAATGATGAAAAATGGCATGCTGTGCAAGACCGTAAGGCTATAGCCTTGCGTTTTGCCAGATTTTGTCATTTTTCGAAAAACCTCAAAACGATGAAAACCGTAAGGCTATAGCCTTTGCGTTTTTTCAAAATTTCGACATTTTTCGAAAGTGCTCAAAAATGCTCAAAATGATGAAAAATGGCATGCTGTGCAAGACCGTAAGGCTATAGCCTTGCGTTTTTGCCAGATTTTGTCATTTTTGTCATTTTTCGAAAAACCTCAAAACGATGAAAAACCGTAAGGCTATAGCCTTTGCGTTTTTTCAAAATTTCGACATTTTTCGAAAGTGCTCAAAAATGCTCAAAATGATGAAAAATGGCATGCTGTGCAAGACCGTAAGGCTATAGCCTTGCGTTTTTGCCAGATTTTGTCATTTTTTGTCATTTTTCGAAAAACCTCAAAACGATGAAAAACCGTAAGGCTATAGCCTTTGCGTTTTTTCAAAATTTCGACATTTTTCGAAAGTGCTCAAAAATGCTCAAAATGATGAAAAATGGCATGCTGTGCAAGACCGTAAGGCTATAGCCTTGCGTTTTTGCCAGATTTTGTCATTTTTGTCATTTTTCGAAAAACCTCAAAACGATGAAAAACCGTAAGGCTATAGCCTTTGCGTTTTTTCAAAATTTCGACATTTTTCGAAAGTGCTCAAAAATGCTCAAAATGATGAAAAATGGCATGCTGTGCAAGACCGTAAGGCTATAGCCTTGCGTTTTTGCCAGATTTCATCTTTTTGTCATTTTTCGAAAAACCTCAAAACGATGAAAAACCGTAAGGCTATAGCCTTTGCGTTTTTTCAAAATTTCGACATTTTTCGAAAGTGCTCAAAAATGCTCAAAATGATGAAAAATGGCATGCTGTGCAAGACCGTAAGGCTATAGCCTTGCGTTTTTGCCAGATTTTGTCATTTTTTGTCATTTTTCGAAAAACCTCAAAACGATGAAAAACCGTAAGGCTATAGCCTTTGCGTTTTTTCAAAATTTCGACATTTTTCGAAAGTGCTCAAAAATGCTCAAAATGATGAAAAATGGCATGCTGTGCAAGACCGTAAGGCTATAGCCTTGCGTTTTTGCCAGATTTTGTCATTTTTCGAAAAACCTCAAAACGATGAAAAACCGTAAGGCTATAGCCTTTGCGTTTTTTCAAAATTTCGACATTTTTCGAAAGTGCTCAAAAATGCTCAAAATGATGAAAAATGGCATGCTGTGCAAGACCGTAAGGCTATAGCCTTGCGTTTTTGCCAGATTTTGTCATTTTTTGTCATTTTTCGAAAAACCTCAAAACGATGAAAAACCGTAAGGCTATAGCCTTTGCGTTTTTTCAAAATTTCGACATTTTTCGAAAGTGCTCAAAAATGCTCAAATGATGAAAAATGGCATGCTGTGCAAGACCGTAAGGCTATAGCCTTGCGTTTTTGCCAGATTTTGTCATTTTTGTCATTTTTCGAAAAACCTCAAAACGATGAAAAACCGTAAGGCTATAGCCTTTGCGTTTTTTCAAAATTTCGACATTTTTCGAAAGTGCTCAAAAATGCTCAAAATGATGAAAAATGGCATGCTGTGCAAGACCGTAAGGCTATAGCCTTGCGTTTTTGCCAGATTTTGTCATTTTTTGTCATTTTTCGAAAAACCTCAAAACGATGAAAAACCGTAAGGCTATAGCCTTTGCGTTTTTTCAAAATTTCGACATTTTTCGAAAGTGCTCAAAAATGCTCAAAATGATGAAAAATGGCATGCTGTGCAAGACCGTAAGGCTATAGCCTTGCGTTTTTGCCAGATTTTGTCATTTTTCGAAAAACCTCAAAACGATGAAAAACCGTAAGGCTATAGCCTTTGCGTTTTTTCAAAATTTCGACATTTTTCGAAAGTGCTCAAAAATGCTCAAAATGATGAAAAATGGCATGCTGTGCAAGACCGTAAGGCTATAGCCTTGCGTTTTTGCCAGATTTTGTCATTTTTGTCATTTTTCGAAAAACCTCAAAACGATGAAAAACCGTAAGGCTATAGCCTTTGCGTTTTTTCAAAATTTCGACATTTTTCGAAAGTGCTCAAAAATGCTCAAAATGATGAAAAATGGCATGCTGTGCAAGACCGTAAGGCTATAGCCTTGCGTTTTTGCCAGATTTTGTCATTTTTCGAAAAACCTCAAAACGATGAAAAACCGTAAGGCTATAGCCTTTGCGTTTTTTCAAAATTTCGACATTTTTCGAAAGTGCTCAAAAATGCTCAAAATGATGA
Organism: Benthosema pterotum; assembly: GCA_039105355.1. Classification (NCBI taxonomy): domain Eukaryota; kingdom Metazoa; phylum Chordata; class Actinopteri; order Myctophiformes; family Myctophidae; genus Benthosema; species Benthosema pterotum. The sequence goes on from CM076984.1 coordinate 39,626,728, forward strand.
AAAATGGCATGCTGTGCAAGACCGTAAGGCTATAGCCTTGCGTTTTTGCCAGATTTTGTCATTTTTTGTCATTTTTCGAAAAACCTCAAAACGATGAAAAACCGTAAGGCTATAGCCTTTGCGTTTTTTCAAAATTTCGACATTTTTCGAAAGTGCTCAAAATGCTCAAAATGATGAAAAATGGCATGCTGTGCAAGACCGTAAGGCTATAGCCTTGCGTTTTTGCCAGATTTTGTCATTTTTTGTCATTTTTCGAAAAACCTCAAAACGATGAAAAACCGTAAGGCTATAGCCTTTGCGTTTTTTCAAAATTTCGACATTTTTCGAAAGTGCTCAAAAATGCTCAAAATGATGAAAAATGGCATGCTGTGCAAGACCGTAAGGCTATAGCCTTGCGTTTTTGCCAGATTTTGTCATTTTTGTCATTTTTCGAAAAACCTCAAAACGATGAAAAACCGTAAGGCTATAGCCTTTGCGTTTTTTCAAAATTTCGACATTTTTCGAAAGTGCTCAAAAATGCTCAAAATGATGAAAATGAAAAAATGGATGCTGTGCAAGACCGTAAGGCTATAGCCTTGCGTTTTTGCCAGATTTCGTCATTTTTGTCATTTTTCGAAAAACCTCAAAACGATGAAAAACCGTAAGGCTATAGCCTTTGCGTTTTTTCAAAATTTCGACATTTTTCGAAAGTGCTCAAAAATGCTCAAAATGATGAAAAATGGCATGCTGTGCAAGACCGTAAGGCTATAGCCTTGCGTTTTTGCCAGATTTTGTCATTTTTTGTCATTTTTCGAAAAACCTCAAAACGATGAAAAACCGTAAGGCTATAGCCTTTGCGTTTTTTCAAAATTTCGACATTTTTCGAAAGTGCTCAAAAATGCTCAAAATGATGAAAAATGGCATGCTGTGCAAGACCGTAAGGCTATAGCCTTGCGTTTTTGCCAGATTTTGTCATTTTTTGTCATTTTTCGAAAAAACCTCAAAACGATGAAAAACCGTAAGGCTATAGCCTTTGCGTTTTTTCAAAATTTCGACATTTTTCGAAAATGCTCAAAAATGCTCAAAATGATGAAAAACGGCATGCTGTGCAAGACCGTAAGGCTATAGCCTTGCGTTTTTGCCAGATTTTGTCATTTTTTGTAAAAACCTCAAAACGATGAAAAAAAGTAAGGCTATAGCCTTTGCGTTTTTTCAAAATTTCGACATTTTTCGAAAATGCTCAAAAATGCTCAAAATGATGAAAAACGGCATGCTGTGCAAGACCGTAAGGCTATAGCCTTGCGTTTTTGCCAGATTTTGTCATTTTTGTCATTTTTCGAAAAACCTCAAAACGATGAAAAAACCGTAAGGCTATAGCCTTTGCGTTTTTTCAAAATTTCGACATTTTTCGAAAGTGCTCAAAAATGCTCAAAATGATGAAAAATGGCATGCTGTGCAAGACCGTAAGGCTATAGCCTTGCGTTTTTGCCAGATTTTGTCATTTTTGTCATTTTTCGAAAAACCTCAAAACGATGAAAAACCGTAAGGCTATAGCCTTTGCGTTTTTTCAAAATTTCGACATTTTTCGAAAGTGCTCAAAAATGCTCAAAATGATGAAAAATGGCATGCTGTGCAAGACCGTAAGGCTATAGCCTTGCGTTTTTGCCAGATTTTGTCATTTTTTGTCATTTTTCGAAAAACCTCAAAACGATGGAAAAACCGTAAGGCTATAGCCTTTGCGTTTTTTCAAAATTTCGACATTTTTCGAAAGTGCTCAAAAATGCTCAAAATGATGAAAAATGGCATGCTGTGCAAGACCGTAAGGCTATAGCCTTGCGTTTTTGCCAGATTTTGTCATTTTTTGTCATTTTTCGAAAAACCTCAAAACGATGAAAAACCGTAAGGCTATAGCCTTTGCGTTTTTTCAAAATTTCGACATTTTTCGAAAGTGCTCAAAAATGCTCAAAATGATGAAAAAATGGCATGCTGTGCAAGACCGTAAGGCTATAGCCTTGCGTTTTTGCCAGATTTTCATCATTTTTTGTCATTTTTCGAAAAACCTCAAAACGATGAAAAACCGTAAGGCTATAGCCTTTGCGTTTTTTCAAAATTTCGACATTTTTCGAAAGTGCTCAAAAATGCTCAAAATGATGAAAAATGGCATGCTGTGCAAGACCGTAAGGCTATAGCCTTGCGTTTTTGCCAGATTTTGTCATTTTTGTCATTTTTCGAAAAACCTCAAAACGATGAAAAACCGTAAGGCTATAGCCTTTGCGTTTTTTCAAAATTTCGACATTTTTCGAAAGTGCTCAAAAATGCTCAAAATGATGAAAAATGGCATGCTGTGCAAGACCGTAAGGCTATAGCCTTGCGTTTTTGCCAGATTTCGTCATTTTTTGTCATTTTTCGAAAAACCTCAAAACGATGAAAAACCGTAAGGCTATAGCCTTTGCGTTTTTTCAAAATTTCGACATTTTTCGAAAGTGCTCAAAAATGCTCAAAATGATGAAAAATGGCATGCTGTGCAAGACCGTAAGGCTATAGCCTTGCGTTTTTGCCAGATTTTGTCATTTTTTGTCATTTTTCGAAAAACCTCAAAACGATGAAAAACCGTAAGGCTATAGCCTTTGCGTTTTTTCAAAATTTCGACATTTTTCGAAAGTGCTCAAAAATGCTCAAAATGATGAAAAATGGCATGCTGTGCAAGACCGTAAGGCTATAGCCTTGCGTTTTTGCAAGATTTTGTCATTTTTCGAAAAACCTCAAAACGATGAAAAACCGTAAGGCTATAGCCTTTGCGTTTTTTCAAAATTTCGACATTTTTCGAAAGTGCTCAAAAATGCTCAAAATGATGAAAAATGGCATGCTGTGCAAGACCGTAATGCTATAGCCTTGCGTTTTTGCCAGATTTTGTCATTTTTTGTCATTTTTCGAAAAACCTCAAAACGATGAAAAACCGTAAGGCTATAGCCTTTGCGTTTTTTCAAAATTTTGACATTTTTCGAAAGTGCTCAAAAATGCTCAAAATGATGAAAAATGGCATGCTGTGCAAGACCGTAAGGCTATAGCCTTGCGTTTTTGCCAGATTTTGTCATTTTTGTCATTTTTCGAAAAACCTCAAAACGATGAAAAACCGTAAGGCTATAGCCTTTGCGTTTTTTCAAAATTTCGACATTTTTCGAAAGTGCTCAAAAATGCTCAAAATGATGAAAAATGGCATGCTGTGCAAGACCGTAAGGCTATAGCCTTGCGTTTTTGCCAGATTTTGTCATTTTTTGTCATTTTTCGAAAAACCTCAAAACGATGAAAAACCGTAAGGCTATAGCCTTTGCGTTTTTTCAAAATTTCGACATTTTTCGAAAGTGCTCAAAAATGCTCAAAATGATGAAAAATGGCATGCTGTGCAAGACCGTAAGGCTATAGCCTTGCGTTTTTGCCAGATTTTGTCATTTTTCGAAAAACCTCAAAACGATGAAAAACCGTAAGGCTATAGCCTTTGCGTTTTTTCAAAATTTCGACATTTTTCGAAAGTGCTCAAAAATGCTCAAAATGATGAAAAATGGCATGCTGTGCAAGACCGTAATGCTATAGCCTTGCGTTTTTGCCAGATTTCGTCATTTTTTGTCATTTATCGAAAAACCTCAAAACGATGAAAAACCGTAAGGCTATAGCCTTTGCGTTTTTTCAAAATTTCGACATTTTTCGAAAGTGCTCAAAAATGCTCAAAATGATGAAAAATGGCATGCTGTGCAAGACCGTAATGCTATAGCCTTGCGTTTTTGCCAGATTTCGTCATTTTTTGTCATTTTTCGAAAAACCTCAAAACAATGAAAAACCGTAAGGCTATAGCCTTTGCGTTTTTTCAAAATTTCGACATTTTTCGAAAGTGCTCAAAAATGCTCAAAATGATGAAAAATGGCATGCTGTGCAAGACCGTAAGGCTATAGCCTTGCGTTTTTGCCAGATTTTGTCATTTTTTGTCATTTTTCGAAAAACCTCAAAACGATGAAAAACCGTAAGGCTATAGCCTTTGCGTTTTTTCAAAATTTCGACATTTTTCGAAAATGCTCAAAATGATGAAAAACGGCATGCTGTGCAAGACCGTAAGGCTATAGCCTTGCGTTTTTGCCAGATTTTGTCTTTTTTTTTTTTTCATTTTTCGAAAAACCTCAAAACGATGAAAAACCGTAAGGCTATAGCCTTTGCGTTTTTTCAAAATTTCGACATTTTTTGAAAATGCTCAAAAATGCTCAAAATGATGAAAAACGGCATGCTGTGCAAGATCGTAAGGCTATAGCCTTGCACTTTTGCCAGATTTTGTCATTTTTTGTCATTTTTCGAAAAACCTCAAAACGATGAAAAACCGTAAGGCTATAGCCTTTCGTTTTTTCAAAATTTCGACATTTTTCGAAAATGCTCAAAAATGCTCAAAATGATGAAAAACGGCATGCTGTGCAAGACCATAAGGCTATAGCCTTGCGTTTTTAACAGATTTTGTCATTTTTTGTCATTTTTCGAAAAACCTCAAAACGATGAAAACCGTAAGGCTATAGCCTTTGCGTTTTTTCAAAATTTCGACATTTTTCGAAAGTGCTCAAAAATGCTCAAAATGATGAAAAATGGCATGCTGTGCAAGACCGGAAGGCTATAGCCTTGATTTTGCCAGGTTTTTGTCATTTTTGTCATTTTTTTTTTCGAAAAACCTCGAAAACGATGAAAAGACGTAAGGCTATAGCCTTTGCGGTTTTTTCGAAATTTCGACATTTTTCGAAAATGCTTAAAAAATCCTCAAAATGATAAAAATGGCATGCTGTGCAAGACTGTAAGGCTATAGCCTTGCGTTTTTGCCAGGTTTTGTAATTTTTTTTGTCATTTTTCGAAAATCCTCAAAACGGTGAAAAGACATAAGGCTATAGCCTTGCGTTTTTTCAAAATTTCGATGTTTTTCGAAAATGCTCAAAAATCCTCAAAATTATGAAAAACCTCATGCTGTGCAAGACCGTAAGGCTATAGCCTTGCGTTTTTGCCAGATTTCATCACTTTTTGTCATTTTTCGAAAATCCTCAAATGATAAAAAATGGCATGATGTGCAAGACCATAAGGCTATAGCGCTGCATTTTTTACCAGATTTCATCATTTTTCGAAAATCTTCAAAAATCCTCAAAACGATAAAAAACCATAACTCTATAGCCTTGCGTTTTTTCTAAATTTTGACATTTTTCAAAAATCCGCAAAACAATGAAAAACGGCATGCTGTGTAAGACCAGGCTATAGCCTTGCATTTATGCCAGGTTTCGTCATTTTTCGAAAATATTCAAAAATCTTAAAAACGATGAAAAGCCATGAGGCTATAGCCTTGCGTTTTTTCTAAATGTGGACATTTTTTGAAAATCCTCAAAACGATAAAAAATGGCATGCTGTGCAAGACCATAAGGCTCTAGCCTTGCGTTTTTGCCAGGTTTGTCATTTTTCGAAATCTTCACAAATCCTCAAAACGATGAAAAACGGTAAGGCTATAGCCTTACGTTTTTTTTTTTCCAAATTTCGTTATCTTTTGAAAACCCTCAAAAATCCTCAAAACGATAAAAAATGGCATGCTGTGCAAGACCATAAGGCTATTATAGCCTTAAAAGATGAAAAATGGTAAGGCTATATATATATTTTTTTTTAATTTGTCATGTCATGTTTTGAAAATCCTCAAAAATCCTCAAAAATCCTCAAAAATCCTCAAAACGATGAAAAACAGCATGCTGTGCAAGACAATAAGGTTATAGTCTTGCGTTTTTTGCCAGGTTTTGTAATTTTTCAAAGTATTCAATCAATACTTAGAGTATTGATTGAATGCTTTATTAACAGGCTTTGGGATCAATAAGCCTCTATAGGCTTGTTTCCATTGTGATCCTCTGCAGAATATCAGAATCGTTATCAGCAGATGTGATCCTGAAAATAAATCAATGATTGGATATCATTACAATGACATGAGTAGAAAATAAAAAAATAAACCCTGTGAATACAACACATTGAGCAGGACACCGCAGGGAGTTGAACCCCGTTCTAGTAAACCAGAAGAACCACAGCCAGTGTCTTAGTTTTGTGTTTTTGTTGTCATTTACAGGTTTTATTTTATTTTGTTTTGTTTCATTTTAACTTCCTCTTGCCGACCTCCCACTTCAACCTTTTAATGTTCCACCGTGTATTCACGCATTTTTTCTACTTACTTTTTATTAGTGTGGTTGAAGGGCAACCAGACTCTTGTACTCCCTATTTGGAAACTTCAGCACGCTACTCCTCCCACAGTTTTTGTTGCATGCACCCAAGCCATATGTCAAATCGACCGGCTTCCCCGGGAATGGTGTGCTCCCATTTTTCTAAGAGATCCGTTGTATAGTTTAATTGATATTAATTAATTTGTTATTTGTGTGGGGCCCACATGGGTTTCGGGGCATGGGTACTGAGTACTGAAAAATCAAGTTGAAGCATTTTTCCCTCACAGACCATAAGGGCTATTCTTACAAAACTCGGGGAGGATGTTCATAATAATTTTAAAAATGAATTGCCTTATGATGTCATCGTTTGGCCAGATGGTGGCGCTATAACAGGCCACTTTACCTTTTGGCCCATTTCCCAGTTTCCGAAATTTTAGAGAAGCAATTTTAAATTTTGTCCAAAACACACTTTTTGACCCTATTCCTTCATATTTGGTCCAAATCTCATAAAAAATGGTACAGATGATCTCTAGACCAATTTGATTAAAACATCGTTGACGGAATTTTGATATCGCATATCGTTTGGTTGCAATGGCCTTCTGAAATTTGTGGGAGTGGTCTATTTTACAGGAAATGCCACAAATCACACCTCAAATGTCCAATCCATCTCAAATTTGAATCACAGGTCTTGGTTGAGCCCTTCAAGGAGGGCCAAAAGCAATTCCATTTTCATCCATAGGGGGCGCCACAAATGCGTTTGTTGGAAAAAATGCCATTTTGGGGGAAGCACTTGTGCCATGTCATATCGAGCGGAAAAATTGCGAATGGTATGCTTACATTTTGCTAAGAGAAATGTTACATAATTTAATTAATATTAATCAATTAGTGCATTATTTTGCCCCTTTGAAATTAATAGGAAAGTGCAAAAAGTAAAGTTCAAGAATTTTTCCCTCAGAGACCGTAAGATACTTACAGAAATGACATCTATATATTTTTTTTCTTTTTTTTTTTTTTTTTACTGCTTGATATATATACATATTTTACTGCTTTTGTTCACATGCCAGTAACACTCGTCGGCTGTGTTTGTTTGGTTAGCAACTGGGCAATGCTTTCTCAATATTCTTATGGGTTGATAAAGTATGTACGAATCACAGTGAAGAGTGCCACTTTGATAACACCCAAGCCAGAAACTGCTGTGGTGGAGAGGGACTTCAGTCTGAATAATGAAGTGAAACGAAATGACACTTCAAACTGTCAGGCTAAGCACTAGGCTCTTTATTCTTTGTTGCTCTTGTTTGATGTTACATTTGTTGTTGCATTGTTTTAAGGAAAACAAAAATAGGTTTTCTCTTATGTACCTGTACACAAGATGTAAGCATATGCCAGAACTTTGATCCTTGATAAGATAAACCTAAATAGGATAGCAAGGGGTTTCTACCGGTAGGTGTAAGCATGTAGAACTATATATAAGTAAATGTTTGTGCCATTGACAACGCATTGGCCGTTTAGTAAAATACGAAAATACGAAACATTTTAAAGTAAAATGCTCCAACATGTGTCTCCACTAGTCTGTTATGACTGGCTCGAAGGCCATAGCAAGAATGGGAGACCAGCAATAAAGCAATAAATATATTGATCAGTTAATAAAAATATAATTAAATCATGCATTTTGAGTTCCACCTAAGGCTGGCAGGGAACTACTGCTAAACAAATGAACTACCGGTAAACAAAATTAAAGAGCACCGTGCTCTGTGGCTGCCCATGCAGCCCTGAAGGAGAGTGGAGAGAGAAGGGTTAGCACTGCAAGCCTTTTATAATGTTTGGGGTGGACACTGGCCAGGTGTCTGCCCCTCTGCCAATTGCCAGCCCCGCCCTCCAATCCAGCACTGAAAATGAGACTGGTTAAACAGACTCACACACACAGGAAGGATTAGAGAGAGAACAGAGAGCACCTGTATCCTTAAAGGGGGCTGTGAGGCCTCATTAAGCTGAAAGTACATTTTTGATGTGGCAAAATCTGCTGTTGACCGGTGTGGTGTGCATAATTGATTTGGAAAATATAAAACTAACTACTAGACCCTTGAAGATTTTAGTGTGGGTGTCGTGTTTGTTTCTATAGGGCCAGCATGACGTTATTGTTGTCTGTCGGGTGAAAACTCCATATTATGGAGTTTTCACCGACAGACAACAATAACGTCATGCTGGCTCTTTTTCTATTTATGATTTTGAATCCAGAAAAGTAGCAATATTGGACATATTATGTCCAATATTGCTACTTTTCTGGATTCAAATTCATAAATAGAAAAAGTAGCAGATATTGCCTGCAAGCTCATATTGTAGAACTTCACCTTCACCTTTAATTTACAAATAGAAACCAAAAGTTTAAAGGTAATAGAGGCAACTTTAGTGTGTGCAAACACTGTGTTTGTTGAAGAACAAATTTGTTTAAAAACAAAGTCTAACTCCATCTCGCCTCCACTGTATTGGCTCGTTGTGAATCTGCTGAAGACTTCTGGGCTGTGATTGGCTAGAACGCTGCCTCACCCCACACAGTCCCCCTCCCCCTCACAAATTAGCATCGCCTTTCCTGGGCCTGACGAATGTTCTGTTTTCATTATTTGTTCTAGACGGTCTGCAGGACAAAGCAAGTGTCTGTCTGCAGAGAAACAGGTACAGCATCAAAGTGGAAGCAATGTAGAGGGGGGAAAGGCAAAAAATAGTGCTATATATCTATTTTGATTTTTGGCTTAAAAGTTAAGTTGCCTCTATCACATTTAAAAATAACTTTCTGACTGACAGCAACATTGTAGTAAAGCTGTCCATGCTGCCACACTGTAATCTACAGGTGTCACTGTCTCTGTGGCATAATGCCATGGAGATCTCTTGTTTCAACTAATGAATTATGACCATTGATCTCTTGGTCCTGCAGGCTACTGTATGTCATTGATAGAACTGAGAAACCATTTGACATCTGTCTTTATTTGCCAAAATAATCACATATGATTAAATAGCATCTATCGTAAGGTGATATAGATAGAAAAACACAGGTAACACAAATGAGGGTGGGGGGAGAAAATGACCCATTTGTAAACTTTTCCCAGTGGAATGTTTGCTTTGAGATAATGAAACTCTTTCTTTCTTTTCTTTTTTTTTGCTTTCTTCTTCTTGTTTTAGAGTTCTTGCTTTCTGGTGCAGAAACCAGACCAATACACACACACAAGTACAGTACATGCAGTGTCAGTACTATGTCAGATAAAGTGGCTCCGTCGGTTTTGAGCAGAACCAAGTGGAGTTATGGCACCTCACTTGGTCTCCAGTTTCTGTCCAAACTCCTTGATGGTGTCTGTAGCTTTGTCTGCAGCTTTCCCTATGGCTGTCTGAGTCTGTCTGCCAGCCTCTTGAGCAGCTTTCACAAGTCAGAGAGAAGCACAACAAAAATAAAATTAACAAACTGTACAAAAAGCAAACTTTTAAAACAAACTTTGCTGCGGGCAAGTGCTATGAGCTGTTGTTTGAAGAGGAGCATTTTCAGACTATGGTGGAAGATCAGGAATGAAAGATTGGGAGTGAGTCTGCTGCTCTGACTGCAATAGAGCTGCGCAGTGACGTCACCGCCCCGGTCCCGGAAGTCTTTTCCCAATTCATTTTTCTCATAGACTTTTCGAAAATAATTTATATCAAGACGATTACGCCCGCGGACACAGCCAACTCGAGTCGTGACGAATCATGATGACACACACAAACTTTTGGGACAATAAAATAATTTCTAAGATGAAAAACGAAACAAAAAGTCTTGTATCATGCCGTTTTCTACTTCTTCCCAATTATATATTATATATGACGATATTGTGTTTGTTGTCATGATTTGTCACGACCTGAGTTGGCTTTGGCCGCGGCGTAATCGTCTTGATATAAATTATTTTCGAAAAGTCTATGAGAAAAATGAATGGGGAAAAGACTTCCGGAACCGGGGCGGTGGCGTCACTGCACATCTCTATAGGAGTTTGGGAGCTGCAGTACTGTACCTGTGTTGGCCGTCTCTTTGGAGGACTCTGCCACCTGCTGCACGGCATCCTGCGCTGCCTGCACTGAAGTCACATCACATGGACACATTTATCCACATATAGGCCACGCACGTATACAATACATGGATAGCACGGAAATGTGTTTTCCATTTGGTAAAGTGACAACGAGAGCTGTTATAGTCTATAGCAGGGGTTTTCAACAGGTGGTCCGGGGACCACCAGTGGTCCCTGAGAGGGTTCCAGGTGGTCCCCAGCTAAGTTGGTTAACCAGATGTAACTCTTGAGAATGTAAAAATGAAACCAAATGGACCCTGGCGGGTCCATTTGGTTTCATTTTTACACTCTCAAGAGTTAAAATATTCATCATCTGAATTAGCCATTTTGGAATGTATGTTTTGCTTGTTTTGTTTCCCAAATCCAGCCTGGAATTGTGGACAAAAGCAAAATAAATCTTTCGTTTTGGGGTCTGTGGGGCTAAAATACCCTCAAATGGTGGTCCGTGGCTCAAATCCTGAATAAATGGTGGTCCCTGGGATGAAAAAGGTTGAAAACCCCTGGTCTATAGCAACATTGTCTGGTGTGCTGTGTTGTAGGCCTACACTGTACCTGTGGCCTCCGTCACTCCCCTCGCCGCCGAGTGGCCGCTGCCTTTAAGGCCCTCAAAGGACTTCTTGAACGAGGCCATGGCTCCGATCTGTGTCCCGGACGGTCCCCTGCAGTGTCCACACATCAGTCTGACCAGAGTGTGGCTGGAACGCCTGTTTAATACCCTCTGTCTGGGCCCGACGCCCCCCGGCCCGCACGCTCCGGCCGGATTAGCACAACAAAACCCAGGCAAAGAGGCCTGATTAGCCTGGCATCCTGACTATGGCAGAAGTAGAACCATGCCAAGGGCCAGACAGAGAGACAGAGCCCCCATTGGACCACCTCAGCAGATTCTACACAACATATGGCCTCATCACCAAGGCTAGCTCACCGAGTACATAGAGAAAAAGAGAGAGAGGGGGTTTTAGAGAGCAATGGAGAGACAGACAGAAGGAGAGAGGGAGAAGAGAGAGGGTGTAGGCAAAATAGATCAACACCTAATGGGTAAACAGAAGTCACATGTGCCTCTAAATAAGGCTGTCTGACACAGCAAAGAAATAAGTGTATAAAACAGATATTACCATTTATGGGAAATATGAGAGGAAGGGGAATCCATAAGGGGTACCTGGTTATTTATACAATTTAGTTCCCCTAGGCCAGGGGTGGGCAATTATTTTTCCCAAGGGGCCAAATGAGATACATAACATATTGTGGAGGAGCCAAGACTAAAGGCTGAACTAAAGTCTGTGTAATGTTAATTTAATTTCAAGATGAAAGTAAGAGTAAGACCAACCTTTTTGATACCATGTCTCTCTTTATTCAGTATTTGAGCCACAGAAGACCACCATTTTATGGCATTTTAGGTATTGTTCAGGTATTATTCACAATATACCTGGCTGGATTTGGGAAACAAAACAGGCAAGCATTGATCAAAAATGACCATTCTTTTACATTATCTGATTGTGTAGATTTTAGGTAATTCAGATGATTAATATTTTAACTCTTGAGAGCGTAAACATGAAACCAAATGGACCCGCAAGGGTCCATTTGGTTTCATGTTACTGTGGTTTTCAACCACTGGTTGAAAACCACAGTACCCTTTCACGGGCCGGTCAGAGTCAGCCAAAGGGCCGCATTTGGCCCCCGGGCAGCAGCCCAGGTATGCCCTAGGCAATGCTGCATATCATGCAAAGTAATGAATGTGAAAAATACATATGTTAAAGGTAGGGTAAGTGATTTGAAATTCATTGTGGAGTACCAGCCTGGTGCACTAGGGGCGCCCAAGAGTAGCTACACTATGTGAACCTGCTGCTCGACCCTGATTGGCGGAGAATTCACCCTCCACCTGGGAAACTTTTATTAGCTCCTCTGCTAATGTGGGGGAGGGGGAAACTCCATATATGTTCTGCACACCTTATAATAGAGCATTTTATCAGAAAACAATTTTTTGGGGTGATATCTGACAAAAGTGAAATCACTTCCCCTACCTTTAAGAATGTGCACAGTAGGAAATCTACATATAGTACACGTAAAAATGCTGAGATATATAAATGATTGGGAGTTCTGATTGCAATAGGCAGTGCTTCCCAAGTTCCCATGGTTTTGAGGCCAGCTACAGTATGTGGTGGTTATGTGGCCTCCCTCCATAGCAAATAGTACTGCCCATGGTGGTAGTAGTGTTAAAAGCTTACTGGAGAACTGGGTAAGTTCCCTGCTGGTCACTGCAGGTATTATTTTTGGAATGAGTAATACATTTCCCAGCTTCCCTTGTGCAGAAACTGTTTTTTCTCTCTCTACTCCATTTACTTTTGGATAAAACATATGTTTCATGTGTTTTATCTTATAGACTGAATATGTCTTCAGGACCCTGAATATGTCTTCAGGGTCAACCTGCATCACCGTTCAATATAGAAAACATATTTAGAACAGGCTTTGAGGGCTGAAACTGTGTGGTGGTGCGACACATAATATATTATAAAATGTAAGATTTGTTTACATGAAAAAGTCGCTCAGGATTAAAGGAGAGCGACTGCCAATGAATATCTTCATTGGCTAAGGGGTGTTGTTCAAGTTCACCTATATACATCGCTCCATAATGCAATTTTCTGCTATATATTATCGCTCCACCATGTCAGTAGTGTGTTAACACTCACACTTTCAGCAGTGATTCAGCTGTCTCAAAAGGTGGGGGTGTGGCACATGGTTTATGGCTGAACCACTGCTGAAACAAAAGTGAAAGTGAAAGTGTGAATGTCAACACTCTACTGACATGGTAGAGAGACAACATATGGAAAAAACTTGCATTTTGGAGCGATGTATAGAGGTGAACTTGAACAACACCCCTTAGCCCCATTATAAGCTTATTTTGGGAGTGTTTTCACAAAATAACACCTGGACCACTTTTTTCTAAAAAAAACTAAAAAAAAAAAAAAAAAAAAAAACTTTGGGTGTGGATTTCTCCTTTAAGATCGTCTGCTAAATGCCTAAATTGTACATTGTAGTAATGATGATGGAAATGATTAATCATCATTTCAATCATTTTAAAATAAAACACCAATCAGTTCATTTTTTTCTCACTTTTTTATTTACATAGGATTGTTTGTCTGGCGTGACACATAAACCTTTATATAGACATGTCCTGCAATTTTAAAGCACATATTGTTTATGACAACCATTATGATTTCAAGACATAATATACCGACTTTAACTTGTTAAAATCTCCAGTACACATAAACACACACACGCGCACACAAGCGGGCGCATATGCGCACGCACATGCACGCACGCACACTCGCACACTCACACACACACACACACACGCACACACACACACAAACATGTATAACTTGTCCATCTCTAAACAGATAATACACTGGAATGGTTTCACAAGCAACTATAAAGATACAATGTATAAAACTCTTACTTCAAAAAACATTAAATAAATAAATAACTCGCTTTCAAATCAAATGCAAAAGAGAAACCCACAAACAGGCATTGTAGACACTTAGAGGATATTATTGTAGTTCCGTTTGCAACCGGACATAATGTATTCGTCTTTTTTTTTTTTTTTTACTTCTCATTCCCAGTGTTATCATTGGAAGATGATGAACATCTATCACACATGTTTCTAAATATAGATACACACAAAGTACAAAGTCACAAGTCCTCATTCGGGTCTCACTTCGTTGGGAGGGAAACAAGGAAGTGAGACTGAGAGGACGTTTCCTACGCGGCCATAAATACCTACACCCAACACATTACATTAAGAACATGACATTTACAATATATATCATAATAAAAGATTTGTCTTGAAGGAAGAACAATTTTTCAGTGGGAATGCTTTTTCATGTTTTTTTTTTGTTTGTTTGTTTGTTTTTTTGCAACGGAGGGAGAGGGGTGGGGGTATTAATCGTTGATCGTTTCAGCATTTGTCCTTTTTGTTATTGTTTGTTAGAAATGTTATTGTGCTGCTGGTTGGATGATCATTTTGGAATGATGCTTTTACGCTTCAGGCTCGTAATCCTGGCTCTCCTGAAACAAAGACAGAATCACTAAAACACACAAAAAACAAGGTCTTATATTGAACTGAAAACATTTCTTGTAACCTGTATTGTTTTGGTCATGCAAAAACCATGAAAATCTGTAAAATAGCTGGTCTAAAGACTAAATGTTTGAGTATACATAGATTAGTTTGATTAACTGTTACACCCCTACAATCCCTCCCTCTCTTATTATAAGTGATGATGTCACTTTCCAGGCTGTGTGCGTCTCTCTCCACCCTGCAGAGGGCAGCACCGCCTAACATTCAGCATCCTCAAGGACAAGTCGTGCTCAGCATCCACAACAACTATCCCTCTCCCTCCATCACTCCCTCCCTCCCTCCCTCCCTCCCACTCACATACAACCATAAAGACATCATATTTGCCTCGATGATCATTCACCCAACACTAAGCATCCGATGGACAAAAGGAATTAGGGATGACGCAGGGTGGGGGCTTATTTATTCACAGTGTGAGATTTCCGCTGAACAGTGATTCCTGGTGTGAGGCAGAAACGTTCGTCCTGCCACTGAGAGTGGCGGCAGAGAGACTCCATATTTACAGCAATGCAGGGAGACCCTGACACTACCCACAATGCATGGAGCCAGAGAGCGTCATCACCACACCCATTCAAGCAGAACGTAGCATGCTGCTGGTGTAGCCAAGGATGGGGGAGGGGGAGACGTGTGGAGGAGGGACGATGGGAGAGAGAGAGAGAGAGAGAGAGAGAGAGAGAGAGAGAGAGAGATGGCGGATGGACGTATGCAACGCTCTCTCCCATGAATCACTTTTAACTTGCAACAAAAACAGGCATCTGCCTAACGCCTATATTGTACACGTGTGCGTGTGTGTGTGTGCGTGTGCGTGTGTGTGTGTGTGTGTGTGTGTGTGTGTGTGTGTGTGTGTGTGTGTGTGTGTGTGTGTGTGTGTGTGTGTGTGTGTGTGTGTGTGTGTGTGTGTGTGTGGTTTCTCTAAGACTAACAGAAGACGATGGGGGAGGCTTATTGATCTCATGTTATCAATGCTATGATCATTAACAAAGTTAAGATCATAAGGAAATCAATGTTTTACTTCTGCAAACAAGCTTTTTTTTTAACTGATTATACCATCTAGTGACCTGTGTGATTTTTATTGCCATGTCTTTACTGTGTGATTTTCAGTGCTATGGGTTTACTGTGTGATTTTTACTGCTGTGTTTACTGTGGAAAATCGATCTGATGGACAAGCCATCAGATCGATGCACCTTCCAAAAATACACATTCACATCTTTTTTTTTTTCTGACCACATCCACATACACGCACAGACACAAAGATTCCCAGACTTGCCAAAGTATGTTTTGCAAGTCTGGTGTTGGATCATTTTAAAGCACATCCTGGGTCATATTGGTCACCTGTTTAACAACATGTGCAAAGGTATTAATTTGGCAGGTTCCAGGTGGCAAATCCAGGTGGCAAATCGAGTTATATGCAGTTATATGCAGTTAATACTGTATATCAAAAGGGCTGCTGCTTTACAAGCAGTTTTCTAAAAGCAAATTACACTCCATACGGGACAATAATAAAACACATGTGGCATTCCATGAACTGAGAGGCAAATGTGTGTCAAAGTGAGTTTAATTATTGTGCTGTTCAATGTGCTTTAATGCAGTCAGATATGACGTATCTGTTTGGATGTACCGGTATGAGCTGTCAAGGGCAGAAAGTCTTTTGTTTTTTGTAAGTCACTATCTTCCAGGTATGATGTCACGTTTATGCCACCTCTGTGGGCTGGTGGCAAAGTATCCTTATGTTAAAATGTGGCATGATTTCACCAGTATTATTGTCGCTGTAGGTCTGAGACGGAAGGCTATTTTGATGGAAAAAATAAATAAATGAGGAAAATAACTTGCAAGATCTCAATTAAAGGCATTCTGTGGGGTTACCTGCTGGGATTCGTCGTATGTCTCTCCTTCTGGCTCCAGCATCCCCTCTCCCTGTCCCTCCATCACCTCCTGACCATACTCCTCAGGCTGAGAGACAGACAGACAGACAGACAGACAGACAGACAGACAGACAGACAGACAGACAGACAGACAGACAGACAGACAGACAGACAGACAGACAGAGGGAGAGATAGACAAAACCATGAAATTACTTAAATTTGGAAAAACAGTTTTGTCAAAACTGATACAAATCGATAACTGAGCATTTACTATAATTTACATTGCAATGACAAAAAACGAAATTGGTGGTTTTCAACCATTTTAATATCAGGGACTATTTATTCAGCATTTGAGCCACAGACCACCTTTTGAGGACATTTTGGCCCCACAGACCCCAAAAATAGATTTATTTTTTGTCCAGAATCCCAGGCTGGATTTTCAGAAAAAAAAGGCAAACATAGACCAAAAATGACCATTCTTCTATGTTATCTAGTTAGGCTAATTCAGATGATGAATATTTTAATTCTTGAGAGTGTAAACATGAAACGAAAATAGACCCGCAAGGGGTCATTTGGTTTCATTTTTACACTCTCAAAGAGTTACATCTGATTAACCAACTTTCCATCATTTAGCTGGGGACCACCTGGAGCCCTCTCAAGGTGGTCCCTGGACCACTGGTTGAAAACCACTGAACTAAATCTGTTATATCTAATTAAAAGGTGTGTGAAGCTGAGGCATGATGCTCATCATTCCTTCAACTAGTACAAAGGACCCTGAGAATAAAGCCAGTGGGTCATCAGACTGTTATTTTTAAGCACTGCACTAATCAAGTCAATTAGGTCAGAACACATTATAATCCCATGTGCTGTATCATAGCCGATGTTATTACTGTAGGCCCACCAATGCAATTAGCACGACCTAACCTCAATGAATGCTATGGTAAACAACTGCACATATATATATATATATATATATATATATATATATATATATATATATATATATATATATATATATATATATATATATATATATATATATATATATATATATATATATATATATATATATATATATATATATATATAAAACACACACACACACACACACACCCTAATGTATTAACACCCACCAGGGAGTGGTCAAAGGAAATAGTATTTGACGTGAGTTAAGTAAAAAAGATGAAGTGCCATGATTTTTTCTACACTAAAACATGATCATCAGGTATTGTTGTTATATGAAGAGTAAGATTTTTTTTTCTTTTTTTTTTCTAAAAAAAAAAAGTCTACAGTGTTTGTTAAACTGTCATTTTTATGATTCCACTCAACCAGTTCATTAACTATGCCTGGTTTGCCTGGTGGGTGGTGATGGAAGGAGATCCAGCTGAACTGAGGCCACACCCACAGCTTTAGTTGCATGCTAAAGGGGGAGGAGTTAGGGGAGGGACTGAACAGGTGATGTCGCTATATTGCAGTTTTTAGGGGTCTATTTACATACTGTCACCTCTTAAACATGTACAGAATTGGAAAAAAAAACACGAAAAATCACAAAAATACAAAAAAAAAATACAAAAATCACGGCACCCCCTCTTTAAGTAAAACCCGCCTAAAAAGAAACATAGATTAGTTAACTAGTTGCTATCCCAACAGTGTACTGTTACCAGGGTCTTGTTTTAAGAAACACCTGTAACACACAGTAGTCTCTTAAAGCCTCTTAAATGGGACGGTTGAAAGACTTAATTAGATTAGTGAGTCCGAGGAGGGGGGTCCCTATACTTTAGAACCAGGAGGTCTTACGATAGGAGCAGAACCATCCGGTAAATAAAACGCCCACACAAGCACATTGTCACTGTTTAGAGAGATTAAGGTTGATGCTACATGTGCAGGGCCGCACCTCCTGCTGAGCAGGCAGGTACCAGATTACATTTGTAGACCAATCCACAGAGGGGTGCCCTGGGTGCACCCATAGCTGACTTGTTACATTAAGTGCAGCTTGATACCTCAGTAGTGAGTGCCTACACCATGGGCTACAATGCAACTATCTGTGAATTTGTCTATATCAGGGGGTGGCATGTTTGGAATGTAAAGGAACGCCACATCCAAACCCTCAACACTCATCCCTATTAGCACACCTTGCCACTCCACTCCTATGTCTGACCTACTCTTACCTACTCCTCCCACTGTCTAGAGCTCTCTTGTCCCCCATGTAGTCCTTCAGTAATTAGCAGATGAAGACAGATGTGTTTACACTACTGTATACCGCAACTGATTGGATTTTACCTTTTTCATTTTCTTCTTTGAAATAAAAAGGTCTGGATTTCTGAGGCTACCCTTCTACTGTCCCCATCTCCTGTCTCTCCCCAGCCCCTCTTCTCCCCTCCACTGTCTCACTCTCTCATGTCCACCCTCGCCTCTGCTCTGCCGTCCTGTCCTCTCCTTTCCCCTCCCGTGTTCTAACTGAAGGTGAGCAAAGACATTGAGCACATTACGTCTGTGTTTGTCTATGTGAAATGGGCTACATTATAAATAAACGTGACTTGGACATATTGACTTTGACCAAGTTTACACAGGGGACAGAGAATAATATTAAGGGAGCATTCCTATGCTAGTGAGAGCTGATCCTGACACTGATGCAGGGTTGAGCAATGGTTTCCAAAATGGACCCCCTTACCCCTAGCTCTGGTGTCTAATGTCTTAATGCTCTTCCTGCTTTGCATTTAGGTTATGGAACGGTTGGGCTTTCTGCCTTGCATGAAATGCAGAGCACCCTCTATCTCTATAGTGAAATGTTATACCTACTCACCAATACAAGACTGGTTCAGGCTCTGAGCCCCCCACCAAAATGCATGTTTTGGCCAAAAGTGATTATTTTTCACCTGGAAAAAGCTAGTCTATGAGGGTTTTCCCTTTTCATTGCTGTATTGGTAGAGGGTACAGTGGAGTAACTAAAATTATTATTACTTAGGGAAAAAAGTCACTTTTGTGAGCTGCAAATCAGAATTTATATTATGCGGTTAAAATATTGCTAGGGACCCCCTGGAACCAATGCATACTACCCAGGGGTGTAGTGGAGGGTGGACGCGGGGGACGGCATCCCCCCACTTCTCACACCTAAAATATTTTTGGGGCAAAAGTAGGTCTATGTTTTTTGTCTTGTCATTTACTTTTATGGATACAATTATGCATTGTAAACAATCTTTCTCAATATGCTATACTTGTTTTAACAGCTGTGTGTGTTGCGCAGCTGCAAGCAAATGCAAGTGTGCATGCACGTGTCCTAAAGGGGAATTCCACTCATTTTCAAAATGTCTTCAATAATACCTTCACATTTGTACACTCTCAGAAAAAAAAATGAAAATGGGTGGAATTCCCCTTTAAGAGGCGTCACTACAACACTGATACTACCGTACTCCAGTCCACACTGCATTCCAGTGCCAGCAGTTATCTCAAAATAGCCCATATGGTGAATGAAACAGGCAGGGGTTTCATGAAACACTATCCTAGTGGGTTGTGTCCTATGTGTATCTATAAAAGACAATAGACCTGGGACATCTATAAAGCTTTTTGGGAGCCCCATAAGCAGACTTTGCAGACTTTTATTTGTGAATGGTCCCGTTAATCTACCTCTGTAACACGGGGCAGAATTTATATGTCCACATAAATGGGGTCAGAACAAATCAAAGCACAATGACTTTCTCACATCCGCTAGGCCAGACAAAGAGCCAGTTAATTTCTTGTGAAATGACGTACAATGTCACAGAGTATTTGTTGTGTATGTCTGCTAGGACACTGAGTGAGTCAATGACACTGAGTAAGACAGTCTGTCCCAAGTGATGCTTCAGTGGGACAAACAACAAACAGCCAGAGAGATGCATCATCTATTCATGACGTTTACCTTTGTCTGCCTTCCTGCAATTTAACTGTATTATATATTTTTTTCATAGTTTCTTAAAGGGCAACTTCACCCATTTTTTAAACATATAATTGGTCCTCAATTGGTCCTTTATAATAAAATTGTATTTCACTATATATTTTCTATTAAGGTAGACTTCTTAAGAAAATTGAGAAACAGGTTCATCATTACAAGTTAGTCTCAACCAAACATAAAAACCCTTAGTTACACATCTCTGAAATATGTGTGGAAAAAATGTATACAACTGCTCTTTGTGATTTTCTGTTTTTGAGATCAATCAACCAATTACTTAATGCATATAAATGGCACTCTGGACCAAATGGGGGCGCTACAGGCTGGCAAAATGGCTACCAAGAAGTTAAGGATTCATGGTTTGCCAGATTGCAGGCATAGATCCTTGTTAGTTTGTTTGACAAGGAACATTACTTGAGAAAATTAAACAAGCTAGAGTCCAATTGGAATGACTGCTGGACATTATCCAAAAAAGACAGATTACCTGATTTTATCCACCTAGAGACACTTAAGCATTTCAATTATGGTATATAATAAATTAATTATATTATATTGTGTATATTTATATTGTATATTATATAGTATTATATCATGAACCCATAATATATTTTAATGATGTTTAAAGAAGAAATATTTTAGTGAATTTCAGTAGGCTACCAATGGCTGTCGGGATTTGGCATTATGTTAAGTTTAATTGATCATATATATAGTGTCTGCCGTGACAGGGGTTGAAAAGGGTTAGGGTTAGGGTTAGTTCTAATGGATGCTACAAGTGAATGTGTATTTAGACCGCTGTTGGTGAATCTCAATCTTTTTTGATACGATATGTTGAAATCTCTGGAAACCCTATCAGACTGTAAAACAATCATCTAATTTAAAGTGTGCAAAATGGTCCCAGAATTCCAGATCCGTAATGCTACATCTAGTTTCTAACTATCAATAATTTAGTTGGGGATCCCCTGGACAACAACCTTCAAGAACCTCATGTTGAGAATGAGTGCTGTACTGTCCAGTACATACGTTCATGTCAGTAGGGAACTCGTCCTTCTTCACAAGTCCAGTGGCAGCAGCGATGTTCCCCATGGCTCCGGTAGTCTTCTCCGCCACTGCAACACACATGCATTATGCATCAGCACACAGCTGGCGCGCGCACACACACACACGCACACACACACACACACACACACACACACACACACACACACACACACACACACACACACACACACACACACACACACATACACACCCTCTTTGGCCACAACAATGCAGGATGTTCTCACAGTGTGTATCACACGCATGTATGCAAGCGCACAGAAACACACACATACACACACTGCGCAAGCACAGCAGTCTCATCCTGTTGTTCTTAAGGTCATGCCGCCACAGTTAGTGACACAGTTTCAGGCTAGACTCTTTTAATCAGCTCTAAGTGCCTTGTCACTATAATCTAAGCTTCTTAACACCTTCGACTCCAATGATCTCATGATGTGGCCGACAGGCAGAACACTCACCTGAACCAACTCCGTCTTTGGCCTTGGAGCCTGTGGTGAGAAGAAAAAAAAGTTTCAAGAAAACAAGTAGTTTGAAGAATGCATTTGGACCATTATGTCTAATGCTAAGCATGTTCACAGTACTCAAGGAAAATGCTGCTCTCATACACAGTTGAAAAATGTACAGGTCAAAATAATGTATTCTACTTAGATGATATTAAGAAGCTAGGTCATCGTTGTATCATGGTGTACTGTACAGTGGAGCCTTATATAATGATGTACACTCTTATTAATTCCCAGACATGAAACTAATTGCCTCAAGTGGGATTAATATAGCTGCTTGAAGTTGAAGACATACAGTAGCTAATGCTCAGAACTTCGCTGATGATTAATTAACGTACTAAAAGTCATAAAATAACAATGTATAGCATTGTGTGCTTTGATTATGGTATAGCAATGAAAAGGAACACTTCTATATTCCCATTGTTGCAAGCTGCCACGGTAGTCTAGGAACAGGCGTCTCAAACCATTCGTTATTATTGATCGGTGAGGTATCAAGCCGACAGCTATGTGGATGGTTGTCAGGTTACCATTTCTCCAGAGGCGCCTTAAAGGGCCACTATGCCATTTAACCTGAATCCTGTTATTCTATTATTTGGATGACATGATGTGAGAATCTGATAACTCTTCAGAGTGTGACTGTATCTTGAGTGATCACTCACAACAGAAGAGCTCACACAATAAAAGGATAAGTTCCAGGTGTAAACACTTACTTCTACCCATTTCCAATGTCATCAATACACCTTAGAGATTTTGTGTGGAGTGTATACACATATATACAGAATATACAGTATACAGTATATTAAAAGTCCCCCAATTCTGTGTTTCATTTGTGCTATTTTCTTTGCAGAAACATACTCTCAAAGGTGCCAGAATGTTCACCCCTGAATAGGGACGGTGAAGCTGGCTGAAGCACAACTGCTGACCTTTAGTCATGACTCAAGATCACCAGTGTTCAAGCTTTCTATCAGAGCAGTCTCAATCCCTGTCATCCTCACCACCATCCATCTCTCACTGCACCCTTGGGTCCTCTAAAAGCCCATTGAAGAAAGGGAAGAAAACATTATGAAGCGCAGGAATGGTGTCTTTCAAAAATGAGCCCCCAAGCGCCACATATATCCGAGAGGCGTCCATTTAAGTGCCAGTTGTCTGTGAAGTGCTGAGGTTGCACATAACCGCATAAAAACAATACTATACACTGAGGTGTAACAAGCATCAGCAAAACACTCACCGAATGACTCAATGGAATAAATTAGTCACAATATTAGTCACAATTTTCAGCCTACAGTCTGATGATCCTAACAGGGGATAATTCATCTTGGTGTTAAAAATGAACTTATTCATTAGAGTTAATTGAGAGTTAAGAGTCTGGCAGAAATGAATACAAAATCAGTGGACATTTCCTCCTTCAGCAGAGGCAAGCTCTAGATACAGTATGTACAGAATACATGACATGAGATTCTTTAGGCAGCTTAGTTCTCAATAATACAATCAGATTAAAAAAAAGGTTCAAATTTACATGGTATCCTTTTAGATTATTATACGAATCTGTTACTATGGTGGAAAGAAAAATAAAGACAGCCACTTTATTCACCCATTATTCACCACTGTTTTAAGTATCTAATGTGTTTCTGGATTCTACACGTTCTCTGCCAAACAATCCCCAAATAGTCTCCAAGTTGCTCTTTTACTCATGACAGGGGCAGTTTCCCTGGTTGGAAGCAAAACATGCAAAACTCCACACAAGGCCCTTTCGCCAACGCCTCCTCGGGTATGGGCACCGATGACACGGAGGAGGAGACACGCTGCACCCATAGCAAGGGAATCGAACCCAGGTCCTTCTAGCTGTGAGGCGACAACACTACCAACTGTGCTACCATTTCTCCAACCTTGTTATTTACAGTAATTAAAAAGTGATAAGGTTATACTGTATATAAAAAGGGAATGTTCAAGATGTATTCTTTTAACCTTCTCAGGCTATTCATTTGTATGAAAGTCAAACTACTAAAAAATGAGAACAATGTCCGAACATCAGAAATATTTTATATTTCTTGTGTTAACAAGATGAAAACTATAGCATCCTGAGGTCTATTCCACAGGGACAAGGACAGTGGAAGTAAACAGCATCAGTGGAGTTTCTGTCAAACTGTTGAACAGGTACTGAGCATTACATGGCAATGTAGAGTATATGATGTGTTTGCACTTTGTAGATCTGCTATTTTTGGTATGTTCAAATTATTGTTATGATACAATATTTTACTATTACTATTCAACCCTAAAATACAGTGATATTTGTCCATATCACCCAGCCCT
The DNA here is from genome assembly GCA_039105355.1 of Benthosema pterotum. NCBI lineage: Eukaryota > Metazoa > Chordata > Actinopteri > Myctophiformes > Myctophidae > Benthosema > Benthosema pterotum. The sequence continues at coordinate 39,650,774 of CM076984.1, forward strand.
ATATACAGTAGAACCGACTGATTAATATTGTGAATTCTAGAGGCAATTAGCTCAGCATTGCATCTTCAACAGGGTGGCACATGCTGTTGTGAGGCTGTTGGATGTGATATTAAATGGTGTCTTGCATTAAGCAGGGTCTTTCTGCCTTCCTCAGGCTGGCTGCTCAGCTGGGTGGGCGGGTGGGCTACAGCCGCTGCAGCACCAAAGGTGGGCTGCAGCCTAGGCCTATCAGCTCCCTCTCACCCCTCCTCCACAAGGGGGCCTCCCAGCCAATCGTGTGTCGCTTTCTATACTACCATTCTCAACAAGCAGGACACAAGGATGCTACAGATAACACTAACATCCACTCGCCTCCTTGATACGACATCATGGGCACAACTCAAGAAATGACCGACCTACAGTATGCTATTATTATTATTATTACTAGCATCTTATAAAAGTCTTGAATTGTGTCTCCTCGTTGTGCAAATACTACTGTTATTATTATCACTATTACTAGTTTATGTGTGGCGCCCACCAAACCAAGGCCGCTGCGCACACGTGCAACTAAACAATATTATGGCAATATGCTGGTAAACATATAAAGATGACTGGGTTTTACAATAGTTATTCCTTGCATTTCATGTCTTAGTTTTCTTTTCTCATTTTTTTATGTCAACTGTATGATGTAGCTATACTTATCAAGTTTGCATTTTTAACATAAAAACTGTTGTCCAGCCAAATCATGCTATACCTGTCATTTATTGAACACAATTTTAAGGTGTAACATTTAAGTGTTTAAGTGCCATTGGACATAGTCATACTTATCTGAATCTCTTTGGGGGCAGGTTTAAGCCTTTTGAGTCATTGGAGTGAGAGAGGAAATTTGGAGAGTACTCAGTAGGGAGAATGGATGGTCCCACTGATTATTAGTTCTCCCAGGAATTGAATCAGCGAATCAGTTCAGGACATATTGCATCCATATAACATGAGCCCTAAACACTATTGAGGTGCACCAGCCATGGGCAGTGGCTCATGTACAAACAGCACCCAATAAAAATCAATAAAAAACCATCTGTTTCTGCCTATTTGTGGAATTTTGTTTTACCAGAAGGACAAGTACACAAATCCATGATTTTTGCTCCTCCTAGAGATGGACACTCACTGTGAATGTGTTTCCACAATCTGTTGCAGTCTAAATGACATGTGGCATGAACCTATACCTCCCATGAGCTCTCACCATGCAGCATTCTACTGCCCCACCCCCATTCCATTTCTCCTGCCCCTTAGCCTGTTCAGAGGACAGAGAAAGAGGCCATCCACAGTACAGCCTCATGGCAGTGGACTGTCTAACTCAATGTCACCCCAGTGCCACTGTCCTGTTTCCCAAGTTACCTAAATTTTCTCAGTTATGCTTTTGTTTAAAACAAAAGCATAACTGAGAAGTAATGCTAGGGCCACTCGGCCCTAGCATATAGGGCCACTCGGCCCTATACTTCTGACCATGTCATAATAGTCATGACATGTGTTGGCAACATTCGGCACACATTCCATGAAAATTGCTGATCTACAATTACTTTAGTGCATTTTATTTCACAATATGTAGAAAGTCATTGTACCGAGTGTTGCACTCAGTACAATGACTTCCAAGTCGAGTCAATACTAATGCCTACAAATAAACACTATGAAAATAAAAAAGACCTCTTATCCCAACATCGCTGATCTGGTCAACACCACGGTCAGCGCATTTGTTCCTGAAAAAACAAAACAAACAAACAAAAGCCTGCAAAGCCATGACCATAAAACAGAATCTAATGGCTATTTAGAAGAAAACACCAGTGTGGGAGGGGCCCTGGCAACCGTGCATAGCAACCGATGTGGTTAAAAAAAATGAAAGCCAGTGAGGCAAAGTCAAAGCGTTATCAAACGCTTTAAGATGAGCCTGCTCGGAGGCGTAACTACCATGACGCAAACGATGCAACTGTACCAGAGGCAAGGAGGGTGCACGCCCCCCCCCCCCCCACCCACCCACCCATGTTGGTAAAAATAAAATTATAAGAGAAGCAATGACAGTTGAGTTGATCAAAGTTTGCCTGAGCCTGGTGGTGGCTGCTGCTAGCAAACATCACAGATACATGGCATTCAATTTTGGAATGCTGAATGTTCTGTCTACTATAGTTGGTCGCCTCCAATTAGTGCGTATCTGTGTGTGTGTGTGTGTGTGTGTGTGTGTGTGTGTGTGTGTGTGTGTGTGTGTGTGTGTGTGTGTGTGTGTGTGTGTGTGTGCGTGTGTGTGTGCGTGCACGTGCGAGTGAGCGAGAGACAGAACAGACCATCTTACCTACAAACATTACTCCTTCTTTAGTCTTTTCAGCTGCCACAGCTACACCTTCCTTGGTCTTCTCGGCAGCCATCGCCACCCCTTCCTTCGCTTTAGACAAACCCTTCATAAATACATCCATCTTGGCCAAGCTGTTGTGCAGAGAAAGGGGAATGGAAGATTATGTTATGTATATGTTACAAACATGAGGCCATGAGATGAGCAGCATGACTTCTTCACGGGACAGTGTCCTACTGGGAAAAGAAAAGCCAACCTACAAGCTCACATTGTGTGATTGTGAGTTACTCCATGAGCTTGTACATCTACTATTTTCAGGAAGTAGTAGTATTTTATGTCTGTCACTGTCACAATCAGGGACGTGCAGAGAGTGTTAGAGGGGCAAGGGCACTTTTGGACCAAAATAGCGAAAAATAGATCTGCTTTTTTGGAGGCGCAACCCAGAAGCCTTATAGCTAGTGGAAATGTGCTGTAAGATAAGGATTTCTAAACACGTTTGTTTAAAGCAAAATACTGTGTTCAAGTTCAGGATAAAAGGGCATGCTGTTTTATGTCTGTATGTGCACGTCCCTGGTCACAATCTTTGGCCTCGTGTAGGCGTGGTTTATCCCTAAACCCGTAAACTGACAGGAATAGAGCTCACCCAGTCAAGCATAAATTTACTCAATCTCGCGGATGCCGCGTGCCAAAAACAGAACGGATCTGCAAGCATTTTGAAGACTAGATCTGTTGTCTCCCTGTCTCTCTCTCTTTTTTTTTTTTTTTTTTAGCAATCGACACCGTCGTACGCCACGGAGAATAAATTAAGCATTAGGCCACTGTACACCAGCCAGCCCAGGACGCGCTGCTATCCCGCTATTCAATGACGCGCGTCCAGCTCCCCTTTATATGCTTCCCCGTCACTGCATGAAATATTCAAGATATCAGTGAAACGGTTAATTGTGAACGCGCTCATTAATTATTGGTCGCTTGTAATGCTATATCGCCCAATGGCTGCCAAAGGACATGGCTTAAAGGAAGAAGAAGAAGAAAAAAAAACAGGTTATCTGCGTGGTAATAATAGCTAAATAGATTTATATCGTATTCGGGGAGCGGGGAGGCATGATTTTTGACATTTCGGTATAGTCCTATAACGAATCTACAGTATTATATAAAATCACACATTTATAGAGAATTTCAGGTGTTGGTAGAGAGGCCTATATGTGAATGGAAAAATAAATGGAAAGGCATGGTGTGAATGACCGATCCGATCACTATGCTGTCGACGTTCCATAGCATGCGCCCTGAACGCCTCACTGTGTCTTTTTAATATTAGGCTAAATATGTCCTGGATAGTAAATCACTAAAGCCACGAATATTTGTAGGCTACTGTATACGAGTTTGTGGGGAGGGTGGGTAAGAAAATAAGAAAAAATAAATTGGCATGAGCACATTATTGTGATGATAGGCCTATTTGGCTGGTTATAACAGCCTTTCTTCAAATGCCCAAGTCCCTTTTAGGCACGGTATAGACCAACCCGATCCTCACGTCGATGCTGTGTGTTTTTTTTTATATATATATAGAAAAGCCAAAAAGGAGTCGTTACTTACTATAAGCAGCCTTTGACTCGTCGTCCCCTTATGACAATTGCACACGGCCGATTCAAAATATGGAGTAAATGGGAGATGTCTCCAAATGATCACTATAGGTGGGCCTTCCTCTGGATTCTCTCCACCAATAAGCACTTCCCCCTTAACGGTGCGGCTCATACAATCACGACGCCCCCACGGCCCACCCCACCCCCAACATCACCGAGACATGTCAGCTGTGAACGGCTACACCGCAGTTGGTGACCTATGGAATACAGTAACTCCAGGGATCGCTGTTTTTTTTTTTATTGCTGCCCTTGCTGCCGAGTGCCGAGGGTGAACTACTAGCAGTGTTGGGAATATTACTTTACCTTGTTAAGATATTACTTATTAATTATTACCTTCATTTTAAAGCAATATATTATATTACAATATTACTGTCTGAGCAAGTGTAATATATTAATATTACTATTACATATTACTTTAAAAAATATATATATAATGAAATATTTAGTATCACCATTAATCAAATATTGCGTAGGCCAGTGGCATACCTACAATAAAGCAAGCGCACTTGGCTATCTGGCCAAATCCATATGAAATCAACTTGAAAAAACGTCACTCCTGAATAAATAATTTGATGACAAATGATAGAAAATAAGTAATTATTTAACTTCTGCAGTTGTCAATATAATTTCACAAGAGCATTTTCAACGAGACAGATTGACAGAAAGTAATATTGAAAGTAATGCAGTAGGCTAATGCAGGAAGAAAAGTATAATATATTAGATTGTTTTAGTTAAGTAATATATTTATATTACAAGTTACTGCATTTTGGTAATATATTATGTAATATATTAAGTTACGTAGTGCACATGTCCCAACACTGACTACTAGCCTATGCGCCACGTCTCGCTGCGTTTGCATAGCGTGTGCGGCTGTAATATGAGAACCGTTTTTGCCCAACCTACTTCAAATTCGACACACCTGTTGTTCGTCAGACCCACAGAGAGTGCCGTGTCAGCCATATAGAGTCTGTGGGACACACTGCTGTCCAGAAACACCACAAAAGGCTCTGGTCAGGAAGGTGGCCGTTGGCCTCATCACACGACTTCCCCTCACTTGACTGCAATTTCGATTGATTGCCATGGCAACGCCACAATTTCCATTTGATACTTAACCAGTCCACTTTTCACAATCAGTTTGCAGCACTATTCAGACACAGGAAGACATAATGTTACAGACATCTCCATATATAGTAGGCCTACGGGCACAAAGTGGACACAGACAGGCAGAGAGTTAAAATGGGTGCTACTATGATATGGGCCTATTGACAACGTGTATTATTAGGTCATCAAGTTGCAACGTTCTCAAGTAGGCTAGGTGACCAGGTCTAGTCTCAAGTAGGTACAGGTGTAGTCCATTAAACCTTAAAGTCAAGTAATATAGGCTACAGTTATATTAAAGGCATTGCCTTCTGCTTGTATTTATTCATACCTGTGCTGACAGAATTTCTATTTGTCTTGGACAAAGCCAAACAAAAACAACATCTAAAACACAAGCCTAGTACATTTTCACAGCAAACCCACCCGAAACATAACAGTGACACCCCCCACCCCACCCCGGAACCAAATTGTTCCATAGGTCACAAATGTCTGCGTAACACCCTGAGGTGCACCACGTAACCCTTCTCTTTCTTTCTCTTTCTCTGCTCATGCATTAACCCTTATTCGTTTTCCCACACAGCTCTGTAATAATGGCACTGGTAGTGGCTCACCACTATAGAGGTTATCACATATTGTTGAGGACCTCTTATCTGTTACTATAATTGGAAGACATTTATCGAGTAGAATGTCTTGGAGTAGCCTAATAATAATTGTGGATCAGTGTATGGACCTTTTTGACAAATTGGGGTAGGCCTATTCATTTTAATATGTAGAAAATCTGTTATGTTGATAAAGGGGGAAGGGGTATCCCAGATTATCTGGAATCCCCTAACTGTCAAAGGAACCCAGGGATTGAATTTATAAACTACTATCATGCTGCTAATGACGTGCTCAAACCTGAATGGACCAAGTTGGGCGGGGGAATCCAAGGACATACCATTTCTGCTGGGTTCATTCAAAAGGTTGACATCTTCACACTTTTCTTCCTGAATACAATATCGACCAAGATTTATGTTCAGATTCAGAATGAGGATGCTGAATTCTATGGTCTGATCATAGAATCAGGGAATGGTCGCTATAATCATCCATTTGACCCTGATGTATGTGAAGTGATGTCATGTTTGTGGTGGTGGGTAGTGAATGAGTAACACCCCTCCCCCTCTGAAACCCAACCCTCTGGCCAAGGAATTCCCAGCTAGATCACAGTAGATTTACTTGAGATTCAATGTGGACTGTATCAATATAATTTACTCTAGACTATCTTTTCCAATAATATACTGTAGGCCTATAATATGCCATTATGCTCTGTTTTTCAGTTGATGCCCATTTTCTTTTTTCAATGCAACTCTTCTGTTGTGACTGTGTCTCTGTCTGTGGTGCTGAATTGGTCAAAGTGTGTGAGGCTATGCCCCTGTCCAAGGTTCTGAACCGGGAAAAAGACAGTATGTGCTTGTGTCTTTGTCCATGGTCCTGAACTGGACAAACTACCTGTATGTGTTTGTGTCTCTGTCCATGGCACAGAACTGTGCTGAGTAAGTGATCTTTGTCCACACAGCCTCTTGTATATCCATGAAGAGTCAGTCCATGAAGAGGCAGTGCTGTACTGGATGTAAAAAATAAAACATCTGAGTGGTTTTATGGAATGCACTTCCCATTGCTATCAGAACTGCGGACTCACACCCTATCTTCCGCATTCTGAAAACACACCTCTTCAGACTCCATCTCAGCCCATAGCATTTGCATTACATACCAACCCACAGTACTTGCAGCAGTGATTTATATCGGGTGCCTAATTTATTACCATGTTTTAGTGCTTACATTGTATATTGTAAAGTGTATTGTAAATTCTGCTTAAATTGTAACTTTTACTATTGTAAGTTGCTCTGGATTAAGAGTGTCTGCTAAATGCCTAAATTGTAAAAGGTTCTGTACATGGTGCTGATGTATGTCATATAATATAATGTAACACCATTTCATAACATTACAGCCTCCACAAGATTTAAAACTTTTGTTTTTAGTATTTGTTTCATACCTTCAAAAAAGGCGGTCCCCACAATTATCAGAACCCTGAATTTTAAAGTTCACATTGTAGTATATGCTTGGTTTGGTATATTGCTTGGTTTTCAGTCCCTGCGACTTGTAAGTTGCATCTGCCCTCTTGTGGTCTTTCAAAAGAATGACACAATCACTTTTTATCAGCAATACAAAACAAACATGAAAATATGTTTGATGTTTTCATGTAGCAATAATTTTTATACATACTGTACTTCTTATTACCAAATGTGTTATTATTAACAGTGTATTATTGCCAAATCCAGATTATGTTATATTGTGGATATTCTGAAGTTTAATTTATGTGCTATTATCCCATTTAAATTTATTCCTGACAATCTTGGCTTAGTACCGAGGTAATATTTAATGAAAAAAGTGCAACTACTTTAAAGCTTCAGACTTTAAAAAATAATGACCAATTTTATTCCTGCATGGTGTAGGCAGAAACTTTATTAGCCTCGGGCATTCTGCCACAAAGTACACTACAGACACCCTGCTTCAGCAATGCTACATCATAAAATCGATAGTTTGCACAGCTCTCCATAAGATAATATGAAAACATATTCTTAACTATTCTCAAATATAAGACTGTGGGTAAACACAAGGGAGTGACTCAAAAGACCATTGCCAAGGGTTAGCAGTCGGCTGATATTTGCAATTTTCAAATTGTGGGCTCCTTTTTAACCAGAGAAAACAGCATCAAAGACAGAGCTGGTTCTATGGTGGCACTGATTCAAAAGCATAACAAACAGGCCCCTCATGGCACATGCACTTTGTGCACCACTATCAGTGGAAGACCAATTCATTGTGTCAGCAACAGCCCAACGGGCCCCAAGGTTTCTTTATTGTTACAGTACATAAATAAGATTAAAGGTCTTTGTTCTGTTTGTTCAAAGGACATGGTGACCAACTGACGGACGACCACGTGTATACGTGGTTGTTCACATTTTTAATCTGTTCCATTAGGATGGGATCTGTAGTGTCAGTCTGTTTGTAGTGTCAGTCAGTCTGTCTGTCTGTCTGTCTGTCTGTCTGTCTGTCTGTCTGTCTGTCTGTCTGTCTGTCTGTCTGTCTGTCTGTCTGTCTGTCTGTCTGTCTGTCTGTCTGTCTGTCTGTCTGTCTGTCTGTTTGTCGTGTCAGTCAGTCTGTCTGTCTGTCTGTCTGTCTGTCCACAGTTCAGTTGCACGCATCTGGTTTGGCTTACATTGATAAATAAAAAAATATGAGATAAAATGTAATGCCCATCTAATTTTACATCTTAAAGCCTACTATTTTTAGTAGTCCAGAATATTTGACCATTGAGGCACATAACTGAAACATTATTTGTTTGGCAATTCATGGCCCTTGTCTATTTTATATAAGGAAGAGGAAAAGTATGATCTAAAAAGAAATGAATATTTTTTCAGCATATTTCCAGTGGGCAATTATCTTTTCCCAAGGGACTAAATAGGATAAAGAAAATATTGTAGAGGGCTGGGCCAAAACGCTGAACTAAATTCAGTGGAGTGATAATTTCATTTGTTATTGTTGTTATTATCAATGAAAAAGTGAGGTTGTTTCCAAAATCTCCAAAACAATGGTAAACTGTTTCAATTGCACATGAATAAGGGTATTGCATGTTGTATTTCCTAGCAGTTCCTAGCCATTCATTGAAGGTGTATAATCTGGTGCATTTTATAGTGCTGAAAATACCATAGTTTAAGGACATGGCAGATGAAAATTCAAGCAGTATAGGCTAAAATAGAGTCCAGTCAGAGTTCCATAATTCACAGCTCAATTATTAATTGAATCTTTACCAAATGTATATTTCTCTGCTTTTATGTGGGTCATTTTTTTATTTATTTAAAATCCAATGAGAACAGTCAGTTGGTCATGGCAGGTGTTATTTAGTTTCAATCACTCTGAGTTATCAAACCTATAATAGGCCACTGCTGTTGAAATTTACAACCATTTAGATTGCAAGTCATTTCCCAATGACATGTGCAAACACAGCTCATCTGGTGGAGCCTGGAAGTGAATAGGAATGGGACCACACAGTCTGGAAGTGGTGGTCCGTATATTTAGGCTGTCAACACTTCCTTATTAAAATATTTCCGGGGTGTCGAATAGCCTTATCATTTGCTTCCTTCATCATCACTGTGAATTTAATGTTTGTGTTGGACTAAAATACTGATTTGCTCAGACACATGTCATGTAAATTATCTGTTCTTTCCCCGTGGGAATGTAATGTTTGTGTAAGATGAAAATCTACACCAGTTGATGATTATAGGAGGGGATCGCACCCCTCAAAAACTACTAATGCTCTAAGGAGATTAGCTACAAGTACAACTACTGCATAATAAGGTAACAGTCAAATGAAAGTTTAATCCAGAGCATTTTACAAAAGAACAAAGAACAAGAACAAAAAACATGGTATTAAATCGAACCATAAAACTATCATCATGAATCCTACATAAGCGTAAGATCCCCCTCCCCCCCCTTATGAAAGGAGTGCAAATTCCACCTCAAATTCCAGTGGGTTTTGGAGTGAACACACATGTCCACTTGGCATATATGAAGCAATCGCAAACAGCTGATTGTTGCCTAATTTCCTTAACAGCAGTGATTAATGTGACGGATGAAATCAACCTGACACGCCCTAGGAAACAAAGCCTCACCCTCGATTTTGCGACATGAACAATTGCAATATGACCATGAAACCATATAGCGATGGAAAAAGTTTCAACCACATTCCTTGCTGCCAGCTATATATTAAATGTTATAGCTGTAGTAGGTCTACACCCTACCATACCCTACATGTTGTCTATTCTCCTCTCCCCTTAGCTTGTTTGCCTGTCAATCTATCATGTCCGCATGTGCATGCCATGCACCTATAATAATGCAAGTGTGCAATTTAATTGGCACACTGGAATGAAACGCCAGCTAGGATTGCAACCTTTGTCATCTCACTCAGTTATTCATCATCATGAATCGAATAAGCTACAGATTCGTACTCTATAGTGTAGGATATTTATTTAACCCATGCATTCTTAAGAAGAGTGCACTGCATGTTATAGCTACCTCCCCCACTCTCCCTCCCCTTCAGACCAATGTGGGTGACTGACACCACAGGAATGACAGATAGCTGGCAACAGTGACAAGACAGTCAGAAGCTCATAATAAATCATTATGGCGTGATCACTGATTAATGAATGAACCAATCAATAGTATGCATAACACCAGATGTAGGCTACTGTAGCTTGGACACCTCAAAGTCCATGATGAAAATTAAACAGTGGTACAACCATCACCCTGACATTGCTCTCGCACATAAGCAGCAGGTCTGTAATTTATCTGGGTAGCAGTTATTAAATTAGTGAACGATTAAGCAACTACAACGTAATAGGTAGGCTACTGTATGCACGCCATTGTCACAAACATTATTACTTTTTTTGACAGGATAAAATTACCTATTCTTGCAGACTTGCTGGTGAACATGATGTTAATTGTTTTTAATTTCTTGGTTTTCACTTCTAAAAGGATATCCTACCAATTGTTGATGTTAGCCTACTTATGACTTTCCATTTTTTGCCAAAAAATTACAGTAATCATGGTCTATGCCCATTGTTTTGTGTACACGTTGATAAATGAGGAATAGGATGATATGTGTATACACTATTGAATGATACATACATAAAATCTACTTAAAGTGCTATTTAAGTTACATGTTGAGCCTATGCATATGGCTGTAGGAGGTTGGGGCCAGGGTAAGTACTGCCGCAAGTGCTATGAGCTAAGATGGACCATGACGAGGTGTGTTTTCAGATTGTGGTGGAAGATTGAGAGTGAATCAGCAGTTCAGACAGTAATGGGAGGTGCATTCCATAGTTTTGGAGCCAAAAGGGAGTCAAAAGAGTTTGGGACAGCACTGCACATTTGACACATTAGAGTAGCACAAATGTAACATCATTATTAGTGCCAGAATTGGGTGCAAGAGAGCATACAGTAATGATAACTGAAGGATTAACACTTCCAGGAATCTAAGATAGATAGAATGTACCCTTATATCCCACGAGAGAAATTCAGAAATCACAACAATTACAGCAGTCATAAAAACACGCAATACAGATATTCAAAACACAGCAGACATAAATAGAGTCACACTGGTCACATTGATCGAGGAGCAATCGGTGCTCCGGGTAGTGGACTCGAAAATGAAAGCCTGGGCACCAAGGCTTGTTTGTGGAGTGACATTTGGCATCATTGTCCGTGTGTGCATGCATGCGTGCGATTGTGTGAATGCATGCCTTGACCTGGCCTGTGTACAGACTCTGGATGCTACACACCAAACTTCAAATTAAAATAGCTCCAGTGATTCCCCTAGTGGTTTTTAAAAAGATTGCCAATGGCACACTTCCCAGACACGGCTGCTGCTTTGACGTATAGAAAATGTTGTTGCTCTAGTCTTCTATTAGTTTAGTAGGAAACATTGTTGCCTAGTTTTATTTGTTTTTTTATTGGTCATTTTATTAGATTTTCCTGTTTCTTCCTGGGCCTCCATACGTATAGGCACTGCGCTGTGCGCTGTGTAACATTATTTGCCTCTTCTCTTGGCCAGTTCTCCACTTAACCCATTCAGCACAGGAACCCTTTATGGTCTTCTTGTAGCTTGCTAAAAATACATTACATTAGCCCAGCAGGTACTGTTCCTGCCTGTGAATGCAGGAACACAAGAGCTGAGCCCACAAAGCTCAAGAAAGGCCTCCATGTACTCAATATACAGTACTGTAAACCAGGGGTTCAACAACTCCCTGCACCTGCTCATGGGTATAAACAATGAGACTCGCCAATCTGCTGTAGATTTGACGTAGATCCCGGATGATGGCATCAATGCAAGGTCTGTGTGTGTGTGTGTGTGTGTGTGTGTGTGTGTGTGGGGGGGGGGGGGGGGGGGGGGGGGGGGGGGGGGGGGGGGGGGTTAAGATGAAATGTCTCCGTCAACAAAATCTTTAGGGTTCATCCTGTACTCTGCCATTTAGATTATTGTTACATGTGAAGTGTTGACATTTTAGACCGAGAGTGCTGCTAGAAGAAAAGGTCACGAGACCATTCAAATCATTTGGATCATTTGGATTCATCCTCCCAGGACCGTGTGAATGTTCTCAACACGTTTTATGGCCATCCATCTATTAGATATTCAGATATATTGTGGGAAAATGTATAAAATCTGGCCTTGGGGTCATCCAAACTATCATGGGCTCATTCACCGGGGAACACAATGTGCTCGGCAAGCCTCCCATGAGTCATGGACACGGCCAGAGAGAGAGAAGGGCACTGTGTCAGGCATCTGGAACTGGTAGCGAGCAAACTGACAGACCATGGACAATAATCCAAGGCACACCTAGGAAGGGAAAGAAGCACACGCAACCCTATACTGTACGTGTATACACTGTGATGCGACCACAAAGCTAACATAATGGGATCGCTCAAAACCCTTGAGGAAGGAGTGGAGAGCTAGCCTGGTTCAGAACAAGTCTCAGGAAGCTGAACTCCAGTCTGATAATCAGTCTAGTGCAGGGGTTTTCAACCTTTTTCATCCCAGGGCCCACCATTTATTCAGCATTTGAGCCATGGACCACCATTTGATGAATTTAGCCCCACAGAGCCCCCCAAAACTAAAGATTTCCTTTGCTTCTACCCATGACCATTAATCTTCTAGTTGTGTAGATTAGGACTAATTCACATGATGAATGTTTTAACTCTTGAGAGTGTAAAAATGAAACCAAATGGACCCGCCAGGGTCCATTTGGTTTCACTTTTACGTTCTCAAGAGTTACATCTGGTTAACCAACTTAGCTGAGGACCACCTGGAATCCTCTCAGGGACCACTGGTGGTCCCCGGACCACCTGTTGAAAACCCCTGGTCTAGTGGAAAGCAGCAACATGCCACATGGTGAAGTTACACTGTGAAGGGCAGGAACTGTAAAAAGCATTAGGACTGGCCTTCCCCAATGAATTGCTGGATCTGTTTTTATTTTATTTTCTCTTATTTCAGCTTTTTTATGCTGTGTGCTTGGGTGAGTGGAGCCACCTACCTATTTTGGGCGCGTTGTGCACTAGGTCAAAAGATAATTATCTCATGATAAAAAAAAAATCAGATGCTCCCAACATGATGGATTGTGAGTGTGGTGCTTGTTGAGCTTGTAAATATGCAATTTGTCATACAAAGTACGTACAGCAGTGGTTTTCAACCATTTTCATACCAAGGCCCACTATTTATTCTGCATTTTAGCCACGGACCACCATTTGAGGTTGATATTAGTCACTTGCACCCAAAACAAAGGATTTCCAAGTTTTTGTCCACAATTTAGGTGAGATAACTGGCCAAACGTTAATTCAACTATTGAGAGCGTAGAATAAAACAAAATGGACCCTTACAGGCCCATCCTGACTACCGGCGTCACGCATAGGATTGTAATGACACCATTTAACAATTCGATATGTACAGTATCATGATACATTGTTGACGATACTGTACATGGACGATATTGATTCATTCTGGTGATACGATACAACTCGATCTGATGGATCTAAAATCAATAGAGTAAATACGTGCATATAGGGCAGTAATTGCTCATACAACGATGAGAACACGTTGGTCAGATGTGCCCGTGCTGTTGATCTGAACTGCAACAACATACTACAACCGCTTCATGGAATGATTTTACTAGACAACCTATATTAACATATTTATTTAAAGGATATTTCAACCCCCCCACCACCACCAATCAATTATACATACTGCAGACATGCCTATAGTCTTCGGCTATATGTATCCTTTGGGCCTAATAAAAGATGCTCTGAAATTAAAACCATTATGCAAATTGGACATACGAAGTGCTTAAAGCAATGCTCCATCTTCTTTATGTATGTGGGATTTAATTCAGTGGATCCTTGGTAGAGGGAAGGCTTTCACTGATGTCAAACCAGAGCTCAACAGCTGTCTGCAAGCCAAATCGTATCAATGAACGATGTCACATACTGGCAGTATTATAATTATGTCACTGCAATTTATTAAACTGTCTCCCACGGCTGACCATGTGCATGGGCAGAATGATAATTTACATTCAGTGTGTGTGTGTGCATGTGTGCATGCGTGTGTTGTCCGTGTGTATGTGCACACGATAGCCTGCATGATGTGCATGTGTGCGTTCGTTGCTGTATGAATCTGCTCCTCATATTATGGTGGCCAATCCTTTTTCATTTACGTATGTCAGATTTTGTCAGTTATATAAAGTCATTCCATCTGGCTGCTCGCCTGCACAATTGGCTGCTATTAACGTTGATGTATATATAGTGATGCATAGGTGCATTACATAATGCATTCTGCTATCTTTCGGTGGAAGTCAAACAACTGTGGCTTTTGGCTGTACACTAAAGTATCAAATGCTCTCTACGGGGACATTGGCAAGAGACTACCCGATCATAACATTTCACAGCTCGCTGCTAATTCTTGTGGCGTCACTTAGCCTGTACTGTACTTTCTACTGTAGTCTGCTTCATGCATAGACAGCATGTGGTGGTTGCCAGATTTTATTTGAGCCTAAGGACATTTTGATCCCTATTATTCTTTTATCGAGGCACTGCTGATGGATAGCGATATGATCTCATCTAATCCATCTGTGTCACAGAGCATTGTCTGGGGGTTAGAGGTTGGGAGTTGGACCACTTGACATGGCTGACAACTGGCTCTCTCTCCCTCTCCCAGCAGATGGCAGTATCGCTCCACAGAGGCTCCCCCTGCCAAGAGCGTGACAGTGAAGATGATGATCATGATGCAGACAAGCTGTCTGGAAACAGAATGGCTTGCGGATTCCGAGGTAGAAACCTTTAAATGGGTATGGGAGGGACAATGTGATTTCTCACGTACCATCATTGCAGAAGGCATTGCGCTTCAAAGCCGACTGACAGACTTATTAATGGCTGTGGCGCTGCATCTATCAGCATCTCCCATATGGTGCACCCAGGAGACGATTAAAAGTGGAGCACGTTGATAGCCAGGGTGCACTGGATGATACTGTATGCATACATATGGCTGATACACAACATTGTGTGTCAATAACGTGAAAGAATGAATATACATTTGTGTCTAATAATAATTTTCACCCAGAACAATAAGTCCTCTGTGTGGTGGGGAATAACAATATCGATTTGGGTTTACAAAATGAGATGGGAAGGAGAGACTCAAAACCAAAATGTGTTTCCTCTCTGACTGTGATAAATCAAAAAATTGGAGTCGTTTCCATTGACATCGATTGCATATCAAAGAGCTTGTCCTGTAGGGGAATTTAGGATATTCAGGTAATCAGCTTGTTTTGTCTTTTTAAAGCTATTCAACCAGAAGTCAAAGATGAAGCAGGAACATTTTTCTACAACATTCGAGTTAGGGTGAGATATAAACAGTGTCCATTCGGATTTCCAATCGCCGTTGCACAAAAACAGTGCTGTTTTCCGTGACAGTATTGCCTGCAGGGAAATCACTTGGCTGCCTTTCAGCCCTGCGTTGGAAGTGCTGTAGGCCTACACATGTTCTTGGATAAAGTGCAGGGAAGGGAGAGGTTGTTGTCACACCACAGCAGCGGCACAAAATGGCCTGCAACAAGCAGCAGAATTGGCCATGCATAATAATGAATGAATCTGTGGGCTTTACTGAAATGGAAATTGAAGGCAGACTGTTATGCCATCGATGGATGGAAGTTCAGGGGTTGATTCATTGAAGAATGCTGAAGGGTCTTTAAGGTGAAAAATATCTTGCTATCTGGCTTCTGACAAAATGTATGAACCAGCAACAGCATCTGTTGTAAGGCAAGGTTTTATCATTTGAAGTTGTTGCAAGATGCTATTAGATGAGAGACTACATGACTGAGATATGTTGCATAAATAAATATATAAGTGTGTGCGTGCATGTGTGTGTGTGTGTGTGTGTGTGTGTGTGTGTGTGTGTGTGTGTGTGTGTGTGTGTGTGTGTGTGTGTGTGTGTGTGTGTGTGTGTGTGTGTGTGTGTGTGTGTGAGAGAGAGAGAGAGAGAGAGAGAGAGAGAGAGGAGGAGAGAGCGAGAGAGAGAGAGAGAGAGGAGAGAGAGAGAGAGAGAGAAAATATACATCATTTATATAAAAGGTTCTGACTGATCAGCAGTTTCTGAAATATATATAGTTTTAATCACAGTGTACAGGAAGTGTAAAAGCTAAGTTATATTCTAAAACCGCTAGTCCGAATACTTATTTCTGATTGGCTAGTCACCGTCATGTGATGCGTCACATTTGGTAGTATCACTCCGCCACCCAGAACTTCCGCTTTGTTGTTGTTATGAAATCTTGTTGTTTGTGTGTTGTTTCTACAGCAGGTTAGCCGGGAACTACTTTATTGCAGCTGGTAACTACTTTCTACAGCTGGGTAACTTACAGACGTCATTGTGCTACTGTTGATTATTTTAATTGGCACTTTTCATGTTTCCGCAATTGTAACTGTAATTGTAGCAATAGCCACTCGAGGTTGCAGGGTACCGGTGAATTTTTATCCCGAAGGTAGCCTCCCCAGGATGAAATCCACCGGTAACCCTCTCGTCGTGGCTTATTGCTTCATTTTTATGTAGCAACATCCCCTAGTTCACAATGGGTTAAGCATATCTGCCCTTGTTTTCAGTAGCACCAGCCGCCCCTGAACTGAATTCCCACAGCTGTTGTTGTATGATCATAATTGGAGGGGCTGATAAAAGCGATGTGTTTTTGATTGGGCCTTTTGACTCAAAGGCTTTCAGCTTATAATAACGAATATTGGCATATTAACAACACACCCGGGCATATTTAATGTAATGTTAGCTCCACTGACACATACAAAATAGAAAAGGTTAAAAACTACGGCACCCCATCTTTAAATTATCTTATTCTGTTTCTTGGTTTGAACTGCAGCAGATCACCTTACAATAGGGTTCAATATTTTTCCTGAATTTGGCCCATTTTACATCCCTGGATTTTGCCGACGATTTCCTGGCCCTCCCGGGAATTCCCGTTAAAAAAATAGAAGGATAAGACAGTTAAAAAGTCCCCCTAAAAACGCAATTATATGTCGACACTTAATATTCTCAATTGAATAGTGATATTTTATTGTTTTAAAACTTTAATTTTAACAAAATATGAACATTATCAAATACAAATGTAACCCGGTTACACAAATATTAGCAATGCGGCACGCAAAATACTTATTGGAAGGTTAGGTTGGTGTGTGTGTGTGTGTGAGAGAGAGAGAGAGAGAGAGAGATGAGAGAGAGAGAGAGAGAGAGAAGCTGCATGACAGTGCGTCTCAGATGTGGTCTTGTATATCGCATAATAAGGCTATCTGCACATCACAAGAGGATACAATGGTAGAACGTGCCTCAAAAGTGCTCTTGTACATTGCAAAAGATGATTGAGGCTTGATGATCAAATATATTTGGTATGGGCATTTAATACTAGGCCTATTGATTTCAGCTGCGTTTCCAGCTCATCAATGCAAATGAAGCGTTGTTGACTACACGTTTTAGTCGTTGTCTGACATGACAACAAGCTACGGGATGCAAGTTATATAACTTATTCTGTATATATTGTGATATTAATAACCACGGTGGACATGGGGGGGAGAGAGCGAGAGAGAGAGAGAGAGATATCTGCGCTGTGGTGTTTTTTTTGTGTGTAAGTTATTTCACATTGCTGAGTGGCCGTGTGATATACAAAGTTGTAGAACAGGGACAATGTGTCGCGGGGAAAATAAGTCCATGCAGTATAGGAAGTTCAACGTTCTCTTTCAGATGTTCATATTTTTGCTAGTGTAGGCTATATAAGCTGGTCTGCATCTGATTAAATGAATGAAGGAGGGTACGGCAGTCGTGCGGTCCACAGTCCTGACTCCTGACTGCTCGCATTTAGACCACGTGTCGCCAATATTGTGTCCCGCGGGCACCGCAGGGCTCCTGTTCATAGCCCTCGTTGCATAGTCTAATTATCAGTGATGTTTGGAACTTATGCGAGGGTTATAGATTTGATTTGACCACTCACAGGTATCGGAAAAAACACGATTTGTGTGGGAAAAATTGAGAAAGAAATGATAACCTCCGGGAAGACGGGTCCCTGAGGCATTCCAGGGAGGGAAATTAAGCCCGGGCGTCCCGGGAAACTGGGATCCCGGTAGTAAACCCTACCTTACAATGATGTACATGTCTACAAATGCACTGAGTTGCTGCCATGCAACTGACTGATTGGCTGATTAGCCGTTAAGGAGCTGTTGGATAAGCATACCTACAGTATTCACTGAATCCCCAGGGAAATAATTTAAATTGGTGATTCAGGGCTGGAGCCAGGCAACCACCATTTGATGACATTTAGTCTAGCAGACCCAAAAAACTGATGAATATTTTGTTATCATCTAGAGGATGACCGAAGCTATATTTTTGGGACCAATGCCAATACTGATTTGTGGAAGAACCTACACTGATGTTACCAATGTTTTTGGAACAATGTTTAGTAATTAATTAAAATAATAAAAAATAAATTTGAACATTTTCAATGTACTTGCTTTTTCAATAAAATATGACATTAAATACATAAGAGTGACTTCACTTTTGTGTTTTTCCACTTGTGTGAAATAATTGCAAACCTTCGGGTCCATAACAAGATAAATATAAAAAAAAATATTAAAACCAATATAGGTTATATATAATATAAATAACTGTCTGACTATATGGTGTGGACTTTGCAGAAGTTTGTACTTTGGATGGATAGTTAATGTAAAATTGTAAATGCTTTTCGGTGTTCATTTGCAAATCAAACATAGAAGATGACAAAGCTTATAATATCGATGACGATAAATCGACCAGACAGGCTCGATTATCATTGTTGAATAGTTCCATGCTATATGAACGTACAGCATGGAACCCACCATTGTCCAGTATGGAACAATGGTATGGTATGGTACCGAGAGATAACTGATGTCGATCAAGTTGTGTAGACTTCTTGAAAATTAAAATAATCTAATTGATCTAAATTAAGATCTATTAAGGGTCCATTAATTAACACTTCTCGAGCATTTAAGCTTGGGACCACCTGGAACCCCCTCAGGGACCACTGGTGATCCCTGGACCAGTGGTTAAAAAAAAAAACACTATAGCCAATACACGCACACACACACCCCCACACACACACACACACACCCCCCCCCCCACACACACACACACACACACACACACACACACACACACACACACACACACACACACACACACACACACACACACCACACACACACACACACACAGGCATCTCATATACTATAAATCCTCTTTGATTGGAAACCTGGTAAGCTAATGAGTTTGCACTTCTATCTTGAGCAATTTGTAGGGGCTTTTGTGCCAATGGTGCCTTTAGGGGTTTTGTGTGCCAAGTCTCGTAATGGTGTTCTCATTGTCCGCCTGTGAATCTTAGTCTTCTTCACAGAACTTGGGGGTTCCGTCTGCAAACTCTTTCACATGGGAAAGACAACGGTGCCAAGAAAGGGGGGGAAAAAAATCACAATGAATTACAGATATGGCTGCAGTGAAATTAAGATGACAAAGAAATGGCAGGAAACAAATCCTGCCTTAAATGGCTCCAAAGAGATGTAATTTAGAAATGGCAAAAGAGCTGCACTGTAGTGTAACAAGTCATACGTTATTCTTGTTAGCCAGTCGACAAAAGCATATTGCTCTGTCCTCCTTCACTGGCCCCCTACTGTTACCGTGCATAGTGTGCGTGCGTGTGCATGTAAGTGTGTGTGTATGTGTGTGATTGAGTGAGAAAGAGGGACAGAGAGAGAGGGGGGGGGACTTCTTGGTTCTGGGAATCTTTTGGGTCACGGCTATCTGCAAGCATTAGCTTCCTGAATAATGTGCATAATGCTCGCTATTCCCTTCAGTTGCTGCTGAACCATTTAAAAAGTGGAATTAGATCCTGCGCTGCAGTCATCCCTCCATTCTCTTCCTCACTATACTCTCTCTCTCTCCCGATCCTTCTCATTCTGTTTGCTATAGTGTCTTGGCAAGCTGTGCAGCTATCTGATGACTACTTTACAAGTGCAAGCGGTGGGGGTATGTGTGTGTGGTGGGCGGTGGGGAAGGGGGGGTTGTCATTTAACCCTTAGTGTAAAAAATAGCAGATCAACAAGCTCATGTCGCGCCACGAGTGGCGCGACATGAGCTTGTTGTTCTGCTATTTTTGAAAATTGTGAAAATGTGCTGCAAATCTCTGAATACATTATTTTGGAAGCAAACATTTTTAAC
>CM076984.1:39673701-39676201 GCA_039105355.1 Benthosema pterotum
TTGAATCAATGCATTTTGCTATCTGGGGAAGCTCTTGATGACTGGTTTTAGTTATTATGGATAATGATTTGGTAGGCTTTCGGGCCTACCTCAAGGCCCCAGATCTGATTTGCTGCCATGCAGCCAATGAGCACGGCCCCAAAACTGATTTTCTGCCATGCAGCCAATGAGAGGACTTACACCATACACCACCCACACCCCTTTGGTTTATTTTTTTTATGATAACAATATGCTACTTTCCAAAATATTTGATTTTGTTCATTCTGCCCAGCGCTAATACACCATATTGACTCACTCAAACGGGTGCATGACAAATGGGTAATGTTGTGGCTGAGGATGTTGGCTGTTTGAAGGGATCTGATCACACCCCGCCGACATAAAATGCTGCCTGGCCAAGACGCAGCAGAGAAGGCAGCAAATACCGTACACAGTGAGCGTACGCCGCTAATCTCCAGAAAACGTCATGCAAATAATTTGAAAATGGATGATTTTCATGCTTCGTTTAGAAGACGAAGCAGCAGTCGAGTCGGAGAGTAGTCCCTGCTGTGTCAAAATAGTACTTCAAAGCCAGC
Organism: Benthosema pterotum; assembly: GCA_039105355.1. NCBI lineage: Eukaryota > Metazoa > Chordata > Actinopteri > Myctophiformes > Myctophidae > Benthosema > Benthosema pterotum. The sequence continues at coordinate 39,674,274 of CM076984.1, forward strand.
AAGTCTTTATGCTGAGAAAAGACTAACAATACAGGGTGGCTATTCTCGTATACCTGCCTTCATTTACTTTTCTATGGCACCTGCTGGGTTGCTTCATCTTGGTCCTCTTAACCTCCTTGGCGCAGGGAAAGAGTATACCTCTGCAATGCTACAGAGGAAAACATTTGCTTCCAATGAATAAATGATGAAAGGAAAAGTAGTGCTTGCATTAATTTACAAAGCCATAAAAAAAGAGCGAGAAATTTTCACAGAGTTTTTGCGCCAAGTTTTATTTTTTCCCCCGTCGGATCATTTACTTCTCAGCAGGGGGTTTCACAATACTACTGCCAAAAATAGCATTACTTTGCAGCAGGAAACATCAGAAATGCTGGCTTACAGTGGAATCCTGTAAGAAGTGATGCCTATATGCGCATTATCAAAAAGCTTTTGTTCTGTGCAGTATGTGTTAATCATAATCAGAAAATCCATCTAGATATGTGTACATCATATACTGTATATGATTACATGGAACCATTACATGATTACAAGCATTGTATTGCAGCTCTACAAAGTCCTCCCGAGGGTCTGAAGTAGTACATTTTAGATTTCTACTGTGTACAAGAGAGAGCTCTTTCTCAATTTCCATAAAACTTGGGTATTTGTAGACCAATTGTCTCCTTCACTCTCCTGTGTCCAGCAATAGGCCTCAGAATTTCTGCATGGCCCAAGAACTGCTGTCTTGACTTGGAAGCAACATGGACGATAAATCTAATATTGCGACGTATAGTAAGCTCATTCGTCTTTGAAATACGAATACTTTGGTCCATTACCTACTGTAATGCACTATACGCCATAGTTTGGAATGTCAATGCCTGGGTTCTGTGCAGGAAGGAGCCACCATCTATCTATATAGATAATATTATGTGAACATGTTATGTAGTTACACCATGTTGGCACATAGGCAAAGTTCAACTGCCTCCGCCATCACAGATGACATTTCTTTCAAATGTTTTTTACTGACATGTTCAGATACGGGGTTAAGTCACCAAGGCACCATCTAGATTACAAACACTCACATTTGCCAGAGATGTGCGTTCCACCAAAAAATGTATGTGAAAACGGTAACTGGGACTACAGCTGCCATAATCCATGATGCTAATAAGAAGGGAATATGCAAAAAAGGAATGTGTAAAAAAAATAATCTGCTTCTTCACTACATGCATGCCAAGGGAAATGCTTTTTGCAGTGCCAGATGGATTGGCCAACCAACTGAGGACAGAGTGCCCAGTTTTTGCCCTTTTATATGATAGAGGAGGAAAACAATTCTGATTAGCCAGTTGACTTACAAAGCACAATGTCGGAACAAGTATGATGAACCATCCCTGTTGTTGAAGTTAAAAGGGCCCCGCTGTGAATTCATAATCAAATCTATCCTATAAATGTCACCTTTTAATACCTTTTATACACTCTGTAGCCTAAACTCAGATAATTATTTTCGTATTTTCTCAGGGTGCTATTTGGCTGCAGTACCAGAAATGTCCACAAAAACAGCCACCCCTCCCTCCTCATTGTTATTCCTTGTAATTAGAATGTGCATAATATGTTTTCAGTCGGTTTCATTGGTTAATAAAAGTGGTATTTTTAGTGGCATTACTATATAGGAGAATCTGAGAGTGCCCATCCATGCACTCCCATTCAGACACACACACTGAAAATCACAGTTATCTCAATATAGGTCTGACTATTTAAAAATAACTTTTTGTGTTGTAAAAATACAGTGGGATGGTAAAAACACCAAAAAATTCACGGTGGTGCCCCTTTAAGTCATATGCTTTGTTGCAGAACAGCGAAAATAGTCAATCTGCAACCTAACACCGTGCTGCAAAGTTAAGTGGAAAATTAGAGTGCCAAGTATTTTGCAAAGTAACTAAAGTGAAGTGTAACTAGTG
>CM076984.1:39681201-39958701 GCA_039105355.1 Benthosema pterotum
TATGTATAGTATTTCATAGTTCTGTCTAGTTTGTCTGTTTAGTTTCTCAAAATACTCTTACCCTTGATTCCCTAGCAGGAATCGAACCCAGGATGTGTACCCAGTGCATGTGTCTTAAATAACTAATCTTCATCTAGCACTAATGTTGGCCAAACAGTAGTAAACACAGCATGATGATTATGTAAGTACCGAACCATATTCTCTTTTTCATTTTTGCATGTGTAGCTTATTGTATACAAGTCATGCATACTTTACTGCGGACAATTTTCTAAAGCATACCATAGCCTTTTACGATTCTGGAATAGCTACTTAAATGCAGACAGATTGTATTTTGATTGCTTTCCAGCTGCATAGCACTCTAAAGCGTGTTTGTCATGTCAAGCACCGGGGCGGCCTGGACTGGTTCAGGACAATTTGCAGCTCACCTCAACTCTGTGGGATTGTGTTAAATTGATTGTCACATGTCTGTGTCTGCGTTTGTGTGTCTAAGTGCACTTTTATGCATGTAATATGCATTTACGTGTGTAGCCTCTACTGTACATGTGTGCATTCAAGTGCGTGTGTGCCAGATTGTGTGTTTCTCGTCAGCTTAAACCAGGCAGCTGCAGCGAGAGACTCGGCATAATAGCAATCAACCAAGACTTCATTAAAATGTAAATTCTACCCAAGCCCCTTGTGGCTCTTTATAGTCTTTTCCAAAATAACCAAGCGAGAGCCTATACTGAGAGGACTTATGTATGATCTAATCTGTTTTATTTATTTTTTCTTGGTTGAAACCACACTGCTAACGGAAGAGCCAAGCATCTGATTTAGAGGGAACAGATCGCACTTGACTTACCCATGGCCGGCCGGCTTTCAGTCCATCCTGCTTTTACTGTTTGTTTGCTTTTCAAGAGCACCCCACAAAGCTAATTAGACAGCTGGTGTTGAGCCAATTTGTGTCCCTCAGTCTGTTGTTTACCCACTTTTTGCATAATGCAAACGTGATTGCTGACATGGTACGGTGCCGCTGTAGCCTACATGTCACGAGTGGCCATTTGGTACATTTTCCCTGGCCTTGCCGGAATGGGGAATGCAGGACGGTCTTAGTTTTGTGGAGGCAAGTGCTGATTGTGCCCAAAGCTCTCATCAGTTGGCAATTAAGTCAATAATTAACCACCAATCAACTATTTCGCAATTCCAATATGGTTGATATTTCACAAGTCCACTTCAGAACTTTTAATGGGCACTGCAAGTAAGCAGGACAGCAGAAAACTCATAACAACACCACAAAATAGTTTTTATGTTAATGGTGTTTTTTTTTATTTGTATTTGTCTTGAATTTCCCTAAATATTTCTTTATTCTGATTTCCACTGATTGCAACAAGAATTTATCCTTAGTTATTATTGTTATTTTTAATGTATTTTGTGTAGCTTTTGCCTTTTTTAGAGGGGCAGATATTAGGCTGACATGAAATGGGGAGAGAGATGGGGGGTAACTCGCAGTAAAAGTGTCGGGATTGCCATCGGGATCTGTAGATCGGGATCTGTGGGTCGCGATCGATCGATCGATACCTTTATTACATACAGACTAGAAAAAAACGCTGTGCTATACAGAAGAAACAAGAAGGCAGAAGGTAAGGGAGGTGCAGCAAACGTACAGTCACTCAGTGCATCATAATCAAATAAAGTGTCTTAGGGTCATAGGGAAAACAAGACAAAAAAGTTAGTACAATGCCACACACAAAAAATAATGTCCCATTGGTCAATGCCAAGAAAGTGTGAGCAGTGGAAAGAGTTGAAGTTTGTTTCTTTAATTTAAACCTGAATAAATAAATAAATAAATATAAAATAAATAAATAAATAAATAAATAAATAAATAAATAAATAAATAAATAAATAAATATAAAATCCAGGTTATGCTTTGGATGTCCTCACCAAGCGGCATTGTGTGTCGCACAGTAACCTTTCAAGCACGACAGGCACAAAGGACTTCTCAAGTCTCTCACACCTGCAATTCGGGAGAGAGAATATGTTGTTCCCGCCTTTGCTCCAGTACCCCATTATCTCTGGGTGGAGGGGGTGAGAGGGATTGCTCAGTATGGTGTCTAACTTGGTTGCAGTTCTCACCCTGGCCACCTCCGTCCACTCCCACCATGCAGACCCCACAACAGAGACTGCCCTTCTCACAAGCCTGTTAATAAGGTTGTTCTGTTGTTTCTACCCCAGCACGTTACTGCAAAGAAGAGGACACTCACCATAACAGACTGGTAGAACAGGGGTTTTCAACCTTTTTGACTCCAGGGACCACCATTTATTCAGCATTTGAGCCACGGACCACCATTTGATTACATTTTCACACCAAAGACCTAAAATTAAAGAATTCTTTTGGGTTTGTCCACAATTCCGGGCTGTATTTTTTGCCAACAAAACAGTGTACACTTCTTAATTAAGTGGTGCTAATTCAGATGATGAATATTTTAAATGCACCGTATGTAAGAATTGTAATAAAACGAATCATAAAATGGCCCTGGTATGCCAACAGACATTTAAAAATCACGTTCATTTCAAATACTTGTGTCACTGACAACAGTATGCAAGTCAGGATAATCCTGTTTAAAAAGTGCAGTTGCAGCCCTCAACTGATGTTGTTGTTGTCATTTTTTGTTTTGGCCGAAGCGCCACCCTCCACTTATCTCCCAATCACGAAGGCAGAAGTTTTTCGGCATCCAGGTTGCCAGCTCCGCTCTAGTTACCGCAGCAGCTGCTACTAATGTGTTGGTAAAGAAATGTCTAACCTTCCGAAACCTAAAAGACCTCGTTATGAATCGGATTTTTTAAAAACATATTGGAGTCAATGTAAGCTTAGCTTACACATCACGGCGAATTAGCCAAATAGCAAAAATGCGACTATTTTCGCTTTTTGTTTTTTCGCGTTGGAGTCGATTTTTTCAGAATGCAGCCTAAACTGCTCTGCCGTGTAGAAACCCAAAACCGCAGCGCATCTTTCTCTTTCTCTTTCTCTCTCTCTCTGTGTGTGTGTGTGTGTGTGTGTGTGTGTGTGTGTGTGTGTGTGTGTGTGTGTGTGTGTGTGTGTGTGTGTGATGCGATATTGTATTGCGCATCAATCCATGGCCAAACTTCGAGCTATATACGATCTGCAAACAATGAATCTTATGCCGTAATATCTCATAATAAGGTGGCAGTTTGGTAGACAGTTTGTGCATAATATAGAACTATAGACAGCTTTCTCTAGTCTAGGGCAAGGGGTCTGGAGCGACACGCGCGCTCACGTTCTCATCTTGCGGGCCGCGGACCCCCAAATGGATATACAAGTCATTGAAATGAAACCACGAGGAGTTGGGAACTCTACCAAGTGAGTAGTCCTGGCGTTGTGCATTTCCTCTTGAAATTGGCTGTGGTGCCTATAAACAGCGGGGAAAGCTGCTGCGCATTTGTCACTGATTGATCTAGAAATCAGCTAATGATTCCCGAGCGCGGCAAGCCGCAGCTCACCGCTCCTTGGAGCTCACCACTCCAAGTGATGGGTCAAAAGCGGAGGTCCAATTTCGCTGCGGTAACGTAGTGACAAATCATGCGACTTTGACTTTGACTTTGACTTTTGAATCTAGATCAATCAGTGACAAATAGATCTAGATTCTAGATCTATTTGACTATTTGATTGATTTACTTCGGGGATTTTCAACAGGTGGTCCGGGGACCGCCAGTGGTTCTTGAGAGAGTTCCCAGTGGTCCCCACGCAAATGAAAGTTGGTTAAACCAGATGAAACTCTTTGAGCTCGTAAAAATGAAACCAAATGGACCCTTGCGGCTTGCGGGTCCATTTGGTTTCATGTTTACACTCAAGTTAATAATATTCATAATGTGAATTAGCCCAAGTCTATACAGCTAGAGAATGTTGAAGAAATGTAGAATGGCCTGGTATTGTGGACAAAAGCAAAAGAAATCTTCAATTTTAGGGCCTGTGGAGCAAATGTCCTCGAGTGGTGGTCCGTGGCTCAAATGCTGAATAAATAGTGGACCCTGGTATGAAAATGGTTGAAAACCACTGAGCTACTGGGCTTTAGATAAAAGAGCACGGCGCCTAGATTAGGCTAATCTGTATAGGGATATGATCAGATGGATGATAGGCTATGGCATTTTTAATTTGGTTGAGTAAGATGATCAAGTTGTATTTCAGCCTTTTAGCGCCGTCGGATTAATTAATTAATTAATGGACTCGTGGGCATCTCTCCGGTCATGACTCATGATACAAAAAACTTTTATGAACAACATTTCGATCGGCTCCTGCGTGCGTCCTTCACGGTAGGAACAAAATATATCAATGACAACGCAGCAGAGAGGAGAGCAGTAGAAGGAGGAGAGGAGGAGCGGAAAAGCGAAAGCCCAATAGTTTTATTCGAGTCGCATTTAGATGTGTACGGGCAGCCGCGACTAAATTCGCCGGCAAATATTTCGCCTTTTTTGGTCGCTTTTTCGAGTCGTTCCCCTTTTTCGCCAATGTGTAACATCCATTAGGCCTACTGTGTAGGATTCATCACTTGCCATGAAAGCTCCTGCAGTCTACCATCCATTACTGTGTAGGATTCATCACTTGCCATGAAAGCTCCTCCAGTCTACGTTCCTGCATGATCCTGCAGCCTAGCTGGCAACCTCTAGTCGGGGGGAGGGGGGAGGGGACACACCGCTCAACAGTATTTTGAAAGTGATTGCAGTACCAGTTTTGGCCACAATCTTACATACGGCTCCTTTAACTCTTGAGAGTGTAAAATGAACCCAAATGGACCCGCAAGGGTCCATTTGGTTTCATTTTTACATTCTCAAGAGTTACATCTGGTTAACCAACTTTCCATCATTTAGCCTGGGGACCACCTGGAACCTTCTCAGGGACCACTGGTGGTCCCCGGACCACCTGTTGAAAACCCCTGTGGTAGAACATAATATTTAACATTCTGTTGCACACGCCAAAGGATCTCGAGCTTCTCAGTGCCACAACATTGTCCGACCAGTCCAGAGACTTGTTCACGTCTACTCCTAGAAACTTGTCCACAGCCTCCACCATTTCCATGTTAATGTTCATATGGAAATACACCACCATGTCCTTGGTCCTGCTGACATTAAGCTGGAGGTGGTTTGCCTCGCTCCACTGCACAAAGTCCCTGACCACACCATCATGCTCAGTAGTGTTCCCGCCATAGATCAGTCAAACCTGCAAACACTGCCAGGGCTGGATTACCAGCCACTGTGTCTGGACCACTAAGCCACGGCCAGGGCCACCCCTTAATTATTTTACTGTAAGTTCTGAATATACTCGTACTCTCCAGTTATGGGACGTTATCGGCAATGTACAAACATGGTTGTACCACCTTGTATATAGTGTGTACTGTACTATATAGTGGTTGAGCCCCACATAGTCTTGGCCTGGGTGATATTGATTTTCTGACATCGGTACAGGAGAATACTGAAAATACCATTATTACTGTCAAATTAATAAAACATTAATTTATACTCTCTTGTGCTGGCGGCCACACGACACGGCAGTGTAAGAAAACGAAAGTGAAACTAACTAACTGTAACTAAGTTATAGTTGAATATTTTATTATGTTTAGGACAGAAGTGGTTGGCATATTCTGTCGAAGGAGTGTAGTACAGTGTGTGGACTGTGGACAACGGCATGGGTAAAACTGAAAGAAATCTGGTATGGATAGTATGCCGGCATTGACTGGAATAGTTTGATTCTGTTGCATGGTAGCATGCATGTACGTAAATAGACATGAAAATATACATTATTAGTAGTATTAAACAGTAATACCGCTATATTACCCAGCTGCAGATAAGGGATCTCTGTAGTGAATCACCCCCGACATGTAAACGCTTCTGAGGAAAATAATGTAAATGTATAATGTAAATAGTGTGTGCTTGCACTAATGACAGCAAAGTGTGTGTGTGTGGGGGGGGCGGGGGGATACTGGGAACTCAAATTTCATATCTAGTATTTGTGGACTGTTACATCACAGTCCCACCAGCTCAGTGGCCTTGTGGTTAGAGTGTCCGCCCTGAGACTGGGAGGTCGGGGTTCGATTCCCGGCCAGGGTCATACCAAAGACTCTAAAAATGGGACCCAAATGCCTCCCTGCTTGGCACTCAGCATCAAGGGTTGGATTGGGGGTAAGTCCCTGCGATATACTAGCGTAGCGTCACGTCCAGGGGGTGTACTTGTACATCATGCTGCCTCACGCTACAGAAACAGGAGATAGGCTACTGACCTATATGGGCCTCAATGGCTCAGCCGGGCCTCCTGACATCATGGCCTGGCAAGGCTACTTACTTACATCACAGTCCACAGGCAAATCAAACCATGGGAAAACCAGATCACAGAGAACATCTATGTTAAAAGTTGTTATTTTATGTCGCCCGACCTTTAACATAGCACAGTTCAATCTAGAATGTTGAGCTGGGTGGTAGGAACATCGCTGACCAGCACACATTATGTCATTACGATTTAAAAAAAATAAAATAAAAACTTAATCTCACTAGGGATTGCTTATGGAGGGATGAATATTGTGAAAGTACAGTATTAAGTGTATTTACCATGACAGGGTATAATAATGGTCATAATGGTCACACTGTACAGATGCCATTGCTGCATATTTGACCAACATTCAAAACTTCCTACTGCCATCAGAGATCGTGAGCGGAGCGGAGCGCGAGCGGAGCGGGGAGTGGAGCGGGTGGATTTTTAAGTGAGCGCTGAGCGCGTTTTCAAATGGGTCGGAGCGCGCTCTGGAGCGAGAATTATCCTCCGCTCCAGCCCGCTCCAAGCCGTTCAGTTCAGACAACGGCACACGTGTTCAGTAGCACAGCATAAACGTGTGGTTGTGGTTCAGATGGCGACTATAGGCCTACAGTGCCAGCAGCAACACGATCAAGACATTTAAAATCCTCTCCGAGGTGCGGGAGGAAGGAGGAGATGATGATCATGATGGAAATTGGAAAAAAGAAAAAGTAAGCTGACTGTCTTGCTGTCTATCTTGCCTTAGATGCGTCACCTCGCTATTTATTTTGAAGCACTGCACATCATAACGGCAACGTATTTGAGCGCAGCGACCCCCCCAATTATGTCCAATTCCCCCACAGTGTATCATCATAAATAACCTATTATCCCGTATGGCATTTTGGAAACGAAATAGCGCGGCATAAGATTATTCGCCGCACCTGTCTGGGTTAATATAGACAGTAGTGTAACTGCACATTTAACTCCTGTCTTAAATGTTTATGCTGTGAGGGGGGCAAATGGATGTAATCGACACATATTTGGAATGTCGACGAATCGCGGCCCAGTGTCAAAATGTTGTCGATTTTTTTATTTTATTTTTTAGCCCGCGGCGCCCACGGGACCCAACGCAAAATGTTGCCATACGGCTCACAACGCAGCCGTGTGCATGTGTTCTGAGAGAATCAATGTCAACTTGGCTACTGTCACTGTGTAGCCTACCTTTTGCAGTATTTTATCAAAGATATAATCCATAACGCGGAGGGGAAAGAATGTCCGAGGTCGCCTTCGTTCTTGCTTTCCTTTTTTCTTTTTTTCGGCGCATTTACAGAGCCGGATAAAAGGCTGCGCACAGGGGGGGGAATGCCCCCTAAACGCCCTAAATGTAACTCTGTTGTCCTATAAGATTTTCGCCTGCCCCCCCCGAAATGTGAAACTTTATATCCGGGTCTGACAAAAGCCGGCGAAGAGAGAGAGAGAGAAAAGAAAATCTTCCGAGTTTGAGCGCACCGCACGCCCCGCTTCAAAGACTAAAGATTTGGAGCTCGCGATTTGACAAGAAAGCAGTGACATGTTCACAACGTCGGTGGTGAACTTTAGGTGTTTGTGATGTGCCGTGGTTCCAAAAAATAAGCAAATAAGCAATCATAGCCGTTTGTTTGAGACAGACTGTGGGGGAAGGAGGAGGAGTATAGGAGGACGCAGCACAGACGCGCACAGCACAGACATTGATAGTAGCCTAATGCCCGAAAGCAGCCTAATACCCGACAAAGAAAAAGCAGCAGCCTTTTTTTTTCCAGCCGTCAAATTTTGCTCCTGAGCGGGCCGGGCTGAGCGGAGCGCGGAGCTGCCCAAATGAATAAGAGCGCGGAGCGGAGCGAGAGCGGTCTGGGAGGGGGTCCACGGGAGCGGATTGCGAGCGGGACCAAATACGTCGAGAGCGATGAGCGGAATTCTCGGCCGCTCCGCTCCGCTCACGAACTCTGTTCCACACCTATTACTTTGGTCAGTTGACCACAGGTATTTAAACTCCTTCACCTTCACCACCTCTACTCCTTGTATCCACAACGTTCCACTGTCCGCCCACTCATCCATCTTGCTGCTGAATTTCTTTCCTCTTCTCTCCATTGGATATCCACACCATTCCAGAGTTCCAACTGTTCCATCCTACTATATTGCATCAACATAATAATCATCCACAAACATTATATAGTAAATTGTCCTGGCTGTTCTTATTATAATCTTATATCTGTATATTATAAATTGAAGTTAAAGATACATTAAAATTTTAAAGAAAAAAAATATTCTGATGTACCTGTTCCTGATCCTATACATACTTGTTACTCCGAGAGATCCTCAACATTTTAGTCTCTGATATCTCAGCCTCCTGACTGTTCCTTAGCGCAACTGTCTCTAAACCATTCAACAGTCACTATCTTCAAAAACACGACTGTCAAATCGTGGTAAACTTTTCGTATGTTATTAAAGGTAATAGGGAAAGCTTTAGTGTGTACAAAAACTGTTTGTAAACAGATTTGTTTAAAAACAGAATCTAACTCCACCTCACCTCCACTCAATTGGCAATTTAGCACTGCTTTTCTGTTCTGGGCCGTCTGCAGGACGAAGCAAGTGTCTGTCTGCAGGGAAACAGCTGCAGCATCAAACTAGAACCAACGTAGAGGGGGAAAGGCAAAAAATAGAGCTATTTTGATTTTTGGCTAAAAGTTTCCTCTATTACCTTTAAGGACACCTAATACTACAAAAAAACAGTTGAGAAACGTTTTGTGTTATTTTTTTATTTGCACCCTGCATCTAACATGCCCTGCACCTTCTAACATCTTCTCCACCACTCCATACTTCCTCATACAATACCACAGTAGCTCTCAAGGCACCCTATCACATGCTTTCTCCAGATCTACAAATACACAATGCAGCACCCTGAGGCTGAAGGTCACCCTTGTTCTTAAAAATACGGCACCAGCACACTTCTCTATTCCTCAGGCATTGTCTCATTCTCTAAGATCCTGTTGTTGTTGTTGTTGTTGTTGTTACCTAGTCTAAAATTCTAAGCCGCCACCCCTAGACACTTCCATACTTCTATGAGTATGTCATCAGGAGGACCAACTGCCTTTCCACACTTCTTTTCATTGCATTCTCAATGAACTTTCACCACGGTTACTTCTTTCTTGAAAATACTTTTCTTTCTTTCTAAGATTTTTTGCTTTTTGACTTTATTGAGAGTTATTGGTGAAGACAGGAAAGAGAGAGAGAGAGAGAGAGAGAGAGAGAGAGAGAGAGAGAAGGGGAGAGGGGGAGGGAGGAGGGGAGAGATATGCAGCAAAAGTAACCCTAACCTCTTGTACATACATCCCATCACTATCTCTTTGTCTTGCCAACCTGTATAAATCAGTCTCTCCCTCCTTGCTGTCCAGACTAGTATACAACTCATGCCATTTGTTTGGCCTTTGCCACCTCTACCTTCACCTTATGCTGCCTCTCCCTGTACTCTTGTTTACTACCAAGATCTGTCTATCTTTTAAATATTTATCAAAATAGGTGATCTGCAGTCCCCCAATGATTTTAGATACACTAGAACAGATATAGGATACTCTATGGCTCTGGGAGACACACAGCTATATCTCTCCATAAAACCGTGCTATACCATACATGGATAGTATAATTAGCCTGTATTTACATTTACATTTACTACTGTTATGTCTTAGTTTATGATTCACATTAAATATGTTGTATGTACTGTATATGTTGTAATACAATCTTTTTTCTTTTGTTCATGCTAAAAGCCTAAATAGTAACTTATTGTCTACCTGTGTGCTCCTATACTGCTGCACTTATACAGTAAGTCACACTAAAGTGCATTTTTTAGAATTAAATTACATTATAAATGATTTACTTGCATGAGAAATGTATGGAGCTACACTACTTTCCTTGCACAAGCACAAGTAATGCGGAACAATCAGTCCAGGGTGGAAGATTAGCCTAGCTTGGACGCCCATCTGCGTGCACGCGCACGCCCGCCCGCCCGCACGCCCGCACGCCCGCCCGCCCCGCCCGCCCGCCCGCCCGCCCGCCCGCACGCCCGCCCGCCCGCCCGCACACACACACACACACACACACACACACACACACACACACACACACACACACACACACACACACACACACACACACACACACACACACACACACACACACACACACACACACACACACACACACTCTATACAGCTCACCTCATGCCATGCCGTACAGATGAATCCTGTGGTGCAAACCCTGCCCACACCATCATCTCTAGCTCTCCATCTCTCCAATCATGATATATGGTTCTCTGACAAGAGAATGCCCCGTCTGTACCCCACTGCACAGTCACTCTGGAAAATAGGTTGCTTTCCTCTAACCAGACACACTCTCACTCAGCAATGTTGCAAAACTGAGTTATAAGTTATGTTAATGCATATTCTGCCTTCAATCTGCAAGTGATTCAATACTGTGAACAGACACTGGAGTGAAGCAGTGAGATAAATAGGTGATTCAGGTTTTGAATACAATTTATTTTAGAAGAAGTGTTACAGCATTTTCCACCACCGTCTGGAAGCTCACCTCACCTCAGACTATCTCAGATACAGAATTCCACATTCATTGCACCCCTACCTGCTATTTTTATAATGCTATGTTTTACACCATGTGTGTCTGTCTGTCTGTCTGTCTGTCGGTCTGTGATCAGCCAATCTTTGGCGCTGTTGGCTTGCTTGTTCACAACACAACTGTGCACACACATGCACATGGCCGCCAGTATTGCCAGCTCCCCCGTCAAGGAAGTAGCTAGTGGCTCTTCAAAAAGTCTCTAGAAGTCGGTAGGGGTGTGTTTTGTGCACACGAATGCGGTGCCGCCCATAGCGACTTTTAGCTATCCCTAGCGAATTGTATAGGCACCCTCATTTAAACAATGCATTTCCAAATCAAGTTTGTCCCTATTCAGCTTGTTCAGTTTCTGACCCATACAAATGTCGCAAGGAAATAGGGGGAAAAAAAACAAGGGGTTTATCTCTGGGGACTTTCAAGTTGCTGGGGGGTATATGGAAAGAAGCTGAATATAGTGACAAATCTGCCAAGTTGGCAACACTAATGCCCTGCACTCTCCTCGTGGCCAATAAAAAAACCTTTGCTCTGCATTATTCACATCTGTATTTTTAACACCAGCTGGAGTTCGGCGTGAAACTCAATTGGTGTTTGTCAGATTTCAGCCACATTTCACAAAACAGTATACACATGGGGCTCCATTTCCGTTACAAAAACGCTAAACCCCTTATCCCAAATCCCTTATTCCTTTTTTACTATTTTGAGAAACTTTTTGGAAGAGTTCAAAGTGCCAATCTATTAACAGTTGTGAGCTGGTAGATTGGTGATTTGATTATTTTTTAAAAAGGCAAAGAAGTTCAGGGATAAGAGGTTTAGAGGTGACGAAAATCTAGGCCATCTCTAAAGTCATGTGATCAAGAGGAATCTGTTTGATTTCTCATATTACGTCCTGACTGGCATCTAAAGATTGACATCCAAAATTTGCATGACACTTTTTTAACATAATGCCTCAAATCATGGGAGCATCGCCTGCTTACGGTTACAATGCACACTCACACACCAGTTTATATCCAATAGGGAATAAATACCACCCTTTTAACATTGCCCTAATATAGCACAATATTGTGTGTGTGTTTGCACACACATACAAAACATACCACCGTACATTTTTCAAATCAGCCGCATGAATAACATTCCTGACATGGAAGAAAAAGTTCTCTGAGGAGCACATTTTCTATTTTAGATTTGTTGGCACAAATGATAAGATTGCTATTCAGATAGCAGGTCATTTATACAGATGCTAGCTGTGTTGTTTAGCTGGTAGCATAGTTTCTTTGAAGCAGTAAATTGATTTTTCTTTGCACTCTACTTAGCATTTAAGCTATCCTGTCTTTTGTTGACAGATTTCACTCTGATCTTGTATACTTTAAGTCCCTCTGGCTAAAAACGCTAAATACCTAAATTGTAAATTGTATGTGGGTTCCAGCTGCTGGCATTAGTTGCATTCATGAGTTCTGAATTAATGTGCCAGCTCATATTTCTTCTTAGGCATGCACTGGAATATGATCAATGGCTTGAAATAAATGGGTTGTCAAGTTGCCTTATAAGAATAGCGACGTTAGCAATCGAGACTTGTGAAAACAGTGGTTTGGAATGGAAAAGATCATTCATTCTTGATGATGCTACGACGCAACAGCAAAACAAATGATGGGACAATCCCCCTCCCCACCCCCCGTCCTTAGCAAATAGCTGCTGTGCAAATTAGCATTATATATGGCTTATATGACTATGCCTACTCTGCATTAAATGTTAACTGCAATAAATTGGAAAGACCTTAATTAGTTTACTGCTCCACCTGCAGCAGGAGCACACCCAGCGAGGAGGACGGCCTTCAGGGGATACCCTGCCAGGTGCTCCACTGAACCCTGTTAGGCGCTCTTTCCTTCCAGCTGCCATTTGGCACAACCACATAATGAGAACCACTGAACTCGCTCTCTAAAATGGAAGGTTGATCTATGCATTTTTAACACTGACTTCTAATATCACGACTTGCCAGACCTAATTAATTGTAGAACAGCTTCGGTGTGATTTGCGGGTGATTCATAAGTTAATTTTAATTGTTTAATCCACGTTTTAAGTCATATGGGCAATCCACTGGACAGGTGATATGTGCAGCACAGCAGCAGTTTGGATGATGTCATCGCAAGAAGGTCACGCTTATAATGGGAAATTGAGTACCCTACAAAGGGGAAGCTAGTGCTACTGTTGCATCTGCGCTGACCAGTCTGTACTATGGAATAGATTCTCTGCACTACAACACATTACACCCTACAACACATTACACTGTTTTAAGTGCATTTTTATTCCAAACAAGTAACTCAGCGGTCAGTGTAGTGGCTGTTTAAGAGAGAGAGAGAGGGAGAGGAATAGGGCTTCCACAGCTGCCACCATGAGATAATAAGTATTCATATTTGTCCTGTGGTCTATGCTTTTGATGCAATTTTGCTGTTTTTCCTATATGTTCTGATCCTTTTCATAGTCAAAATAGCCGTATTTCTTGTTCAAATAACAACAGAGAAATGAGAATCACAACGACGGAAAATGCAGCCCTTGGGGCAGCCAGTACCTTTGCCTCAAAGATGGGGGCAATAGTGAGCCTAGTTCACAACACGTGTAAATGCAAGATTAAATTAAGAAAAAATATCAACAACCAACAACAGCTTCTTGTGCAAATTGAACTCCTTTTTTTGCCCTGCCAATGCAGGATTTAATATCTAAGATAAGATTTTTTTTCAAAACTGGACTTTAAATCAAAGCAAGAAGTCATAAATTGGGGGAGACATCGCCAGATCTGCAAGTCTTACTGCGGGCTTCCCAGGACGGACTATAACACGTTCATTTCAAACAGATTGGTATTTTTAAAAAGACTGGCTTGTAGCTCTTCTGTAAAATTGTCTTTTATTGCTTTCACTGCCCACGTAAAGGTAAGAATACTGCAGTGGTGTGTTTAAATATAGTAGTGTGTTTAAAATGTTTTTCAATTTAATCAAGATTCAGAATGGGATAACACCCATAATTTAATATTGTATTCTTGTAAATCTGACTAGTGAGTCAGTGCCTTAGCGCAGTGGTTTTCAACCTTTTTCATACCAGGGCCCACTATTTATTCAGAAGCCATGGACCACCATTTGATGACATTTTAGCCCCACAGACCCCAAAAAAAGATTTATCTTGCTTTTGTCCACAATTCCAGGTTGTATTTAGATCGAAATGACCATTAATCTTCTACATTCTCTAGTTGTGTAGACTTGGGTGTAATTCAGATTATGAATATTTTAGCTGAGCTCTTGAGAGTGTAAACATGAAATGGACCCGCAAGGGTTTCATTTTTACGCTCTCAAAGAGTTACATCTGGTTAAGCAGCTTTCCATTATTTAGCCAGGGGACCACCTGGAATCCTCACTGGTGGTCGCCGGAATACTGGTTGAAAACGACTGTCCTAGCCTCATACTGTACGACAGTATGTAAATCTGACTTCGAGTCAGTGCCTCCCCAACCCTACCCCTCACCGCACGTCACTGCTCATAGTCATTTCTAGACCATTTCAGATGCAGGGCATAGTTGCACCATTCAAACAGGGGGTATTTTTTCCAATATAAATTTCCATCACGTTTTAATTATTTAATTTACAAGCTCGAACTCTTTCTTGTGTTGTTCAATCTTGTATAATGTGTACACCATTATTTACTATACCTGGCTGTGACTGTTCTGAAATGCTGCATTATAACTGACCACATTCCCCCAAGAGGTTAAATAAAGTCCCCTCCCTTCTCTCTCTCTCTCTCTGTATGTGTTTAACCTTTCATATTGCATAGGTTTGCCTTTTCGCATGCTTTTTCCTTGTTTGACTGAGGGTCACAAACTAGAGACACCTCATTACGGTTATACGTTTGTATAACCTCTCCAACTGGCTGCATTTACAACTGCATCTATTGTGTATTGAATGAAAACTGGAGGAATTTAATGAATGTCTTTAGTGAGGTCACATGGACCTTGACCTTCTAGGACCACCTACAGTATTTCTAATCAGTTCATCCGTTGCTGCATTTCTGCATAATACATTAGAACATATTAATCTTAAACCACCCAATGAATGCAGTGACTACAGCTACACACTAAACACATTAGTATGGATAAAAGTCATATTCTACACACAAGGAGCAGCAAAGATAAAGTTTACCATTCATTGTCAATGGAAACCAGTTGCTGCTGAAACTACAAACAACTTCAGATTCGAGATTCAAAGCTACTTTTATATGCTCAAAAAATATGCAAACTCTTGACCTTTCATACAAGTCATTTTACAAAAAATATATTTCATATCTTATATTAAAGGCATAGATTTCACTTCATTCAAATATTGTTCTTGTTTCTCCTTCTTTGGCTAATCCTCCCTACTACAGGGCGTGGTGACCATACCGTATAAGGAGTCTGTCCCCAGTGAGCCCCTGGCGTAAAAAAAAATAAATAACATATTTTCAGTTTGGGCTTTGGGAGAAAAGCCTTCCTCTAATCAAGATTGAGTGGGAGGGGCTTGGTATAAATGCCCCGCCCCACTCGATCCAATCAGGATCGAGTGGGGAGGGGCTTCGTATAAATGCTCCGCTCCGGTCCCCCGCGGTAGAGGGTTTTCCATATCACCCAAATGACTTACTATACCTAACCTTATTCTCATATATGAGGAATACATGAAAGGTCCCACTTTCAAGAGTTCACATATAAAGTTTTTTTTTTTTTTCCATATGAGTAGCTTTGAATCTTTGTAACTTTTGCATCTGCCCCATTTGCATCTGCTCCATGTGAACTTGAGGTGTTTCAGGGGGTGACTAAATTAGAGATAGTTAGGAACAAATGTACTCTGATAGGCTCTGTAATTAGCACAGACCAAGACCAAATTGACAGATGAATTCAAGATTATGATGGGACAGCCCTAGATGCAAACAACATAAAAATGCAATTGAATTATCATGAAGGAATATACAGTACAAGCTCACAACACATTGTGGCAATTGTAGATAAATTATTTAAGATGGTTTTGACATTTCTATTTATTTGCTTTTAAAGTCTTTGAAAGAGGTTTGCCTGTGACATGGCCTAAATAGGGCCAATACATTGGAAGTGTTTTTTTCTTTTAAAGTTGACCTTCTCATTTAATCATTCATCATCATTGAATTAAGTTTTGGGCCATGTACCATATTTTAGTTTTATTTCTTTTTTTTTCTCAATGTCAACCCTGTTGAATATGACAAAACAAACTCTTTCTTGTGCAGTAAGTTGCCTTCCCTCTGTACCAGTGAAACATGTTGCATACTGTAGGCCTATATGCTCAGAAAGCTCTATAGTGGCATGTGCGTGTTTACATAGCCATAGCACAGCTGTTCCTGCTGAAAATACAATTTCTGTGATTAATTATTTACACAACTTTTACATGTGTGTAGGAAGGAAAATGGCCTCGTTTGCACTAAAGTGTATGCTGTGTACGCACACACACACACACACACACACACACACACACACACACACACACACACACACACACACACACACACACACACACACACACACACACACACACACACACACACACACACACACACACACACACACACACACACACACTATTTAATACTTTCCCAAGTTCCCCACTCCCACTCACAAATAGAGCAACACAATAGTTTAGCGAAAACCCGTGACAACTTTAAGTGTGTGTCATGTGTGCAGAATGCTGCGGTGGAATAGGATCTACAAATTACTGCTTAGCTTGTACGTTTGAGATCTGTTCTATTTCAGCATGGAATAAGCTCATTTGCTTTTTTTTCTTAAATATTTTATCCCACGATTTTGCAACCCATTTTTTCCACCCAGTGCCAATTCCTAATGTGATCCTGGGCTCTACACATCCTCCGCCAACCTGGGGAGGCAGCGGACTGGCCTCATGCTTCCTTCAATGCATGAGGAGTCCAAGCTGCCTTCTTTTCACCTGACAGGGGGAGTTTCCCTGGTTGGACGTAGCGCGTGGAAGGAACACGTTATTCCAACCAGTTCCAGTCCCCTCCATCAGGCGCCCCGGCTGGCCAGGGGGAGGTAGTTCAGTGCCCAGGATTACTGCATGTTTTTGTGAGGGTATCTACCCTAGGGGACACGGGGAGAACATGCAAACTCCACACAGAAAGGCCCTTTCGTCAACCCCGCCTCGGGTATGGGCACTGATGACGCGGAGGAGCAGACACGCCGCCAGCACCCACAGCAGCGCCCCTAGCGGGAATCGAACCCAGGACCTTCTAGCTGTGAGGCGACAGCACTAACCACTGTGCCACCGTGCCCCGGAATAAGCTCATTTGTAATAAATAATGAGTTTGTGTTTTGGCGGGGTAACATATTACATATTACCAATTTTGGCAGAATAATAATGTCACCCTACTTATGCTAGGAAAGTTAATAATATTACAGTAATATGTAATTTGTTACTGCCCAACACCGCTAAATGTTCAATGCCCTTAGTGGTTGAGTGGGTTTATATCTGTATACTTTTAGTTATTATTTTTTGTACTGTACATTTTCCCATTATCTGTATGGATGTAGGCCTACAGTAGCTTAGAATAGCAACACACATTTAGGAGGGAGAAAGGAGTCATATTGGAAATAATCTAACCAAACTGAGAAAAGAAAAGACTCAAACAAAAGAGAAATAGTCAATGCAGAATTAAGCAAACAAACAAGAGGTACTACAGGTAAAACACAATGTAGGTGGGTGTCTGTGGGCATGCAGGCCATGGAAATTACTTTTATACCACAGTTTAACTACTTTGCATCATTCTGTAAACAACTCACAACCTAACGGAAACAACATCTGTTCAATAGACGAATAACTAATTTCAAGAGTACAAGATAAAATAATGATGTAGGAAATCATCTAGCAGCCTAAATGCACTTCAGTCCATTATCAGGCATGTAATGGAAAACATTCACAACAAACCTGCATCAATACATACATATTATAGTATTGACTTAACTGTCATTTTGTTGGTTAAGTATGGAACCAATATGAATAATATCTGCTACTAGGTCAAATTGTGTGTTCTTAAAAAAAAGAAGAAAAAGAAGAACATAAAACGAGTTTAAATTCTGGGCTTCAGACCTGGGATTTGTAACGCAGGACTGAATCATCCATCAGACAACCCTCTGTCGACTGAGATTCTTAGAGTCTAGCAGTCAGGATTTATCTTTTCAGGTATGATAGCTCTGCAGAGGGGTTAGCTTAGCTTTCCGGGACCTCTTCTTTAATGCTTCACTGATGTTGGAACGAGAGCTGTCACCAACCCCTTTAAATGCTTTATAGACTAGATTCCGACTGTGTCAGAACTTTATACCGTTGTGATTTGCTAAATGTTTTGCTTTAGTGCCCTTGCTGGTAGTATCATTATCCTTTGCCTTTCATTCGCTGCAAATGTGAGATTTCCGAACGGCATGCAGCATTTTATTTTATTTTATTTTATTTTTTCAATCAAAACCGTCACATAGTTTCCTGCCATATCCAAGCAACACCATGACAAGACCTGCACACTATTTCCAAGTGAAATGGAAGAGAGCAGAGAGGGGAGCAGCAGCAGAGCGCTGTGCGTGGGAGGAAGCATGGCCTATACGGCATATTACTCCAGAGACCTTCATATACACTGTAAAAGAAATGTTCAAATCATCACATACTAGAACTGCCAAATTCAAATTGACTACGAAACCCTCTCACCACCCACCCGGAAAAGAACAACAACAACAACAACAACACAAAAGACATACGTGGATAATACTGTACTTGGATCTAAAATCTCATAGGTGAACTATTGAGATTTCAAAGCATCACAAAAAAAAGAACAAAGACTAAATGATGTATACACTGCGCAAAACATGTGAGCATGTTTATTTGTGTTAAGCGTTTCATGTATGCCTTCATTCTTTCATTCTCTCCCACATGCTCCTCACAGCCAGACAGTAAGATGAAAGCTCTGTTCAGATGCTAGGCTTTCATATTGTCACGCATCTCTCTCTCCCTCTCTCTCTCTCTCTCTTTCTCTATCTCTTCTTTTCTTTTCTTTAATGCTTGGCAGGGAATCAGAACCTGACCCGGCTCCTCTGTCACTCAATGCCTTCAACCCTGAAGGGAACAATCTGTTTCCATCAAGCAGGCCTTCCGTCCACTGCTGTCTCTTTGACTTTAGGGCATATTCATGGACAGCGGAGTGAACGCCGTCTTTCACATTTGCGTCACTTACTGTCCCCTAATCCCTATTTTAATTCTTGTTTGGTGACTGACTGCATTGTCGTGCAGCATCCATCCCACTCACAGCCACAGAATGAGTCATGGCAAACAGGGATTTCTATAGTAAGTGACAGGGTTCAAGGCCCCAAAACTACAAGAGGTCAAAGTTCCCTAATGGCAATAGTTTATTTGAGGCACTACGCAATATGATCATGATAATGGGGGGAGGGTTAAGGGAACCTGTAAGGGAGTGAACGCAAGGAGTTTTCATGTTTACTATATAATGTATGTGGGTTTGTATGTGTCTCTGCATGGATGCACTCACTGTACCCTGCTCTGTGTGTGTGTGTGTGTGTGTGTGTGTGTGTGTGTGTGTGTGTGTGTGTGTGTGTGTGTGTGTGTGTGTGTGTGTGCGCGCGTGCACGCGCATGTTAGTGGTGTGCACTCGTCTTGTGTGAGTCATCCAGTGTCTACTCCCAGGGTACTTAGCCAGAGGAGCTGTCTGCTGTTTGAATAAGGGCAGTCAGTCACCGACACTAAAGAGAACATTCATCAAGCACTTTCACAGCTTACACCTGTTTCTGCTGGCTAAGACAGACAGGCTGGGATGGGGATGGTGTGTCCCCCCCCTCTCCCCGTCGCTCTGAAACTGTTCCTAAGGGGGCCGCAGACACATATCCCTGCCTGATGCTCTGCACATTAGCTCCCCGTCACGGCCGTCCCCATTTTAAGGTGAACAAACCCCGGCCCGCCACAGGCTGCCACCAGAGAGTAAACAAGGACACTGCTTCTTTGTTCAACGTTCGCAAAAGCAGCAAAAGTCCCGACGCATCACAGCAGCGGTAAGTGATGCATCTAAAAATGGGAGGTGCCATTGTCACCCGCTGTGGTATAGCTTGTGTTTGGCTTAGTGAGGGGAATTGACCCTGTGCCATGTCGTTGCCTGGTGCACTTGTGAGTGCAGCACCAGACAGGGACGCCCACTGCTCTGCTGTGTAAGCTGAGGGGCTTTTCTGTGACTAATTTGCTGCTAATATGACAGCTATGTTGTAATCTTGATAAAGGGCTGCCTGCCTACTACGATGTGTGCTGGGGATGCAGTTGTCTCACCTTTGCCAATTCCAGCATCGTCCTGCATTCTTCCCGTGCTCTGCACTGCATTACACATAATTGCCTTCCGATATAACACATATCCTTCTGCCACAACATATAGGCCTAGATTTTCATCACCGCTAAACCCCTTATCCCTCAACAAGCTCACAATGTGTCAATAGATTGGCATGTTGAACTATTCCAAAAATAGTAAAAAAGGGATAAGGGGTTTGGGATAAGGGGTTTAGTGTACAACGAAAATGGAGCCCATACAATTTACAATTTAGGCATTTAGCAAACGCTCTTAATCCAGAGCGACTTACAATGGTGAAAAGTTTACAATTTAATCTGGATTTACAATACATTTTACAACATACAATGAAGCGCTAAAAACATTGTAATACATTAGGCAACCTATATAAGTATAATATGAGCCCATAGTCCCATACACAGCACTGCCACATTCACTGACCAAAAACAAACAAAACAAAAACTAAATCAATAAATTGTGAATGTAACAGACTGTATTTATGAAATATAAGCAGAAGGAAATTAAGGTGACTCAATTACATTTTGATGTCACCTGGAAAAGGTACTTCATTTGTGAGTATAAATTAATTTCTCTTCATATATCTTATTTTTACCAACATCATTATTGTGGAACAGTTTGTATATGCTTATATCCTTAAATTTTAAGTGCTAGATATTTGGATTTCTGGTGCTCCCAGATAGATCAGGGGGTTGTGTGATGAAATCGTGCCCAACTGGGCCCTCGTGAGCCCTCACAGTGGGCTCACGACATCGTGGAGCCTCTGGCTCTGTTACTGTTGCAGTTAAGAACACACATCCATTCAGTTTCATTACAACTAAGATTTTTGAGCACATATTTCTATAATGAGTGCAAATGTCCAATGCTAACGGCAGTATGCTAAACTGTCTGCTACTACCATCATCATCATCATGGCTCTGGCTGGCTGGCTGTTGCTGCACTCGAGCAAATTCGGTCCCATCCTCTAGAGAGGACTCTCGATAAAAATCCCATAGCCTGTATGTCTTTTGTATTTGTCCTTTGTCTTATTGCATTGTCTATTGTCTTGTTGCACTGGGGAACAATGGAAACGTTATTTCATCCCTGTATATGTCCTGACATACACTGGAGTGACAAATAAAGAACCTTGAACCTTGTTTGGGTTAGGAAAATGTGTCCCATCTAACTTTGAATCAGAAGTCCCCAGATGCATTATGAAGCGCATTGATCTGTGGCTCTGCGGTCAATTTGCATACGCATCCGGGTATTTTGAAGTTCCTATTTACCACTGTATTTAACACACATACAACCAAGAAGACTGTACCGAAGGCACTTGCATGGAGGGCCCTGAACGGCATGGCTAGTGTGTGGAACTCCAAACTCCCCAGATCAATCAAACTCAGCTTCTTCTACGCAACGGTAGAATCTGTACTCCTGTATGGCAGTGAATGCTGGACCCTGAAGCCAACCCTGCAGAAGTCTCTAGACGGCTGCTACACCGGAATGCTGCGTGTAGTGCTCAACATCAGCAAGTGTACACATGTCACAAATGAGAATCTGTATGCTGGGATATTCAGGGTGAGCGACAAGATAGCAGCCAGGAGAATGCGGCTTGCAGGACACTGCCAGAGACATCAAGAGCTGCCAGCCAGCAAACTGGTGTTGTGGGAACCAACACACGGGCACC
The DNA here is from genome assembly GCA_039105355.1 of Benthosema pterotum. NCBI lineage: Eukaryota > Metazoa > Chordata > Actinopteri > Myctophiformes > Myctophidae > Benthosema > Benthosema pterotum. Next base: position 39,703,193 of record CM076984.1, read on the forward strand.
GGTCACGAGGACGTCCCACATTAACATATGTGGATGTACTCAAGAAAGACGCAGGAGTGCGGAGCACCAGTGAGCTGGCTGGATGTATGGAGAACCGGGACGACTGGAAGCGACGATGGAAGGCTCGTCTGAGGACGACCTAAGAGACCGAACTGCTATCCTCTTGCACATGTACAGTAATATCCCTCATTATCTGAAGGAAGACCCTGTAGTATGTACCCTTATGCTACTCTCTCCTGCACATGTAAATACCTCTAATACCTCAGTCATAGTTGTCATACCTTAGCTGTTTATATATATATATATATATATATATATATATATATATATATATATATATATATATATATATATATATATATATATATATATATATTAGGGCTTTAACCAAAAAATCGATACATCGATGCATCGATTTGCATAACACGTGTCGACTCCAAAAAGCACGAGTCGATAAGTTGTTTTTTTCCCTTCCTCCGAGGGAAAGGAGTAAAGAGGAGGAATTAAACATTTACCTTTGTTTTCCCCTTTTTTTCTTTCTCTATGTGTGCGACGCGTGTGTATATAATTCAACTGTAATATTGGTTACTGTCACTCATGGACAGAAGTCTCCTTTGAAGTTTCCTTTGCAACTCTATCGGAGTTCAGCCTTAAGGCTTACCAATCTTACGCAGCGCGATCTTGCGCTCTGGGCGCGCGGTGTTCCACTGATCATTGCGTACACACGGATAACATCGAACAGCAAACAGTGTCAAAGGAATACAGGACTTCATCAACCACCACCCGTGCGTAGTACGCACGGGACGCATGCTTCTGTCCGCGTCATTCTCATTAATTTACTGAATAGATGGTGGTGGTGGTGGTGGTGGTGGTGGTGGAGGGGGAGGAGGAGGCTTCATGTAAATGGATCGTATTCTGATGTGGCCGCTGTTAGAACGATCATGTCTTCTGTTGGGCGCGCGGCGTTCCACTGATCATTGCGTACACGGATTAGATCGAACAGCAAACAGTGTCAGAGGAATACAGGACTTCATCAACCACCACCTCCCCGCCCGTGTTACAGTGCACTGAGTGCAGTGGCCGTCTTGTTCCTCGTTTCGCATGCGACGCACGGGACGCATGCTTCTGTCCGCGTCATTCTCATTAATTTACTGAATAGAACAGAAAAGAAACGCGGCGCGATATGGTGGTGGAGGAGGAGGAGGCTTCTTGTAAATGGATCGTATTCTGATGTGGCTGCTGTTAGAACGATCATGTCTTCTGTTGCGTTCTAATGTGTGGGCTGCTCAGTGCTGTGTATTGATAATGTTAGCCTATGTGTTTTTATGGCTGGCCTGGGAGTGGACGCTGCGCTGTGTGCCAATATTGTTTTCATATTAAGCCACATGCGCCATGCGTAGCCTCGCGATGTGTTTTGTATAAGCACTGCGCCGGCATATAGCGGCACCATTTGATCCCCCCCCCCCCCCCCCCCCGCGCCATAAAACGATAAATCGATACAACTTCGACTTGACTGTCTGACAAGTCGACTTGAAAAAAATTCAAGTCGTTAATGCCCTAATATATATATATATATATATATATATATATATATATATATATATATATATATATATATATATATATATATATATATATATATATATATAAGGGTGTTGAAAATAGTTAATTAATGGGATTAAATTAATTTTCTTGATTAATCTGATTAAAATTTTTTAACTCAATTAACTCATCCACTCTGACTCAACCCATTGACCCATTTTCTCATTGAAAGGAATGGGTAGAGCACGGTTTTACGGAGACATAGCTGTGTGTCTTCCTGTAACCAGAGCCATAGAGTAGCTGGAGGATCTACAAGCATTGAGGGCTTGTAGATCACCTATTTTGATAAATATTTTAAAGTTAAATGGTTATTTTTTTTCACAGATTCTGTTTCTTTTTTAAATGTTGGAATCCTGTACAGGAAAACATGAATATTTTGGACATAGTTCGAATGGTGATTAATCATGATTAAATTAATTTTGAAGCTGTGATTAATTTGATTAAAATTTTTAATCATTCAACAGCCCTAATATTATATATATATATATATATATATATATATATATATATATATATATATATATATATATATATATATATATATATATATATATATATATATATATATATACACACACACACAGTCTGTTTTAGCTGCTTAGTTGTAGTATGTTGTAGTTTTAGCCATATAGTTTAGTAGTAGTATATATATATATATTTGTCCTGTCTAGTTCTTGTCTAGCTGTCTGTTTAACTTTCACTACTTGCCACTTTATTATACCTGGTTATAGCTTAGCACCTTTACCTCATTGTATGCTGTTACAGTTGCACTTTATTTCTCTCATCTGCTGCACTACCGTCACTTGTTGTTCTTGTGTTTGCATTTGTTTTGCACTGTCTGTTGTCTTTGCACTGTAGAACAATGGAAATGTTATTTCATCCCTGTATTGTCCTGACATACCCTGGAGTGAGAAATAAAGAACCTTGAACCTTAAAGGGATACTTCGCCGAAATGAAACCTTGTCTGTATGGTTATACTATCGTGCATCCGTACCTCTGTGTCCGTGTCTCAGTGCATACTGTAGTGGAACACCAGAGGAGGGGGGTCCAGACGGTTTACCACCTACGTCACTGCCCTAAAAGTTACGTAGGTGGTAAACATTTCCCAGAGCACTGAACACTAAAGGAGGCAGAGGAGAGCAGCAAGGCACGCACAGAATATACTTTCTCTGGCGCCACCGTGTGGCTTTTTTTTACATGTATATATTTTTTCCACATATTTCGATGCCGTAGTACAACATTTAAAGGAATTCCGTACTGGCGAAGCACTCCTTTAAGCCAATCACAATCCAGTGTTTTATACATGTGATTCGAAAACCTGGTAGAAAGGTGTGTAGGTGTGTGGATCCAATTCTGCCAGTATATAAGTGTGTAGGATTATGCATGTGTGTGCTTATCTGTCAGTCTATCCCTGTCAGTGCTCTATACATGCATGTATATAAAATGTTTGAAGACAATATTATGATTAGCATGATTCATCTGCAGACAGACATGTGTCACCACAATTCTGCCCCCCCCCTGCCACACACACACACACACACACACACACACACACACACGCACGCACGCACGCACGCACGCACGCACGCACGCACGCACGCACACTTCAGTTATTAGATACTCTTATCTTTCCACGGTGTCTGCTCGAGAGCTGCTCTGTCTTCCTCTCCTCTCGCATGCGGGCCACATTCGCAGCTTTATCGATTTCCTTCAAAATTGTATTTGCGGAAAACAGGAACAACGTGGGCTTTCGTATTTCCTACCCTCTCCAACACCTGGACTGGCGTTGCTAGGTAACGTGTTCTCAGCCATATTTGACGTGTGTGCGCTTTGCAAATAGCTTTGATCTTCGGTGCTCCTCTGTTATGGTGCTCCAAAGCACTGCATTCCCCTGGCTGGGATCGGGACCTCAGCACACAGACTGGAAAGTAAAACGCATTTGAAAACTCCCAGAGGCCAGATGGAAGGGAGATGGAAGCACAAAGTAGAAAAGGGAGACTGTCCCTAAAAGTTTGAGCATTCATTTCATTAAGCTAGGGGTTTTCAACAGGTGGTCCGGGGACCACCAGTGGTCTTTGAAAAGGTTCCAGGTGGTCCCCAGCTAAGTTGGTTAACCAGATGTAACTCGTGAGAATGTAAAAATGAAACCAAATGGACCCTTGCGGGTCCATTTGGTTTCATTTTTACACTCTCAAGAGTTAAAATATTCATCATCAAAATTATGCGATATTGAACATACTGTATGTTTCTAATAATGTTTTATGTTGAAAATAGAATGATTGCATATGATGTCAGAATCATTTGTGTTTACAAATTGATTTGCAAACAGGATTCCCCAAATGCAGTGTTCCACAGAGCTCTTCATTAAGCTGGCATTTCCCCAAACGGTTAACTTCATGTGACATTTTAGTTCTGCAATTAATTAGGTGGACACTACGAGCTAGCCCAGCAGAAATGCTTTGTTTGGCTAACTCACCACCAATACCACCTACAGTGTAAGACACTGACATGCCTGGCTGCCTGCCTATAGTATAAATAAATTAGATGCACACACACACACACACACACACACACACACACACACACACACACACACACACACACACACACACACACACACACGCACACACACACATACACACAGTACAGTAAGTGTGCGTCACATAGAACAGGTCTCAGGCAGGCCTGGTTGCCTACATTGCCTAAGTATTTTGGGATGAAATCTGTAGGAGTAATAGCCTATAACAGACTGCTGTGAAACATTTGAGGCTTATGTTTTTCCTTGGCCTCCAGAGAGTGTGCATGCAACGTCCTTGCAGATCTGTCCATCAGTACTGGCGATTAACTATTGCCTGTTATAGTGCCAGTGCCACTACCGTATGTAGCTTATTTGAAAAGGAAAAAAAAATCAAATGGCCAATCTACAAGCTCACAACGTGTTAATAGATTGACATGTTGAAATATTCCAAAAAGTTTTTTCAAAACAGTAAAAACAAAATAATAAATAATCTCCTGTAAAATGGAGATTTGCTCTGGGCATGGAGGTGTGAAGCCTTAAGGGAAGAGAATGGGTGAGGTTTTTATGGGTCTCAGAGACCCAAGAGTTACGGTCTTAATAGGAGTATTTGCATTCCCAGTCCTGCTTGTGTTAATTCCAACTCACTGTGATAAATAAAATGCTATTTTGGACGCAGATCGTTTTGGTGTCATGCATTTGTGTTAATTTGTTTAAACCAAATATCTGTTGTCGTGATTTCTGTTTATGCAGAGTATTATGCCCAGTCGTTCAGGCAATGCCGAATCCATATCCTGTATTGTGAATTATGATGCAAGCTGGACAGAACATGTGTCTTGCACATTCCATGTTTCAAATTCTTGTTATACTGATGTCCATTAATATCCTAATATCAAACCATACTGAGATTCATTCATTTAAGCATGTAACTTTGCACCCATTGGGTTAAATAAACATGATAGATTTATTATGTATTTTTCTTTGAATATGCATGTGCCTTCAGTTTCCCCTACAATGAAGCATTATGATGAATTATGCATCATTATAGATAATCCATATGTCACTTTACTTAACACATGCAATGACGAGTCATGATACTGCATCAGCTATTATAGCATACTATAAATCATTACTACAATTGACTTAAGTTGTGTGTATAGGTAATCATAATGTATTATAAGCAGTCAGTCAAGAGTGCATTATAATGCCCTATGAGTGCCCTCATAATGATTATACTGTAGATATGGTCTCCATACGTATTTAAGAGCATTCACAGAATATTTGGACTCAAGTCATTATAATGCATTATAAGTGACATTATAATGTTTTATGACTGTTGATATAATGCATAAGAAAGCATCATGTGTGCTTATGAGTGTAGTTATAAAGCATTATGAATGTATTATAATGCACTATGAATGCCCTCATAATGCATTATAGATGTGGGTATCATAGAAAGTATTACCGAAGTGACTCTGTAAACATAGTGTAGTTTCAAGTGGCCACTGCCTGAAGTCAATTCACTGAGTAGGTGGTTGATCATAGCCAGTGGGTGAGAGAGAGAGGGGGGGAGAGAGAGAGAGTGGGAGGTGTGAGGTTATTACAGGTTTGATTACCGTTCCACCGGGCAATTGGCTCAAATGAGGGCTGACAGCTTTGCAGGGCGGCAAACAGCTGGAGAGCTCATCAGTGCCAGCAGACACATTAAGACCATTTCCCTCCCAGAGGATCAGGTGCTATGATGTGTGATTAAAGCTTTTTTTTTTAATGGAAACCTCATACGACTTGATGAAAATAATTGGGAACCACTGCAATTGCAAACACTTGGTTAGGAGACGCCTGGGTCAAATACAGGGAGAAAGAATGCAAAGATAGCTTGTTTGTCTGAGGTGGGCACAGGTACGTCGGGGTCTGGCTTGAATGGGAAGATATCAGTGAAAAGGGGAAGGATGGATGGGAAACGGTCAACATATGGACAGTCAGAATAGGTTCTGACATACAGTATATATTATCCATATATAAAGATCTGTGAGGTTTGAGGTCAGATGTGTTGCTGGCCAATATTGATGGCATCAGGGATCTCGACTGTGCCATAGGCGTGCATACATAGACGTCAAGGGGGGTTTGAGCACCCCCTAGTGGCCCTCTCTGGACCAACATGCCCTTTTTAAAAGAGCAAAAAGATGCTGAAATGCTGTTTTCTATGCGTTTTTAACCCCCCAAAACTCAATTTTCCCCCCTGGTGCCCTCCTGGTTACATTTGAGCACCTGCCCTTGAAACTCTTTGTGCACGCCAGTGGACTGTGCCATCATTAGCATCCAGAAAAATTGTGTGCACACACATATGGATGGACGGATGGACGCAGTGTAAAACATACTATCCCCACGGCTGGTTGGAGACAAAAAAAAAACTAGAAACAAAAAAAGAAAGACAAACTGTCCTTATATAAATACTGAGTGTAGACCTAAGTGACCGTGGCAGCAGAAATTATTCACAGCATGGAAAAACTGCAAAGTTTGTTTTACGCCCTGGAGCAAATGCTCATAATTGCATTTTGTAATGTTGATCTTTCACTCCACCCTGAAAATGAGGCACTTACTCTAAATTATATATATATATATATATATATATATATATATATATATATATATATATATATATATATATATATATATATATATATATATATATATATATATATATATATATATATATTCTTTTTTTCCTTTCACTTAATTATTTCAATGATGCAGTACAATACCCAGAGGACTCACAACCAGCAGCATTCACCAGCAACAGTGGTGGACAAACAACACCACCACACAGTATAATGTTAATTTAATCAAGTATAGGTAGTGGCCTACTGAGACACCCAATATAATTTTTAACTTGCTTGATTCAGTATTAAGATATGTGATATTCATTTTAGCTGGCCCGCCCTGAAGTCTCGTTAATAATCAATATTCATAAAACTACACGTATATTTAAAAGTATATTCACAAGCATATCCTTATGTAATTAGGGCTATTTTATTCAGCTGTCTGGGAGGTGAAGATGCTGGCTCCCATCTGTAACTACAGTAAGGTGTGACCTCTGATTAGAATCCCTATTGTTCTAAGACGCTCCATTCTGGAGCCAGGACGAGGCAAGACAATAAGGTGTTGACATAACAAAAGGACATATGATCTTGTGTATGAACTTGTGTGTGGTTGTATTTTGCATCAGTTCAAAGAGCATATGGTGCTATTTGGCGTCTGGGTAAATGCGTATTCCTGTTGTAAAAATGTATAAAAGTCATGTCAAATGTTGTAGATCTTGAGTCAGTCCTGTGTGTCACCACGACACACACGTGTGTGTTGGCCTGGGCTCCGGCCCAGGCCAACTTTGCCTGCTGTAATGCTGCCGATACTCTGCAATAAAGCTTCAACCCATCTGAGGAACAACACTGCTGCCTAGAACTCCATGCTTCTCCGTGCTCCGATTTTTGGCTTGTGTATTACGGTGAAAATACACTACAGCCCATTTCCTTTACAAACCCATTAAAGAGGACGTAAAGCAAAAACATACATACAAAATGTATTCCCAGTTTGTCACACCACAGAGTAATGTATTATAGCCCCACAGACCAAAGATTTATGATTGAAAAAGTCGCTATGTTTCAGAAATGATGTGTAAACATGTATGAAATACAATGGATATTTTTCTGGCCTGATTCTCTAGGACTCTAGGGTGGCCAACGTGGCAAGCTACGTTGGCCATGAATGCTCATGCCCATCAGGGGTTGACACTAAGGTCTCGGAGGCACTTGCCCATCGGGCAAGTGCAAGTCAGGTTCTACTTGCCCTCAGCTCATGGTCACTTGCCCCCTAAAATATATAGGGGGCAAGTAAATATACATTTCAGTAAATATACATTTCAGCACCACGGACAGAGTCACTACAGCTACCATAACAGAAAGCTCATTTCAGCACCACGGACAGAGTAACAGAAAGCTCATTTCAGTACCACAGACAGAGTCACTACAGCTACCATAACAGAAAGCTCATTTCAGCACCACGGACAGAGTAACAGAAAGCTCATTTCAGTACCACAGACAGAGTCACTACAGCTACCATAACAGAAAGCTCATTTCAGCACCACGGACAGAGTAACAGAAAGCTCATTTCAGCACCACGGACAGAGTCTCTGCAGTCAGGTTCTACTTGCCCTCAGCTCATGGTCACTTGCCCCCTAAAATATATTGTAAATTTTGCAGATGTAACTCTTGAGAACGTAAAAATGAAACCAAATGGACCCTTGCGGGTCCATTTGGTTTCATTTTTAGGCTCCCAAGAGTTACAATTCATCATCTTAATTACCCCAGGTCTACACAACTAGAGAATGTAGAAGATTAGGTCATTTTGATGTGAAAGTTAAATTGCCTGTTTTGTTTCCCAAATCCAGCCTGGAATTGTGGATAGCTAGAAAGCAGGGAAAGACACAGAGGCAGAGTGCAATGACTGCCTTCAAGACAAATTTATCTTGTGTTGTGTTATAGTGCACTAAGTTGCACACTTGCCCGATCAGGCAACCAGGTAGCAGTCTTCACTTGCCCCACCATTTTTTTTACTTGCCCCGGGCAAGCGGGCAAGTGTTAGTGTCAAGCTCTGGCTGGTACATTAGCCTGACTTCAGTCTGAATTGTCATTCCGTTTCACTTCATTATTCAGACTGAAGTCCCTCTCTACTACAGCAGTTTCTGGGATGGACGTGATCAAAGCAGCAGTCTTCACGGTGATTGGTTCATACCAACCCATATCAATATTGGGAAAGCAGACGACGTTGTTGTCATTATTATGCTAATGCATTAGCATTAGCATAATAATGACGTTGCTAACTAAACAAACACAGCCGACGAGCATTACTAGCATGTGAACAAATGCAGTAAAATATGTCGGATGATGATGTTTATAAAACCTAAAGCCTGACGCTTCTTTAAAGAATAATAAAGTGAAACGAAGTGAGTGACAGGGCTGTTGGCCAATCAGGTGCTGGGCATGGATTTCCAACCGACAAACGGCCCCAAAGGCGACGAGGCCAGTCCTTGAATCACAAAGAAAAAATAAGGTAGTATTTTTAAGGTGCTGATTCAGGGCTGAGCCAGGCTACATGCCCATGCTCATGCTCATGAATCTATGGCAGGGGTTTTCAACAGGTGGTCCGGGGACCACCAGTGGTCCCTGAGAGGGTTCCAGGTGGTCCCCAGGCTAAATGATGGAAAGTTGGTTAACCAGATGTAACTCTTGAGAATGTAAAAATGAAACCAAATGGACCCTTGCGGGTCCATTTGGTTTCATTTTTACACTCCCAAGAGTTAAAATATTCATCATCTGAATTAGCACCACTTAATTAAGAAGTCTACACTGTTTTGTTGGCAAAATACAGCCTGGAATTGTGGACAAAACCAGAAGAATTCTTTAATTTTAGGTCTTTGGTGTGAAAATGTAATCCAACGGTGGTCCGTGGCTCAAAACCTAAATGAATGGTGGTCCCTGGAGTCAAAAAGGTTGAAAACCCCTGATCTATGGGAGAGTGAACAGAGTGGGGGTCCGCTGTTAGTATGGAATGTGATTGAATGACTGAGTGGAATGTGACTGAATGACTGAGTGACGACAGAATGACTACTACTAAGCTGTTGGGTCTGTTCGGATATCCTATAGCAGGGGTTTTCAACCTTTTTGACTCCAGGGACCACCATTTATTCAGCATTTGAGCCACGGACCACTATTTGATTACATTTTCACACCAAAGACCTAAAATTAAAGAATTCTTTTGATTTTGTCCACAATTCCAGGCTGTATTTTGCCAACAAAGCAGAGTAAACTTCTTAATTAAGTGGTGCTAATTCAGATGATGAATATTTTAACACTTGAGAGAGTAAAAATGAAACCAAATGGACCCGCAACCACAAGGGTTCATTTGGTTTCATTTTTTACATTTTCAAGAGTTACATCTGGTTAACCAACTTTCCATCATTTAGCCTGGGGATGATGAGAGGCAGAGCCATAGAGTATAGACAGAGTTACAACAACTCCGTCCACTTCATGGGGCCAGTCCAATGGCGGCTCTTTTATTTTGCTGCCCTCATTGAAAACAATGCATTTCCAACTCCAGTTTGTCCCTATTCGGGCTGCATGAACAGCGCTCGAGTCCTCAGTTTTTGACCCCTTTATGTCACAACTCTTCTACTAGATGGCTCTGATAGAACGCCATGGGGCTAATAGACAGCAGCAGACGTTGGCTTGTCCATGAATGTGAAAACGTAGCCAAGCTCCGTCGATAGTTACTAGTAGTTAGTTAAGATAGTTAAGAACTCAGTAGTTTTCAGCTGTCATCCACAAAATCACGCATCAACAGCAAACAAATGTCAGTGCTTTGGTCAGCCTACAGGCAAAACACACTGTAGTAACTACTAGCTAGCTATCAACCGACACCACCACCACAGAGCAGCAGCAGCAGCTCCACTGGGAGGAAGAGGGGGCGGGGCTTTGGCTTGGAATATGATTTATATACAGTAGTACAGTAGGCTCATTAGCATAATTCGGCGTGACTACGTCATCAATCCGCATTATGCTTTTTTCAATATTATTATTACGAATAAATGATGATGAAAATCCACAGCCCCTCATGAATTAGAGGGAAATAATCAGCAGAGATGGGTGTAACGATTAATATAAAATAATATTTTAGTAATATCATTACTTTTATCTGTAAGTAAGTATTATAGTAAGTATTATAACGAGATTACATCCTACGAAACATTCATAATATTACAGTTACTTCTACTAATACCACTAGTTGCTGCTGCTTTCAACAGTATTGCGTTGGTGAAGGGAGATGAGCTAATGCCACTTTACTTTAGAGCTAAAAAAGTGTGATGAACAGGCTGCAGCCTATTATTTTTTAGAGTCAGACGTACAAAGCTGTCTAGTGTCAAAGTACTATTACAAAAGTAGCATTTGAAAGATGGAAATCTGCACATTACTTTGATTTGGTTGTTGATGCCAGGCGGACTCTTACTATTCTTATTCCAAACAATTAGATTCAGTTCTAAAAGAAGCTGACAGATTGTGTAGTTGTACTTCCCTTTTTTCTGGATGGGGGCGCAAAAGCAATATAAAAAAGTAACTGTAAATGTAATATGTTACATATTACTATTGAGCACTAGTAATAATATTACTTTCTTAAGGACGTAATAAATAGTAGGTAATGTATTACTCTCCCTTGGGCAAGTAATAATGCCCAACACTTATCAGTCAACAGAAAAACAGTTGGAAGTTTTCTAAACATATATATTTTTAAATCTCTAGTCTCTAGTCTCTAGAAATCTCTAGTTTCTACTCAAACTTAAATATTTAATTACCTACAAATTACAGTTGGTAACTTTTACATGAGTTGTAAAATTACAGTGTGTCTACCGTCTACTAACCCCACTATTAAACAAACTCACAGTATTCACATCCAAAGGCCTCAAGGCTGTTAAAATGGTGTTGGCATACATATTTATAAAAAAAAAACAGACATATCAACACAATAACACAAGTAAACATCCAGTATGGGAGACAGAATAAGTGTAGCATACATTTGATTGTATTCACACATGTGTGAGTCACAAACTGAAGTGTTTGCATTTGGTTTCTATCCATCAATCATTTTGCAGGTGTCCCAGCACCCTGGAACCCCCCAAAGTACCGCCGGGGGTCCCCAAACCTCACTTTGAAAACACTGTAGCTCAGAGAGTTCCTTCACCGGCCGTTTCCATGTAATATTCATTGTCATCTGAGAACACAGTGGCCTGAAAGTTTTAGATCAAAGCATTTCAAAAAGCACTTGAGTGGGTGGGAGGAATTCACTGAGCGCATCTGTCTGTCTTTGATATTCCATCTTCTCTACAACCTTTGCCATGGATAGACAGTGACTGGAGGCTCACGTGAAAGAACATTGCCTTTCAGATGCCACAGATGCCACTGAATCCAGTGGCAAGCAAGGGCTGATGATTCACACATCAAAGAAAAACAACAAAAGCTGCAGCACGGTGCATATAGTGTTGTTTACAGAACGGATATCTTGACTCTGCTATTCAATACATAATGTACATCATTGTTTACAGCATTATGTACAGTACATAAAGCAAAACTACAGCCATTGTTCATCTGCCATTGTTTGCGAGTTGAACCTCACGGGTCAGCTTGTTAACATTTCAAATCCTCATAATTACATAGCGTGTTAAGACACAAATCTTCCTTGCTACAATCCATAAGGAATTACAAGGTGTTTTTTTTAGACAAGTAATCAATGTTTGCGAACACAAACAACTCTCCCTCAGAACTGGAAGCCAAAATGCCAAAGCTCTAATATGTGATGTCATCAGGGAACAAACCCAGGAGCTCACTCCTCTCTCCACATTAGACTCTCTTTGTTTGTGTTATCCTCTAATTGATCTTTTCATGATGCAACCCTATTTGTTATGTAAACTTCAATGCTGTCAGAGTCCACAAGTACGGTTGGTCCATTGCAGTTGGCCAAGTCTGATTGATTTGTTGCTCTGTGACATCATCAAATTGATACAGGCCTCCTTGTTTCTTGGTTTAGGATCATGTGCTGTAGATCAGTGCTTGTCAGCGTGCGTTTCAAGGTTCAAGGTTGTACACAGCTTGTGTATATACGTAAGAGTAAAAAACATTTCAGTTTGTCTTCCTTCAGAAACCTAGCTCATAGTCCATAAGTGAACAAAATTGCCTGTAGGCAGATTGGTCTGGAATAGCATAATTGTATGTCAATATGCAAATACTGAAATACTTTGAATACTTGAATACTGTGTCCTGGTTAGCCACCCCAGTTCTCTGGAGTAGGAGATGGGTGTACAAATTGAGCTATTCCAGACCAATCTGCTGACAGCTGATTAGGTCTGCCTTTGACAAGGCTATTTTCTGTGCAGATTGTGGTCACAGAAGTAAAAACCATATCAAACAGTGGCCACCATTATCTCCATATCCTTTAAAGTAAAGGAGGTTGAGAATTACACAATTAGCTGTTTATGTCTAGTTGTCTACTAAAATAATAAATAAATAAATACTGTACCGGTACATAAATAAATAAAATAAATACATAGTTAAGAAACCATATTTTTGTGAAGCAGATAGTAGTGCTTTGAGTATGAAAAGTGTGGCTGCTCATACGCTGTACAGTAGCATCCTCTGTGGTAACACTGGATAAAGGATGAGATGGAAGAGCCTTTGTTCTTGACTGACGTCCCTGGATAGGAGACGTGAATACAAAATCACTGCTCCGCTGCGAATCCCTGATGATGGGAGAAGGCATATTCTGTTCATCGCCAACACGATCTGCCTTCCATCTTCCATTTATTCCTCCCACATACATGCATGTGCACACGCACATTACTGTACATGTACATGTGATGTATTAAGGCTCGGACCAGCTCATTAAATATCCATTTGTAATTTCCGGAGAGTGTTGGAAGATAGCTGACCTATGACATATGGTATGTAGTTGGTTCCTTTACTGCAGTCATCGCTGTCGTTCCCTCTATACGTTGGAACAGTTGTGACATCATTCTTACTACATTCCCTCATGATTTATTCAGCTTGCACTCAAAATCAATCAGGGCCTCCTCCAATGAGCACCAGGAGATTTACTTTTATGTAAAAAAGATGTTTTATCAAGAAATCCTGAGACATCGGTTATACCACTTGACCAAGAGATTGAATGTTGTTGTACTACTAGGAGAATGCGGAGATTGTGTTCTAAATCAAAGCGTAGCCGCGGCATCAAATGTGACAATAATTCTATACCATGTGGGAGTGCAAGTCTCTGGACAGCCCTTGTGTGCATTCCTGTGTACATACATGTACATTCTTGCAATTCACATAACGTCACATAATGTATTCATTATTCACCCCTGAAGAAGCAATATTGTTGTTTGTAGGGTGGGTGAGGGTTAGGGGGGAGGAGGGTATGGACTCGTGAGAGTTCTTTTATATAAAATGTTTATCTTTCTGCCTGGAGCAAACATCTTGACAATATAGCAAATGACAGCATCTACACATCTTTACGTATTAGCGTGGGAGACTGTAAAACAACTGCACGTGTGTCCCACATCGCTGCGGTTATCACAGAGCAGATCACTTTACACAGCTTTCCTTTTGGGTTTCCGATGATCATTTGCATTTCAGAGGAAATATTGATTTTGAGATACAGCAGTAAACGGAATGGATAAATATTTAACTTTCTTTTTTTCCTGAATGCCGACTTAGCAGAAGCCGAGCATTGAGTATTAAAACATATTTATGGGCTTATCTTCTGTACCCATGGAAGGGCGGCACAGCACTGACTGCATTTTCTATTTCTATTCAGAAGATTGAAAAATAACCTGTGTTTCAGTACATCCATTTAGTCGCCAAATCTTATTAACAGATTTTAATGGTTAATATTTATAAATCCCACCTTGAAAGTTACATGGTGTCCTTATTTACTATAGGCAAATATCTTCCAAATGTTCCAGAATTGTAAAAGTTTGAAATTAGCATTAATTAATTGCTGATCAAGAAGGTGATGTGTGCACACCAACAAATTACATTGTACATTTTGTTGCACATTACATTTTGTTTTGCATTTTGCATTGTTCTATGACAAATTATTACATTGCTAGGGCATTCAATTATGACAAAAATACAAATACAATGACAAAATATGGAGATCCAGCCTGACAGGTGTGACAGCAACGTACTGTAACATCATTTTTAAAAAGATTACTTGGCTGAATCAATACAATCATTATTATGTTTTGTGCTGAGGGAAGATTTTGTGGATTCTGTTGATAACCTGAGCTCGTCAAAGTATCGATGACATTCACTAGTGTTTAGGCTGACTGATTGGACACTGGGTCCCTGAGTGAAACACACCATTTATATCATGAACCCAGCTCATAATCCTTGAAACGTAGGACAAACTGACAACAGGGCCCTGGGCCCGTCAGATAAATGGACTCCTTAGGAATGTGTCCTTGGCTTTTATTTATATTATTGTTACCAGATAAATATTTTCTGTCACTGAGTGATGAAGGTGTTAGACCAGATGGTCGACCGGTTGGCCTTAACAATGAACTGGCCAAAGGCAGAGCAATTATCCCTACAAGCTATGCGATGTAGTCTATCCTCGGTCTAACAACGAACTAGCCATTTGCAGATCAATCCTCCTTCCAGGTTATATGCAATATGGGATGAATGTTGGGCATAATGTATTCCACAATAATTTAACTAGCTGACATTTGGGCCCACTGCAAAATTGTGGTCATTTTCTTACGGTACTGTATTTCACGTCACAACACCCAAGCTGTTTGTGGCAGTCAAATGTTGATTTATTCTCTCCTAAATGAAGTGCATAAATATCTTAGACAGGTCTTCTACTAGGCTGAGAAAAGTATTTTGGTTTGGTGGATCTGCAATATTCAATTAAATTCCTCATGAATTCCTCATGAACTAATCTGCATAAATATCCATATCCAGAGATAAATCCTAAAATACAGGAATTAACTCCAAAGGGGGAAGAAGTCCCTTAAAGCCTTGGTCTACTCAAAGAGCAGAGGGAACTAACATCATCTATCTAGTTAATGATAAATATTTCCTTGATTAGAATATTTAATTTACAGTAAATAGGCTTGTAAATAAATTACTCTGATCCATTGTTATTTTACAAATATATTTCTGGTGATGTAATGTTAAAGCTGCTCTGATTCTAATCAGTCAGGGGAATCATTATATAAATTGAATGGTTTATATTTGTGTGGTCTAATAATAGCTCAAACAGCACGAGTGAGGTAGTTTGGAGTGGCAGCTTAGGAAACTGAAGGTCCCCAGTTTGATCACTGGCTCTGCCTGGTTAGTAGCCTATCAAAGTGTTGAGCAACATACTGCTCAACACTTTGATACTCCTGAGGAGCAGGTTGTTGCCTTGGCTCTACATGGTTTCTTCTACTGCCTGGTCATTAACACCACTGCGGTCAGATCATGCTGGTGGCATACGTGTCAGAAGTGAAACAACAAGAATAATTTCTGATGACGCATGTACACATGTACAGTATGTTACAAATGTCACACATTGTAGGAAACTAACATTGTTTAGGCTTATTGTGCACACACTGCATTAATACCATACATTTATTTGCCAGGTGCTTTGTACAATACAATCTAGGTAAACTATCCATTGCAGTATCATACTTTAACAATGGAAATGCTCTTTTACCAACTGTAAATCTCATATGGCATGAAGTCTATCATTCCATGATGTCTGCATTTCAATATAAGCACTTAAGTTAATTACAGTCCAGGCTAGATTCTTGGGCAGAATTTCCGCTTTTCTTAACAAAAGCGGATCGGGACTTGAGCTGGAGCATGTGTACTACCATGTTTGAATATGGACGTCCATTGTTCTCCAACATTTGAACCGCACAGAAAACTAAGCTCCAAAGCTCTCAAAACAAACTAATTTGGCTAATTATTCATCTCTGGGTAGAAAATACAGTCAAGCAATTGAAAATAGGTTTGACATTCAAAATTGTAAATGTAACTATAACCTCCATGCTCTTAGTACCCACTTACAAGTGAGCAACATCCACAGCCATACCAGATGAGGCGTGAAAAATTTGTTGCCACAAATATGGGAAAATTCACCATCCATATTGTCTGATAAAATAATCAATCAATCAATCATCTTACATTTGTCAGTCTTCAAGCTAGAACGTAGGTCACATTCTCTTCAGAAATAAGAACTAGTAACTTCATAGAATTGGTGTAGTCTAGACATGAAGATTTTGTTTTTTTTTTTAATCAAATTTCTTTCTAGCCATGAAGATTTCCAAGCAATTATATTTCAAAGATAGCCATTATTCCACTTAACTGGGGTATTTGACCCCTATACGAAAGCCCCCCAGATGACAATAATTCCAGTCTTGTTATATTTCTGGACTGCCTGTCTGCCTGCCTGTCTGCCTGCCTGCCTGTCTGCCTGCCTGTCTGCCTGCCTGCCTGCCTGTCAACTCTATCCACTGTATCTATTTATGAAAGGTATGTCTATATATTGCCGCAGAGAGGATGCTAGTATACTGTAATTAAGTTCAGTTCCCTGAAGGAAGTGGGTGAGGTACAATATGATAGAAATATGGGTGGTTCATGCCTTGGCAGATTTGTATTGAAGAGCCAGCTCTTTCGCAGGATATAAATAATCTTCCTACGGTTTCACAGTTCAATACCGTGCTTCACAGCGTCCCCACAGGGGTTCTACAGGGGACAACTATTGTCACAGACCCATGGCCCTTCCTTCAGAAACAGAAGTTGTAAACAGAATCCATAATTCCCTTGTCAGCTAATCATCTGAAAACTATATGAAGGATATAAATATGGTTTGACTAGCGCCTAGCACTTGAACTGAGAGAGAAGGGGGTGGTGGTGGTGGTGGGGGCTGGTGGGGACCGAGAGACAGAGAGAAGTTCCAACCTCACAGACCCCACAGATAGAACTGCGTGTGCCACACTGGGAGCTCATGTACTGTATAGTAGACAGTGAATCTTGTGAATGTGTTAATGTGAAACTCAGTTAAGCTGGAGAGCAGCAGACATCTTCCTCCGAAATGCCTTTAAATAATGCGAAGAGAAGACACAGTCATGCACCCCTGAGGAATGCACATGCATGTTGCCAGGCAGACCAACCCTGCTAGCAGCACTGTAGTGTAGGATGTGGTAATAGTGTCCACATCGTGATAGGACATACTGTACGTTGTTGAGACAGTGACTTGCCCTGAGCTGAGATAGCTGGCTGCATGAGTGTAAATGTTGATTATGTACATTTCATAACTCATGCATGCTATGAGAGTTACTGTATGTATAATCAGATGAGGGGGGAAAAAAGAGGAATATACATCAAGTCATCAAGGCACAGTGCTGCTGTAAAGTAGCTATAATCCATTTGAATTATGTACAAGAGAAATGGGTCACTGGTTTGTGTAAATAACCTTTTCCCGTTAAGGGATTTTCCGTATGCAGATAAGGCCAATATTCAACCTAAGTACCACTGTCTCAAGTCAGTCAGCAGTCTAATGATAATTATTACAGTAGATACGTAGACTATTATGATGCCATTCAACGGTTGACACTAACACCTGTTTGCTACCTGCACATTTTGAGATGGGGATGCAACTGTACAGTTCAGTATAAATACAACATGAGATATACAGAACATGTACTTGAACATGTGGTCAGATCGCTCTGTGTCTCACATTACCCAAATCCCACGCACACAGCACACACCATGGCGTAAAATTGTATCAATATTGGTCAGAAATGCACCTGAAATTGAGCTTTTATGGGGGCCAAAGACGTGAAGAGGGGATTCGAAATTTCGCGGGATTTAAAGTTTCACAAGATTCTTGCACCCCCCACAGGGGGTGCACGGGTGGGGGTGCATATTTAGGTGACAGGGGGTGTATTTAGGTCCATGTCTGCACTTTCACTTCAATATGATTAATTTTGGTATAATAACATCCTAGCATCTCCCCTGTGTGTTTGTGTAATGGTGGAAAAGCTGGTTGTTTTGGTCTGTGGTAGTAAGTGACACTTCCTGGACCAGAAATGATGTGATCGGCAGGGCTGGGGGTGGGGAGATGGGGGGGCAGTTAACCCTTTAGTTACACATCTGTGAAATATGCGTGAAAAAAATGTATACAACTGCTGTTTGTGATTTTTTTTTTTGTTTTTGAGATAATCAATCAATTACCTAAGGTATATGAATGGCACTGGGACCATAAGGGGGCGCTACAGGCTGGCAAAATGGCTGCCAAGGAGTTACACAATCAAAAACGTGTGTTTTTAATTTCAATTTAGTTTACTAGTTGACTATACCTAGAATTCTGAAGGGACTATGAGTGAGTGGTTTCAGACACAGCCTGTCATATGTGTATTCCTTGATAAAATGTCATATCGCTCTCACAGGGCGTTCCCATCAGATCAGTGGGATTTAGGTTTAAAACTATTGCTGAGGTTTCTCCTTAAGTGATAGCAGACAGAAAATTTGACCACATTATACAGTACATTGAATGCAGTGGTTCAAAAGAAGACACTATCACTATGAACAAATCCCACAAGGGAGCAATAGCACATCACCATCCCCGAACCAGTTTTTCATAAATTGTACAACTGCAGGTACATCATGGGTCACTCTACATCAATAACCAATTTGGGCAGGAAGGAGAACTACTGCATAAAGTTTGAAGGTAGAAAATGACAGGCTGCCAACCTCTCATGTTCCAGGTCAGTACTATTCGGTAATAAGATGAAAATGCTTCAGTCACATTTTGTAGAAAGATGAAATGTACCTACAGTATAAATATGAATATATATATATATATATATATATATATATATATATATATATATATATATATATATATATATATATATATATATATATATATATAATATATATATATATATATATATATATATACACCTGTATATATTTGTTATAAAATTATTGCCAAGATGACAAATAAAACATCAGAGGGAGATCTGCACTCTATAAATAGAACTGTAGGAAGGACGTCCATAATGATTCTGATTAATTACTTAAAAATAACACGTTCAATACGACACCCACACCGTGTGAGGAGTATGTTGTTCTAGCTCTAGATTTGAGTGTTTGATTTTCCAGTAACCTCAAAATAAACTCAAATGTCAAATTAACATTAAATTAGTTAAAAGCCAAAAGAAGTTCAGACAAACTAAATTATTATACCAGTCAACAAAGACAAACTCTAATACTATTTCTACTGTCAACCAACTAATTCGTTATACTTTTGTAACTAAATCCTTATATTTTTGTAGCTTCTTTACTGTAAATACCAAGGCAATACGAATTAGGTAATGCATTTGCTCTCTTCACTAGCAGTTCACTAACAGTTATGAAAATTAGACATAATTAGACAGAAATACCAGTACAAGTAGAAATGAATTATAGAACCTGAAATGCTCCTCCTGCTGCCTTTGATATTCTGCCAACAGGCTTTATCAAATATAAATGTTATTGCATTGCATCTCTTCTATCAGGTTCTTCTTTGCATGTGAGCTGAATATATTAGTCATCAACACTATTAAAATGAATAATAAAGACACCTCACTAATGAACAATTATAGACCCTTGACAAAGCTTATTTAAAGTAAACATTCATATAAAAATCAATGACAAATACGTTGTTCAACAACTGAAAGACGTATTATATAATACTGCTTCAATCAAGATTGAGACCACACCATGCACTCATGTTGTGAGTGACATCCACTTGACAGAATTAGTGCTACAATTGACATGATCGTCCACAACATATTGCTTCATATTGCTTTCCGGCACAACACTGAACTGGATTGAATGCTAATTAAAGGACAGGAACAACTTGGGTTAATAGGTAATACATTTGTACAGTACAATCTTAGCTGAAAAATCATGTAATGCGGAGTTCCCCAAGGCCTATTCTGGGGCAAGTTATGTTCAACATCTACATGCTCCCACAGGCTCATATTATAGAAAACAATGGAATTTGTTAATATAATTATGGAGCTGACATATGCATTTACATAACTATCACCAGGGGGCCCAATGCAAACAACAGTAAGTAAATGCATTGAACAACTCAGTGATTACATTTATCTAGAATATTCTTTCAATTAAACGAAGACTAAAAATGCTGCTTGAGGACGAAGGAAGTGGATCATACTACAATATCACACCCTCAAATCTTTACATTGACTGTTGTATACACACATAACTGAATTACTGAAATACTACAGTTGGGAGACACCTTAACTCTGGCTGCCACTACATTTGGCTAGTGTACTTGTGTTTTTGGCCGAGCTGTGACGTCACGTCCTGCTTTTTGCACTGGGTGTCAATGGGATCTTCCAGCTTGTTTTTTGTATTTTGTATTTTCCGCAATGGTGGGCCTTTCTTGCAATCTGGCCGCCGCCAAAAATCCAAGCCGGACAATCTGGTCACTAGCCCCATACATACATGTCTGTATGGGCCATTCAAGCAGTGTCACAGTTTGTATAAAATGGCCGTAACTCATTAACCATTGCTCAATATACTGTACTGTAGGCCTATGTGTTTATACTGTATGTACTATGTTTACAATCTACTGTGACTGTGAGATTGTAAACATAGTAATAGTTATTAAAATGACACTTCTTTCATGCCAAAAATAGCAATATATGCCAGGGTTAAAATGGCTAATGATCTATGCATTATCCATGCTGCATTGTGCATCTGGGAGCTCAGCAGCTTAACCTAGCTTAACCAGGGGAGGCTCAGTACCACTGTGCCCTTACACAAATACATGGTGAGATATGACAGTAACAGAATGAAGAACTCACTCTGGGGCTCAGCCATGCTCAACGTGCACTGCAGTTTTGCCAATATCTACACCTGTCATGGTGGCTATGCTCCGGGCTTAAGCAATAAGCGCCTGAGCTTGAAAGGCGTTATCCGCCAGTAAAAACAATAAATGGTGTCTTTGCTTTTGCTACAGTATATAGTACTTGATAGCTGACAGAATTGCCTTAGAGCAGGGGTGGCCAACCGGTCACAGACTAAGAGCCACATTTTTCACTGTGTTACTGCAAAGAGCCACAACGGTTAGAAAACCGCCGCAACGGCCGCCACGGCCGCCACGGTCGCAAATAGATTTCCCCTCTCCTGCCATAAGACACGTGCATTTGTGTGCAGGTGCGCAATGCAAAGACACACTATTAAAACATATAGACATGTATTTAGAAACAGGGTTTACAATCCAAAAAAGTATATGACAAGTCAAAAAACATACACCTACACCTCAGCGGGTCGACTAAGGAATCAGTCCTTGGTTGAGTGGTTGGGCACCACTGTATAGGGATCACCAATGACCCTGAGAGGATTCCAGGTGGTCCCCAGGCTAAATGATGTAAAGTTGGTTAGCCAGATGTAACTCTTCTACGCTCTCAAGAGTTAAAATATGCGTCATGTGAATTAGCCCAAGTCTACACAACTAGAGAATGTACAGTTGTAAAAGATTAATGGTCATTTTGATCTGTACCCTATGTTTGACTGTTTTGTTTTCTCTGAAATCCAGCCTGGGTTTGTTGACAAAAGTAAACGGAATCTTTAGCTTTGGGGTCTGTGGAGCTAAAATGTCATCAAATGGTGGTCCATGGCTCAAATCAAATTCTGAATAAATGGTGGGCCCTGGTATAAAAAAGGTTGAAAACCACTGGTATATGGAATGCGCCAGGCCGAGCGTTTTTGACTGCTTCATGTGGAAGCCCCTTAAGAGCCGCATGTAACCAGCTGAAGAGCCGCATGTGGCTCGCGAGCCACAGGTTGGCCACCCCTGCCTTAGAGGCTTACATGCCAAGGTTGGGTCGACTGCATTCATACAGGCAGACTGTAGCATAGCCTGATACCATGCTCTACACTGGGGTTCTCGACCCCGACAAATTATTTTGAGGGGTCCCCAGATTATTACAAAAAAGGCAACGGATGGCTATATGGACATTAAGAATTCACATAGTCCATGCAGAAACTTTCCTTAATCATTATATCAGAATATTGTTGGCCTTCCCTGCTTTAATGAAAAAAAATATATATCAAAGCACTCCTATAGCAGCTTCTTTCCCAGGTGCAGAGGCAGCTCGAGGCAGGAGTTACCCAAAGCTTTCTGGAAACAAGCCAGGCCCATCCAACGCAGGTATCGTGATAAGGCTAGGGAAACGTTGAAAGTGCTGTATAGTACAGTACAATCATGCCTGATACCTTGAACTGAATGGCTGGAAAAAGGAAACGTAGTGTTTACATAGTACACAGTGCAGGCATCAAGCTTCCTTAATGATTATAGTTGTTTTTTGAGTATATATTCATGATCAGGGGTGTAGTGAAGGGGGTACTTCTCTCACATCTAATATATATTTTTGGGCAATAATTTGTTTTTTGCCCCTTTCATTTACTTTTATGCCCTTTTCATTTACTTTTATGGATACAATTAAGCATTGTAAACCTTAGACATAGCGTGCATGCTGCGTGCATGTATATGGGGCATCCCCTCACATCTGAAAGTCCCACTACAACACTGTTCATGATGTATTGGTGGTGTGGAGGGGGTAGCGAGACTTGGCAAAAGCCTTTTTGGGGGTCTCTCCCCAGCCCAAAACTAGAGAACTCATAGCCTCATGCATCAACTCATGCATCAACTTGCTACAGTAACTAACGGTTATTGGGTCAGCACATGCAGTGTCAATTAAAACATCAAAAGTAGAACAAATACAAGTTTCCTTGTGGCAAATTGGAAAAAAATCACAACAATAGAACAAATGAGGGGAGGGAAAAGTAGTTGTTTTCTGTTAACCCATTCTGGCTGGGAATCCATTTTTGGATCCTGTACACTACACTATGTGCAGTATTCAACAATTCAGTTTTGCTGCTGCAATGTAAATATTTGATTTAATTTTATTTTATTTTATTTTATTTTATTTGATTTATTATTTTATTTGATTTATTATTTTATTTGATTCATGACTTGATTTGATTTATGATTTGATTTGATTTATGATTTGATTTGATTTATGATTTGATTTGATTTATGATTTATGATTTATGAGTTGAGTTGAGTTGAGTTGAGTTGAGTTGAGTTGAGTTTAGTTTAGGACAGGCCTAAATGGGATCTGTGGAATGGTGAAAAGCCTGTGTGTCTGACTGTCCACACAATATTAGTAATTCAGTATTTCTTAGTAAAAGTGTATACTGAGAGATAATATAGTAAATCTGCTCAAACTCTAGTGTATGGAATAAAGAACATATCGAAGCTGATACGCGTGCCACTATTCTGGCCTGTTTTACATTCTATGGCTGACCTGAAGAGTTATGACGTCAGTATTTGCCTGAGAACAAATATTCTGCATAATTTGAGCAATGCAGCCTTTGGTAATTGTCAGCTGAGCTTTTTAATAAGATTCATGGGAATTCATGTCAACCTTCTTCTTTTATATTCTCTGCAGGCCATCTATCTGACTGAGAGAAAGAGATCTTGACAGATGGAGGCTGGAAAAATATTCTGATGGACTTTTCTCGTGGGCATCTTAAAGGAGATTAATTTAATACTTTCACTGCACTTCTACACAGTGACATCATGCACTGGCCTTACACACTGCACATCATTATTGCAAATTAAAAATAGATGTATGCTCTTTAACTCCATCTCTCTAATTTGAAGTCAAGTTATTATATTGAATACTATATATAGAATATACATAGCATATATCGAATACTATGTATTCTTTATGTATGTACGTAGTTTGTGCGTGCGTGCGTGCATGTGTGCCGACACACACACACACACACACACACACACACACACCCACGCACACACAGAGACTGGAGTGACTGGTATAATTCACTGATTTTAGTACTTGAGGGATATCATTTGAGATTATGAAATATTGAGTGATTTAATCTTGAAAACTGCATTTCATTCCAAATCTTATGATTGTATAAAACTGTTCAAACAGTACATTTGATTAGTTATACTTGTGGTTCTTTAGTTTATTTAATGATAACATGCCATGTGATAAGGCAGGTTATACTGTAGAGTGTAGAATCTACACTCTACAGTATAACCTGAACATTATGCGGCCCGGGGGCCAAATGCGGCCCTTTGGCTGACTCTGACCGGCCCGGGGACCACCAGTGGTCCTTGAGAGAGTTCCAAGTTAAATATGGAAAGTTGGTTAACCAGATGTAACTCTTGAGAGTGTAAAAATGAAACCAAATGGACCCTTGTGGGTCCATTTGGTTTCATTTTTACACTCTCAAGAGTTAAAATATTCATCATCTGAGCCCAAAGTCTAGACATTCAATTAGAGAATGTAAGAGAATAGTCATTTTTGTTATCTTGTTTTGTTTCCCAAATCCAACCTGGAATTGTGGACAAAAACAAAAGAAATCCTGAAGAAAGTTTTGAGATCTGTGGCGCTAAAATGTCATCAAATGGTGGTCTGTGGCTGAAATACTGAATAAATTGAGGGCCCTGGTGTCAGAATGGTTGGTCTTACTATTACTTTTATCTTGAAATCAACTTAATATTACGCAGACTTTAGTTCAGCCTTTAGTCTTGGCTCCTCCACAATATTTTATGTATCTCATTTGGCCCCTTGGGAAAAAATAATTGCCCACCTCTGCTCTACAGTATAATCTGAATTCATATTTTATTTGTTAGAGGGACAGTCATTCAGGGATATTGTCTACACTGTAGACAATAACCCTGAATGACTGTCCCTCCAACAAATTGCCCTCAATTTCAAACATTGCCCATGTGCTGTCCAGCCATATGCTAGGTTTCAACTAGCCTCGTTTCAATACAACCTGTTTATTGTGCCAGTAATATTGAATTATAACGGGAAGCAATGAGCATGAGTCACATTTGAGGGCCACTATTCACGATCATCAACCCTACTCGTCAAATGACTCCAGTGGCACATGTCACCCCGTCAGAAAGGTGAGGGGAAAACGTAAATGAAAAGAGACAACCCCATCCACTTCTGTCTGTGGGACAGCATGACTCTGCGTGCTCCAAGGCAGATGGGGAATGTCAAGGGGTACATATGAGGAGTGAAGAGTGAAGGGAATCAAAGATTTGTCTTATGACGGCATGCCAAGCAGCGGAGCCAAGTTGGGAGACCTTTTGAAAATCTGCACAGTTAATTCTTAAAGCGCCGTTCTCGAGCTGCTCGTGGACATCCCGTGGAGACCCCCCCGCCGGTCACGCGGACGGCTCGTATCACGACGAGATGTAGATTTCATTCTTTAATCCAACTATTAGTCCGTGCGCATCGTCTGATGATCATCCCGTTGCTGACTTTCATTTGGGACAGAATTGGGGACAACTTTTTTTTTTCCCTTCCCATTGACATGCATTCAGCCCAATGCATTCAAACGGCTCTCCTCCGGTTTGCCCCCTCAATGTCGCTGGCGCATGGGTTAAGCAGCCAGGGCTACACAGCTCTTCCTGACTTGTGACCCGGATGTTTTTGGGTACATCGCCAGATGATCGATTAGGCAAGACAACAGACACAGCATAACAGAAACAGCACATCCTGTTTAGGAGATCTGAGCTTCAAAATAAGGGCTTTTTTACCGATCGAACTGGTTTGAGCCGCGGCAGTGGAAAGAAAACAACAAAGAAAATCCGATCGCGCTGAATGAGTTAACTCCTGCCTGAATCGCTCTATCTCCATCAGCACTGTTTATTTATGTGGCAGATGGGTTGCATAAATTTCATTGTGGGCTTCACCATTATAAACCCAACTCAATTAGCCAGCCGGGGGGTTAGCAGACACTTAGCTGAATCTATTGCAGAAAGTCATAATGGGCAGATGGGTGATATTTTTCATCTTTTGGTGGCAAGGGCTCAAACCCATTATTTCCCCCTGTTTGTCTGAGTGCCTGACTCACAGAATAATCATTTTGATTAATAAAACATGTCTAGCAGTGACATAATGCTATTGGCACACGACTGTATACGTTGTGTAAAAAGTGAGAGAGTATTATGTGCATGTGCTCGGGGGTTATAGGTGAGAAAGTCCTGCCTTTCATAATAGTAAAAAATGATGTGGCGCATTCATCTCGAGTGCACTGAGGTTTAATTCAAGGTAGCTGGGCTCATGACATTCCTGCCATTTCCCTCCCCGTCGATTTCCCTCTTCTAACACGCTCGTTCAATCATGCTCTCCGCTACTTTCACTCTACCTCCACAGCTACTTATTCCACTGACTGCTTACCTGTCTCTTTATCTTATTCCATTCCTCTTATTCTAAATCATCTCTCTCTCTCCCTTTTGCCATTTCTCACATCCCCTTTCCTCATTTGCATACCAGTCTCATCCTCTCCTCACCTCCTCCTCGTCCGTCCCTCTCCCTTTTCTCTCCAAACCACTGAGCTCACGTTGGCAGTGGCCTTGGCCTTCTTAAATGCATCATTTCTTCCAAGAGATATCTCTCTCTCTCTCTCTCTCCAATGACCTCTGTGCTAGCTGGCTGCCCGCCATCTTCACTCAATGAACTCATCAATCCATCTTGATTCTTGGATGGCCTTGATTTTATTGTCTCACACAGGCCTCTGTCATCCTGTTCATCTCTCATCCTTAATGTCATCCTTTCAGATTTTAACATGTCTGCATTTTCCCGGCGCGCGCTTGTTTGATTGCATCGAGCGGGAGTGGCAAAGCCCAGGTGGGCTATTGTTGTCAAGTCCTTGCTGCTGGGTCGATGTGCCCTGCACCGCAGTGCCATGCACACCGTAAAATACACAGTGTTCCTTTAACTCATCTTCAGGGTGTCCCAATATGAGCATGGGCAAGCATAATGTCTTGAAACCTGTTTAGGAATCTACCATGAACGTACATTCACTGATAAATATTGATTTTCCTTTTTTATTTTATTTATTTTATGTATTTTTATACAAATGTATTTCTGATACCCTGCCACTATAGAAACACCAATCAATATTGCAGAGTATACATCACAGGCTGTTAAGGTACAGGGCAAACCGTGATTCATACATTAAGAACAAAAAATGCACAATACCGTGGATACATTTACATAATAATTTATTTTCTCAATATCTCAATGCTGATGGCCTGGACTAATGTCCTCTCTCTTTGGTGGGGCAACAGGGTCATAGCGCATACATGCATGACGATCCCTGCTCCTCAGAGAAATGCATTCACGAGCAACTTAATCATTTAATAGTCTGCTGTACTGACCGACTATAAGATTATATTATGGTACAAATACAATGCCTGCATATCTGCAAGTTTGTCAGGATTGCTCCATGGCCATTACAATTATTACTTTGGTACCATTTATAGAGTGACTCAACATGTTTAGTCATGAAACACCTCACTCCTCAAGTCTGAGCTGAACACCGGAAATCTCCGGAAACCTGTTACGCAATTTCTGACCGAAACTGGCAATATCAAGAGCTCTCTCTCTCTCTCTTCCCCAAAGACTTGGCACATACAGTGCTAAGTAACCATCCATCTGCCCACACAGAACTGTGTACCCAATCTCTCTGTGAACCTTACTTCCTTGAACACCCACGCACTAGCACTACAGACCTGCATTCAAGTGCACAGGCAAGCTCCTCCACTCACTAATGCACACCACTGTCCTCCAAACGCTCATTGGGGACAAACATCATGTCAACCTTCACCTTTATCTTGCATCAACCCTTTGCACAATGCACAGCTCTGCCATTCTTTCAAATAGGACAATTTTCTGAAGGTCCCCTGAGACTGTTAGAGGTGCGGTACACAATAACAAGTGGATCATCATGGTAGAGACGTGTTGGATCATCATGATAGAGAGGTGTGTTTTTTCTGCTGAACCTGGAGGTCCATGTGCCACACTATCCAACACATTCGATTGCAGACTTGTCCTGCTGTGCCGTGCCTAGCCCCTCAGTCTTAAAGGAGAATTCCACACCAAAACACATTGGGCATCAATCTACCTTGATTCCTGTGACATGATACACAATGTCCTTGATTTTTGTCACAGATGCCCCCTTTTCTACATTTCACCATGAGGTCCCCCTCCCTCCAAAGCAGGTTGCATTGGCGCAGGTTGTCTTTATTCTAATGTGGGTATTATTGTAACATTATTTTTCTTCCACACATCACATTTTAATAGTTAATAGTTAATTATCTGGGGTAGCCTTTACATGTAATCCCAGAGGTAATCTATTCCTCCTCTCCTCGCCTCCCCCTTGCCACTCTCCTCTCCAATCACTTCGGCAACTCTTGTTGCACAGGGGCTAAGTTTTTAAAAAATATAGTGGTCCAATTATCTTGTAATGTGTGGTTTGATGTGATGTGTGGGAAAAAAACATTTGGAGCTACTAAAATAAAGAATAGAATAAAGACAACCTGCGCCAATGCAAACTGCATTGGAGGGACGGGGACCCTATGATGAAATGTAGAAAAGGGGGGATCTGTGACAAAAATCAAGGACATTATGTATCATATCACATGAATCAAGGTAAATTGATGCCCAATGTGTTTTGGTGTGGAATTCTACTTTAACACACATTGCCTCAAACAATGCCTCTCAATGGCCTTCCGCCTTTCCGTCTGTACCAGGGAATGGGTAGAAAACAAAATTGTCATACCATTTTACTTCAGCTTTCTTCTTTGTTCCTTTCTCCCTCTGAATTTGTCAGGTGTTTCTTACTGCGGCACTGCCATGACAACTGAATTTACCTCATGAGATCAATAAAGGCCTATATGTTTAGCTACAGTATGTATTGTTTCCACAATTCCATTTCTGTTCCAAAAAGCTCAGTCAGCAGAAATGGGGTTAAAATATTAAAGCATGCTTTTTAAATGCATTTAAAATGCATTTTTGGTTGCAAATAACCCTGTCTGAGAGCAGGTGACAGCTTCCTCTTTTAGAGGAATTATAGATGGACAATAACCAATTATAATGGACTACCGACATTTTTAGATTCAAATGCAAATCAGATATACACATGCACATGTGATGTGGTTAACGCCTGTTAACCATAATGCATGCTAATGACAAAAGCACACATTTTAACATAATAGCTCAGTACTTTCTTTGTTTCTTTTTTAATAATGAAAATGCTACATGGCTTTAAAAATGGAACGGCTATTTGCTGTGGCCATACAGTGATGTTTTTTTTCCCGTTCAGTCCACAAAGGCACAATGACATTTAATTGCTTCTGCAAATGTATTTCTGTGTGACTATGAATATCAATTAGATTCCTTGTTCTCATGGAAACAAGCGGAATGTGATGTCATGTGATGATTGACCTCAGAGATGTGGACTCTGCAGACACATGGGGCTTCATTAACAAACTTGTGCAGTAAACAATGATCTATGGGTGCTTCGGTTTTTTTGGTAGTCCCTAATTTACGCACAGGTTTATGTCAGTACATGGCACACCAGACATATCTAATCTACAACCTCACAATCCGTCACTGTGCTACATGTTGTAATCTTGTTGCTCTTGCTCTATGAAGCACACATGCAGGCTTTAATTGGGCATGAAACAGCAAGTATTCTCAACAATTTGCATGATTAGGGGGAGGAAAAAAGCTAAAATAATTAAAAAATACAGTGTATATTGAATGAATGAAAGTGCAATGACGCTCATTTCCGGGGGCAATTTACCGCTTTAAGAAATGAATGTCACCATGGAGCGGGCGGGGGGGACACTGTAATGTTTCCATTTTAAAGAGGCAACTCATTATAATGATCAATGGATCAGCATGTGCTGCCATGGCAGGGAATCTGCAAGCCTTTGGGGGGCACTCAAGCACTTTCACCCTGGTGTCTCTCTCTCTCTCCCTCCCTCCCTCCGACCCTCCCTCATTCCCTCTCCCTCTCCCTCTCCCTCTCCCTCTCTCTCTCTCTCTCTCTCTCTCTCTCTCTCTCCGATCCCCTCTGTCTCTCTCTCTGAAGTTCCTTCTGTATCTCGGTTCTCTCCCTCCACGTTTCATTTTTAGTTCTGAAACCATTCTCTCCTTCCATAACCCTCATTCGCTGCCTCTTCTTCCTCCCATTCTTTAACCCCTTACTCCCCCTTCCTCCCCCTCTTTAACCCCCCACCCTCCAACAGGCACGCACACATACACAACACACCCATGCACATGTGCACACAAACACACACACACACAATCAAATGTACAGGCGGTAGACAACCCATGAGTAACATGACCTGTTTATGTCTCCTCCATTACTCACTTGATCGGTTGCATTTCCATACGGGAGGTGTTCACAAATGGTTTTCAATTTTCCAAACAATGACAAATCTTTCTTTATCACAGGCTATTACTTGGGCCGATATGAGAATGTTCAGATCCATGACACACAGCTTCTTGCCGCCTCGTTGCTGTTGTTGACCCAAAGAGATGACCGAAAAGCACACATTAGCTCATCTGTGAAAGCTGTAGGTGGTGGATATGAATGTTGGTTATCAAAGTGCAGACAAAAGCAGGATTTGGTGCGAGTATTTGATTTTAGATTTAATGTTTCAGTTGCACTTACAGAGCTTCAGAATGTCATGTGACATAAGGTTGATCTCATTTTCGTTGGTAAGCCAGTTAATAGCATTATTTAGCGATCAAGATAGGGTAAGCCACTCTCTCACAAATACAGTGGTTAAGGTGAGGTGAGGTTTCATTTAACAACAGATTTTTAGAATGTATTAGAGTACACACAGTATTAGAATGTAGGTGCACACAAAATCATTACCAGAAATACAAAACAAAAAACAAAACAATAATAATAATACAAAATAATAATAATAATGTCAGAAGTATTGTCTTTCTGGCCATCTCTAGCAGCCAATTTCTTGTAACTATGATATCAACTTCAGTACAACAGATGCTAATTTTTACATTAATCCTTGTTGTTGTTGTTTTTTTAATTTTGTAGAGCCCTGGGCTAAATTGAGAGTAAATTGAGTCATTGAATTAAGTGATTAGGTGTTATTTTCAAAACAAAATATGATACTGTATGTGTACTTGGAGGGCTAATCTCATCTTTTAAAGCACACTTAAAAGAAAATAAACATCTTAATCACTTTGTTTTTGCTTTAAATCACTTGCAGATTCACAAACGATAACCTCACACTACACCTAGTTAATCTTAACCCATTGTGTCCTGAACGCGTTTTGGTGTTTTATCTGTTGAAAAATAGCAGATCAACAAGCTCATGTCGCGCCACCGAGTGGCGCGACATGAGCTTGTTGTTCTGCTATTTTTGAAAAATTGTGAAAATGATGCGCAAATCTAAGAATATATTCTATTTGACACCTGATTCTAGTTTCTGACCAGTTTCTAGTTTCTGATGCTATATTCTGACAGATTCTAGTTTCTCTGAAATATCTATCTTCCTGTGTCAGTGATGCTTAACATATTTCATGCCAAGGACCCCCAGAATTATCCATATTTGGCTGCAGACCCCCATCTGAAAACATGTTGTTCTAGGGATCCCCCAGATGCAAAAAAAATGAGTTAAAAATGTTTGCTTCCAAAATAACATATTCAGAGATTTGCAGCACATTTTCACATTTTTTCAAAAATAGCAGAACAACAAGCTCATGTCGCGCCACTCGGTGGCGCGACATGAGCTTGTTGATCTGCTATTTTTCAACAGATAAAACACCAAAACGCGTTCAGGACCAGTGTTGGGAATATTACTATACCTTGTTAATGTATTACTTATTACTTATTAGCTTCATTTTAAAGCAATATATTGTATTACAAAATTGCTGTCTGAGCAAGTGTAATATATTAGTATTACTATTACATATTACTTAAAAGAAAAATGTTGTACAAAATATATAATTAAATATTTAGTGTCACTATTAATCAAATATTGTGTAGGCCAGTGGCATAGCTACAATACAGAAAGCGCACATAGCTATCTGGGAAATCCATATGAAATCAACTTGAAAAAACGTCCTCCTGAATAAATTATTGGATGACAAATTATAGAAAATAAGTAATTATTTAACTTCTGCAGTTGTCAAGACAATTTCACAAGAACATTTTCAACGAGACAGACTGACAGAAAGTAATATTGAAAGTAATGCAGTCATGCAGAAAGAAAAGTATAATATATTAGCTGTTTTTTGTTCAGTAATATATTTATATTACAAGTTACTGCATTTTGCTAATATATTATGTAATATATTGAGTTATAGTGCACATGTCCCAACACTGTTCAGGACACAAAGGGTTAAAGGTGCTCTGGGCCCTAAAGTGTCTTCTCGAGTAGACAGATATTTATCTAAAAAATGGTGCCGTGCCAAGTGTGTTCATTCATGCCAGCAGTTGTAATGGGGTTGACAACATCTCCACTCCAGGGATGAAGTGAAAGAACAGCAGAACACTGGATTAGGCCGAGCAAATCATATTCAATCACCCTGTCAGCGAATAAATGGAGATACTTAAAAGTTTGATATGACTTTCCTTTGTGCAAACCAACTGTCAGGTATACCCATCATGCACAATATTTTATTTAATGAAAGCAATATTGATTTCTCCTTTGCCAAAGATGGCAATTAACAAAGAGGAAACATGTGTCAAGAGACGGTAATCAATAATTATTCGCACTCCGTCGAGAAAAAAAAAAAAAAAAAAGATGTTGGCTGCTTGATAGCTAATGGCCACGGCCTTGACCTGAACAAGACAGGGTCTAATAGCCGTGTGGGGTCTCTATGGACGTCTGATGTCATATTGATGACATATCAGTCTTTCTAATATGGAGGATAGTAGGACAGGGATCTGAGATTATATTCATATACTCTATTAAAGGTACTGTATGACTCAGGGGTTGACACTAAGGTCTCCGAGGCACTTGCCCATCGGGCAAGTGCAAGTAAGGTTCTACTTGCCCTCAGGTCATGGTCACTTGCCCCCAAAAAATATATGGTAAATTTTGCATTTAAGTTTACTTCCTACTTGGGTGCTTTAAACCAGGGGTTTTCAACAGGTGGTCCGGGGACCATCAGTGGTCCCTGAGAGGGTTCCAGGTGGTCCCCAGCTAAGTTGGTTAACCAGATGTAACTCTTGAGAACGTAAAAATGAAACCAAATGGACCCTTGCGGGTCCATTTGGTTTCATTTTTACACTCTCAAGAGTTAAAATTCATCATCTTAATTAGCCCATAATGGTCACAGACCCAGTGGTCCCTGACCCCAGCAAAATGATAGTTTGGAACCAAATGAACCTGGGAGAGAGATAGGTAGAGATAGCTAGAAAGCAGGGAAAGACACACACTTTCCCTTGTTGCACACTTGCCCGATCGGGCAACCAGGTAGCAGTCTTCACTTGCCCCACCATTTTTTTTACTTGCCCCGGGCAAGCGGGCAAGTGTTAGTGTCAACCCCTGTGACTCTTGTCACTGGAGGATGAGTGTCTGAACTGCCCACACGCAGCTCTCCTATGAGACACAGACCAAGTGAGTAGCGAAGTGGTCCTTCAAGGATTTACTTCCTTGACCTACTTGGGGTGCATACATGGTTACATATTCTAGTTCAACAGGCATAATGTTTGACAACACTGTCTCATGCGCTGCCGATTGCAATTAACCCGCAGTGCTGGTTAAAACTCACCCGTGGCCAGTTATAGAAGTGTGCAAAGTGTACACAATTCCATCTTTTAAACCAGGGGTTTTCAACAGGTGGTCCGGGGACCACCAGTGGTCCTTGAGAATGTTCCATGTGGTCCCCAGGCTAAATGATGGAAAGTTGGTTAACCAGATGTTAACCAAATGGACCCTTGCGGGTCCATTTGGTTTCATTTTCACACTCTCAAGAGTTAAAATATTCATCATCTGAATTAGCACCAATTAAGAGGTTTACACTGTTTTGTTTGCAAAATACAGCCTGGAATTGTGGACAAAACCAAAAAAATTCTTTAGTTTTAGGTTCTTAGGGTGAAAATGTAATCAAATGGTGGTCCGTGGCTCAAATGCTGAATAAATGGTGGTCCCTGGTGTCAAAAAGGTTGAAAACCCCTGTTTTAAACCTTTACAACAGCTTTGCGAGCACAAAGGGAGGAATAAAATGTTTGCGCGGGGGATATACATTTTCGGGAGCGCCACGCCGCGATTGGCTGAAAAACGGCAACTTCCGGGGGGAAGTTAACAACCCGAAAGCCCTGCCTTTTGATAGCCTCTCTGGGGTACCTTGTCCCCAGGCTTTCATTTCACAGTAAGCCTGGAGACCAAGGCTACTTCCTGTGAGGTTATGTTAAAGGTCCATACACAGTGCACACTGCAGCCTTTTTCTCTCTTTTTTGCTTGCAAAGACCTATAGGGTTGGATTTTTACAGGACAGACAGACAGACAGACAGACAGACAGACAGACAGACAGACAGACAGACAGACAGACAGACAGACAGACAGACAGACAGACAGACAGACAGACAGACAGACAGACAGACAGACAGACAGACAGACAGACAGACACTCTTCTATAGATCACCCACCACTAGCTGCCGTACCAAGAAAATAAATTCACCTACATGTTGCATTTGCATTACATGAACACAACACACCCCAAGCCCATCTCAAAGTTTAATTCCATCAGATCCACCAGAGTTGCATACATATCCAGAAATACATTTCTTTCCCATTCATGTATTAATGGTTATGTGCCATTTTGAAATAGTGATTCGAAGATATTGTGACAGTAACCCAATTTGGTTCACAGGAGTGGAAGATTATTTCGACCAAATATACCACCCTCTTTTACCACTCTGGGGCAGTTCTGCAGGCTCAGCAGTTTGGGGACCAGCTATAGGGATAATTTATAATGTACACGATTGTTCATGTGATTAAGGACAAGACAACTAATTTTGAAACTCCACTCCTCCACTAAATTACACAAATTCACCATTGCCTTGTCATTTAATGAACAGCATCCATATTTCAGTGTTTAACTAATGAATTGACACACAGCAGTGTTCTATAATAAAATCCTCCACGTTGATTTAAATAATAGGGTTCCTGCATGGGCTTTTACTGGTCTGTTTGGTGCCATTTGTACAGTACACTCTAGGAGTACAATTAAAATGTTTGTTGTGTATCAATCAATAATGTTCTTTGCCGCTTTGTAATACACAATACAAGGTTATTTATTGTTGTTAATAAAGATACCATTAACCACTTGCTATGCTAACTGAAATTTGCAAATCAGTGGGCGGCAGAACATCCAAACGTGGGCCAAGCAGCATTGTAGTGGATGACTCCGGTGTCAGAGGGTGAAATTGCTGTTTTGGAAATCCAATACCGAGTTGAATGAAGTACGCCTTCATTCCATGGGTTGAGTGCATAAACTCTCTATGCCCACAATGCCATGTGGGCCTTGGAAGATGGCATTTTGATGCAATTTTCAAGTTATGACTACTGCGTTATACACAGAACGCATGATGGAACTGTCAGCTCCAATTACTGGAAGCTGAAAAAAGACAACAAATCTAGAGATCAAGCAGAGAGATGCCTGATTTATGATAGTGAAATAGCATATTATCGTGTTCTGTCTTTGAATACTGTGAGGACATCAATATTACTCATGGGCTAGCAGCTTTACTGGGGAGCAGTATTATACCAATAGAAGCAATTTTCACAACTGTGCTGCGGTGATTGGCAGATTCAAACAATTGCAGTTGCCAAATAATGTTTTCAAGAATGGCATGTGAGAACCTATAAAACTATAAAATATACGTTGCAAGGATGACCTTTTTGGCCGAAGTGTGTGTGTGTGTGTGTGTGTGTGTGTGTGTGTGTGTGTGTGTGTGTGTGTGTGTGTGTGTGTGTGTGTGTGTGTGTGTGTGTGTGTGTGTGTGTGTGTGTGTGTGTGTGTGTGTGTGTGTGTGTGTGTGGTTTGAAGAGAAAACACATTTCAGATGTGTGATCTCTATAAGATTCTTTTCACAGCATACTCTATTTCATGAATAATTTTCTTTGCTGCCTGAGGTGGAGTAACCTTTCATTCAGTGACTGAAGCGGGAGTAGAACAGTCGCCCTCATGTCCCATGCATGGCAATGCTATGTGTGTGACCACACATGTAGTTTATCTATTATCAAAGAACACATATATTACATATGTGCACCTAATGTGAATGCATAAAACATGACAACATATGACACACACACGCACGCACGCACACACACACACACACACACACACACACACACACACACACACACACACACACACACACACACACACACACACACACACACACACACACACACACACACACACACACACACACACACACACACACACACACACACACACACACACACACACACACACACACACACACGGTGGAAGGGGTGTTACTCCGCAGCAGGCACTTCAACGAACGATCGAACATCAACCTTCGCCTTCAATGTGGGTTTCCTTGCTTGCAATTTTGGGATAATTTCAAACTGTATGTGATTATATAGCTGTGCTTGAAATCACAGGTGTTCCTCCTGCTGAACACCAATTTAGATAAGTTCATAGACAGACACCGCACGAATATAGAACGAACGAATATTTTATTATGGAATGCAAGTGTGTATATATTTTATCCTGCAGTCGTTCAGGCTCTGCTACATTTTTCTCCCTGCTCAGCACAATTAGATAACCATCATTAACTATTAAGAGCAGGGAGATAGGTATACAGCAACAACCCCCAACCTCATGGCAAGCACAACTGCGAGGGTGGAGGTGGGAGCAGGGATGTAGTGGAGGGGGGACGCGGTTCCCCCCACTTCTCACATCTAAAATATTTTTGGGTCTGAAAAAAAATCATTAGCATGGTGAAATACATCTTGATGACATCATCAAGATGTGTTTCACCATGTTAATGAGTTTCCTTTTTTCTGAGAGTGTACAAATGGAACCAAATGGACCCGCTAAGGTCCATTTGGTTCACATTTTGTACACTCTCAGAAAATAAAATAAAATGGGGGTAATTCCCCTTTCAGAGGCGTCCCCCCACTTCTAAAAGTACCACTACAACACTGGGTGGGAGCAAACAGAACATAACAAACCCGTCCAATTGGTCAGGTGATTGCCATGTAAGCCAGTGGTTTCCAACTATTTTCATACCAGCGCCCACTATTTATTCTGCATTTTAGTAACAGATCAGCATGTAATGTTGAGTTAGTCTCTCGGTGCCCAAAAAACAAGGATTTTCGGAAGTTTTTGTCCACAATTTAGGATATATAACTGGCCAAATGTTATAGTAACAATTCTATTAAATTTTCTAAATGTGTAGATTCTTGAAAATTAAGTAATTCAGATGTTTAACTGAATTACTTAATTACTCTTGAGAGCGTAAAATGAGACAAGAGTTACATATACGACTCTTGAACAAGAGTTCAAGAGCTACAAAGTTACAGATCTATAAGGGTCCATTGGTTACCAACTGTCCATTTAGCTGGGGACCACCTGGAATCCTCTCAAGGACCACTGGTGGTCCCCAGACCACTGGTTGAAACCAATGTTGTAAGACGCATATGGAACATGCAGAACACTATACATCCGTACATTAATGTGCAAGTGTGTTAACCTCTTGAGTAACCCCTTGAGTATACAGTATGCCTCCTGAAGTTGAACAAAAACTAGCCTCGACACCCAGGCTTTCATTTTCGTTCGCCTTGCGCGAAAACGGAAAGCCTGGACTAACGCACGTTGGAAAGTGGCCTTCAAGTGGGAGTGAACCTTCCTGGGTGGGCGTCGCTCTAAATGATGTGACGTAGAACAGCAGTGGACGGGCGCAGGAGGGGCCAGGGATGACGACACGTTAGTGAGATCAAATCAGAGCGCAGCTCATCTGCCGTGTGGATCCCACGGCACCCCCCCCCCCCAAGGCCAAAATCATTGAGGGCTAGACCAGGCTAAACAAAAACTAACTCGCAGGCAATGTATCATGTTTACAGTAAAGGAATTTAGTGGTGGACCTCTTGTGACTCTATGACTCAAAAGAGTGGTTTCAAGGACGCACATGGCGGTCCATTTGACATCATTTTTACACTCTCTGAGTTACGGAGTTGTAAGGGTTCATTTAGAACCCTCAAGGAACCCTAGAGAACCACTGCTACCGTATATAGAATGATGCAGTGCGTCACTTGCAGACTGCAATGAGAGATAAACATCTGAAGTTTTGGAGATTGTACTCTTGAAATCTCTGGAAATATCCTAGATCGTATTGTATACGCACACACACACACACACACACACACACACACACACACACACACACACACACACACACACACACACACACACACACACACACACACACACACACACAGTATATATATAAGTATATATATACTACTGTATATGCATGCTCCGCTAACGGTGAGACAAGCCTTATCCGTGTTCTTCAACATTCCCTGTTTTTATCTGTGGATAATGGGATTTCTTTCTCATTTCCAGTCTAAGCTCAGACGGAATCAATTATCTGCAATTAAAACAATCCAGCAGGTCTCTAAAAGCAGGAGGTGATTTAGAGTCATCTATTAGCCATGCTAGAAATGGGATGGCAGAGCGCCAACCTTCCCCTGGTGGTGATGGATCCTCCACTCCTCGGGATGAGAACACAGAATACATGGGTCATCATCAGGCCAAGGACCCCTTAGCTGAGAGAGAGAGAGATGAAGCACGGACCCCCACTAGGGATTTCATAGATAGCTTTAAGGACTTGATTCACAACACTGAATAGTGAATGAATAGTGTTGAGTTGTGAATATTCAGACCTTGAAGTTTAACAACTTAGTAATTGTAAGTATTGACGGTTCAAGTACTAAACCATCATTTACTGACTCTGAATCTGTACTTGGTCTTCTCTTTTCCCTCCATGACCTCAAACCTCTTTGCCAGAAACAGAAGATCTGCAAACTTGTTGATCTGTTATTTTTCTCGCAAAATTCTCTTCATAATAAAGATTATAGGTTTCAGGCATAAATTTAAAACAGTTAGTCCATCCCATCGCACAATATTTGGCAGCCCCGAATATAGAAACTTTGAGGACACAATGGGAAACTTCAACCCTGTTGAAGACCCCTGGTATGAATGTGAATCAGTGGTTCTTAACCAGTGGTTCGGGGACCACTAGAGGTCCTTGAGGGTGATCCGGGTGGGTGTGAAACTGACAATAAAGTATCATATTACATAGGTTTCAGGGGTTTTCAACAGGTGGTCCGGGGACCACCAGTGGTCCTTGAGAAGGTTCCAGGTGGTCCTCAGGCTAAAGTTGGTTAACCAGATGTAACTCTTGAGAATGTAAAAAGAGTTAAAATATTCATTATCTGAATTAGCACCACTTAATTAAGAAGTTTACACTGTTTTGTTGGCAAAATACAGCCTGGAATTGTGGTCAAAACCAGAAGAATTCTTTAATTTTAGGTCTTTGGTGTGAAAATGTAATCGAATGGTGGTCCGTAGCTCAAATGCCGAATAAATGGTGGTGCCTGGAGTCAAAAAGGTTGAAAACCCCTGACATATATCATTAAGTAACCACTTGAGTTAATTTTATGAAATTAGAGAT
Source organism: Benthosema pterotum (assembly GCA_039105355.1). NCBI lineage: Eukaryota > Metazoa > Chordata > Actinopteri > Myctophiformes > Myctophidae > Benthosema > Benthosema pterotum. The sequence goes on from CM076984.1 coordinate 39,743,519, forward strand.
TGTAGATTTGTTGTTTAAATCGTTTGCCTGCCATCTCCTCTATGGTTCTGACATCAACACAGCATGGAAATGTGGACACATTCTTTAGTTTTTTCTAGGTCTAGGAGAGGCTAAATCTCATCAAAAGATGGGCCGTGGTTCAAATGCTGAATAAATAATGGGTCTTGACATGAAAAGGGATGAAAAGCACTGATCTAAGTGATTAAACCTCTCTTTGTATAGTAGCATATAAAGCATTTTAAAGATGAAGGATCCAAGTTCAGCTATTTCTCCCTCTCCCTCTAACTTTTAACAAATCTCCAAACACAACTGCCAACTCTTCTTAAGAAGTTCTCAAGAGGAAATTTGTTGAGGTTTTTGGGATGCCTAAATGTTTTCTTAGCTATGATTTGTTCCTTGCACACTATGGAGTACCCTTAGGCTGAAAATAAAAAAGGAAAAACAGTGCCCTCTGCAAGATGTGTAAAATGGGGAATCTCTGAGATTCTCCTATTTAGTGATCTCTCTCTCTCTCTCTCAAAAAAAAAAAACAATATCCGTTCTGTTTAACTTTGCCTCCACCCTTTAAGTCAGTATGCATCGATCCACACCAGGGAATGCATCGAGACAGGGAATAACAATGAGGTGGGCAGGGGGTAACAGTGGGGAGGGAGTCGGACTGTTTTTGTGGACATTTCTGGTACTGCTCCCAAATAGCACACTGAGAAAATATGAAAAAATAATTATCTGACAGGTTGTTTAGGCTATAGCCTCGACACCCAGGCTTTCATTTTCGTTCGCCTTGCGCGAAAACGGAAAGCCTGGACTAACGTGTTACACGAAGTGGCCTTGAGGGGGGAGTCAACCTTCCGGGGTGGGCGTCGCTCTAAATGATGTGACGTAGAACAGCAGTGGACAGGCGCTAGGGGGAGGGGCCGGGGATGACGACACGCTCGTGAGATCAAATCAGATCAGCTTTCAGATCTGCCGTGTGGATCCCACGGCACCCCGCCCCCCCAAGGCCAAAATCATTGGGTTAGGCCAGGCTATTTAGGCTACAGAGTTTATAAAAATATATAAAAAAGCAACATTTATATGATACATTTGATTATAAATTCAGAGTGGAGCTCTTTTTTTGCATATAATAATAGGTCCTCACTAACGTACATGATAAAATGCCACTATTTTTTACTTTGTCTGTGGCTCACACGTCTTCCAATGACAGATTTTCTCAAAATATTTTTCAAAAGAATGACTGTTTTTTGAACCACCCACAGCCCTCCTGTGAGACACAGACCGAGTAGGAAAAGATGGTGGTATTTTATCAAGTACAGTACATTAGTGAGGACCTATTATATGAATATACATTGAAAGATGGTGAAGTGGTCTTTTAAGTGTAGTACTTGGGTAACTGTGCACATTATCCTGCACTAATCGCCGCCATAAAGACACCATGGCAATAGTGCATGTGTGTGTGTGTGTGTGACTGAAAGACGTGTAGAAATCGTGAGTCAGCGACAAACATCATGTTGGCACACACAGATGGTCGAAGACTCTCCTTTGGCACCAGCATATACTGTAGGTGGCCCTGATAAGGCTCCCATGTGGCTTCTGTGTGTGCTTAGGGATTGGGGTAGGCCAGGGTGCCAGACTGTTGTGTGTTGGGCTTCGATCAGCGCCACATTTAATTTGCATGACACCAGTAGCCAAATCAATATAGTCAATCTTTTGGCTGCCTTTATTGATGGCCAGTGAGAGAGAGAGGGGGAGAGAGAGAGAGAGAGAGAGAGAGAGAAGGGGAGAGAGAGAGAGAAAGAGAGAAAGGAAACAGAATGAGAAGGCAACTGACAAGCAGCAAATTTTACAGTTGGTGAATTCATATCTCAGCTCAGCTGACTTCGTTACTCAACCTAGTCTTGTTACGTTTGAGCTGGGTGGTGCAGCACTGTATATTCTACCATATAAAAAGGTACCGGTAGCTACTATCCTAATTGTTACCTCATTAACTAAGCTGCCTGATCTGGACAGAGCCAAGACCATGACAACATGACTGTGGTCTAATCGTATAACTAACTACCTAAGACATAGACATTGTGGGTGCCTGCTTCAACAGTCATAATGACTCCGGGGAGTTTGTTGGCCTAGTAGCTAGCTACACAGTAGCTTTTGCAAATACCCACATTTGTTTGTCTGCATTAAATCCTTCCTATTCCTAACTATTAGTTACAGTGGGCAGCAACTAAACATGAGCAGCACCTGGGAAGCAGTTTTGCTCAAGGACACATCAACACGATGCCAGATTGGCAGGAGGAGCAGGGAACCTTCAATTCCCAGATTTACTGAACACATACCAGCCCAGGACGAGACTGCATGCTGATGCATGGCCACCATGTGGGCAGCTAAAAAAGCAATAACCCACCCACTCACCATTATGCCTGACAACAACCTGTCCTAAAATCACTTTAAAACAGGGGTTTACAACCATTTTGATACCAGGGACCACCATTTATTCAGCATTCCAGTCACAGACCACCATTTGATGGCATTTTTGCCCCACAGACCTCACAAAAAAAAGATTTATTTTGCTTTTGTCCACAATTCCAGGCTGGATTTCACAAACAAAACAGTGTAGACTTCTTAATTAAGTGGTGCTAATTCAGAAGATGAATATTTTTAACTCTTGAGAGTGTAAACATGAAACCAAACAGACCCGCAAGGCTCCATTTTGGTTTCATGTTCTCACGATCTCAAAGAGTTACATCTGGTTAACCAACTTTCCATCATTTAGCCTTGAACCTTGAACCCTATCAAGGACCACTGGTGTTCCCCGGACCACTGGTTGAAAAACACTGCTTTAAAAGACTAATTTCTACAATTAAGTAGTCTTATCTGCGGGACAACTGAACCATCGCTATGTGATTTTCAATGCACAGCCTTGTCCATCTATACAGTAGGACAGGTGAATATTACTCAGTGATGACTTCTTTCTACTTACGGTGATCAAACGTTGTGCTCAGGTCTGAATATTAGGACCTTTTGTCAGTTACTGGGGCCTGCATGTGCTATATGAGCTCATTATCCCTATACTTCAACTCAGTTACATTTCATTAAATGGTAAGAAAGGTCTCACCGGTAGAACTAGTCAGAACTAATTGTACACAATGTGTCCCTGTTGTAAAGTTATGAATAAGCAAAAACACTGTCTGCAACATAGGTCCCTCAATTATGTGGAAACATTCTGTCTCCCTCAGCACAGAATTTGTCACAGAGAATCGAATATGTTTCAAATATGAACCTTTTACTTAATTAGAAGCAGCAGAACCACCTGAATCCACAAGAACTGTGTATTTTTTAAAAGTCTTGGATTCCTGTAATGAATACTCAATGTCAAAAGCTACTGCCTTTGCTCTAGACCAGGTGTCATCACCAGCTAAAAATACAGCTTTACAAAGAAATACAACAAAGGCACTGAATTGTTCTAATAAGACTATTACAGCAGCGATGGGATGAAATGTCAAATGAAACCTGTAAAAGGTTACGCTGTGAGCCGACAGTTCTTTGACTTGGTTTAAAAAAGGTAATTTGTCATACAGTGAGGAATCAAATCATTTACAATTAACAGTGGCATTTCCTTGTTGAGTTTGACAGAATCTGTTGAGGTTCCTGCCATAGCACTTTGACGTGCACTGCTGATTGATGGGGGTCTCATTAAGTTGCAGCCCCATGCCCCTTGGGTCAACTTGAGGCACTCGACATGCTTCAGACATATTTCCATCCATAAAAGTGTTTGACAGGAACCGTCTAATGGTACCCATGGCCCTCCGAGAGCAGTGAGGACCATAACAAGCTCTCCTTCACTGCTAAAACTCAGTAGACATGGCCAGCACATTTCCTCCTGCAGTATTGGATTATCCAATTGGCTAAAATACAGCATGCAGAGAGTGACAGAACTCTGTATAATAACTGCATTATGTTTTGTTACGAGGCAAAGGCTCACTTTCCAGTTCTATTGCACAGAAAGCTTTTCCTTTCTTTGCCCGTGCCTTTAATACAAGCACTTATTACATGGCTTGAATGAATGCTCCAATCAGAAGCCAGCGTTCACGTCACGTGAGCGGTCACATAATACACTATAATCACCGCTCCTCGCCATTATTGACCGCTGCATAAACAAGTTCCCCAAAGTGCAAACAGCTGTGTTCATATCAATCCGTGCTGCGCTTCTGCATTTAGCTCCAGCACGCCGTTAGCGGGTCCATTTGGTTAGCTACGTATTTGGTTGTTTACATGCCGTTGTCGTCACCCTCTCAAGGACCACTGGTGGTCCTCGGACCACTGGTTGAAAACCACTGACGTAAGCCCGCGGTGCGCTTCCGCATTTAGTTCCAGCACGCCGTTAGCGGGTCCATTTGGTTAGCACTTAGCTACGTATTTGGTTGTTTACATGCCGTTGCCGTCACCCTCTCAAGGACCACTGGTGGTCCTCGGACCACTGGTTGAAAACCATTGACGTAAGCCATGTAATAAGCGGGATAACACCCTTCGAGCCGGTATTTGTTTCCTAACTAACTGACCTCGGCTGCGCCTCGGTCAGTTAATAGGAAACAAATACCGGCTCGTCGGGTGTTATCCCTTACATATGGTATTAGTGCTGCAGTGTGACTACGGTATATAAAGCATGTGGATTCAAATATGGCTTGTAGTGTGAGAAGCGAACAGCTCATTAGGTGCAGTGGTTCTGGTTCATCCGTCCAAGGCTGAGAGACACCGCAGAGACTTCTGTCCTTTTTCTGCTTTGAAGCCAGATGAAACATGACGACATACTGACACCATCATTTTCAAGACTGACATGTGTCTATATCTTCCCCTGTGAAATACTCAATTTCCCCTTCCCTGAAAGCATATACGAACTAGCATTGTCTCTTGTATGGAGACAATGCAAGAGTATAGAGTTGATTTGGAGCAGGTTCCATTTTATTCAAACAAATCCCATCTGTACTGGTTCAAAACAATACTTTCTAACCCCGGCTCACTCATCACAGAACACCAAGGGTGGATGGCAGTTTTCACATTGAGGTGTGATTTATGGTCTAGTATAGCAAATCAACAAGTTTAACTTTAATTGTTTTCTTTGAGATTGGAGGTGGGGTAGTTAATACAAAGCAATGATTGATGACAGGGGGCAGTATGTTTGGCTCGGCACTTTGTCTTTTGTGCTGCGGCTTACGAATGGAAGCGGTTGATAGAAGCAATTAATTTGGGGAGGAATTCCTTTGATTCCGAACTAAAGCGTGTTCTTAAAAACACAAATTGATTGTTGTGGATCTAAACTTATCTACCTGTACATGGATCTCATTCAGTCTACATTATCGTAAAATGAGAGCTACTGCCATTGTTCTTAGAATTATTGTTTTTTCGGAAAACATTATGGAAGCAATTTAAGGCTTGTGATTAATTTGTTAGGCTTGATATTTGTATTGATATTTTCTAATTAACTCTACACCTTGCATCGTGCCATGGCCAAGCCAGTATTTCATTACATATGTTCAACTGCAGCTGGGGGGGTGACATTTCATATGTTTTAATAAAGCTTTGTTGTATTTAAGCTACATTAGTTTGCTAAGTAATAGAGACAACCATTTAATTAAATGCTTTGCTGATGGTGCCGCTCTTGGAATAGTGGCCATAAACCATTAATCACTGGTGCACACCTAATTTGCAAGGACAACAGTGCCCGGGATGGGGCCTGCACAGGAGCAGAAATGATCATGGCTTTCCAGTAAATCACCATTAGTAATTAGTGAAGCAAGCAGCACTAGTGGTAGCGCTATAGGAACATGTTCTAATCACACTATCTCACCCCATGAACCAGCACGATCTTTGTCTCGCACCTGATCACCAGTCAACAGAGCGAAACATTAAGGTTTAAACCATCGTACAGCTTCATAATCTTAGACGTGTGGGTCTGGGCTGGAGGTAGGTGGGCCTTTTTATATTAACGGATGGCTCAGAGTGCCTCATAGAGGCACCTGCCAAATCCTGCCAGTAATTCAGGCTATGCCAGAGTGGGTCTATTTTTTTTGCATTTATTCCAGCCTGCTAGTTGGTTATTGAATCATGGAGCGAGAGGGTGAAAAAAATAAATAACCAAAATGCCTTGCCCATAATGCAACGGCCGAGTTTTAATTAAGTTGGGACAAAAACTGGTCTATTCATCGATTCATAAAAATGACCTTCAGTGTAAATTACAGTAATGGATTATGATGAGCAGTGGCTGATCAGGCTAGTGGCTGAACCTGCAACGTGGGGTGGAATAATACTGATTGTTGCCACAGCACAGAACTTTATGTTACAGTGGATTCACAATGCAATAGTGAGAGTGCAAAGACAATAAATCAAACATAATTGATTGGAGTGCTGTCCTGGTTTGTTTTCGTAAGCATCAATCACTTTTACAATCAATTACGACAACTATTGCGGATGCTTAAGGATGCCGAGCAAACCAAAATGGTCCGTCTACAACAAATTAACTATTTTGGAAAGCTGGCTGTAGGAGAGTAGTGGACAGATCCATAAACATAGCACAGGATGAAGGCTTTTGGTCATAATGCAGTGGAATGCCATTTTTAAAAGTGACACAAAACTAAGAACAGGAATTAAACACTGTTCAATGAAGTGTTCTTCATTTTCATCTTCTTCAAGAAGGCAACTGCCAATTTTACATTTGCTGAATTCATAAGAGATAGAGCTTACTGCATGTTGCCAGATGGATTGATAAGATTGTGCTTCAGTCATTCACTACATTTAAATAAATTATATTACAGAAACATAAGGGTGGCGCGTTTTTATTATATGAAATAAATTGTTTTAAATATGATATTCCTTCATGGCGTCAAATTGAAAGATCTCAGTCGAACAAGTAACAGGGTCATAAAATTATGACATCACATTTCAGAGGAAAGATAATATTGTTATGATATACGCCACAGCCTGAGTCATATGAAATGAGTTACTGTATATTTTGATCAGGGGAGAAAACTACATTTATTGGTAAACTGTCTATGGAAGCTCATTTCTCTGTTATAGCAGGACTTTCTTAATCCTGATGCATACGAGTATCCACACACTCACCAATGCGTGCATGCGTGTGTGCCTTAGTGAAGCAGAAGTTGCCAGGAGTGCAAAAAACAGGGGTAATTTTGGGGTACCAAGCCCCCCAAAATAGAGAGAAGCAAGCTAACAGATAACGAAAGCAGGCAGGCAGACAGAATAGTTGCTGTCCATGGTGCTAGATGAATGCAGCCACTAGTGTTTTGCAGCCACAGTGTGTTTTACAGCAAAATGTGTGCGTGTGCGTGCTATTCGTGCGTGCATGTGTGGGCGTACATGCATGCGAGCAGGCAGGCGTGCGTGTATGTGGGCGTGGGTACGCAGGGGCGTGTGTGTGGACAATAACGGACACAGACAGTAGGCGAGCTTTAGACCAGATCAGGATTTCCACAGCTACAGCCAATACAGCAAGCACTGTATGTTATTTATTCATGGACTTTCAGTATACATTGTTTTAAAGAGTTATATTTTGGACTAATCCGATTCTAAAAACGCCTTCTAAATCCTGACCCAAGTGTATTGAAAAACCTATATAACACTATCAAATATTTGACATTTTTGGATACTATACTTGCAAATGGTGTTCCTGTCCAGAGTGGTATTGTTACAAAAATGGATTTCCGCCTATAATGGGAAGTAAAAAACTTTTGAAACCCATTTGGAAATTTACCTCCTTGGCCTACTGGTACCGTCTGCACTGTGGAGTAAATCGCTGTAGCAGTTTGTGAGATTACATGCACACACAGACCCTCATCTAGACAGCTCCTACCATAGCAGCCACACACAAAAAAGTTGTTTATTGAGGGCTGATTAGGCTCCAAATGTGTTGCAGCAGCACTGCTCCGCAAGCACATCACTGACATCTGTGAGGAAGGTAACTCACTACATGTTGATGACTTAGCTATTACGCATGGTGCAAATGTTACCCTGGCTCAGCTGGGGTCACATTTGAATGTACCATAATTTCCGTACTATAAGCCGCTACTTTTTTCACATGCTTTTGACCCTGTAGCTTATACAACGGTGCGGCCAATCTATGGATTTTCCAGGTGGGCTCCGCAGACTAAATGATAGAAAGTTGCTTAACCAGATGTAACTCTTTGAGAGCGTAAAAATGAAACCAAATGGACCCTAGCGGGTCCATTTGGTTTCATGTTTACACTCTCAAGAGTTATGATATTCACCATCTAAATTAGCACCACTTAATTAATTAAGTCATAAGTCATGGTCATTTTGGTCTAATTTTGATATTTTGCCTCTTTTTGCGAAAATCCATCCTGGAATTGTGAACAAAACCAAAAGAAATCTTTAGTTTTGGGGTCTGTGGGGTGAAGATGTTGTTAAATTGTGAAAAAGTTGAAAACCACTGCTCTAACATGAAGCACCTGACTATAAGCCTGGTGCGGCTTATAGTCAGGTGCGGCTTATACAAGGACAAATCAGTAGTTTGCCCCAAATTTAGCTGGTGCGGCTTATATTCAGGTGCGGCTTATAATCAGGAAATTACGGTATGTTATGTACAGTATGCATCTACAGTATGTATTCCTGTATGCATGTATGTTATGCAGAGAGTAGATTTAAGTGAGCGTAGGGGTGCGCAGTACCTACTCTCACTATCTTATATAATATTGTCAGAGTATAAGACAACTCTGGTTATACTGTCAACCAACATTTTTCAGGACTCATTTGTGTCTTGAATATTGAATGACAAATTGTATAGTCCCCAAATATAATACAACAATACAGGATATTTCCATTGGGAAAACCATATAGTCTTACATGTTTGTATATGCATGTACTGTATATGCATGCATGCACTATACTGTATGTTTGTATAAATAAATGTATTGCCTTATTTATACATTATTGTGCACTGTGTTTCACAGCAAAGAGAGAGGTTCATATGTGAAAGGATGCAAGCTTACATATATGTACTTCCAATTCCAGTATGCAAACCCCAGTGCACAACTACATAATATGAATAAATCTGTCACAAGATAAAGGAAGCATGGTTCAAGGTTAAGTACACAGACTGACATGGTTTACCAGTGAGAAAGTGCCACAGTGCATGTGCTTCATTTGCAGCTCAGAAGATGTGCACATTTCAGGAGTAAAAAAAATATTTTCTCTCCCAAATTAATTCCCATGAAGTTTCTATTCTGCATTCCTCTTCCATTTCTATTTCTCGCCTCGGTACGCTCCTCTCAAACTCAAAGACTGCTCTTGTGGAGTGCTTAATGATGCACGTAAATGCAAATAAACACACGCAGACGACTCAGAATATTGGCCTGGTCTCCAACAGTGAGGAACACAAGAGGACCAACAGGCTTGTCTCACCCCTTCAAGATCATCTTTTTTTAAACCCGCATACCACGGCTTGATAGAAATACATACATAAAATCAGTTCAGCTGCAGAAACCAATTACCCTCCTCCCAAGCCCATCCCTCTGCACAACAAACTCCTTTATTGATCTGGTGATAATTACCTCAGTCACATCATAAAGCACCTGGAACAGATTGGTGGCTCAAATTATCGATTACCCCTGGGCTACCCTTCGCCGCTCATTGTATTGCCGCTGTACATTGTTTGATGAGATCTGCTGTGCCCTGCTTTGCCCTACAGCGACTTCTCTACAGCGTTGCATGGAGGTGCTTGTAGAGGGGCTACATCCACAAAGGTGGTTTGGTTGTTTCAAATTGGCACTTTGAAAGTCATCCATCATCTTTTTTTTCAGGCATTCCCTGTATGAGACCAGATCAAGGTTAATCTATATCTACTCTTTATGGGTGATCCTTCCTGGTCCCCAGAGTGGCCTCCTACAAATGACCTTTAAATCACTGCGCTATGCTCACCTTAGTCCAAAATAGGTCCAAATAGCACCGTTCATTTGAGAGTTTGACTTGGGGGCAGTTCTGGCAAGCACCAGATGTGGATAACGCTTCAGTGAACACCTTCCTTGAGGCTTGAGAATAACCACATGGAAACTCTGACCACTGCTGGACACATGAACTACGGTACTGCTGTAGCTAGTCATCAAAATCATCACTATCCAGTAGCCTGGAAACCAGACAAATCTGGCACAGGGATAGAAACAATTATGAAGGACCCAAGCCAACCGAAGAGGTTTCAGATGCTACCGTGTTATGGAAAACGTTTTCGCAGTCTCAAAGCCACTGTAAATAGCCTGAAAAAAAAGTGTCTCCCCCTGATCAATCAGAATGAACAAACTGATAAGAACCTGAACGAAAACGCTAGTCCCCTGTGCCCTCTTCCTGCACTAGTACGCTCAATTGCATCTTTCTAAATTATTTTTTATATGGAACATAGCCTCACATAACCACATCTTCCTAAACTAAACTGTGTTGTATATAGTATATCTCTGTCGGGAGGAAACCACTTAACTCCAAAATCTTCAGGAAATGGAAAAGAATTTTGAAATTTTTCTGAAAGAAAGAAACACAATTCATGCATGCCTTAATTTCAGTACCATTATTATATTACCAGTGGGGACTGGTGGTGATTTTGGTGAAGCTATCAAAACATTATTCATAGCAAACGACAACAACCGCACAAGTAGGCTATAACCAACACAATACTAATGTGTGTGTGTACACATGCATTCCTGCACGCACGCAGCTGACATGGAGGGAGAGGTCATTCCAGGGCTTATAGAGGCAGCCATGGAGAAAGCTCCACCTCTGAGGCCAAACAGGAACAGCTTGCTGCAGATGTCAATGACCTTGCTGAGATATTAGAACTAAAGAAGGTCAGAAATATAAGATGGTGAAAGCCTTTGAAAAAAACAACCACAAAAAAAATCTTAAACTTAATCCTAAAACAATCGGCAGAGCCAGTGAAGTGAAGCCAGAACCTGTGAAGATGTGCAGGGCAGCATTTGCACCAGCTGCAATCTATAAAGGCAGCCTGAAGGCTGATCCTAGGGAGACTTGGGTTACAATAGTCAAGGCGTGTAGTAACGAAAGCATGGATTTCTTATTTAAAATGGTCTGGAAGAAAGCAGATTTTAAAAATGAGATTTGTTCGAAGCTGCTTAACCGATGTTGTCCGTCTTCTATGTTTTATAGTGTTTATTTCGCAGATGATTTAATGTTATGATGAAAATCCAGCTTCGCCGCAAACAGTTACTGTTGTCTGGTTGCGATGATGGAAATCGAGCTGATCAGGTGTAGGCATGTCACTAACGGTTAGTTTCCTGCCGAGGGAATAACTGGAGATTAACCGGATAGTTGTTTTTTTTTGTAGATTTTTTAGTATTTAGTATCTAGTATGCGTTTGTTTTTATACCCCAAATTTAATATACATTAACATTGGTAGACAAATGGTAGCCTATACATTTATGTTGGCTCATTATAAAAAACAAAAAGGCAATATTAACAATACAAATAAATAAACGTAGTAGACTAGTCTACAAAACAAAACACTGTCATTTCCACTCCTGAACAACCTATTATTGGGCTATTTTCTATTATGAAGGAAGAAGATAAATTTGCATGTCAAGTCAACATGTTCTTTTGATTTTTCGCTGCAGAGACACATGATCTTTATGCTGCTGATGATGATGGTGATGATAAGTTAGCGCATGGCTAACTCTCCCCAGTAGCCATGCAGTGTGGAAAGAGGAGGACATTGTGGCATTGTTGGCATCCCTAATCACGTGCGTGCAAAGGCATCTGTTAATCTGACTTCATCGCAGCCCCAATGCAAAGTCAATGGAGCTTGTTATACACCGTGGCAAGGGGGTGTTGCAATGTTATGAATGAAGGCCCGGTTCAACATAGCCATAGTGACATACTGTATATACAGAATATACAGGCCTATATCATTTATACACACCATCTTTAGGTAAGTCAGTGTCAGACTACAATGCCTCTCCAACTGACTATATTTTACGTTGTACAATATCTTGACTTGTGGTTATCACAGAGTTTATTAGCAGGGTTTTTTCTTAAGCAAAAACCTAATCAACTCATGTACATTATAAGAGGATGGCATATATATTCAGTGAAGAGTGAAAGAGAATGCTTTATTGCTATGAGATTAATGCTAAGTGCAAAAGAATGAATCAATAAGGCTGGCCAAGGGAACAACTTTTAATTAGAAAAAACAATAAATGAGGAGGAACTGGGATATACATTTGAACAAAACGCAGGATATGTAATCATTTATAAAATTAGGTAGCTTTATGCTTAAATGCATTGAGGCAAGCTTGTGCAACATAATAATGTCATCTTCTGCGGTGAATGGAACTATTCTCAGATGAATAGTTTATAGTAAACAGCTCGCTACCATTTAAGTATTGATGAGTGTCTTAATTGGGGCACTGAAATACCGCACATTTTTCCCCACTGGAAAGGTATATTTTCTAAACACCTGCTGTACTGTACATATCCCCAAAAGTGTGATTAGTCACAATCTAGTGTGTAACATAAAAGTGAGGACTAGACACACTGAACGTTGGGAAAATGTGCTACCTCTGTGTGAACTTTGATGTAACTCCACGGTAGATCAAATCTTACACAGAAGTTTTTCAATACCATGGAATTAGATTTCTACAGTATAAAACCGCATGTGTCACACAGACAGACGGGAACAGCTTTTGTGAAAGGATAAATACAGGTGTATGCAATCAATCTAATACAACCTGTGAAGGATTCATTATTTATCATATATTGGTGCAATTAGCCCTTCACCAAGTCCCTCCCCAATCCGTTCTTGTCAAATAGGCACAAAGAAAAAAGCTTGACCTGCATAGCAACAGTTGCACAATTTGGATTGGCATTGTACATTGACTAAAGCCCTTTTGACAAGGGCTAATTCTATTTCATGTATTATCCCTGCTAGCCAAGGCTGCAATTTCTCATCTTTCATAATGCATGAGGTCATCATTGGGGCAGGAGTGGGATTGGATTGGTTAGATGGCACCTATACACAGAGGTGGAAGAAGTACCAAATGCTTTTACTTAAAAGTATCACCTACTAATACTAGCAAAGTGTACAGTACCAAAAGTAGAAAGTAGTCTTTATGCAGCATGTCCTGTTTCTCAAGTTTAAAATGTATTACAATCCTGAAATGATGAGATCTGCAGTACAAGCTTATGATGCATCGCAATGTGAGCTTGTATCGATCTGATATTTTCATGTATGTAGGCCTGGAGTAGGTAATGTATGTTTTGTAATCAAAATCTATGAAAGAACTAGTAGCTAAAGTGGATTGAAAGTATTTTGCCTCTAAGATGTAGTGGAGTGGAGGTGAAAGTAACCACCTCAAAATGTTACCTTACCTACAACTATAGTACTTGGTAGTTACTTTACAACACTGGCTTGTCAACCTTGTCTGGTCCAAGGTCCACCAGGGGTCTAAATGCAGTCCTACAGGAATGTAATGCTGAGACAATACAGAATGTTTCTATCTTTGCGACCTGACGTTACATAGTCAAATTCTCATTTAACTCTAAACCCCACCCAGATGCTACAGTGGGTATATCAGGGATAGGACAGTCACGTCACAGTTGGAATTGTGCGTAGCTTATGGTTTCATGGGACCATGTTCAGGCTTAATTTATACCGCACTTCATCGTGTGACCCTTTTGACAAGTGTCACGACACTTGCCGGAACAAGGAAATGCCGCGTTGGCGCTTTTTCTGGTTCAAGTGCCCCGTCATGAGTTTTGCAGCACTTCCACTAGATCAGTGTGTGTCACACTCGTTTTACTGCAACGGGCCGGACTTGGGCAAAATGCGACTTTTGTGCACATGTGAACGTGCACGCGAGCACCTGCATGCCTTACTTCCTCATATGCTACAAGAAAATTATACAAAAGAAAAAAAAAACACAAACACCATGCATCCTATTCTGTTTTAGTAGCCCTTATACAAGGGCTACAAGAAACAATTTCCTGTGTTTTTATGTGTAATATACCGAAGATCACTGCCTTGACTTCAGTAGTAATGAAGTGTTTTGAAAATAAATAATAAATAAATAAATAAATAATAAATAAATGTCAATCTGCTGAAGGCTGTTGGCTGTTCATTGGATGAGTTCCAGTTTACATATACAGTATGAGTGACAGGGTATAGAAACACCTGGACAATAACAAAGCCAATGCATGCCTTCTTCTAACAGACTACAGTTCAGTATTTAATAGTAATAAGTCATATATTTTAATAAAGCGATTGAGGGACCATAATGTCCATGATCATTAGGTGGTACTATTCATTTTTAACTAACCATAAAGGGTCAGTGTGAATGGCACTAGCTCAGACCCCTAAATACTGCAGCACCTCAGGGCTGCTCATCTGTCCTTTGTACATAAATAATTGCAGAAGTGGCAACCTGAATAATAAGATTATTACATTTTCAAATGACACTACCACTTGAGCTCTTCTGGATAAGGATGGGGATTTGGCTGATTACTCGTTAGAGGTACAGAGCTTTGTGGTGTGATGACGTTGAGCAGACACAGTAGATGGTTATTAGTATACTAGCCTCGACACCCAGGCTTTCATTTTCGTTCGCCTTGTGCGAAAACGGAAAGCCTGGACTAACGCACGTTGGAAAGTGGCCTTCAAGTGGGAGTGAACCTTCCGGGGTGGGCGTCGCTCTAAATGATGTGACGTAGAACAGCAGTGGACGGGCGCGGGAGGGGCCGGGGATGACGACACGTTAGTGAGATCAAATCAGAGCGCAGCACTTCCGCCGTGTGGATCCCACGACACCCCCGCCCCCCAAGGCCAAAATCATTGAGGGCTAGACCAGGCTATTAGTATACTAACACCATCAAAACCAGTATTGGAGTACTGTTGACCACAGGCCTATGGTCATTCACGACTCAACAATCCTCACAGGTCTCCTCATATAAATAGTTTGTATTGACAATTTACTAACATGGAATACACATGTAGATAGCCTTGGTAGTAAACTACAGCATAGACTGCGCAGTTCGCACTTCTGGTCCATGCTGTTGACCAAAAATGTTAGTTTTGTATCAAGCAGTCTTGGAGAGCCTGGTCAGATTTGGCGTCACAGTTTGTTTTGGCAATCTCTCATTGAAACTCCAAACTGTTCACATTGGTGCAGACTGCGGGGAAGATCACAGGGTAAGACAACTCTGCAGTATTCATGAGCAAGCTACACTAAAACAGGCTGGAAAAAAACTGTCAGTGATGTTACCCATGTTTTTAATGGAGAGTATGTACTTCTGCCGTGTGGGAGAAGGTACAAAGAACCAAAGTGGAAGTACATGAGGTTTAAAATGTTGTACCAGTGTCAACTGTAATGTTGAACAAGGCTCTGGCAGCAGTAGTTAACTGTGAAAGGTTAAGTTAACACACTGCTCATTTGTGTAACGTTGTGCGTCTGTTGTGTATTTTGCCCAAGACAATTTTCCCTTGTGGACAAATAAAGTTTACCTTGACCTTGAAGTGATTTTAGATGTTTTAGTCACAAGGCTGTCCTCATGACAAAAATGTCACATGAAAATGCGCCCTCACTTCCTTCTTGGACTACAAAGCACAGCTCCGCAAAACCCAAGCCCTCTCCACAAGATGGGCAGTGCACTAAAGTATTATAATCATTATAGGAATTCATTAATCCAGTCCAACTCTAGTGAATTTCAAATTGTGCTACTGTTATCTACTGCAGATATTATTAACATTGAGGGACTGCAGTTTCTTAGCAGCAGTTCAAATGTCCCTTTAATAACCTTTTCAAATAGAACATTTGCAGAAACAAACTGCACATGTAGGCTAAGGCTAGCCTATTTCAAGCACATATCCAAGCACAGCTCTCATGCACATCTCCTGTTTGGTGAGACAAAACTAACAGACCATCATCAATCATGGACCCGGATTGTTTTTTTTTTTTTAACCAGTTCTACCTACCATCCCAATTTTGGCCTTGCATGTAATAGACAAACATTCACTGAGGAATAGGAAAACTACAAGCTCACAACGTTCCACACGCTGTGAACTTGTAGATCGACTATTTTTGGTGAAGAGATGTGAATTACAGATAAATAAGGAAAGGAACCCAGTACACCCCAGGGCGGCCCAGGTTACAAAGTATAGGGCTTAAGTAGCCTACACACAACAAGCTGCAGTGCAGCAGGCTATAGAGGTATGGAGAGATAGCAGCAAGAGAGAGGCCCTGTATCTATCTGCTGTCCAGATATAAGTACTGTAATAAATGATCTGGAATCGTGTTCTTCTTCTAGCAAAAGTACTAACATTTTTCAAAATCTGTCAAAGTTTTTTTCATAAAAAAATAAAAGCAGCAAGCACACAATGCAACAACACACCAACCGTTCCACCGTTGAGAACTTCTATTCATCCAGCCATCAGCCATCCATCCATCCATCCATCCAACCATCCATCTTCAACCATTTATCCATAGTCGGGTCATGGGGGCAAAGAGCTCCAGACTTCCTGCTCCAGAGCAACATTATTGACTTCCTCCTGGGGGATCCTGAGATGTTCCAACACTGGTAAGTGAGTTGATGTAATCCCTCCATCTGCGCCTTAGTCTGCCCTGAGGTCTCCTCCCAGTGGGACATGCATCCAGGACCTCCCTAGGGAGACGCCAAGATGCTTAAACTCCTTCACCAGGGTAATGCCTCATTCCCTACTTGGACTACACAATCCACCAGGTTCCTGCTGAGAACCAATTCCTCAGATTTGGACACACTGATCCTCCTCCCAGCCGCTGTACAGTCGGCTGCGAAACCGGTCCAGTGAGAGTTGGAGGTCTTGGGCCGATGGAGCCATCAGGAACCACACCATGGGCAAAACGCTGTGATGCAACCCATAGCTCAAGTTATTACCCTCTCTGCCTCGAGATCATGGTGCTAAATTGAAGATCCGCTATATAAAATATGGCATAAAAGAGCGTTCAGTGATTTGGAAAACCATCCGGTCCCCCCGGTAACAAGATGTGCACATGCACACACAATACAGTGTGTGTGTGTGTGTGTGTGTGTGTAAGGGGGGGGGGGGGGGGGGGCATGTGATCCTGGTCCCTCTCATGCTGGTTGGACGAAAGGAAAACATGGCAACTGCCTAGTCTGGCTAATGGCAAAAACGCCCTTTTTTTTCTAATCCCCATTTCTTATGATGCTTCCATTTAAGAATATACAGTACATATATTCTATTAAGCAGAACAGGGTACAGTAATTTCCACCAAATCCTTAGCCTCTCCGTTCCAGGATAGCATATGGCTCTGTGTCTTTCTCCACTCGCTGCAGCTCACAGGGAACGTTGTTGAGCAGGGAAACGACACCATGGCCGACCATCTCCAGCGGAGTCAGTCGTCACTGGGCAGCTGTTCAACACAGCCAGGTGGAACGTAGAAGACATGAACACTCTCCCACGCACTTTGTCACAGTGAATAACGATTGTTTTTGCTCCTTATGGACAGCAGTGAACGAGGAGTTGGACTCTCTCATTTTCTTCCTCTTTAGGCAATTAAAACAAAAGGTCATGAATGGATGCAGATGGTTAACTTAACCGTCAGCTCAGTCTGGAGGTCGCAAAAGACAATTGACATTTTAAACGTGCCATTCTCTGCCAAAGGTTATTTGGGGCGAAACTGACACTAAGGACAGAGATAAATACCAGCCCAAGCATTTCATTTAGGCTTTTTAATTTGAACTTTTAACCACTTTTGACCCTATTATGTATTTGTTTGGTGTCCCTCATTGGTCTATACTAAGTCTTCTTCAGCAGTTATCTTAAAAATATCCCCCCCCCCCAAAAAAAACACTTTCAATTTTTGTAAGCAAATATGTCCTTAGGACCGTGTTCGAACCCTCCCATAGCTAAAATAAAGAAAACAAGGAATGTAAAACAATTAACACCCAGCTTTCACTTTCAGTAATAAACTACCTAAAACATGAACCTTGTTTGAAACAAAAGTTGTCTTTTAAATTTTGGCAAATTCTCCCTTTAATCGGGATGCTAGTTAATGTGCATGTGGTTAATAACTTGAACTCCTCTGGCTATATGCAGTACAGTACAGTAATACAGTATGTAGTACATTGGTGTTGTTGTGAACACAAAGTGCTGCACTCAACACTCATTTCAAAGTCTTTCCAGGAAATGACATTTTGACATTGGATATACTTCAGTTTTCTTCTAACTGCATGATAAAAACCATTATGTTTAAAAAAAAATGCTTGGACCTGTGAAGGCCAAATGTCTGAAAGACGAAGTGGAGTCAGAGGCTTCGTCAAAACTATTTTCCGAAACATTAAGCCTGATTTATACTCTGCTGTGCAGGGGTGTCGTAAAATAGTAGTTGATCGATGAACGCGCAACACGTGGTGTATGTGATGTGTTCTGAGTTTGTAGATCTGCCATTTACAGTGTGCGACACCGCTGTACCACGGAGCACAACAAGTGACAAATTAGTCATTCCACTACCTCTGACCACCACTGCAGTGGTGTCTGCCATATAGCCTGTAGCCTGTGTCAATGAAAGAACGGACACACACGCACACGCACACGCACACACACACGCGCACACACACACACACACACACACACACACACACACACACACACACACACACACACACACACACACACACACACACACACACACACACACACAGACAGAGATATAGCGGTTCTAGATAGAGCAAAGCCACTTTTTCTGCGCTTAGAGACAGGCCAATTAAAGCAGAATAAACCCTGCTGAAGGCAAAGTTAAAGCCTCCCTGGGGGCATTGCAGGAGACTCGTCTCTGGGCAGGGTGGACAGCAAACATAATGTCCCCGTGGAATCGAGGTAAAGGAGGAGAGACATGGAGTTGTTACTATGCTGCCTCTGGCTGCTCAGCCATCACCTTATTTCCTGCCGGGGATTTGGGACGCGCTTGCTGATGAGGTTATTTTGCCGTAATGTGTGATTGTTTAGGGCTGGACGGCCCGGTCAGTGATACCGCCGCCTATCCAGCACAATTCACTTGAGACCATTTAAAGCACCACCACAGAACAGAACTGTCTCTTTCTTACTCTAAATATGCCACTAGAGTGATGTTCAGAGCTGCCTGGGATTGGTTAATAGGAGGGGGGGGGGGGGGGGGGGGGTACATTCACGTTTGTTCACACTTAACACTAATGTAGCTACAAAGGACTGTATTTACTGTGTTAGCTCAAGGGTTGTGAAGGGTTTCGAGTGAAGAACTTCTGTTAATTGCGGTCAGGGTTCAGTGACTATAATTATATGGACAAAGGCAATGAGTATGATGTATTACAGTATGTACCATTACTGGTCATTCAGTGTGCTCAGCCTTTCACGTGCTATAACGATGTGTTTGCTACTTAGTAGCTCCTGTGTAAGCTAGCAGTCTCCTCTTGACTAATTTCAGGCGCGCACACGCACGCACGCACGCACGCACGCACGCACGCACGCACGCACGCACGCACGCACGCACGCACGCACGCACGCACGCACACACACACACACACACACACACACACACACACACACACACACACACACACACACACACACACACACACACACACACACACACACACACACACACACACACACACACACACACACACACACACACACAAAACACACAAAACAATATTGTAGGCTTTCAAATCCCATTTGAGAAGAATCTTTATTGAGAGTGTTAAGGTTAATATCCCTGGAGGAGGCTTGCACCACAGGCCTTAAAACTATTCACACGCGCCGTTATAGAATGTTAATTGTGCCATTTTATGAGGCACTGAATCACTATGAATGCAGGAAAACACACCAGATGAATGGAAATAGCAGCACTAGAAAAAAAAAAGACTTTTACTGTAGCCCAGGTTCACAATTTTTATTATGCCACTTCAGGCCTCAGGTCTTGCATTTTCATGCAAGACTTGTGCCAGTATATTTCCACTCATCTGGTGTTTATTTTTCAAAGTACTGACTGTAGATGAGCACCGACACAGTCAAGGCGGCAATCAGAAGAAGCACATCTGCTTTGCATCTTGATGTAATTGAGGCACTATCATTTGCACTGCCAGTCTGCCAGGCACTTCGGTACATGCTACAAAGACCCAGTGGGCTCTTATGACGTGTGTACACTGTGTGTGTGTGTGTGTGTGTGTGTGTGTGTGTGTGTGTGTGTGTGTGTGTGTGTGTGTGTGTGTGTGTGTGTGTGTGTGTGTGTGTGTGTGGTCATTCTGCATTTGTCTGTGTATAGCTCTTGTGTTGGCAGGGGAGCGGTGGTTGTTCACACAAGAGCCACGGGTTTTCCTGTGAGTTGAACATTACATGCAATTTACATAAATAAATAAGACCAGCTGCAGTTCCTGCCACAATTGGCTACAGCGACACTAGGGCATAAAAACAGAGCTACTGTACAACAACTAGCTGTCTAAAACGTACATCCCATGAGCCAGAGATGATGACATTTTAAACAAGTGCCCCTGCAAACGGAAGGAGACAGTAGAGTGTGTTTCTCAAAGCAAACAGATCATGAATAAATTAATTAAATGAATAGATGAACATCAAACTAACTAATGTCTCCAAGGAAGACAAAAATATCTTTGTAAAACACTCAGAGGAGATGATGACTAATTGTCATCCTCCATCAGATTATTGATGCAAGGTGGACACCAAGACCAGTATTATTATCATCCTAATATATTTCAGTAATAAAGTAGAATTAAGTGGACTGGGTGAAGGACTAGAACATACCCTGCTGCTTCAGGTTTATTCTGAATCATGTGGATTCTTAATTAAAACAGGAATGAAACAGCAGGCCCACAGGCTATAAAAAATGACATGGTTGGGTAATACATTTTTACTGTTAGGAAAGTTGTCATCAGAAGGCGCACTTTGTTAGCACTCTGTCCTTTCAGCTGAATATGACCTTATACCAGAGGACCAGCTGCGATCCATGATTCATTTAACACCTTCAGGGCCTTTGTCAGGCCACAGAATCCCTACAAGCACAAATGCTGTTGATTAAACGCTTAAAAGAAGAATTCATATTGAAAGCATATGCCGTGTGGAAATGAATGATAAGCAGCCAATCATCATGACATAGGTAAGGGCCACGGCGGTCATACGCTGAGACCCACTTCAAATGTACAAGATTTATTCTGCACTAATCACAATGCCTCTCCCATATACAGTAAGGCATAATGTAATGCACATTTGGGAGTGTGTGGAATTATGAGGAATATGAGTAGAGTACGTGCTCACAACATGATATAAATGTCATTACAGTGCATTCAAGCACGAAATCTAGCACAGGGAGCTAGAGACTAGCCTCTGGGTGGGAATGCTCCACATATGCCCATAAGAGCCTGCCACAGTCACTGTGAGAATGAATGGGTGATTGAGCAAACTCTACTGAAGTTTTCTAAGCCTCTGTATGTGCTGTGGAACTTGTCCGAAGGTCTGAATATCTGTGAACTAGGCCACAGTGAATTTCTAAAGAGTTCACTATGTCCCACTTACTGCAGGGGACCTCAGTGAAAGGAACTGTATAAGAAATATTTTGCAGTAAACACCAGAGACAACTCTGTATTTCTGGCGCTGCTGCACTCGGTGTACAAAATGAAACTTGCTCTCTCCACCTACTCCAAAATACGCTCCGAAATATCCTCTGTGTCACTCGCAAAAACCCAAACTAATGGGAACACTGACATCCCGTTCTAATGACACAACGTCGCCTGCAGCCCGTTGATAGAATCCATCCATCATGCGAGGTTCAAAGGTTGTACAACAGGTCTGTGCTTCAACGCTCACGCACCCGGATCTCTGTCCGTCTTTGCCAAAACACCCTGCCACATCTGTCCTTGGCCACCTGCTGGTGTCACTTTGCATCTGAACACACTGCCGTCTCCATTAAAAGTCTCTGAACGTGGAATATGGCGCTTTATTTCCTGTACTCAATTATGTTTCCTCTATGATCCGGGGAAAATTCAATTTGTAATGTGAGCATAGACGGCTGTGGCTCAGACTCAGAGAAATGAGACAGATATAGTTTTGTTCCACCCTGGAGTCTTTGATGTTACACCAATTTACCTTCACAGCTCAGTTGAGAATGGATTGTAAAGGATGTAGAATGTGGCAGTGAGGAGGAGGGAGCTGATACATTTCTAGTTCTGTCCTATTAACAGTCCTACAAAACAAGCTTTGGAGTGCGCGGGAACCCCCACGCATAGAGTCCTGTGAAGACATTCTAATGTAAAGTGTCAGTGGAGCAGATTCAGACTGGACGTGTAGGGGTGTAGTGGGGGAAGATGGGTGGAGCAGGCGAGCGGAATTCGCCAATTCCGCCAATTATCCACGTCTACATGTTTTAAGAAACCCGTCTTTCAATGACATCATTATTTGGCACTTTTTTTTTTTTTAAACAATATGTATGATTGATACTAGGACCTTACCCGTTGTGAATATGAACACCAAATGATGTACAGTGTAAAGTGAATTAATAGATCATAACAGTGTGGGTAGTGAATTAATAGATTATAGCAATGATCATATCAATTTCTGCTTGCTTTTATGTAATTGGAGTATGTAATGCACTATTAATTAATGACCAATAATATTGGTTTACTTTCTCTGCGAATCAATGAAACAAGTGTTGTGATTGAGTTGATGCTTTAGATATTATGTAAAGCATCAACTCAATTTCCTTTGGCGGTACTTCCGCCCAAATTCCGCAACTGCCATGACAGTTAGATTGGTAATGACAGTTACTAATCTAAATATATTATATTTCTGAATTAAAAATGATTCTGGCTTTCTGTTTCAAGCTAGATGTCAGAATTACACACAGGAAAAATATATGTTCCAAGAACAATCTGCACATCACAGTCAAACCCACACACATCTTGCTGCTGCTACTTGTGTGAGTGAGTGACAAATAAATTCCTTGAATCTGTGAATCTCGTTCTGCTGTCTGCGTCTGTGTGATTGATCCTATAACTGTGCAGAATTGAGGCTTTCGCACATTGGGGGCGTGATGACTAAAAAAAAATAATAAATGTCAAATGCTCACCAGTAAATGATTCACATCAGTTGATGTGCATTGTACAAACTGCACAGGGGTGAGATCAGCCATCAACTGCTTCCGGCAGAAATTGTAGGAGATGGCTTCCTAACCAGGAACTAATCAAGCCACAGATGAACGTACAGTATGTATTGTATCTCAGACATTAATAGCCCTAGCGCCAAACCCTGACTTAAACATAACCTCACAGGAGTGCACGAGTGAGTGGCTAACCGACCAAGGTCTAAACCTTTACTTTATCCTCAAAAAATGGGGCATTCTTGCATGCGCAGGTTATCCTTCTTTGTGGGGACCATTCGTTCTTGCGGTGCAAGGCTTCTCTCCCCATAACCCTCCCCAAATATTTCTGACAGAGGCGTCGAGGGCTGATTTGTAGCCAACACTGTACAAAAAACTCTCCTTTCTTTATTTGACAACTGATGCCATGTTTCCTTTCCCAGTTCTGTTAAAATCATCATCGTAATCACCTGACCATCCTTCACCAGCATCATGTCGTAATCACCTGCACAATGCCAGCTTGAATAAATAGCCTACTGTGACTATACTGTCTGCTTGTGCTCTACCTGGCATTCTGGTGTAGGGGTGTAGATTTATAACCAGCAGACTTCCTCTATACGGAAATAAAATTTTCATGTTTTTGGAAGAAAAAAGACCTTATGTACACCTACAATGCATCGGGACGTAAGTGAATCATCTCACCCCTATTCACAGGAACAAAATACTGTGTATAATGTCCGTAGTGTGAAAACACATTATAATAATGTGCATATTTTTTGTTTGTGGATGACTTCAAGTAGATGCAATTATTTCTGTAGAGCAGACATCAAAAGACTATATTCTGTGTTTGCAAATGCCATCTCCTGTACCTATCTTATAGCAGTGGATCATATCAGAATAAAAGAAGTGCACACCACACTAGAATGTTTTGACTGATAGCAGGAGCCACAAAACAAGTGCTTTGTAGAAACATGATTTCCTTTTGCTTCTGATGATTTGGCAGTCATGCCTTTGATATTCTATACTTTTTGGCATATTGACCATTATACAAAGAAAAGCCTGCCATAGATCTTGAAAGCAATACGCAATCAACCAAAAAAAAAAATCACATGTTGTGAGCTTGTTGATTGGCTATTTTCAGCAAAGGCTTTCGCCACAGAAAACCGAAAAGACACAAGCATATAGCCCGAGGAACTCCACTCAACCATATGGGGTTTAAGTGGTTAGAGTTCAGTTGCCCTTTTACAAGAAGATTGTAAAAAGTCCCGACTCCCAGGCCTGGGACACGCTCAGTGAGGAGATTTAGCCATCATTAACTGTCAGTGAATCATTTGTATTATGTATAGACATTTTATTCATTAAAGTCCCCTAATCACTGAGAATAATTAAACTGATAACAGTGGTTACTTGCAATCTGCCAAATGAAAACCAAGGGCTTATCTCTAAAAGCAGGAAACATTTTAATGAAATTACCAATTAGTATTAGATCAACGCCGATGCGCAGCTTATAAAAATCCTTTCCCAATGTCTCTGTATGTCCCCCCAATGCTTGTTCATGGTATTTAAAAAACGCCTTTGTTTCAAAATGTCCGTGGCTCTATGGAGCTAAAACCAGATATTATCGTCTCTTGTAACCATGATTAAAACGGCCAAATTAACCCCAGTAATTATATTTTTCCCAGCTCTGTATGATGAGACACCTGTTTGATTGGGACTCTACATTGAATCATTTTCGAATAGTCTCTCAATATAATATTGGCTATTAAAAAAATATGTCTTCAGGTAATACGGCTTCTTTTTTTTTGGGACTAATGTTCTTAATCATTATATGGAGAGCTTTCAATTTTCCCAGACTTTTCCGATGATCATTTAACAGCCTTCATACGAGTATGTGACACTGCAGCTGAATACGGCTGGTTGGCACAGCATTTTCCTCTCAAGCCTACATCCACTGGTTCCCTACAAAGCACGGTGTGCTTGAGATATGCAATCCCATAATGATTTTGAATAATTGAGGCATGTTCAGCGGGGAAAAATGTGCACTGACCATGAAGAGTTTTATAAAGGACAGGGCAGGATGGAGTAGAGGTTGCGAAAGACAAGTGTCTGACTCAGCATTCGTCGCTTTACTGTAGCGGCTAACTGGGACAAACCCTCCATTTTATCGGGTTCTATATATTCATTCGCCTCGCTATTCCCACAAAGGGGGCATTACGGTCTGAAGAATGAGCTAGCGCTAAACGGGAGGGCAATAATAAAAAGATGATATATACTGTACTGTAGAATCTTCAAAAAGACACGCAGTCCTGAAAAACTTGATAACCTGCCTTGTCTCTCTGCATGTTAAGGAAAGAACAAAAAGAACAGAATACAGCAAAAAGCACAGGACATCCCAGGGTGCATCCTGCAACTGCGCTGAAATCCTCAATAATTGCATACAAATATAATGATTGATGTTACAGAAGTGAGATTTACTGGTACGCCCAAGTAAAATCCAAGCGTCAAATTAGAAAGTGTCTGCCGCATGCCTCCCTGTTAGCACTGCCTTATCAGTTCATTTCACCATGGCAACTGACCCTTTCTCTTGGGTGCTCGGAGTGCTAATGAAACACTGTAAAATCTGTGGAAAACAGATCCACCCACAAGTGTGTTGAATGGTTTCTCTAATGAACATTTTGTTGGTTTTTCAAGATAAAAGACAAAACGGGTAGACAAAGATAAGGACAGCCTGCCTGACTGAAGTCACATAGCTGATCCTAATTGTTTGATGATGTATTAATTAGCTTGGAACAAGGGGCACAGAGAGCATTTTTTTATTTTTTCACATGCTCAATTGTGGGGGATCATCACCTCACTTCAAACTGAACACCTGGCTTGAAACATCAATATATATTTTTTTATCATTATTATTATTAGTGTGGTTGCCGTAGGCAATCACACTATTGTATTCCTGGTAGTTTATTATTGCTATACATTATCCCTAGAGTAACCCAAAGTTTGTTTATGTCATACTACATCATCGAGGGGCAAGCACACTTTGTAATTGCATCGCTCTAGTTATTATTAGAATCTTCACAAAAATAGCAAATCTATAAGACTGCCTCTTCTTTAATAAAACTAGAACGGCATTCACTTTTCTCATGCAAGTAATGACTGAGTATACAGTAGGGCTCAAGTGTCTTATTCGAAATTAAAAGCACCAAAGATCCTTTCCATGAAATGCACATGCAAATGGCACTTTGGAATTGAAATAATGTATTTATGTTAATGGCAGGCATTAAATCACATTTGTTCCAACACACATCAGTGGTTTGAAATGGCACTGACATAAAACATTGACTCTAAATGCTGAAGCTTAGTCCTATATTTAGTTATGATTGCAGCCTGCATGGAATGAATTAGCCATGCATGACGGTACTAGTTCAAGGAAAGACTTCATTTTACGGAAGAAATGTATTTTCATTTTTAATTTCTTAATAACAAGAGAAAGAGAGTAACAACAATACACACTCAAACGCAAATAAATTGAAATGATGTCGCAAATACAGAGAAGAAATTAATAGTGAAAATAAAAAAAAATGAATCAAATAAAAATAAAAATGTGCCTTTCGGTCATTTGATTCCCAATGAATGTCTCATCATTGTATCATATTGTCCACATTTTGTTTGTCCTGGGTCTCAATGTGTATGGCCTGTGTATGGTCTCTGTATGGCGAGGCACATTAGTATTTGTTAAAGTGTGATTCATTGACTGATTGATTGATTGATTGATTGATTTCTGTATAAACAGAATTACATTATTACAGCACAACTCAATACAAAACGTTTAAAAGGGCATGAAACCCAAAAACACTTTTTCATTTTGCCCAGACGTTTTTGTGGCGATTTTGGTGTATTTCCCTTTCCCGCCTGAAAAATTTTCTTTGGCACCACTCATTACATATTCGCTCATCCTGAACTCCAGTGCGGCATGACGTCATCAATCTAATTAATATCCATGAGGACCTCATGAATATTAATTGGGTTCTGATAAAGCCTTACTGTATATACATGTCCTGTCCCTTGACTGACCCACTAAAGGTGATGAATGCCAAATTTAAAAGATATTTCAAATCTATGGGCTTATATTTCTAATTATTTTAACATAAGACTGTGAATGTTTCTTTTAATGGCAGTATAAATTCACGATTACATTGAGCGTGGTTCAGAGACCAGAGCGTTAGAGTATAGACAGGGTTGCGACGACTCTGTTCACTTCATGGGACCAGTCCAAACAATGTATTTTAGGCTGTGTGTACAGTAGTATTTAGGCTGTGTGTACAGTAGTATTCACCGTTCGATTTCCTACCCCATCAATGCCACAACTCCTTTGACTTACACGCCACATAGCCCCTCCTTCGCTCCAATCCGTTCAGACAGTCAGTCAGTCACTATCAAGACCAACAGACAGGTAGGCTGCGTTGCTGGTTGCTATGGTAGTAGCAACGCTCGTGGAAGAAGTTATGTTTGAGAGAGGGAGAGATGGAGAGAGAGGGAGATGGGAGAGGTCTGCCAGGCTGTTCGCGCCATGTTTATGAAAATGAAAGCCTGGATGATGAGGGTAGCCAGGCCGCAGAACCCCGTCTCCCTCTGTAAGAAGCACCGGGGATGTGCTTCCCCGGTCGGGTAAAGAATCACCCCCCCACCGCTGGTTTAGCACTAAATATGGGGTGAATTTCACGAATTCGTGTTGTGTTCACGTCTATAACAGCTAGTTTTCAGATTTGTTTTCAAAAGTCGCATTTCCGAGGTGAACAGCCTGCGCACGTGTGTGTGGGCGAGGGGGCGGGGCAAATGAGAGAGAAGAAGCGCCCGGGGAATGAGGCTTCTTTTGTCGGTTAGACTGTAAGAAGCTACCACTAGATAACTTTCTCCTGGTTTAGATTCAGATGCACAATCGGATACAAATGGTAAAACGTAATGATAGTCTTGTACATATAAATGCATTGGCAACAACCTATTTTGAATTATCTTAACCCCCTTTATTTTAGATTGTTTACTTACTGTACAATACTTTAAAGCAGTTGTCTTGTTGCACACCTAAAATAGCTCTTATTTGCGCTGCCCTCGATGAAAGCGATGCATTTCCAACTCCAGCTTTTCTCTATTCAGGCTGCATGAACAACAGCTCGAGCACTCAGTTTGTGACCCCCTCAATGTCGTAAATCTGACACTACAGGCTCTGACACGAAGCCAGCAGACAGAAAGGGCAGAGACGTGCGCACACACACAGACAAAGGAGTCTTCAGCCCCTGCCCAGTGCCCATTTACTCAGTTTATAAGACTGGGTATGGGCATGGTCACCCATCAACCCTCTAAAACTCCTTTCCTGTCCATGCAAAAAATATCGCCCCCCCCTACCGGTAGTACCGGTGAACCCGGATATCGTGACATCCCTAGTTACAGTAGGCCTACTTTCTGTTGCCTTTAAGTAGCTTAAGGTTTTATTCAAATTAAGACAAACATATAATAATAGGTCTTTTAACCCTTTTTGCTGTTAGGCTATAGCTAGCCTACTGTATGTAATCTGTTGACATCTTTCTATGACACTGCCATTATCTGTTTCGGAAGGTTTTTCTTATAAGATAAGAGACATTTTCTCTTTTTCCCCCTGGCTCTTGCTGCTTGTGCTTAACAGAATCAGCATGATCTGCATGTTTAACTATACCAGTGTTTTCCAAACAGAAACATAGATACGAGGGGGGGGGGGGGGTCAGGCAAAATCGTTTTTCAAAAACGATTTTGCCTGGTCGCAATTAACAATCCTTTAAAAAAAAAATGGTTGCAACCCTGTTAGGTTTAGGCATAGGTTTTACTGAGGTTAAGGGATAAGGTTAGGGTTAGGTTTAGTTGTGACCAGTAAAAACGTAGTGGAAAACAGTCGTGGCAGTTTGGAATAAAAGGTTGGGGTTTCCGACCTCTAAAAGGTTGTGGCCGTTTTAAAATGGTTGTGACCTTTTTAAAAAGGGTCTCCATTCAGATTTTGTTTCCTACAAGATTCTTTTTTTCAGATTTTCAGAAATAATGAAGAACATTTTCAAAGAAATCTCAAAATGGTGAACAAAGCTGATCTACTGTACAGGCTCACAATGCATCACTTTGGCATTTAAGTGATCCGGCGAGAAAACCAAATTTCTCCTTTGGGTCTCGGTCAGGCTGAAAATGTTTGGGACCCCTTCACTGTGCCTACTACCCAGTGACATGGTTGGAAGCAGCAGACATGATCCTTGCGGGGGACGGGAAGCAGCGAAAGAGCAGCGCTCCCGCAAGGATCATGTCTGCTGCTTCCAACCATGGGACTCCCATTGGAAATGAATTGAGCGGGTGGGGCAGAGTTGACTTTGGAGAGAGCTAGACAGAAAGATGCTTTGCTGCCACAATGTAAATGTGTATATGCACCCTTAACCACAGTCAGAGTGGGTGCGATCACATTTCAGTGTGGGCGGCCATCACATTCAGATTGGGTGGCGATAGCATTTCAGGGCATCTAACAATCACTCAATCAATCAATCAATCAATTGTGTTCCAGAACTTCCAGATTGCTATCAATAGGGTTTGCATAAAGTTCCTACGTATCAGAGCAGAGTGGATGAGGGGTAGAGTGGCCCAATGAGAACTGCAAGGTTGCCAGTTCGGACCCGTACCCCCAGAGTTAACGTCGCAGTTTACTCGAACAAGGCTCTGATCCCCTAATTGCTCCCCTAATGTGCAGATTGGTGCCATGCATGGTTTCCTCCGGCATAGGTATATGAATGTGTGTGTGAACGTGTGTGTGTGTGTGTGTGTGTGTGTGTGTGTGTGTGTGTGTGTGTGTGTGTGTGTGTGTGTGTGTGTGTGTGTGTGTGTGTATGAATGTGTGTGTGAACGAGTGTGTCTCTGTAAAGCGATTTGGATAAAGGCGCTATATAAATTTACTTCAGAATGAGAATGAAAGAATTCATTCTGATGAAATCAGAATGAAAGCAAATATTCATAGGCTGAAAATGATGGGACATCATCAGTAATATAAGACTGAGGATTTATTGGATTTCTGCTACAGTACTTCAACACACACCTTGCCTGCCAGTGCCGGTACTGCTTTAGGACAGTACAAAAGCCTTGGTATGAGATTTTTTTTCACGCCTGACCTATGTCCAGATTCAAATGTGTGCCATGGTAAATAAGTTTCTTTGCAACTTTGGTGAAAGTTGCCTCAGGGGAATCTGCCTTGGGTGCATCGCCTTGTTACTCTTGCCGGTCTCTATTATATGAGTGCACTGTAGACACTTGTATTGTGTTTACCACAATGTCAAGAACACAACTGCTGCAGTGACTTTCTTCTTGGGTTGCTTGTGAAAATGCTATGAAAAAAAACAGACAAACATGCTTTGTGTCGTATGTAGGTCGTATTGTGAAGTTACAATACAATTGGATCCTCTGTGCCTTTTAACAATCAAGTGTTGCGGTTCAAGCGGTTTGTTCCTCCGCATTGTACAATGCTTTTGAACAGATGTGCAATTGAAGTATAACTGTTTTGGCCTGAATGGTGAAGCGCAGCATGTTTAAAAATAACATCACATATACCAGCTGTCATAGGACATACTTGCCATTTCACTGGGACTAGTAACAGGAGGATTATGTTCACAATCACCCCTATATGCTATACGTACTGTAGCATAATCAAACACCTTTGTGCAACTTGAAACAAGCCATTAGGGAATTAGATGAAAGAGACAGGGCTGTCAGAGATGTGTGTGTGGGAGCGCCTTGACTGCAGCGAGTGCAGTCCAACTCCAACAGCACCGCTAGACCGCTTTACAAACATTCTGTCGTGGGTTTTGAAGGCGAGCTGTCATGCGTGTTTGATCGCATACAAAAACACTCACTTGGAAGTGCCCCAAAATTTGGCTTACTAAGACAGTAGTGTTCGTTTCTATGTGTACTGATTTTACTAGGCAGGTTACTTCTGTTTAAGGATGCCGAATGCCAGTTATCTGACGCACACACCGACATGCGCGCAAACACGCGCACACACAGAAGCGCACGCAAGCACACACGCTTCTCAAAGCAAGCTCTAGATCTATCGAGGAGGGTTTCATGAAGCTGAGGGAGGAAGTCCTCCCAGCCCAACCTCCTGCTGCACATATTCATTCACCGCTCATATCTGTACTCCTCGCTTCAAATGAGATTATCAAATAATCTATGGGACTCAACAACAGGTTATTAAGTTATTGATTTTTGAAGGTGCAATCTTTGTCATTATGTGGTGTAAGTCAGAAATCAAATATTTAACAGGATGAGGAACGGCAGTGGAATTAAGTGACCTTGGAGACTTTGCAACCAGGTCAGTGGTTCTTCATACCTGATATCCCTCAACAGAAACATTCTGCCGAGTTCAAAGATAACTTAACTGCAATCTCTAAAATGGAATTGAACTAAAAACAAGAAGGGGGTGCTTTTTTATCCTGGGAGGACCATTGATGGAACAAAACATGTGAATTACAATCAAGGCTTGTTTGGTCTACTGGCATCATGCACAATAAATGTAAATCACTGTAGTGGTTTGAAAGATATAGACAAAGACATATACAACAAAACAAATCTAAATAAAACACATATATATATTTTTTTTAATGTTGAAAAATGTCAGACTTTGGAATGACACTACATCGTGTTCTGCAAGTGCTGTGTGCTTTATTAGCACTCATTATTAAGACATACACCTCTTGGGCCTGGAGGTGTGGTGTCGCTGGCCAGGCCGATCTGAGATGAAGAGAGCAGTGCAATGTAATACTGCCTGACTGACAGCAGTAATGGATCATAAATCCTAAGGTTCAGCTTCTGTTTGATCGTAAATCACACTCTGACTGCTGGCCCAAGTCAAATCCATCAGGCTCCAGTGGAACAGGGAGCATCGACTGGGAGAAGTGAGACGCGAAAACCCATTTCAGCCTAGATAATGGTTTGTCTTCAAAGCATTCTCAGTGTACAGGGGATATTAAACAAACACATACAACCTTTCACTGACAATGTCGCTTGACACTTCGTCAGCATTTACGATATTATGGACTAAAATGGGATCAGAAATGGTGCAGGTACAGAAAACTTAGGCTGCATCTTAAATATATTATCAGGAAAACATCTGATTTTATTTAAATCTTTATGATACATTTCTCACATCCAGCTGGGAGTGGAAAGGGCTTCAATGAGTCAGCGAGTATCATCTGACCATGGGGCAGAGGTCTGAGTAGTGGGAAGTTGGTCGAAAGGTTCACTAATATGATGCTTTGCTGCTTGTTTCTCTTACTGCAAGGTCATCATAAAGATAAAAAAAATAATCCCCTGTGACAAATTTGTTTTCAAAAGGTTTCTCTCGACTTCTCTCTCATCTCTGAGAACTACTGCCCGATAGTGCTGACTCCATAAAGCTTTGATCGGAGCCTGATGAATTGCACAGTCTCTCCTGTAGGCTGTAATTCAAGCGCCTCCACCACTTGTTTTTGGGGACTTATATGAGGGTGTGAAATGTTCTTTAGCTATTCCTATATCCCCAAAAAACACATTGTACACAGACACTTGTCGGGGCAAATTGAGCAAATGTTCCAGGAGTTCCAATGCCACCAGGGGCCTGAGGGAAGTTTATATATAATTTTATTGTAAAACAGTCAGATCATGGTTTACTACAATGAACAGAAACCAACAGAAACCAAGGCACCAACTTCAACGAATGCAGCCGCTTAGTTCAGATCACGATTAATGGTGTCCTCACACTCGGTACTTACGAAAAGCAGAAAGAAGACCCCATATATGAGTGTGTCAAATACAAACCTTGTAGCCTGACCTCAGTGGGAATTGTCATTTTGTTTCACTTCTTGAATGCCGGGGGTGGGGGGGGAGTATTATTTTTTAAGGTGGCGATCAGGCTACAAACCTTGCTGATACCTGCAGAATCTATAAGCAGATATGTAGCCTACTTGAACAGGACAGAATTTCAGCAACGTTTCAACATCTAAATCACTTTTTCACAGAATCGTTCAGGGTATTCGCCAAAACCCCTTAACTGGAACGGCGGTGTCCCTTGCCTTTTTAAACAACCAATCGGATGCTGCCTTGCAAGACCAGCAAAGCACTCTGACAAACTGTATCACTGTCTGCTTTGGGAAGCGCACAGTCCCAGACCACAGGTCCCTGGCTGTAGAAAAGATCACAGGCGTCTCTCACCCTGCCATGCAGAGCTGACATGTATGAACGCAGTGTGTCCGAGAGGCATCCAACATCACGGCTGACCCCTCCGCAACCCTCTTACCATCTGGAAGGAGGTTTCACAACAGCATTCGTGCCAAGTCCGCCAGACTGTGTAACAGTTCCTTCCCCCAAGCCATCAGGACGCTGAACACTCACAGGATACCGCCTCCTCCCCGATTGATCTGGACTGAACCCAACTGAAGGACTCAACTACTGGAGCCTCTCTCTCCCCCTTTGCTCCTCCCCGAATAATAATCTTAGTGATTATATAACTGTCTCTTTTATTGCTCCTGTTAATTACTTTTCACCTGCACTCCAGTGGGTTCTTAATGGTGCCCTGTCTATTGTTTACATGTTGCATTTGGGAAGAATATATTTTGCTCCCATGTAAGCTTATGTATTATGAAAGTGACAAGAACCTTTTGATTAGACAACCTGAAATATTGTACTCTATTAATAAATAGAGTAGCGTGGCAGCTACGTGGCAGCAACTTAACATCCAATGTGCCTGTTTGACTGACTGAAGAGCTACCTTGGCTTCCCTTTTCATGTAAATTATATTTAGTTAATTCGTCAGGTGCGGTCAGGGCTTCTGTTATTATTCACTGTTATCTACAAGAGTGAGACAGTGAAGTGGAAATAGAGGCCGACTACGTTTGTCGATATATTCCGTCTGTCGGCACTAAACATCTTGCACAGAATTCAAGTAGGCCATCGTAGTAGCACTACCTGCGCAACGTTTATACATTATTAATTGTATGTTTTATGTGCATTTTGTGATGCAAGATACATTGCTGTATTTTAAAATGCCATATTATCGATCTAACCATTACAATGTTTAATCAGAAACCTAGGGGTGATCACACTTTTGCTGTTGCAATCAAATCCAGTCTCATTCACACGCTTTTGAATCGCCCTGATGGTTAAATTTGTTTAATAAGGGCTTGCTCTATGCGTTTCTCCGCAAGGCCAAATGTTTTGCAACCGGTTTAATCACTGCAAGCCTGTGCACACACACAGAGCAGAATGTCTCTGCCTCAAATGTGTCACATGGACCTGGTATAATAATAGCAACACCACCAGGCAGAGTTTTATAAATTGTTTCTACAAATTGTGTCCAAACATCATATAAATTGTACACATGGGGCCCGATTCACTATTATGGAAACGTATACCCATTAACCAGGTGTAAATAAAGTGACTAATGGAGTGTGTATTTTCTGCAAGCAAAATCTCATGAGCACCGAAGCAACGCACTGAACAACTTGTAGATCGGCTTATTTTGGCATACGATTCCTAACCTTGCTGATAAACGTTAATAACTTTGGTACCTGGTCTGTACTTTTTTGTGGGAACTACCAGGTGAAAAGAAGCAGCTTCTCATGCATAGAGAGAAGCACAAGGTCAGTCCGCTGACACCCCAGGTGGGCAGAGGGAGTGTAGCACCCAGGATTACATTAGATATTTGGCACTGGGTAAAAAGAATGGGTTGCAAAATCGATAAAAATATACAGTATATTACAAAAAGGGTGACCCAGCTTTCCATTAATGGATTCTGAGTTTGTTTAGAGTTGTTTAACTATGTAACTACAGTGTATGAGACAGAATCCACCCCAGTCGGGGCGTATTAGTTATCTAATCTGATGAAAACCTGCAAGCAGACACTTGGCCCCTGAAAAGTAATTGCAAAAAAATGCAAATACACAACCATGCCATTTATCAATTCATCCTAGCATTGCAGGAAGCAAGATACTGTAAGTGTCTTGGCCAGGGTTCAAAATTAGACAAGAATCCTGTGGCGCCTTTGCCATATAATGGAGTTGTTGATAAATGTTTACCTTTACTTTTTATTTTTTTATTTACTTTTGCCTAACAATCCACATAAATTTGAATACAGTGGGCTAGGGCAAACCATCCAATGTGCTGTATATGTTGTTAGGAAGTGGCCATCATTAATAACATGTGACAAGTTCCCTTCGTCAGTTAATTTATTTCAAAACTGAGCTGCCTGATTTATGCCCAGAACCAGTTACAGGACTGCAAAGCAAGCCAATTATATGTCTGCCTGCCTTATGCAATAAGCAGTTCCAATAGCAGACTGAAAATGATTTACACATAACCTGAATGCTAACAAGGTGTCACTGCATTGTACAAGGACAACATATTCAAGGGAAGACAACAGCATGTAGCTACAGTGATGTAAGTTAGAGCATGACTAAAGTTGCCTGTGTTTACAGTACATGCATGCATGCATTCAGTACATGCCTGTGTTTCTATGTATAGGATAGCACTACTGTGCATCTGCGTGTTGTCTGTGTCAGGATGTATAGTATGTGTGTATGCATACACACAACGTTAGCAGGAGTCTGAGATATGAGTTGTGAAAAATATTTCATCCGGAAACGGACTGTGACGATGCGGACAGGCATGAGGTGTCTCAAAGCCTGGGGCTCAAGCAGTCCAGTAGACCTTCTTCCTGACGGCTGTCAGAGCTATAAACAACAATAAAATGTGTGAACTGTAGTTATTGTACGTATTGCTTGAGCAGATACCGCACAATAATTCCATTGCAGTATATATTACTGTTACTGCTGTAGAGCCAAGCAGTCCCGCCCCTTTCATGACACCGTCCGTGGTCCAGAAATGTTTTCCCCATTCATTTTCCTCAGACCTTTCAAAAATGATTTACATAAAGACGATTAAGCCACGGACAAAGCCATCTCGGGTTGTGACAAATAATGACAACAAACATAATATTACCATACAATATCTAATTATCAAGAAGAAGAAAAATGGCAGGATACGCTTTTTGTTTTGTTTTTCTTTTTAGAAAATATTTTATTGTCCCACTTCATCGTATTTTCTTATCATATTATCCTAGTATTCTTGATTTTATATTGATATAAAGTCTTTGGAGACCTACTGTACACACCTGCATCTGCTGCTTGTACCTATGAGACAGTTAACCTTTGTGCATCTTGAAAAACATTTTAGAGATGGAATGTGAAATAGCTTCTACATTAATTTGGCAATATGCAGGCATAATGACATAACATATGGTGCTTGTGTCTATGGGGAGGAAACATAGGATGGATGATTTTATGAGAATAACTGTTTTCTCACGTGGATTGACTTTACTGTACTGGAAAGAGGCAACTGATGATGGTCATGATTGTCCTTCATGCTATCACTGGTCAACCATAAACCTTAGTATCCCCATTGTCAATATGCACGTGACATCATCATCATACAGGAAAAGAGCTATAACAACCTGATTATGTGCGTCAAACTTTTCTGGGAATCTGGGAATGCCAAATGGCAAAAAATAAATAAAGAAAGAAATAAAGTACTTCATGGCCTTGACGCCGCCCATATACAGGCAAACAGAGAAGCATGAGTGCATTAATGTTAAAGGACGATGAACTCAGTTTGCCACCCCATAGGAGAATATTCCGCAAATACTGTGTAGATCCCCCACATTCAGCAATATTTGGTATAGTGGGGCAAAAAGGACAAGGATCAAGTATATAGATTTTAAGAGGTTAACCAACTAGGCAAGTTGAATTCACGGTGGATTCAAGGATAATAACTTAGCAATGCAGACCAAAGTGTTTCTCTCAGACTGAAGAAAGCCTGTTAGCGCTGAGATTCTTCTGAGTATGTGACTTGTGAGTTATAGTACCAGATGTTGGCACAATGCCAGGGAGCTATATAAGACGAAGACTGGGTGACAAGCAGTTGGCCCTACTAGCATTTGGGGTATGTTGCCAGGCAACAAAAACAATCTGGTCACTGTGGGACCTTCATAAGACACTTGAAATATTACCAACATAATAGGCCTATCTATCCATGTACAGAACGTAACCACTCTCATTTGCTGGAAATGGGGAGGCCAACTTTTAGCGGTCGTCGAGACTAGATGAGATGAAAATAAGATGCTTCAAGTACCCTTCCCCGTGTCCCCTGGTGTGGTTTCATTAAAAATCTTCTTAGTTCAATAAATGTACTTGTCAAGCATTGGCAGAAGCCTTAAATATGGAGGCGTACAGATGGGGAGCAGGCCTTTATATCCAATTAACTACAATAGTGATTAAAAAAGTGAAAAAAGATTTTTTTTTCCCCCTTTTTTATCCTCATGAATTTGTAAGTCCTTTTTCACACAAGTTAGCACTCTACTGAGTGAAGTTCTAGTCTGTAATAATAATAATAATAATAATAATATTACTTTCTCTGTTTTAGCGTGAGCGATTCCACCTACACCAGAACTGAAAGTACCGGTAACACAATAACAATCCCTCACTGCCACGCACAGCCATCCTGTTATAGCATAGGGTTGCATCAGCTGTATCTGAGCACTACACCACATGATACTGAACAGGATAAGGAGCGCAACTGACCCCCAGCTCAGGGAAAACCATAAGGGATTCTGAGAGAGGAGGAGCACCTTAACCCAGATCCTTGTCTTACGGAGGATCATTGAAAAGAGGTAACGAGGAACAAGCCGGCAGTATTGCTATGCTTCATTGACTTCAGGAAGGCTTTTGACTCAAGTTCACTCAACACAGAGAATGACGTTGAGAATACTCAAGGCCTATGATGTTGCGCTGAACCTGCTCTCAGCCAGTGGGACCAATGTACACTGGAACAAGACCCCGAGTGACAATGCCGGATGGTAACAGCGAGGAATTCAACATAAAAACCGGAGTGCTGCAGGGAGACATCCTATCCCCATTCGTTTTTATAATAGTATTGGACTGTGCTCCGAGACAAGCTATTAAAGGGAAGACGCATAAGTTTGCTTTCACTATCATGCCCAGAAGGTGTACGAAATGCATTGTGGAAAAGGGTTGAAAACCACTAGCCTAATAGAAATAA
Source organism: Benthosema pterotum (assembly GCA_039105355.1). Classification (NCBI taxonomy): domain Eukaryota; kingdom Metazoa; phylum Chordata; class Actinopteri; order Myctophiformes; family Myctophidae; genus Benthosema; species Benthosema pterotum. The sequence goes on from CM076984.1 coordinate 39,781,795, forward strand.
AGACCTGGATGACGACCAACTCAACAGCAAGAAACGGAGCTCATGTGGGTACCAAGGTGTGATGTTTGGAGATTTTCTCTTCCACTTGGATAGCTCCATCTCTACATCCCCTTACGTTCACACCCTTGGAGTGAACCCTGGACTGTACCATCTTTTATCGGGGCGGCTGTGGCTCAGGAGGTAGAGCAGGTCGTCCAATGACCCGTGGGTCGGCGGTTCGAATCCCGGCTCCTCCTGTCTACGTGTCGAAGTGTCCTTGGGCAAGATACTGAACCCCAAATTGCCTCCAATGAGTTGGTTGGTGTGAGCTGGCCACCATTGGTGTGTGAATGTGGGAAGTGGGGACGCTGGCGTCGACTGTTCGCCGCTCTACTTCCCAATGTATGAATGAATGGACCATTGTAAAGCGCTTTGAGCACTTGGAAAAGCGCTATAAAAATGCAATCCATTAAAAATGCAATGTACCATCTTTTATCAACCCCAAATTCAATCAAATCCACCATATTACACCTCAAAAACATTTCCAGACACTGGTTGTCACTCTCAGACTCTGTCTCTCAGATCCTCATCCAAGCTTTAATCGCCTCCCACTTGTATTTTTGTTCTGTTCAGGCTATACCCAACAAAGCTCTGGACAGACTGCAGTAGGTGCAAAGCTCAGCAGGCCATGTCTTGGCAGCACACGGAGGTTAATTGCTCTGAAAATACTAAACGAACACCTACACTAACCCTAAACAAAACCGCAAACATGGGAGCAGAGCATGCTCGGAACAATGGACTTTCAGGGCTATGGGGAGTGCCCCCTAGGCTAGCCCCACAGTACCTGTCAGACTTCCTCCATGATTACACCCCAGTGCAGAGCTTGAGGTCTTCTGACTTGGGGCTCCTCTCCATCCCTCACACCTTCGGCAAGTGTCAGCCACAACCTTCTGGAACTCTCTCCCCACGGAGATCCCACGCTAGAGAGACACAGGGTCTTTTGGCAAATGGTTTGTTTATTTGTGTTATGTAAAGCGTCCTTGGGGTTTTTAAAAAAGAGCTATACAAATCCATTATGAAAAGCGAATTCTCGAAAGAAAATGTATCAATGCTTCTTTTGGATGAAGGTTCAGGAGGGACCTTACTTGATGACAAACAAGCCTGTTGAATGATGGTTCTCAAAATAAAATGCAAGGACATGCAGGAGAGGGGGGCTAAAAGGATACAAACGTTTGAATTGGCTTTCTTACTTGCACTATACTTAACTACTGTACTATAGTCTACTATACAGTAGACCAGGGGTAGGGAACCTTTTTGACATGGAGTGCCACGATTTTTTTCCTTGACACTCCGAGTGCCATCGCAAAATATTACAATAAATTCTCTTATAGTCAATAATTAGTGCATTCTCACAGTTTCCACATTTTTAATGGCCATTTTCTGCAGTTACAGTATGTCATCATGCTTAGGCCATATTTTATTTCTTATCAGAACAGTCAGACTAGTAGATATTTTTCTCTCACATTAGATTGATCAATCAGACTTAGTGCAACAATGAATCTAGGACTGTTCTATTTATGTGGGGAAAAAACACATCAATAGAACAGTCCTACATTCATTGCAATATTAATATTTCGCCATCAGAACAACTCAGCACACTGCACACTACTTTCACATTAGGACGGCCAGTCTCATTGCAAGATTTACGCACACGCAGGCGCAGCCGTGCACGCATGTGGTAACACCAGCACGGCGACCTGCAAGCACTGAACAGCCACTACCGTGCTTCACATCACTCTACTGGGGGTAAATAGAGATATCGAGAGGGAAAAAAACTTCTCCCAGAATCTGGCCGCATGCCTGACGATACCCCCTGGCGTGCCATCGTTGGCATGCGTGCCTAGGGTTGCCGACCCCTGCAGTAGACTATAGTACAAGTATATGAGGACCATTTTTCTAAATCTAAATTTAGGATATACATTAATGTTTAGCCATGTATTTTTTCTCCCCAATTTAATTTCATGCCAATTGATTCCTCCCCACACACATCAGAAGGACAACGTAGAGCCTTCAATCTACTCCTCCTGCCCGACAGTGCTGTCTCAGCCCTTATAGTACCTGCAATGACACATACCATAACCTCTATGGTGGTGGACACTGGGCACTGGGTAGTGGTAAAGTAGCATTAATGAAGATTACTATGAAAATATATAATGAAATATAGAAATGCCTTGTAATGAAGTTACATATTTCTACTTAGAAATGCAATAACTCACACTCCCAGGATATTTTTCTACTTTGCTCTCTACATTCTGCCTGGCAACAGGTGATCATTTTCAGCCCACAGCCTGCTAAAGGCGAGCATTTTTCAAACGTATAGCTTACAGTATATCACAGGATAATCATTTTGGAATGTCATTTGCAGACTACAAAATGGGTTAACTAACTATTAACTACAGTAAGTACTAACTATGAAACATGAAATATACCAAATTAGAAATGTATGCAGGAGAGAGTAGTTGCTGATTACAATTGTTAGCTGCATTTGTAAACATTGTGCTGCAACGGTTGTATGGTGCTGCTACTGTACATCAGTGATAAAACATATGCACAAGCAGAGCACACATGTACTGCTACAGTATGTATGTAAATGTATGTATGTATGCGTGCGTGCAAGTGTGGGTGGGTGCATAAGAGCGTACTGTAACAGGTCTAAAGGATTTTGAACAGCAGTTGTATTAGACATTAGTTAGCGGCACTATAGAGGCATATGGATTTTAAGAGGATTTAGACAAGCAGTTGTACCAGGCATAAGACACTACCGGACACTGTACTTCAAAGTAGCTTATATAGGGTCTATAGTATATACAGGGACTCCTTTTCCATCTTAACTCACCCAGTGCCAGCCCTTTTTCATATTTTTTGAGGTAGCCAGTGCCAGCGATTTTTATCTAAAAGTCATATTTCATATTTCGGTCCATGTTTCCCGACGGACAAGTTAGTTGGCGGACACACACTTCCGGTTCCGGGTTGGTCCGTCCCTTATTATCGTCCGTCAATGGAATATGCGGTCGCTGCACGCTGCTGTTATCATGGGGATCGTATCAAACCAACGACGGTAAGCGACGTAGAGAGACGTAGCTCAACGTAAGAGGCATCGGTCATAACTATATTTCATAATGATAACGGGAGACGTAGATCTATTTCAATGGCAAATCAGGAGTTAATTTGCTTTCCAGTGCCAGTTTGCTTTGGTGGTGATGGTGGTGGTGGACGGGGTGGCATGCAGTTGTTTCTTTATAAGCAAATCGATAAACCAGTTGAGTTCCTTTAATGCCTATTACATTTGGAGCCTGCCTCTGGAACCCCTTGTGTATGGAGCGAGGTGAGATGGACCTACTGCCTTATCAGGGTCTGCTGTGAGTTTGTCTGTGTTTCGTGCAGATCCCTCGTAGTTCATCAGTTAAGAGCACCTGGCCAGTGTCCCAGAGGTATTTAAGACCTGGCTGTCTCAGTTCTCAGTCCCTCAGTCCCCCCACCACACACGCACGCACACACACACATGCAAGCACATAGCACACTCAGCACACACTCACATTCACACACACACACACACACACTATCTCTCCCTCTGCTTAAGTTTACATTTCCGTTATTATTGCCACCATATAGGTTACAGAGTTGCTATGGAAACGTGTCCACCCGTCGATCTGTCGTTATCGTCTCCACATGGTTGTTAGTCCCCCACGCCTTGTGACACGTCATGCCATCATATATGGTCATCAGTCCCTCATGCAATGTGACACGTCACACAACCATATGTGGCCTAATGGCAATCAGCCCGTCGCGGCTTTTGACAGGGTCCATATAATATCTGTCTCTAATATATGAAGATCACAACACTGACCTCATGAAACCCATGATATACAGACTCGCATATACTGTATGGAGTCTAACTGTTCTGATATTCCATATGTTGATCCTTCCCCACCCGTCCTTCCCCTTCAATGTTTGTCTTTTTATTGATTTATGTCCATTCAAACTCTAGACAGACTCATTCTAAAGTTATTAGTGCTGATGCACTCGGCAGCCGGTGAAAACTAGAATTCTCACTAGGCCCATAAAATTGATCAAACCCAAGACACTGTCCCCACTACCATCCTTAGTTCTCCATATGGAGCTGGCCTGTTCTGCCATTCCATATGTTGGATATTTATGGCACACCTGTGCAGATTAAAAATGTATGGGTTTTTGTCTATAGAAAAGAAATGCCTCCAAGTGATAAAAGCCCAGTACATAACAAAGAGTTAAACCATGCCGCATGTTTTGTGCACTAGAGACAACTGCCCTGTGTATTAATACACCTCTAGACCATAAAGAAATCAGTGATGCCATGCCACCCTTGGCTTATCCTTGCTGTGTGAGAAATTCCCCCGCAGCGATAGCACATTGCTAGGATCCTCAGTGTAAATTTAACCAGGGAACCAAGGCCCCAGCTGGGCTTGAGAGAAAATGGACCCATAAAATAAATGTCTCCGTAAGGGTCTCGTTAACACTAGAACCGTACAGGTCTCTGTTGGCTGCAGTAAACATGGTGCCAGCAGCTGTGTTCATTTCGTCGACTAAAACTGAAGGCTACCCTTTTTGACTGATTAAAAGCGAAATAAAAACGAAATAAAAATCAAGCTGTTGATGAATAGAAACATGACTACATTGACAATTTCTAAAGTACAAAAAGAAGAGATACAGACATCCAGTAAAGCTCAGGTGTTGCACTCTGTACATTCTCAAAATGTGTAATATTTAGTCAAATTAAACATTATGATAATTAGATTATGATTTTAGATTATGATTTTTGACAATAGATTCTTGTTTCTGACACTAGATTCTAGTTTTTCTGAAAAAAAAAAAAAAAAATGTGTGTCAGTGATGCTTAATGTAGTCCATGCCAAGGACCACCAGAATTATCTATAATTGGCTGCGGACCCCGATCTGAAACATGTTCTCCCCCAGAAGCGAGTTAAAAAGTTAAAATGCTAAATGCTAAATTTATCAAAAATAGCAGACCTACAAGCTCATAACATGCCACTCGGTGGTGTGCTATGAGCTTGTAGATCAGCTATTTTTCAATAGCCAAAGTACAACACAATGCTTAGAACACCAAAACGTGTGACGGTAAAAAAGGGATAAATATGACTAAAACTAAACCACATTTTAGTCAAAAGAGCACGTCAAAAACGAATTTTAAAAAAATTAACAGCGTCAGGAAACGCTGTCCTACGCTACATACAGAACGTACTGAACATGTGAACATCCCTTTGTACTGTAACAAGCTGGACTCCTAATCCTTATTGACATTTGCTTGGGTAAGCATGGCTCCACTTTTGAAAACAAACAAAACCAAATGATTAAGTAATAAATAAACAACAGATGAACAAACAGGGCAGCCGCCACACATGCATGGCAGGGGGCCACCGATGTCTGGTTGTTGCCATGTAGACCGTATGATGGAGCCAAGCTTTTTCAACAAAAAGGAGACAACATCTAGATACAGTAAGTGGACTTCAATCTCTCCTGTATGTGCAGACACAAAATAAATACCCGTTTCATATTTAGCATTCTCGCAAAGAGAGGGGGGAAAAAAAGGTTGCATTTGTGTAACAAATGGATTTTATGAAGCGTTGTTTCAATGGTGGGTGGATTCATATACAGTGCACGTGCAGCCACGCTTACAGAGGAAAGCGGTATATTAACATCCCTAGTCTAGCGCATCTCATAGGACTTGTTACCGTACACTACCACTAAGCTTATTTCTCTCATTGGATTTTCACAGCTGTATGACTGTGAGAATGCAGAGCAATTATACTGGTGTCAGCATGCGGGTTAGAAAGGTCACAGGCATTGCTTGAATAAAAAATGCCTCTTGGGCAACAAAACTTGCCTATTGATCCGTTTAATCAGTAAGGCCTTAACAACTTTGAAATCCAAAATAGACCTCCTTTGCAAAAAAAAAGCCACTGTCGAATCCTATAGAATTCAGTATTAATTCTATTAAATGAATCAGGGGCGTCTGGTGGCTCTCTGCCAGTTAGTACAGTAGTAGTAATGGTACTGTAGTGCTCTCCTGTGTACGCTGACCTACTGCAGTGGTTCTTAACCTTTTTTGTTTGTCTGAAATAAGCAAAAAAGAAAAGGTTGTCCTCATCTTTTATTGTAATACAAAGGTAGCTTTTTCAGTGTTCATTATTTGGAAATTGTGCTTGAAGGAGTGAAAACATTCCACCCATAAACATGCCTAGCTGCCATGATTTCCAACTATGATGTCACATCATTCTAACGGCTGACACCCCCTTTCAGAGCAGCACAGAGTGAATGAGCAGGCAGGCGTGGGGTGTCTTGCTCAAGGACACTTTGACAGGACCCGCAGCTTTTTGATGAATGCACGTTGGCTGTTGCGGGGCTCAAACTTACACCCTCATAATTACAGGAACATCTCTGCCACAACTGGGTCAACCTGTCACTTTAACATCGATAAAACCTGGCGGGGCACACAGCATGGCCTGGTGATCTACCAACCGTTAAGAGGGCGAGATCCCGGAGATTATCCGAGTGGACTTCCTCTCGGGACCTCCCCGGAACTTATGGAGGTGTCGATATTGTCACACTGACAACATACTTATATGGCACTTATCTGGGAGAACATCTTTACAACAGCAGATAACAGACTGGAGTTCTGGTCTCATTTTCCAGTCCATTTTTCATTGGCCTGCTCTCTCTCCTTCCGCACATCCTCTCTACCACTGGCTCTTGCCTGGTAGTGGATTGTTGAATTTTCCCTGCATCTAGCTATCATTCTCCATTTTTTTTTTTTTTTTGCACATGGCTTTGGCCAGAGATCAGTAGACCACCTGGGTACGGAACAAAACATGCATAGTATACAGGAGCCAGACACAGCCCCCTGCAGCAAACTCCTCATGAGCATTTTATTATTATTTTCTTTTTGGTATAGCCAGGATGACAGTGTGGGTTATTCCTACGGTAGTGTATTATGAGGCCCCAGAATCTCAGTGCACAGTGGAGAGCACTTACACCCACCCGCGTGTCTCTCCCTGTTGACAGTCAGACAAACAGACATCCAATCTCCGGTCTGGATGATTACGCAGCTATTGACCATGACCTTATCATTCACATACACTCACATACACTGTGTGTGTGTGTGTGTGTGTGTGTGTGTGTGTGTGTGTGTGTGTGTGTGTGTGTGTGTGTGTGTGTGTGTGTGTGTGTGTGTGTGTGTGTGTGTGTAGAGCAATGAAATCACAACCTTACCTTGGAAGAACATGAAGGAGGCAAGCTAGTTTGTACTGCACCTTGGAATCTGTGCCTGCAACAACAAGACAGAAAAGACAATTTCTAGTATAGAAGAGTATAATGCCGCACCCACGCGTGTATGCACACGCGCAAAGCCTCACACACAATATTCCTTTGGCTGTTTTTCTTGTAGGTTTGAAATGGTTTCATGTTGACACAGCATACGGCAGTATATATACTGCACTTGAGACAGTCTGCACCTGTACAGCACAGACACCCACACACAGACGTACAGTATGCAGGCATGCGCACGCACGCACACACGCACACACACACACACACACACACACACACCCACACACACACACACACGTTCATCACTCATTAGAGCCAATCCGAAAGGCTAACTGAGGTGAGCACAGTCTGCTATTAATATAATGATGTCCTCAAAAACATTTCAGGAACGCAGCTTTTGTACTCAATAATTCATTAAGCTCTTTTATTTTTATTTATTTATTTTTTTACCAGGGTAAGTGATCCGTTTGTAAAGTGCAAAAGGAGCTTTGTTGTGTCTTCTCCAAATATACCAGATGTCATACCAACTTAATTGTTCTTTGCCGAGGAGGGCAATTTAAAAAAAATAAGCAAATTATGTAACATGATATTTTAAGAAAGCCTTCAAAGCTTCCCAGGTGAACTGAGAAATAAATATTCCAGTGATTCTAAATTGAGAGAGATATAAATGCCTGTAGTTTGGATTCATAGTAAATAATAAGCACTACAGAAATCATTATTTGAGATGCAGCCAAGTTTTTAACCTCCAGCGAGGTGCTTTGGTTTATTAACTGATAGTAGAAAATGTACTTTAATTGTATGCTGTACGGTCACTACGGTCAGTGAACACAAAGTACTGGCAGCTGTTTGTACTGTACTACTGTGCAAAATGTCTACAAATGAAAATGTAGGCTATTCTTGAGAAAGATTTATGCTGCTATAAAAGTATACACTTTGGCCAGTGGATTGCAAGATCTCCATATCCAACAGATTGAGAGCTGATTTGCAGTGCAGCAAAGATTTGGAATGGGATAAATGGGGATTGCTTGAGGGTTGAGTTTCTCTAATCGGATTCGCTGTAGCATTCATGTCGGCACCCCCCAGCGATTAGATATTCATCTGATAAATATTGGTAACGTTTGTTTTTTTGGTCATAGTTAGCTGGAGTGTAAGCACTGACAAAAACTCAATTTTAAGATTACATCTTACTTAAAAAGGCAAAAAGGCAAACCTAACTTCATTGACACACTTCGGCTCAGAATAAGATTGACCATAGACCATTTATTGCAAAGCTTTTGCATGTTTGTATGGCGGCATGGCTCTTGCTCATGTGATATCAGACGATCTATGAACAGAGTCATAGGTCTGATATCACATTTGATATCTCCGATTATCTGTGCATCAAGACACCGCTTGAGATATCAACAACCCCCACTGAGCAGAGCCAAGGTACAGTAAAATACAAGACATTAACACATGAGCATTGTATCCAGTGCAGACTGACATGAGACATTACAACATTTATCCAAAAAGCATGAACTACATGGATACAGAAAATACCATAGTCCACAGTAAACATGGATACCATAACAGAATTAGATACCACAATAGTTACAACCCTTAAATCATGATTAATCAGAGACTCATGTACTCTGAACTGGTGCCACAGGGAGGAGGCCGGGGAGGGGGAGGAAATTTGAACACATCTGATCAACAGGACAGAGTCAGCTTAGCAGGGAGAGAGAGAGAGAGGAGAGAGAGACTGCTTATATAGAGCACATGATTGAATGTGGGTGTGACTGACTAGCTGACAGCCAATGACAGTGAGGGGAGTTGACATGGGGACAGCCAATGAGAGTGAGGAGAGTTGACATGGAGAGACTGCAGATTTAAAGGAACAGAATGAATTACTGATTGAAAATAAGGGGAATTAAATAAACCTTCTGCCCTCCGTGCCTCAATGAACTGACGCTTCGCTGGATTTCATTGACACACTTCGGCTCAGAATAAGATTGACCATAGACCATTTATTGCAAAGCTTTTGCATGTTTGTATGGCGGCATGGCTCTTGCTCATGTGATATCAGACGATCTATGAACTGAGTCATAGGTCTGATATCACATTTGATATCTCCGATTATCTGTGCATCAAGACACCGCTTGAGATATCAACAACCCCCACTGAGCAGAGCCAAGGTACAGTAAAATACAAGACATTAACACATGAGCATTGTATCCAGTGCAGACTGACATGAGACATTACAACATTTATCCAAAAAGCATGAACTACATGGATACAGAAAATACCATAGTCCACAGTAAACATGGATACCATAACAGAATTAGATACCACAATAGTTACAACCCTTAAATCATGATTAATCAGAGACTCATGTACTCTGAACTGGTGCCACAGGGAGGAGGCCGGGGAGGGGGAGGAAATTTGAACACATCTGATCAACAGGACAGAGTCAGCTTAGCAGGGAGAGAGAGAGAGAGGAGAGAGAGACTGCTTATATAGAGCACATGATTGAATGTGGGTGTGACTGACTAGCTGACAGCCAATGACAGTGAGGGGAGTTGACATGGGGACAGCCAATGAGAGTGAGGGGAGTTGACATGGAGAGACTGCAGATTTAAAGGAACAGAATGAATTACTGATTGAAAATAAGGGGAATTAAATAAACCTTCTGCCCTCCGTGCCTCAATGAACTGACGCTTCGCTGGATTTCATTGACACACTTCGGCTCAGAATAAGATTGACCATAGACCATTTATTGCAAAGCTTTTGCATGTTTGTATGGCGGCATGGCTCTTGCTCATGTGATATCAGACGATCTATGAACTGAGTCATAGGTCTGATATCACATTTGATATCTCCGATTATCTGTGCATCAAGACACCGCTTGAGATATCAACAACCCCCCCAACACACGCTCACGGCAGTGAGCCAACATCGGAGCCACAACTAACTTAGTTATATGGGAATGGAATGATAGTCAGTGAAAGCACCGCAGCGGCATGGTGCAATTTCATTTAAATCCACGAACCCCATAATAAGACGGGGAAGGCACGACCACGTAACCTCGATTTAAATGAAATATCCTACATGAAATTAACTATGTGAATTTCCATTACAAACCACTTGGAGCAACCGGGACCTTCTCATCCATTGCCGATATTCTGCACGGCAGCGACGAATAGATGAACATGTGGCATGCAACAGAAATATCCTATAAATTGACGTTTAATTATGTGAATTTCAATCATAGATGGCCGCTGACCACACCATGAAAGAAATATACTATACTAGTGTACTAATTATGTGTAAATCCTTCTACATGCAAGTCACTGGTTCCAGGTAGTGACCTGACATAGAAGGATATATCCTATTTAGTGAGAAGCTGAACTAGCCGCCATACCAACTACATGTGACAGGGCACGCCAAACCAAACCCCACCGACCCGCGCTCCGGCTCTGTTCTGCCTGTGGTTTTTGTTTGCGTCTGTTCTGCCTGTGGTTGTTTTTGTTGTTGAGAAGACTGAGATGCTCTGTAGCACAATGAATTTCATTGTATTTATACAGTCACTGTATTTATGCATATGACAAATAAACCTAAACCTGAATCAGATGACCATAGACCATGTTGCAAAGCTCTTGCATGATTGTATGGCGGCATGGCTCCGCTCATGCGATATCAGACGATCTATGTACTGAGTCATAGGTCTGATATCGCATTTGATATCTCCGATTATCTGCACACCAAGGCACAGCTCTGATATCAACAACCCCCCCCAACACACGCTCACGGCAGTGAGCCACCTGGAGCCATGCAACGGGTGCGACTATATGAGAGTGGAGTGTTAGTCAGTTGAATGCACCGCAAGATGCAATTCCATTTAAATCCCCGCATTAAGCGCGCGCAAAATGCGACCCTCATTATGGAAAAATACCTCTGGGACTGGGTGATGAGGAAGGCACGGCCCACGTAACCTTGATTTAAATGAAATATTCTACATGGATTTAGCTTATGTGAGCATTTCCGAAACATGCCCTTAATGCAACCTGGCCCTCGCATCCGATACCGAATCTGTTCCGCAGTGCCAATTTGATGGACTCCTGGAAACAATTAGAGGGCTGAATCTGATGCAACGGAAATATACTACATAAAATGTGGATTAATTATGTGAATGAATTTCGATCATAAGGAACTCAAGGGGCCACTGGAACCGGAGCAGTCAGATCCTGGTATGAAAGAAATATACTAACTGATTGAGCTAGCCATGTGTAATTCCCTCCCCTGCGCCATAGAAGGAATATCCTATTTAGTGGGACCGAACTAACCGCCATACCATCATGAAGCCTTTGACCGGGGCACATGAACGACAGTCCCCCCCCCCCAAGGGTGAACTAACCAGGAGTCTAGAAAAACCAAGGAGTCAAACCACCATGGTACACCAAATCGTCTGAGAATGAAATATACCACCACAAATCATAATGCACATTGCTGAGGATGTGCAACCACTACTGAATACAAGATACGTTAACAGAAATGCACAAGCTTTATCCGAAGACTCACATCCGCATTTAGCGGATACAACTCCAGCAGCAGATATCCAACACTGCTTCAGTGTAGATCCCTGGACGCGGGACCCCGCTGAAGTTGCCGCACCGATCCAAGTGAGGACTGGCTCGTCGCCTGGCAGCAGACCAAAACTTGACATGGCTTGTTATGTAGGGATCCGTTCCGCCAGAGTGACACCGTCGTGCAGGACATATGACAGGAGAGATGGGAGAGAATGCGGCATCAGATCTTACAATGAATAAGATATCCCAATAGAATGTTCAGAACAACCGATGAGGCATGTTTAAGCAGCCTTGACACCCAGAATACGACAATGTGATCTACAAGAGGTTGACCCTCCACTTCCTACCCCATGGACAATTAACCTGCTAAGTCCCCCTGGCCTGATGAGAAAAGATTAAAACGTAGATCCTTAAGCCTACTCAAGATTTGAGTGTGAATGAATGTGGCGTAATCTCGGTTGCACCGGGAGAGGGTGGGGGGTAATGACATTTGGGCAAAATAAGGTTCAATCGAACGAGCCACCAGGACCCTTATAATCAAACAATGGCATTTAGGTGTAAAAGTATGAGTGTAGGAGAGGACACTGAGCTCGAGGGATTGTGTCGTTGAGATATTAAGACAGTGTTGAATGTTGAAGTGATAAGATATCACTCGTGTGATTGCACAGTTCCAATCAGTGACACACCATGCCTCAGTAGACCTGACCAGATGAGATTGATGCAGAAACAGTTGGATTAATGGATAACCTGCCTCTGGCTTCAGAAGTAGATCCAAGTGAACCACCAAGGTGCGCTTGAGCATGGTCAGCAATGATGCGGGACCGAGATCAGACGAAGTCCCGCGGCAGGAGAGGGCTTTGCAGTGACCACAGGAATCCACGCTGAACCACCATGGAGGGCTACGAGAAGAGCTTGCAATAACCGTGATGGGCAGAAGGACAACCACGCTGGATCACCATAGAGGGCAGAATCTCGATCATGAAACAGAAACAGAAACAGTAAGATTTCAAGCAGTGAGATCTTCAAGATGGCAATCTGAAGAGAATACAAGTTGATGAGGCACCTAGGAATCCACTCCCTCCCACTGAGCCAAGACACCGAACACCACACCAATGCTTAATGCCATCCACTGCGCCATAAAAATGCACCCCACTGAAGCACCACCACAACAACAGTTTTGACCCCCGAAAAACTAGACTATGTGATCTCCTTCCAGAATGCCCTGACTGAATAGTTAACTTCTAGATTAATTTACCCGACCCCCAGAAATGTATGAACTTGATTCAGATCTTATGATTACAATGAAATGAAGCTTAGCCTCCGGAACAAACAGCCTATAGTAAAACACATAAATATGGTATGACGTACTGATCGTCATGGAAACACATAGATCTGCAGTACAACTACGAGTCAAATTAGGACGACGCCTTCTTCTGAAACCGATTCAATGATCAACAAATCCAGAATAAAATGTCACCTTAGCACCATGATATAGATATTAGCGTTGAGACTAGTGCCTTTATAAGTACAAACTGCAGTACCATCCAGAAGACGTGAGAATTACTAATGCAGTGGGAGAGTTAGGACCACATAATATGAATAGGATGTCCCTATGCCACACAAATTGAAATGGTGGCCAGAGAGGAACGACAAGCCTCGACCACAAGGCAAATCATCCTAATGATCAGTCCACATAGGGTAAACTTTAGCTCCGACTGAGCATTGGGAGACATCAGCCATATATCCATATCATAGACTGGACATGTATACTTGAAATATGCTCCTTTTCCCATCTGAAGGACAAGTAGAGCATAAACAACTGGACAAGTGACATAAGAAAACAGTTTAGAAATAATTCAAGGATGGTCTGAATTATACAGATTATATTTATAAGTAAAATAGTCATTTACAAATGAGGCCATTAGCCAACAGAGTTAGCATCTGGCTACTGCAAACACCATGTGTCCCTGAGCAGAGAGATAGCATTTGGCTAAGCTACTCAAATAACACCATGTGAACAATGGCAGTCAGCAATTTATACTCAACAGCATGGTACCCGAGCGCGGCAAGCCGCAGCTCACCGCTCCTTGGAGCTCAGCACTCCAAGTGATGGGTTAAAAGCGGAGGTCCAATTTCGCTGCGGTAACGTAGTGACAAATCATGCGACTTTGACTTTGACTTTTGACAAGTTTGCAACACAACATGAATCTCAAAACTCCTAATCAAACTCATAAATATGGAGGACCGGCTGCCTGTACAGAAGGGAGCTTCCTATCATCTACCATAATAGGAACTTAGGAACAAACACCACCAGAACAAAAGTTTGCCCTGACTGAGTGTGACATTACAGATCCCCAGAAACACTTAGTATATGCTACTTGGTTCTGACCAATCAAAGACTGGGCCTGCATGCATGTTCATTTTATTTCCCATGAAAGAACCTAACCAAAGAACATATCATCCCACCAACACTTACACTAAGGCTACCTTCGCCTGCAATCCCATTGGCAAGTAAAATGAAACTTCACCCCTCCTAATGTGGTTAGTTGAGTTGCATAGACTACAGTACCCATGATGCATGTGAGACACTTCCTGGATTTCCCTACAGTACCCATGATGCATGTGAGACACTTCCTGGATTTCCCCACATGGCAAACAAACACTAGCCTGAAGATGCTAATGCTATCTAACCAGTTATTGATCAGATAATGTCAATATCAATCACATATTTAGAACAAGCGCATCACCTGGCATATTAGGTCCTTGGAGAGAAACAGGAATCACTGATGGATGGGCAACAATCCATGATGAGTAGCAAGATGACAAGAAAACCAGGATACATTATGATTTAGGCAGCCAGACTCCCAACCAACAACTACTCATCAGAAAGAAACTCAGAAACCAATCCAAGCCTACTGGTGAGTTACAAATGTGGTGAAGGATTAGCATGGAAGAGCACAGACCAACTGATGCAAATTTGAACACATCTGATCAACAGGACAGAGTCAGCTTAGCAGGGAGAGAGAGAGAGAGGAGAGAGAGACTGCTTATATAGAGCACATGATTGAATGTGGGTGTGACTGACTAGCTGACAGCCAATGACAGTGAGGGGAGTTGACATGGGGACAGCCAATGAGAGTGAGGGGAGTTGACATGGAGAGACTGCAGATTTAAAGGAACAGAATGAATTACTGATTGAAAATAAGGGGAATTAAATAAACCTTCTGCCCTCCGTGCCTCAATGAACTGACGCTTCGCTGGATTTAACATCAATAATATTTATGTCTAGTGAATTCCTGCATTACAACTACAGCACATCTGTTTTACTAAGGATGAAGCTAGAGACAATAGCTACAGTTACTGAAGCCTCCTTGTAAGGTGCAATTTCTGAATCAGAGCCCTGTTGATATGTTTGTTGTATTGAAGTATATTGTACTCCAATACCTGCAGTTAAAGATTTAAAGAGTAGGTATCACGGATATTTCCTTTAAAAACTAATGACGCATATCTATCAATGACCCCCTAAAGATGTCCAGAAAAAAAAGTCGTTTCAGAAAAAATACAATATATAGGCAGAGTTGAAGAAAGAAGTTGAGAGCCCCCCCTGCTTCCCTGAAAAGGTGTTGCATTCGGGAAAATAGCCGAACGCGCCATCGCGTGACGTATGCAGTAGTTCGCTCGGCCAACTTCGGCGAGCAGGTCGTGCAGCTCAGCTTCCGGCTAAAGTTATCCACAGTAGCATAGCATAGCATAGTAGTAGGATAGCCTACCCAAATACAATACAATTAAATTATATTTGGCAGCGATCAGCTGCTTAGTTGTCATGATCTTCAAGAAAAATCGGACAGATCCGTCTTGAGCAAATGACTGTAGAGATCCCATATAGCGATTTGAATAATTTTGGGACAGAATCTGGAGGAGTAATATGAAATAATGTGTTTTACAAAGATCAGCCTCTGGATGGCACTATAAAAGACTGATGTGGAAAAATACAAATCAGGTTTGTCATTGTCCAGGGAGTGTGTATGCAACGTTTCATGGTGCAGTTCTAGGCAATATTCCGGTGAGGTTCGAGGCAAAAATGTGAAAAGCTGCCTCCTGGTAGCACTATAACAGGCTGTCCTGGCAAATGTGGGACAGAGGTTCATCGTTGGCATCCATGGAGGGTGTGTGCAAAGTTTGGCACCGGGTTAATGGCACTGGAGATCAAGTGGTAACAGACAGTCGGATGGACAGTTGGACGGAGTGCAAAACATACTCTCCACCATAATAATAACAAATATATTACTCAGAGATGTTGCTGATATCCTTATATTGTGTGTGTGTGTGTGGGGGGGGTTGCGTGTGTGTGTGTGTGCGCGCGCGCGCGCGCCCGTTTTTGTGTGCTGCACCTTTCTGGTTGCGAGATGCACAAAGTCTGTGATGCCTCTTTTCTGTTTATTGTCGACCTTGTAGAAAGCTGGGCTACCACTGTGTTTACAGTGGTCTGTAAAGAAATGCAGGCCTTTTGCCCTCATACATGATTGGTTTCACCCATCAGGCTTTTCTCAGCATCGGGATGTATTGCAGGCATTTCAAGCTCACACTGCAGGGATGTTGGTTATAGAAATACACTGCTCAATCGATTTTCTTCAGTCAGTTTTGTCACTGCATTCAGACTGGTAGAGAGAGTAGACGGTAGAGTTCGAAGTGTTGAAATGCCTTTGAAATGTCAGACTTGAAATCCTCTCGCAAATGTTTGTATTCCGTCTCTCATTGGAGTGTTGGGTGAAGGAAGCACGAATGGAAGTCTGAATTATCTTGTCTTCAAGTTTTGTCACACTGTACTATCTAGACACAAGAAATAAGCAAACAATCAATTCCATCAGAAATGAGCAATGATCAAATATTTCAATACCGCACCAAGCTTGTCCTATTTGGCTTTTTTTCAAAGAGTTGAAGGCCTGTGAGTGGCAGCATAAAGAGTGAGACAAAAGACAATTCAGAGAAATCATCATTCATGTTTCGCTGCAGCACTCTACCTTCTGTTTTGGTTCAGTGAGCCATTATATTAATGTAACTGATGAGTAGCAGAAATACTGTGATAAGCAGACCAGGAGAATTGCCATGCCTTATTATACACCTCCAGCATCCCCCTATGGCCTCTCGTCTGTGGGCAAGGGCCAACACAGACAGCTCCACCATATGCACCGTGGAAGAAGCAGACATGCTGTACAGAGCATGAGGTGTTCTTTCTCTCTCAATATCTATTCACACACACTGTCAGTAGTGTCATATAATCTGACTACTTTGTTCACCCGCTCTGTAGCTAAGGGAATACATCCTGCTTCTGAGAAAGAGAAAGGAGAAGTCATAATTTGCTCAGGAATATTTTCCTTTGTCTTCTCGAGCAATTACCAATAACCTGCAACACTGTGTGTGTGCGTGTGTGTGTGCGTGTGCGTGTGTGTGTGTGTGTGCGTGTGTGTGTGTGTGTGCGCGTGTGCGTGTGCGCGTGTGCGTGTGCGTGCGTGTGCGTGCGTGTGCAAATTGCGCGCCAAACGTGTGCGTACAGGGGGGCTTTTTTCTGGTCTGGCTTCGACACTAAGAGGCAATGATTTTAACAGACGAATGTTTTTGTGCCAAGGGGCTTCAAATGAACACTGCAACAAATTCAAACGTCAGACAGAACATTGATCCTGGAGAATTAAGGACATGAAAAGTGTTCTCATGAATTAATTTGCAGCCAGCAGGGCTAGGAAAAAGGGTACAAAAGATACTAGATTAGAAGGCCGCTTTTGTTGGTCAAAAAGCAGTGCGACCACCTCGTCTTCAGAGCTGTCGAGACAGAGATGCAGCCTTCAGTCATTCTATTTTCTTTCCATTTTTTTCTCTTTTTTTTGGCATTAAATAGCATATTTTTGTTATTGAAGTCGAACCTCTATCAAGGATGTGCAGGCAATTACACCGAGTCCTGCCATGCATGAAATCCCAGCTGGTTGTTATTGATAAATTTCCAAACACCTCCAAAGACTTTTCAAATTACCTCTCCCCCTTATTAAAACTTTAGTCGAGAATTTCATATATATTTCTCTCCCCTCATCTTCGTTCCATAGTATGTGTGACAGAGGGTGTGTGTGTGGGGTGTGGGGTGGGGTGGGGGTGTAGGTGGTCCTGCATGCATGCTGAAGTAGTGTGCTGGCCACATGAACAGACAGCATCCATTTATCTCTTCCTTGTGTTCCGATGGACGGCGCTTCATTATTAGTAGGACCCCAGTAAGCCAAACACACTTCAATCCGTTTATGCATTCCAGCAGCATACCTCTGCATTAACACAAACCATTTCTCTTTACATGCCTGAATGAGATTCCCTTCAAAACCACTGCGAAGGTCATAAGAAACGCCATTCTATAAATGTAGGAGAAATCATCCCTATACATTCCCCAGCCTTCTGCCATCGATCAAGGATAGATTCACTTATTTGTGATGACATCTTAATTACACTGACGGGGGATCAGTGGATTACGTAAATGCAAATGCGAAGAGGAGTACATTATTTATTTCCTTTGCGGCAAAATGCCCTCAACAACTGAGGCTTTTGAAAACCACTTAAACACGTTTTTTGAAGAAGAAAAGAAAATCCAGTTAACAAATAATAATCCTCACCCCTGCAGTTGAATGGTACACCCACATTAAAGTTACAAAACATTGTTTCATGGGTACAATGAAAAGCTTTCACTTCAACCATTTGTCCATGACCATAGAGCTGAGCATTCCCGGCCCTTTCATGGCATCGCCCGCATCTCAAAAATTAATTTCCCATTCATTTTCCTCATAGACTTTTACAAGATGATTTACAGTATTGTATATAAAGATGATTACACCGCGGATAAAGACCACTCAGGTCGCAACAAATCATGACCAGACACACAATGTTTTGTGTCAATCAAATAATTTAAGAAGAAAGACAAAACAAAAAGTGTTGTCTCCTTACGTTTTTTTTTTCTCACTAATTAGATATTGTATAATGACATCCTGTTTCTTGTCATAATTTGTCACAACCTAAGTTGGCTTTGTTCGCGGCCTAATTGTCTTTATATAAATAATTGTTGAAAAGTCTATGAGGAATATGAATATGAGCCGGGCAACATCATGGAAGGGGCGGGACTGCTCAGCTTTATAGACAAACTAACAAAATATGTTTTGTGGTTGAATAAGATTTTGTCTACAAGTCCAGGGTTTTCGCAAATGTTGACACTAAGTTTGCACTCTATCGAGTGCTGATCTAGTTTTGATCAGCACTCTATCGAGTGCTGATCAAAACTAGATCAGCACTCGATGTGTTGCGCACAAGTAGGCCATGGCCTACTCATGCATGAGCAGAGCGAGCTAATACTCATGACATTAGTTATAAAGGTTTCTCACTCATGTCACCATTACATCATCAACTAAAACGGCCAATCAGAGTACGCCGAGGGACCGACCGCCGACTACCGAACGCTGCGCACCGATCGCCTTAACAATAACAATTCAATAACAATTCAATAACAATTCTCCTCCATTCACTAATTGAGCAGTCGAAACGAATAATAGTCTAAATGCATCCAAATCGACCCGTATGGGTAAATTTGGTTTCATTTTTTGACACTCTAAAGAGTTAAAAGATCTTGGTACACGGACCGAGTTGAAAATCACTGGTCGATGGTGCCAAGGGAAACATTATTTTCTGTCAGCAGACACAAAGATTCTTCAATTGACTGTGTGCTGCTCCCCGAGTTCTGGAGGCAGAAAATAGCCAGCGGACCTCTCCCTGGTATAGCCAACCCTATTAGGTCTGACAACCTCTGTAGAGTAGGGAATGGGATAGATAGACCACCGTTGTTGTGTTCTTGAACCCATCCTGCCCTCCTCCAACCCTTAAGCCCCACTTAGATAAGAGCATCCTCTACCAGGAACCAGGAACACATTTAAATGTAAATGTGGCTCCATGCGGATGACTTCATGAATAAAAGGCACAGTTCTAACTCCAACAGGCCTTTATTACACTGCAATTAATCATCACGTTGGGGTGAGAGATTAATAGCCGGAGAAAATTAAATGCATCTTTGAACATTCCGGAGAGATTGATTTGGTAGGCCCCGGAAAGAAAATAATGAAAGGTGTGATATGATTAATACGAATTACACTGTGTGCTGTTCGGCCCTCAAATATTTACACACGGCGTAAATATTTATCAATGGGGTGGCTTAAGAGATGCAGAATGCTTGCCATCAAGGTTTCTTTAGGGGAACACTTTTCAAGCTGATGGATGTGAACTTTTCCCCTGAAAGCACCATAATGACACTGGGCTTCAACGCACTCCATGGAGCCCTCAACACACTACATAAAACAACATTTTGCTTTTTAGCGGCTCCTATATGCTATGTGACACACTCTGAGCTGTAAGTACTCACAGGGCACCAGCAGTCATGAATTACATATTCCCCTCCTGTAGCCCTTAAACCTCCATATTTCCCCCTGCAGCCTTTAAACCTGCAGCTATATAATATAAATGCACAATAAGGCCTCCCACCTCTCTAGAGGTCTGGTCAACAGAGGCCAAAGCGGCTCATCCACAAACTGCAACACAAGGAGGCAGGCTGCCACCTCTTCCAGGTCCCTCTGTTGCATACTGTAGGTGGATGCTTTTAAGACTGACTTGGGATTCGTATGCAATTGACGGCCTTGAGATGCATTATGATTGGGGCGCCATGTGTAGCCTGATAAAGCACAGCCAGTGTTAGAAAAAATACTCACATTTCTTACTTGTATATGTATAATATAGGCAAATTTAGTGTGTACAAAATCTGTGTTCTCCAGCATTGGCTTGCTGAAGACTGCTGTATTGTGATTAGGGTTGGGAAAGTCTGTGAATCAAATTACTGAAGTACGTTTTACTTCAGTACTTACATTATCTACATTACTACTACAAATATAAATAATGTAAGTAATGTACTCTGTACACTGAGCAAGGATAGGGAAGCGGGTTGTGCTAACCAAAGTAATGGGGAAAAAACCTTGTCTCCCTTGAAGCTATGGAACTCGGCGTGTCATCCAAAACAATGTGTCACTTCAAGTCCTTTATTGTTCCATTTTGTTGTCTTGTTTTCATGTTGTCTGGAAGACAGCCGGCGGGCGAGGGGTTGGGGTTGTGCCAGTTCAATGGAATGTACAGATGCTCGGTGAGGCAGATCAGAAAGGATCCGATTGGGAGCTTTACGAACCCTTAAAAAGACTTTGTACGTCTTACAGCATTATCATTAGTGATCAGGTAATGAAAGGGAAACAGGAAATTATATAGAAAAAAGTAGAAATGGGATTACAGTAAGTTTTCCTTCTGTATATGCGCGTGTGCGTGCCTACGTGCGCACGTGTGTTGATGAGCATTCTGCACACCATGTAACTAACTAAAAAGGCTTGTACTTGAATGTGGCCCCTGAGCTGAAGGCAATTACTGATGTTCTGCTAGAGCCAGAGGCAATTTACAATACTTCAATCACCCAAGCCTAGCCTTCATGACGACAACAACTAGTATTATCTCCTACAGGGCCATGGCAAGGGGAGATTATATTTTCACTCCTGAGGGTAGCGCGGGTCCAACCAAATACCCAAGAGCCGAACTGAGAAAATATAACACCAAACACACTATATGTCCAAAATCTATTTAGGATCAGATCCAATTTTAATCAGCTCCATTTCGGACACAATAGAATTTTGTCCAGTCATTATCAGGGCTGTTTCTGGGCAGGCACAGTAAAATACAGTGTTTTCAACTTTGTATGATCCGGTCCAAATATCTTCTGTATACATTCGGAATAGGTCCACATTTAGAATTTAGAACATTTAGAACTAAAAAGCATCATCATTTGATTCGTTCTCCAACGTCTGGCTTTGTGTGTATGTCACCCCTCATACATGATCATCACGATAAAAGGACCGGCCCAGCGTTTAATAAGTTAATGGCTGTTTCATAAGGCTGAAACCTTTCCCAAAATAGAGCCATCATATGTCATAGATACTGCAAGACAGAGACAAGTGTGTCCTCCAATGAGCGCATGAACATTGCTAGGTATTATCTTACCTTATTATTATTGTAATAGTAGTTCTAATGTTAGTAATATAATTATAACCACTACAAGTAGAGGCACTGTGGAAAACTACTGTTGGCGTTTGTCCATAAATGTGTCCGTCTCCCTGCCTGCTTTGTGCTTTTTGCATGAAAGAACCACTCCGATTTATGTTTGACCCTCTCACAAAAGCTCAGCTGCACAAGCTCTTTCTAATGCTGCGTGGAGGAACAATAAAGGCCCCTTTCTGACTGAAAAGTGCTGGGATTCTATGAATCTGAGGAGCAGAGCACTAAATCCATTTAAACGCTCACCCAGATGTGATGGAATTGGATTAACAGTTAATGCCTGAGCGACAGCACAAGAGGCTATGACAGTCGGAATACCATTTTGAAGCAGTCTCTGAATGGCTGTCCTTATTTCAGCTGATACTTAGAAAAGAAATAGTCAAACCACTTGGGCCGAGCATCCATATTCCGTGCATGTCACAGTAGGTGAACATTCAGTGAACATTCCCTGGAAAACGGGTTGATCCACACGGCCAACAATGCATTGTGTTGGGACACATGGCGGACTTGGAGGTCAGCTGTTTTTGACGAAGAGCTGATGGTGAGGTGGCCTAGGATAGAGCCCTGGGGTACCCCGGTCAACGATGTACAGGGTTTAAGCTGTTAACAGGTTGTAATCTGCAGTTCTGCTGTGTGTTGGGCTATTTCATAGCCAATTAACTTCAAGGTGCTGATGCTGTTCATGGGACTGCAAATACCAGCAGGAGAGTGTCTTGGAGATTGCAATGCAAATGTGATGTAAATCCTTTCCCATAAACTACTGTAAGAACCATTTACTGCTTTTCCTTTTACAATGAGCTTAAAGTCTCACACGTTAATGTATGTAGTAGGTTATATAACTAAATTAACTACTTTAAGAATAATAATAGACTTTCTTGTGCGACTATTTGATGATTAGCAAAAATAGTATGAGTTCAAAACATGTTATTGCTTTACATTTCTTTTGATTTGCTATTTGCTATTTTGCTTCTTTATGTATAATTTGCTGAAATAAATTACAATATAATTTGCACAAAAAGGATCTGGAAGGGCGAAGAGTGGTTAAAGTGTGTGTGTGTGTGTGTGTGTGTGTGTGTGTGTGTGTGTGTGTGTGTGTGTGTGTGTGTGTGTGTGTGTGTGTGTGTGTGCGCGTGTGTGCGCGTGTGTGTGCGCATGTGTGCGTGCGCGCGCGTGTGTGTGTGTGTGTGTGTGTGCGTGCGCGCGTGTGTGCGTGTGCGCGTGTGCGTGTGTGTGTGTGTTCAAGTGCGTTGGGTTGAATGGCTGCAGGTAATTTGTTTGTTTGTAAGAGATGGAGCTGGTGTTCAGAGACTCCATTATTCAACCTGGATGTTTGCCTGGAGGCAGCCCAATTCAACCACAGCAATCCTCTGCGTAAGCTACAGTACTATGCAACTTCACTGGAACAGATTCACGGTTTGAGGATGCAGTTTGTAAGTTCCAGATATCCTTTTTGGGCCGAGGACTCCTTCGCTGAGAGATAGATGAAGCAGGGACCCCAATACATGTGGTATAAAATTGTTTTGAAGTTCAAACTTTTTCCTAGGTTCATAGATAACTTCAGACTTGTTGGAAAGCACTGTCAACTGTGTTCGGACATTGTGAGGGATTCATGTTAATGTGTATTTTGTCAACTGTGTTCGGACATTGTGAGGGATTCATGTTAATGTGTATTTTGTCAACTGTGTTCAGACATTGTGAGGGATTCATGTTAATGTGTATTTTTAAACTGTCAATTCTTAATAACCTCAGCCACTTTATTCAGTAGAGCAGTATGCTGTAGTTTTGTGAAATATTCATATTGCAACTCAATTTGCGGGAAGCAGCGCGATCGGTGGAAAGTTTTTATTTATTTTTTTCCCCTCATCACCATGGTTGCTGGTCGTATTGCAGTTGTTAATGTCGCAAAGAAAGGGAGGAGCGGCCGGTTTCCAAGGGCGTGTCAGGTTGATTTCTGCCGTCACATTTATCATTGTAGGAAGGAAATTAGGAAGGAATCAGCTGTGTGCGATCGCTTGGTATATGCCGTGTGGACTTGTGTGCACTCCAAAACCCACGTTAAATTTGGGGACGAATTTGCACTCCTTTTGATAAATGAGGGCCTATATGTCCAAAATCTATTTAGGATCAGATCCAATTTTAATCAGCTCCATTTCAGACACAATAAAATTTTGTCCAGTCATTATCAGGGCCGTTTCGGGGCAGGCACAGTAAAATACCGTGTTCTTGACTTTGTATGCTGTAGTTTTGTGAAATATTCATATTGCAACTCAATTTCTTCCTTTACGTTATTATAGGCCTATTATAGTCCTACATTTCTGCTCTATTACTCTACATGCCAACATGCATGGCTGGCAGGAAGTATACAGTATGTTTCACTGTGCCTCCAACATCACCAAATTGATTGCCCCATGTAGAATCTGTCTCGTGACTCATGCAGCAGACTGCGCTGGCCTCCAACAAGAACTGACACCAGATTGCGTGTCTCATCAATGGTCCAGTCCATTTAACATGAGCAGACAGACGGCCTGCAATTGGTTTTCCTTTATGACAGCACCCATTGCCAGCCAGTAAACATAATAACATTCAGGTCCTTAGTGAGGAGTTAAGGTTGAATACAATTTTCTTTTGACCTTGAATTGTATAATATATTGCTATTTTACCAGCACTAAAAAAGAAACGTGATAACATCCAATTAAACATCTGTCTGTGTCCTTGTACCCATGATGAAAGTTGCAGCTGTTGATGTTCCGTTGCCCACTTCGCCGGCATGAGAATAATTACATTGTGGCGGCTATGATTCCATTATCCGTTAGATTGAAAGGACACCCTGCAAGCAAAGGATGCTTTAATGTTGGCCGGACTCCTCTGTTCTTCCACATGCTGCTGTGTTATGTTGAGGCCTCGGACGCCCCCCAGGCAACCTCCATCCCCGGTCTCCTTCCACTGTATAGGGCTGGTTCACGTTAAGGGGTGACATCTAAAGGCCCGCACCTGCTGGGCATTGCTCCTTGCATCCGATCTTTTATCTCTGTAAAGGCAAGCTCCTGTGTTGTCAACTCGCGTTAGACCAGATGACTTCAGACATGAACGCCTGCTGTGTGGGGAGTCTGATTGTACGGAGGATCTCTGCTGCAATGCAGAAGGCTCCGCAATGCGTAGTCAGGTCACATTATGGTGGACATACTGTATGCTGTCACGTTAGTTACAAAGGGGTGCGGCTGCATCTTGGTTATTGCAAGACTTTGGTTGTTACAGCTCCTGCCAGCATTCTAAAGCCCAGATGATGCCTCATGGTTTACTTAGTAAGTGTGCCCTGCTAGGGGCAGACCACCTGAGTCGATCGCAGAATTTAATCAAATCACAGTACATCAAACTTAAACAAATTATTATCTATTTTATAACAATCCATAGCCCACCAGAAAAGTAGTGTTAGAAAAGTGGGACGAAACTGTGATCAAACAGTGATGGTTAAAAGACTAAAGGCTGAAGTAATTAGGGCGGAAGCAACAATCACAATAACCATAAATCAAAGTCGAAATACGTGAGACCAATGAAGGCGTGCTAAGACATGCCTCGCCTGTAAATGGAAGACCCTTCATATCTGAACTTTGATATTGCCCTTCCTGGATAGCGGTGAATACCTTGCTGGGCAGATTGTGGATTCTGTATTACCCCAGGGACGCTGGGCCTGCCTCTGAAGCGCCGTGCCTCTGAAGATTCCCCTGGGGAACCTCCCTGGATGATAAAAGAGGAGGTATCCTAGAGTAGACAGATGTCCCATTCACACACAGTTCTGGGAATATTGCTACAGTACTCTCTGCCTGTTTCCTAAGAACATGTACAGTACATGGATCAAAAAGAGCTTGTCGGCTACTGGGGGAAAGCTTAAGCAATCACTAATCTTGCATTTTTTAAGACAGGGGGAAGAAAAACAGGCACTACACGCTTCAGAAGAAGATGTCCTGCCTGTTTGATCAGTTGAGACTGTGCTATTAAGGCAGCAGCTTGTGTCATAAGTTATGACTGCTGAGGTGCACAGCTTTCTGACCATTACTGCAGTAGAGGATGGAAATGTGAACCATACTGTATGTTAAATATACCAAGAAACATGTATTTCAGCTGCAAGCGTGTATGTACCAAGAACAAGTCCAACAGAACATTGTACAGCTCTCTGCTCTAATTCACCAAATTTGTCACTAACACTGTTCAGAGGCTCTACCATGAGTCATACTAGGGCCACAGGTGCACCAATGCTTTGATCCACACCCAAACTTGGCACCAATACTGTTCAGGTGTTTGCCATGACAATAGTTACACCAGGTGCCAGGTCAGGGACCCCTAGTGACTACAGGCAACAATATGATTCCATACAAATAAACAAAACAAAAAAAGGACAAATGTGGGGCAGTACAGCAGTGCCTCATTTTTTCTTCACACTTTCTACATTGTGGTCTACCTTTACTTCAATAAACATCTGGGTAATTCTTCCACCACTGGCAGACGGCAGCTCAAAGCTCTCCCCCTGTCTGTCTGCTGTGTTCTGGCTGTAGGAGATACTGTAAAGGGTCCTAAAGCCAATCTACCCACTAGTGATCGCTGACTCAAAGCTGCTTTTATCCTTACTCGACTGACCAGGAGTCACCCCAGACTCTCTTCCACCAAAATAAACAAGGGAAAGTACACCACTAAGCCTGGGCTTAGCCCCAAAGCTCAAGCAGTCCGTTAGCTTAACGTCACAGGTTGCCTGATGCCGGCTGAGAATGTCACGGTCATCATTATGATTTCCCCGTTTATCAGTTGCTCTTGTGACTCTCACCAGTCCCCAACGTTGCATAACATGGAGGCATCACCGAGGTCTCAAATTGTATAATCCAATAGAAAAAGAAAAACCCTTTTGAAATATGTGTTTGACACACATTTTTCTTATCCAGGAATAAAAAGATGCTGCTGCTGTTTATAACCCCGAGGAACTGCGATAGAGTTGCTGGTTAATTGCTTACAATACGGTAATATAAATAAAGCTGTATATATTAGGTTAATTTAAATTCCGTCACTAGTTGGAGTTTATTCATCAAGAAGTAGTTTGATGTGACTTGACATTAGAAGTACATTTCTATGTAAATGGCGAACATCCCTGCTTTGATGTATCCTGTTCGGTTTTATAAATTTGCAAACCACTGTTTTGGACATTCTTTTGCAAGTTTTGACCCCTCGGCTGTGGTACTTAATAGAGAGGTATCTTTTCAGTGAAAATTGCCATCTGATAGCTCATCGCAACTATTTATTTTATAGAATGTTTGCCTCAAGAATAGGGGTTCAAATGGTGGATGTACCGTTTTTTGCTGTGGCCGGGTTGCTCCAAAACTCAAACCTTTATAGTGTTCCATGCTCCTTTTTTAATAGTGTAATAATCGTTATGCCCTGTGGTGAAATAAACTTTGAGCCTTTATTTGAGAGCATTATTTCCTTTTCCTTTAAAAGAATATGCCTAATGAATGATCTTATGCAATACTTGTGGTACATAATTCTACATTTATAGTCTGTATTTAGCATTATGCATTAGAGCATGTGTGAAAATAGAACATGTTGACTGTTATAAGATAGTTCAAGGCATCAGCTCAACTTGCTCCAGTCAATAATATTGATGCATGATGGTCAAGTTATTCTGCATGCTTAGTTTCTGTCTTGCTATGGGCAGTTTTCAAAAGCTACTGTACTGTACAGTAGATATGGTCCCACTTGGTTGAAGTGGTGGTGGGGAACCTGAGGCTTAATCTTATTGTCAGGAAAGGAAGTGGGCGGTAGAACATCTTTAAAGCTGCTCTTCTTCCCCCCAGGATGATGATGTCTCTCTGTGGTGTGTGCTGGCCAGAGGGTAGACAGCGTGGTTATGTGAGCTGCATATACTGTTGCCACGGCTATTGTCCATTCAGCATAGTTCAGCAGCATCGACCCTCACCCACTTGATCTGCCCAGTCCATCATGCCACGTACCACAAGATTTATTAAAAGAATGACAGATTGTGCATCAAACGCTGTGTGTCAGTTTGTGTGTTTAATCACCGGAGTGAAAACCACGCTCAATCATAGGCCATTCCTTAACCTCTCACTTGCCACTTCAGGCAGGCTCTTGTTTTTTTTGCTGACACATCACGGGTTGTGTTGAGACAAATAGTTATTGGTGGGAGTGGGGTCATAAACTAAGCAACTTTGACATTCCTCCACTGGTTTTGTATCAAATTAGTAACTTGGCTTTCAACACGCCTAGCTCAAAGATATGACTCGTATCAAACACAACTTCCCAACTGGTTACTCTACCGACAATAATAGGCAATTATTGCAGCTGGTTTGAGGATGGTAAATTACATTAAGTAAGAGATAGCTTTTAATTACTCAGTGAATGTAGACAGCATCCCAGTGTTGTTTTCGTAGACTAAGACTAAGACGAAAATGCTCGTCAACGAAGCAACGAAGACGATCCAAAGACTAAACGAAAAGTATCCTCGTTCGTCAACGAATCAGACGAGACGAAGCCAACCGAGCAAAACAACCAAAATGGTTCAGCCAAACAAACAATGCAAGTGAAATGCAGCGCTCTGAAAAATAGGCTGCAAACGTTTCCCAATGCGTGCCACAGCCCTGCCCCGCAGGGTGGTCCGGCCATCCGGGGAACCCCAAGTGGTCCCTGAGAGGATTCCAGGTGGTCCCCAGCAAAAATTACAGGTGGTCCCCAGCTTTTTTTTAACCAGATGTAAATCTTAGTTTGAAAGCGTAACCATGGAACCAAATGGACCCTGCGGATCCATTTGATTTCATGTTTACACATGAAACTAGGGTTGGGACTCGCTAGGATTTTATCGAGTCCGGGTCCTTACCGAGTCCCTCTTATCGATTCCGGGTCCAGACGGGTCCCTTAACGGGTCCTAATATATATATATATATATATATATATATATATATATATATATATATATATATATATATATATATATATATATATATATATATATATATATATATATATATATATATATATATATCCTTTTTTTGTGACATACTTTACACTACTTCATACTATTATATAAATACAAAAAGAAAGAAAAAAAAACAATAACAAAAGCCACTTTATTGGCAGAAAAAATGTACTTTATAGTTAAAATAGGCATGAGGGCACTACTGCACTAGTAGGCAATACTAGGCATTGGTATAGTTAAGGTACATTATTTTTCCCCTCTTTTGTTTATGTCTCACAGACACATTATTTTCAAATATTAATAATCTTAACTAGTGTACTAGTAATAAGTCTTGATGCAGTTTGTGTCAGGCACAGCATGCTCTTATTCATGGGTCAGTGGGTAAGCAGAGCCATGCATAATGTAGCCTATGCCTTGCGTTGTCAAGGCAGAAAAATACCCCATTCCGGACCAGTAGAGTATAAACAGAGTTACAACATCTCCGTTCACTTCCATGGAAAGGTCTAATGGCGGCTGCTCTACATAGACTCCTATTGAGCACGGGGGCAGTTTGTCCCTATTCAGGCTGCATGAACAGCGCCCAGGCGCCCAGTTTCTGACCCCTCAATGTCGCAACTCCGACATTAGATGGCTATTGCTGAGAATCCCTATACGCTTTTAGTCTAGGCTGTTGTTCATGCCGTCGTGTATTTAGCCCCTCTAAAGTTATTTAAATGTTATCCTTTATCGCACGTGTTTTGGACCTGCTACCATGGAATACTGTAACTCTTGTTGGGGAATTGAGGATTTACTGGACCTTTTTTACGTGACAAACGCACGGAGGGCATCAGAGACTGCAACACAGACTACAGTCAACTTTCCAGTAAGAATACTTTTAGTTTTGGGTGGAAGAGATTAAAGCAGGTGATGTTGTAGA
The DNA here is from genome assembly GCA_039105355.1 of Benthosema pterotum. NCBI lineage: Eukaryota > Metazoa > Chordata > Actinopteri > Myctophiformes > Myctophidae > Benthosema > Benthosema pterotum. The sequence continues at coordinate 39,811,766 of CM076984.1, forward strand.
TTAGAACATTGACGCGCTACTACAGCGTGCGTGTAGTACACACACACACACACACACACACACACACACACACACACACACACACACACACACACACACACACACACACACACACACACACACACACACACACACACACACACACACACACACACACACACACACACACACACACACACACACACACACACACACACACACGTCTTGTCCTTGTCGCGTTGGCAAAATGGTAGAGGAGTTTGAAAATAATGTTCGTCTGCTCCTTATATTGTGGTCCGTTGCTGTTTGCTGCTGCTGCTGTTGCTGCTGTTGCTGCTGTTGCTGCTGGTCCTGCGCTGCACTCAACAACATCGTGCATGCGCTTCATTACACAGCGGAGCGAAATTTTGATTGATGGGACTCGTCAAGGGACCCGTTCATAAAAAAATGATGGAACCGGGTCGGGACCCGCAATCTCAGGCCCGGGTCTGAAATGGACCCGGGTCCGAGTCCCAACCCTACATGAAACCAAAGCAAAATAAATCTTTAGTTTTGGGTCTGTGGGGGCTAAAATGTCATCAAATGGCAGTCCGTGGCTCAAATGCTGAATAAATAGTGGGCCCTGGTATAAAAAAGTCTGAAAACCACTAGTTTATGCAACCAATCTTGCTGTTTTCCTCCATGCAACATGCAAACTAAATGTTCCTGTATAATCTGTATTGCATGTTGAAAGCTAGTAAGACTAAAAGTGCAAGAGTAAGACTAAACCTCAAAGACTAAGACTGAAAGACTAAGACTAAAAAAAGACTAAGACTAAGACTAAATCGACGTTGATATTTCGTCGACTAGACTAAGACTAAAAAAATATATTTTCAGAAGACTAAATGAGACTAAAAGACGAAATATGTGTTACGCAAAAGACTAAGACTAAGACAAAATATTCTCAAAACAAACAACACTGCAGCATCCAGAACTGAAAAGGGCCGTCTGTGTTTTCTAGCAGTTACTCCGTCATTACATAACACATTAGCATATGGCACTGAGAACTGAGAACTGCTCCCTGTGATCTAACAAGCCAACGCTCATCTGATTGTTGGTATGGAATGCGATAAAGACTTCACACTTTTAGCTCCCAATGGCATGTATGTTGTATTGTTCAGATGTTTATAGTAGCAACTTGTAATTATAGCTGGGCAGCATGCAGGCACACCAAAACCATGCGGTGCCCATATGAGGCGATGCGCACACACGCTTCAGGCTAATGTACAGTCAACATGCCAATTAGAGTCTCCGCTCTTCTATCCCACATTAAATTAAAAGTGGGTCAAGGGTTTTAGGGTGGTTATTCTTTCCCTTATAGCTTAAAATGAGTTTATTTTCTTATACACAGTAACTGTAAAAGTTAAATGCAGCTCTGTGCACATTGCACAGGGAGGCAGAGTTAGTGTTAAGACAGATTAATATGGTGAATACAATTTATACTTCTGCCTGCACACTGTAAAAGTACGGAAGAACTTGTTCCTGGCCAAACATATCATGGAGATAAAGGCGACATTTTCTCTGTATTTCATAAGTGATATGCTCTTTGTTTTAGTGCTGCGGAATAGAAAGGCAAATCATTGTCAAGTCTCCATCGCGAAGATGATGTTTTTAAAACCTGCTAGTGCTACTGATTAGCATTTTATATGGAAGGATACAAAGAACTGAGCCTCACAATAATGCAAAACATCCAGTGATTGCATACAAATTAAGCCAAAATGGTTCCTAACTCAAACCCCATTTTCTTCTTTCGTCTTCAGAAATGACTACAAGTCTGGGAACATGCTTTCAGTGTGAAACACTTGTTGACCTACAGCACCAAGTTAAGCCAATGTTAACTGTGAGATTAATCCTGGGTGTCTGTCAAAGAAGGAGCAGTGTGAAAACAGCTATTTACGGGTGTGAAATGTAAAAAATATATACTGTATATAGAAAATATTCAGCAGAGTAAGACAAAAATTTGTTTTGTATTTATTCGTATGAAGCTTGAGTGTTGTTCAGAGATACTCCTCAATGTACAGTCAGGGTATGTAAACCACACAAATGACATATCCTATGGCAGCCAGTAGGCTAAAAGGAATTTTAAAATACTTAAACAAACCATTGTTTAATAGTATAGGCTATACATGCTGATTGTTAGGATTGTTTTTCATGCTATACAGTATATACAGGTACTAGAATTGACTGTATTCTCCTTTGATAACGCAAATAGTTTGTGTCTTGAACATGTACTATTTTGAATATTTTTTTTACAACAACACTGACTTCCCTCCCTGGCACAATATACATGCAGATGAGAGGTCCGCAGTCAAATAGGCTACCTATTAATTCGGAGGGTCCTTGACATGAAAAGTTTGAGAAGCGCTGCACTAAGCAGCTGAGCCACCAGGCACCGCTCTCATAATAATGTTTTAACCCAGGACTCATGATGATGTAGAGGAAGTCACGGGAGGTGAGGGGAAGCGCTTACAGCTGAATATCCAGACATACCTCATAACGACCTCACACATTATGGTGCGATGATGGAGGATGATGTGTCTGTTGAGGCGTTCCCATTGGGAAACACATGGGGGGCATTTCTGTAGCCAATTACACAGTCAGGGTTTCATCCAGACACGTTCTCTTTGTCTCAGGAAGAAACTCACAAATTCCCAAGGCTATTAACAATCTGTCCTGGGTAACGTGGAACTCTAAAGGCAATTAGCCCCGGTCTCCCAAAGGACTGCCTCCATAGGGATAGCATATGCCTGCTGTTTATGAAATCCTTAACCACATGAACCCCAGTGTCCCTAGAACATTCTGCATATATAGCTAATCTATAAGCTCACAACGCATCGCTGTGGGCTTAGACGTTGGCTAAAGACACATTCAGAAACGTTTCAAGGTCACAGCAAATGTATTTCCTGTAGGGGGCGACAACATATCTGCGGTGCAACACTACTACAGTGAATGGTAAAATAACTGATGTTATAGTCTGCTCCAAAATTCTTCTTACCTGCTTTTTACTAACACTAAGTTTATAAAGATGCCCAGAACATGGGGATGAATCTGTGTAGTTCACGGCTGCTGCAAGAGGAGCGCAATATTCATCTGAGACCACAGCCATAGAGTACTAATGGTTGAAACATAATTCACTCTTACGAATACCTATTTTTCCTGTTGTATTAACACAAGGCTGCTGTACTTTATACCTCATTAATAATTAATGAGGTATAAAGTAATTAAGAATTAAGAACTGAATTGAAAGTATGATGAATATTGTGTTTGTCATGATTTGTCACGACCAGAGATGGCTTCGTACTACGCATGAAAGTCTTGAAATTGAAATAAACACCTTATGAAATGTCTGTGGGAAAAATGCATTGGGACTTTTTCCTGGGCCAGGTGTCGTCATGAAAAGTGGTGGGTCTGCGCTGCTCTACTCTCAGCCAAGAGATTTGGTCTACTCTACAGCTCTGGGGACTCAAGTGAATGTAGGCTTTCACTGCTTAAAATTGAATTGACATGGCAACAACAAACAGCATGTGAAATTGACCCTTTCAGCTCCAGCCTAAATAGTTATTTTGATTTTGTGTGTGTGAGTGTGTGTGTGTCTGTGTGTGTGAGTGTGTGTGTGTGTGTGTGTGTGTGTGTGTGTGTGTGTGTGTGTGTGTGTGTGTGTGTGTGTGTGTGTGTGTGTGTGTGTGTGTGTGTGTGTGTGTGTGTGTGTGTGTGTGTGTGTGTGTGTGTCATACAGAGGATAAAAACATTTTAATTGGCTCCTTTGCTTGTGAACTCAGTGGCTTCTTACTTTGAAAGTCTGACAAAAAGGGTAAATGGAGGAGGAAAAAAAGAGCAGACAGATTAATTTCAGTTTCATTCTGATGGTATTTAACTCTTTTGCACTCCTGTCACCTTGTTGAACATGTCTTGATGATTTACAGTGAAGGCAATGGACCGTAGAAACGGTATACCTTCATTCATCTCGGCGGGCTACAGTTGTGCCAGATCCTCTGCAGATGCATCCTTTACTCTGGGTTTTCAGCTCGCTACTCAAGAGGTAATGTGCAGCCTAAATCCCTCTGTGCAATCTTCAGGCCCCAACTGTCACGCTGGAAAATGGAAACCTAATAGCCTGTGCCATCCTGAGAGGTCATCATGGGGGAATTTCATCCAGGTTTGCACACGGAAGGAAGGAGCGCTGTACTTCTGATTTCATACAACACTGATTTTTTACATTTTGTTTGCTTTTCTCTACTCAGGATTGTGGCATTCACGCATTCGAGACACGTTGCGAGGCACTAGGCACACGGTGTCCCCGTTGCGGTCACACTCGACGATTACATGTGACTTTTGTCATATCATTATGGCAAGAGGCTGCAAATCTAAGGATGTTGTGTCAGGTGTCAGCAGTTGATGCACATAAAAATTGGATTTTCGTGTCGGGTACTGTAAGGTGCTACAAATAAAATAAAAAAACGCCAGCTCACCTATTTTCTTTCACATGTTTCCCCCCACTGTATCATTGTGAACAACACTTAACACCTAAGAGCCTGTGAGGTATTCTGACACAGAGAGTTTTGGATTCTAATCATCTCTTTTTAAAAAAAATCTTCAATATAAAGGACTTTGACTCGGTAGCCAATAACATAAACACGGCAATAACACAAGGTATTTTACTGCAAATCAGTGTGTGGTAACTGGCCTTACTACAGTCATGCTGGTTAGGTGTTGTAAGTGCTGTTTTTGTTAAAACAAGTTCTAGCTCTATATTCCCAGAGTAATAATTGCTATAATTGCTATAGAGTGTTTGTTCAATAACAAGGGTAAAAAAATGTCAGCTAAAAGAACGATGAAGCAGCTTTTTGCTTCTATGGGCCGACAACATGAAACACACTCACACTATCGACAGGCAGCCTCTGTAGACATTTTTTAAAGCACAGCTCAAGAAATAATTTCATGCACTTGCCTTTAACTGTTTTCTTTTTCCACTGTATTGCATTTTTAATGTTTTATGCCATATCTTATGTCCTCATTGCATTGCATCTTTTTAATGTTTTGCCCTTTTAGATATACATTTTTATGTTTTATTTATTAATTTATTAATCATAATATTAATTAACAAATCATGTTTTGTTAATGAGACAGAAAAATATTAATAGCAAAGAAAATGGAAACGAATTTGAACTTGAGAGCAAAACAGCAGAGGCAGTAGAAAATATGCATGCTTAGATTGTTTTTATGATTCAAACCTTCTATAAATAGTGCATGTGCAGGATGAGATGACATAAGATGGGGGTTTAATGTCCATCATGTTGCAGTGTTGTGCCCGTGAGTCTCATGCTCACATCACAGTGTCATCATCATCCTGACGCATTGATGTATTATGTATTATGTTTACATGTGTCATTATGCTCAAACCCATGAGAAGGGGGAAACAACGCTACTGTATGTACTATCATCTCAGCATGGCGGCTTCTCACACATTCTAATATCGTCTTCATCACCATCCATTACCAAGAGTCACAAACTTTGCCACAGTGGTTCTCAACAGTGGGGTACAGGGACCCCCAGGGGTCCTTGAAGGGGTTCCTGGATGAGGTTCCGGGTGGTATAACCTTCATAATACCTTCAGGTTGCTCATAGTATATTGCTGGACAAAATATTTTGGCATTTTGTTTCTGCAAACCATGTGTATAAAATGTACTGTATATGCAGTTTGCATGCATTTCAATGGTATGCTTGGTCGGTGCCGAGTCGACAGCTTGCGCGCAACTTGCAGGGTTCAAGCCCAGTTCTCTCGGCATGTTGGAATGTGATTGGTGGACTGCTATTACAAAGACTGCTATCGGCTCACTAATTATTCATAAGTATATATCGTCAAAGGAAAATATATTTGTGTGAAGCTTAGCGTTCATGACATGCAAATTAAGGGCAGTGCCTATTATTATTATCATTATTATTATTATTATTATTGGCATTTTGTTAATGTATGCTGGTAATTATATCGTCAATATTCCATGCAGTCTCCTCTGCTCTGATAGTAATTTACTGCATTCCATGCACACACTGGATTTGATTAACCGGTTTATCTTGGGAACATGCAATTATGAAGCCACCATTAGCTCTCCATTGTCTCCCCGTTATTAAAATGGATCCCCCCCACAACCATTTGTGTGATAGCAGACCCCTTAATTCAATCTGGAGGGCGAAGCGGTATAAAAAACATTAAAGGTCTGCGATCCTGCACCGTGTTCCAGAGCTCAGGCAAAGCCTACAGCTATAACGTCCCGCTCTAAAAGAAATGCCATCTCCAGATAATTGGTGACGGAGGCTCCGACTCATGCCCATTCCATTTTCCGCCGAAGCCTCCCTAGCGAAAACAAATCCTCCGTTCCCGTGGACGCATCACTGCATAGTCACTGCGCCAGAATCCCCATGGCAACGGGACATGTGCAACAGCTCCCCCCACCCTACCCCCCCTCACCCGGGGGATATACTTTGAGGCACAACAACAAAAGTCAATGAGCTTGAGAATAGAATTGTGCAGCATTTTTCCCACCATGATCTGTAAGGGCAACAATGCAGGTGTGGGAAGCAAAACACACACACACACACACACACACACACACACACACACACACACACACACACACACACACACACACACACACACACACACACACACACACACACACACACACACACACACACACACACACACACACACACACAGAGAACGTTCCTGGAATCATCTCTAGACTGGAAAAAAAGAAAAGAATGTCTTCTAGCTCAGCTGGTTGCTATTGGAAACAACGTGAGGATATGGAGCTGAGAGCAACATGCACAGATGACGGGATGGAAACTGCAGATATGTATGTGTTGAGTGGCGGTGGACAAAGTACTCAACCCAAACCCAGTACTTGAGCCACAAATACACATAGTCAAATAATACTTGACTATATGTGTCAACCTTCACTTCAATACAAGTGAAGGTTGATCTAGTACAGTCGTAATCCAGTACTACTAGTACTCTACTAGCACTCAATAAATCACAATTTACTATTTAGGTATAGAGGCTCTTAATCCAGAGCAACAAGCAATAAACATGAACAAAAGAAAACCATAATATTAAAACTTGAATCATCAAGATGCAGTATCACTGTCCATCACTGTGTGTTGAGCGGCGAGGAAAGACAGTTTTCTTGTAGGCTTGTGGACCACACAACTCCAGCGAAGCATTCAGGCCACCAACAGCCACTAACACAAATCAAACTCTGTTTTGCTAATTAACTTTTGATTGAATTTACATCACCATTCTGCCATTGGACATGCCCCCACTCCTTCAACAACGCCCCCCCCCATCCCCTGTACACACACACACACACACACACACACACACACACACACACACACACACACACACACACACACACACACACACACACACACACACACACACACACACACACACACACACACACACACACACACACACACACACACACACACACACACACACACACTCTTTCTCCTTTCCTCTTCTCTGTCCTCTCGTTCGGTATATGACCTCTGTTGTAATAATAATTGAGAACTGGGTTTGCAGTGATTTAGAGAAGACAAACTATTTCCTGCACCCATCCGCAGAAGACGTAATTTTTCAATCCATATTATCCAGCAGCAACTCCACTCACATTCCTGCCTCTTAGATGAAAGCAATATAGACCTTTAGGTAAGCCCCTCCCCAAACTGCTATGGTCCAATCACAGCGAAGCATAACATGTGATAGACAAACCTCTCCACCAATAGCTTTACTATATGTTAAAACAGGGGTTTTCAACAGGTGGTCCGGGGACCACCAGTGGTCCCTGAGAGAGTTCCAGGTGGTCCCCAGCTAAGTTGGTTAACCAGATGTAACTCTTGAGAACGTAAAAATGGACCCTGGCGGGTCCATTTGGTTTCATTTTTACACTCTCAAGAGTTAAAATATTCATCATCTGAATTAGCCTAAGTTTACACAACTAGAAGATGGACAAAAGCAAAATAAATCTTTAGTTTCGGGGTCTGTATGGCTGAAAATGTCCTCAAATGGTGGTCCGTGGCTCAAATTCTGAAAAAATGGTGGTCCCTGGCATCAAAAAGGTTGAAAACCCCTGTGTTAAAACATTGTTTTAAAAAATAAGTGTCAAACACACGTTCCACTGCATAGGGCATGCCTTGTTGTAGCCCCAATACGTTCCCTCAATACTCTCCGCTCACAGAGTGAGCGTAGAGTATTGAGGGAACGTATTGGGGCTAGCCTTGTTGATGGATTTATTTTGGAAGAGAGATTTTGAAGGTCTGGTTCCAAAAATAAGCTGGTATTTATTGTGTAAAATCCCTGATATTTATATTAGGTACTGTAGAAGAGAGTCACTAGAGTTTCTGTGATAATTGGATAATAACTAACTGCAGTCACAAAAAATATCAGGATATTGGCATCACATGTACAAGAAGAGATTGTTGTCTCCAGGGGCAGATAGGGTATAATGCAGACAAAACCTAATCTGGAACCAGCAGACTTGTTGAAGGCATTCATCTGGCTTCTGCAGTAGTGGCAGAGAGATTCAGAGAACACATACTGATTTCAGAGAGTACATCTTTCATTGTACTTTCTGTGAAGCTGCTCACGTGGTATTGACTGCAAAATGAACAATATAACATAAAATTGTAATGGGAAATGTGTTTTCCTTGTTTGGCAGTGCACACTATGACATTTAGTTTCGCATAATAATGTCGTTTGTTTTGATGGGCAGCCAAGGAATAATAAGACTGATTTAATTAGCAAGGAAAGCAGGATCATGATTTAGATTTTATGGTAAATTACCACCTTGACATGGCTAGTCAACTACTCATTTCATTGAATGCTTTCACTAATTAACTTTTCCACTGCAGAGTGCAACCTAAATAAGCACCACTAAAAGGTGGCCGTAATTTTAAATGATTTATTTATTTATTTGTTAAAAGGTTAAAGCAGTTGTTTGCTTATGTTTTTGTTTCATTACCTCCAATTTCACTTTCACTTATGCAATTGTTATACTTTGTATTATTGTAACACAAACTGCAATTTATCTGACAAACTTTAAAGTCAATGTCTTTAAATTTGAATATTAGAGTGCTTGGTTAAAATATAAATTGTGATTGATCAATCACTGTGTGCTGGTATAACAAACAGGCCTATGCTAAGAACATGGACTATATTAATATTGCCTGGTTTTCTGCCATAGTCACTAGGTGGACAAATAAATTATTCACCTTTGAAGCTAGACAGTACACTACAAGAATGTGTCTTAAAACATTTGGGGTGAGAAATAAGCAATGCAGTAAGGTAACCTTCAGTCATATTTGATCAGCACTGTCTAGTTCAATAGTTTGGCCTAGTTTGACTGGAGATTTGTAAGCATGCAACACCATGCAACAATAACATAACTGACCAAGAATAACCACACAATGATATATTGTGTGTTGAATGACAAATTGAACCTGCTTAAACTCCCTGTAAACATGAAATCCTTGAAAACTCCTCAAACCAATCAAAATGTATTTCCATCCTTCCTTCATTCCCTATTAAAGGTGAAATGGGACTGAAGGGCAAACGCCCTTGAGCACCGTAGGATGCTGTTGTACCGTGTCATGGTCCCTTTAATCACCTTGTACAATTTGATTTAAGGGGGCCAAGGTCGTCAAGTCAAGATGGCATGCTGTCCAAGGTGATAAAGAGGTGGTCTCCCTAACTGTGATTAGCGGTGGAGCTAGATTACTTCAATTAGTGCGTAATCATGTCCGACATTAGAGGTGAACAGCCTGCCGCCTGAACGATTCTGAAATACCATCACCACCGTGTACGAATATCAATGACAGCCATGATCACTTCCCTCATTCTCTCCCCTGGATATTTCATTTTTATCCATCAGGGTATTGCTATCTTTTACAAGAAAAAAAGCAGATGGGATAAGGCGGGAATCCATTTGGGCGTTTACCCCTTCCGGACGGGAATCCATTTTGGACTCAGTATTCAGAAGTGTATATATTATACATAAGTTTTTCAAAAAAAAACTTTGAAGTCCTTGTCAGAATCTAAGTCAAGCCTCAATGGGTAAACTTGTAGTAAACTGAATGTTTCTCAGACTTTCAGAGCATGTTCAGGGTCATGAAAATTGTAATTATATAACAACCACTGCCAATAGGGAATAGTTCTGTTTTTGAGCATTTTCAAATCAGAAGTCGTAAGTAAGTCGTAAGTGCTGCATGATTGTGAAACGCAGCCTGAACAATATTGATTCAATTCACCCACTTGAGTCACATCCCCACACGTTCCCCCGTGCGCCTTATAGTCCGGTGCGCCTTATAGTGCGGAAAATACGGTACATTCTCTAGTTATGGACTAAGTTAGGCTAATTCACATGATGAATATTTTAACTCTTGAGGGTGTAAAAATGAAACCAAATGGACCCGCAAGGGTCCATTTGGTTTCATGTTTACGCTCTCAAAGAGTTACATCTGGTTAACCAGTTGTGCATCATTTAGCCTGGGGACCACTGGTTGAAATCCACTATCATGTATGTGCTGGTCCAGCAACATACAATTAAAAATGCAAAACAATCTACAAAAAATATTTTTGTAGATAGTTATCCCAACCAAATGAAATCACATTATCACCTACAGTAAAAACTGTATGAATAGGCCTTAAATGTCAACCATGCACACAAAAAATGACAAAACACAGTGTGTACTTTTAGTTTCATTATCAAACTGATGTGCATTGTGCACCATTATGGTAGTGTGGCATTGCCAATAGCTGGATAATTGCAATTGGTTTGGGGCAACAGGGAACAGGTTGCCTGAAAGTGAATTGGTAATGCTGGGGACTCACAAATGAGAGACAATTTGAGTGAAGCACTTTCCCCATCTATCCCTACTGGGATTTGGGTCACTGAATGGGAGGTAGAGAGAGTGTGCAAGCATTGATTCTGTATAGCTTTTCGCCTTAAATGTTCCTCCAGTCTCATTCCACTTATTTGGAGTGAATATAGCCAGTAGTGGCAGATCAACTCCCAACAATCAGTGAGGTATGTCTACATGTACTGTACCTGAGTACAGAGTACCGTAGTTTAGACTTATCAACTGGTTTGGGTAGCTGAGCTCCAATGTGAGCTTGTAGATTTTATCATATCGTCATTTTATGCTTTTTTTGGTAAGTAAAACCTAAAACTAATTTACCAATAACATTATACCACTGGAAAGCTTATTTATTTGTGCCCATAAATAAAAAGCAAATCTTTTCTGCCCCAAACACCTAATTCTGCTGTTACAGTACATTAGCATCTTGTTTGATGGGGTATGCGATGTAGATGATTGGAATCTTGAATCTATAAGTACAACAAGGAAGAAGTTGAATTTGTGACATAATGGAACGGCTTACTAACAGTCCTGTCCTGACCTCAACCTGACTGAACACAAACAGGCCTGCTATCTGTGTTAGTGTGACCAAAACCACCATGTAGGCTTAATGACAACAAATCCTGGTTGAGGATTGGAATGCAATTCTACTCTGGTTTGTGACCAGCATGAGAAGGATGCCGTGGCAGGTTGTTTTGGCCGTATAATGTTGTTCCAATTGCTAGTAAGGATCCTGTTTGTTAAATGCATACATTACTAATCTTGCCATTTGCTAATGTCAAGTAATCCATTACTTTAACTCAAACAAAACAAGTTGTATGTTTCTTAATTTCTTTCTATAGACAAAATTGCCCTGAGTAAGGGCTGGCGGTGATATGTAATGGTGACACGTACAAGTGCATACATGCCTTGGATGGCCTCCTACACATTACAATTTGGTCAGGAGAATCGCTGGGCAGGCCTGTCAACTGCTTTTAGAGTCATTCTCTCTCTCTCTCGCGCAACCTCTCTCTCCGTCCCCCCCTTTATTGGTTATCTATCCTCATTTTACCCCCTCCTCCCCCCTTTTCGTATTCAGGGGACGAACACCTCTCACTTCATCTTGGCAATGTCGCTCGCTTTAAATCTCAGACAGATAAGAACAAAATATCTCTTCATCAATGCCAGAAATTCATGATAGGAGTACTTCACCCCTGCAGAACATTTTAAATATGAAATACGGCCTTCTTCTGGTTTCCTTCTGCTGTGTTTATTAACTCCTCAAATCACAGCTGATATCCATCTATAAGCAGACTCGGCCATTTATTAGTAAGCGCTGGTTTCATCTTTCAACCGGCCGCTATGATGTCCCCAAGGGCTCCTGGGCCACACAACATCACCGCAGTTTCCGGCTTCTTTTCCAACAACCCCACTTAGCCACTGTCACTGTGTGGTAGTGTTGTTTTATTTGATTAAAAGTAGCACTACCACAATGTATTGCATATACAGTAGAATATACCTAAAGTACCAAAAAGTATTTACTCAAAAGAAAGTCCATTTTATAAGGGATGACCGTATCTATGAATGAGAAGTAAATTTTAATTACTTCCTTTCAATGAAAACATGATGGTCTATAAGTTCTCATTTCAATCACCTGTTTGATTCCCATCGCTGTTGTCCAAACACACCTACTGATGATTACTATTTCGTTTTTTAGTCTCATTAAACACCATCACATCTCGCACTCTGCATTACACTTGGCATCACACCTCACTTGGTCTGCAACAAAATCCTAAATACTGCAGTGGAAATCAGGAAGGCTACCAAAAAAAAAAGAGTTTGCAGACGGTGTGAAATCTCTGTGCACAGGCATTTGGAGGCCCATCCTTATGAGATGCCAAGTTAAACAGTATACAAACAATGGTAGCGAGGCTTAACGTGTGTCCAGCAAGCAGAAGACAAATGGACAAACGCCCAGGCAATTGTGTGTTCACACCAGGAAATGGTGCTAGCAGGAAATATGTGCATGCTTGTGTGCGTGCGTGCCTACGCATTACTGTCTGTGATGCTAATACAGCTGTTTACACTAAGGTCTCCGAGGCACTTGCCCATCGGGCAAGTGCAAGTCAGGTTCTACTTGCCCTCAGGTCATGGTCACTTGCCCCCCAAAAATATATTGTAAATTTTGCATTTAAGTTTACTTCCTACTTGGGTGCTTTAAACCGGGGGTTTTCAACAGGTGGTCCGGGGACCACCAGTGGTCCCTGAGAGGGTTCCAGGTGGTCCCCAGTTAAGTTGGTTAACCAGATGTAACTCTTGAGAACGTAAAAATGAAACCAAATGGACCCTTGCGGGTCCATTTGGTTTCATTTTTACACTCTCAAGAGTTAAAATTCATCATCTTAATTAGCCCAGGTCTACACAACTAGAGAATTTAGATTAGGTTTTTTATGTGTATGTTAATTTGCCTGTTTTGTTTCCCAAATCCAGCCTGGAATTGTGGACAGCTAGAAAGCAGGGAAAGACACAGAGGCAGAGTGCAATGACTGCCTTCAAGACAAATTTATCTTGTGTTGTGTTATTGCGCACTAAGTTGCACACTTGCCCGATCGGGCAACCAGGTAGCAGTCTTCACTTGCCCCACCATTTTTTTTACTTGCCCCGGGCAAGCGGGCAAGTGTTAGTGTCAAGCCCTGTAATACTATTACAGCTGTCATCTACACCAGACTACTCAAAATACAGGTTTGCATGTGACGTGATTAAAAACGGCAGTGTGGTGGCAGTAAAAAATAAGCATTACATTTGTCATTGCCACATAAAGTAAAAGTTTTCCTGCACTTACAACAATAAGGAGCAATGGCAAATTCAGCAATACAAGGAGTGTGCATGTAGTGTGTGTGTATGTAGTGGGTGTGCATATAACATTAAGTAAAGACATTAAGCATTAACATTAAGTAAAGTAGGTATATAACAAAAATAAATTAGATGCTTGGTATCATACACACATATCAGTACATATATATTCATATACAAACAATAAAATACAATGAGAACAGACATTTTCTGACTGATGTTTTCCGACTAATTATAACTCAAGGGGAGTGTACAAAAACACAACTTAGATTAAATGGAGGTTAGAAGTGACAATGTACAGAACTAGACACGACTGAAATACAATTAGAGGTCATATAAAGGAATGGATTAAATCAAAGAAGGTAAATTAATCCTCCCCCATACATGAGAATAAGGGGAGCATTAAGGGAATTGTAGAGACAGTGGGCTCACTGCTGAAATCTAAAATATCTAAAACCACATAAGGACCCCCACAAAAGTGTTCTAAATCTTTTAAATGTCATTAACATATATTATTTTGCAAAAAAAGGTGAAATATCCCTTTAACATAATGAACATTTTTCGTAATTTGTGTTCAGATAAGTGTTCCTAAGATTATGTGCCAGCTCCTCTACCCCATTTTACTGCTATTGTTAACATAGGCTATAAATTAATACATAAATTAAATTCCTAATAATCAAATATTACGGATCATTTAGTTGCAGGTGCTAAGCATACAGGTGACAAACCTTTACACCAAAGTGTATTAAGTTATGACTATGCTGAAGATGCTTTTGGCATTGGAATGTTAATTTCCAGGAAGGTCAAAAGTACTTCATGAATTAGCCACTGAAGCCCCTTTTCAAATAACACAGGGGTTTTCAAGAGGATTCCAGGTGGTCCCCAGCTAAGTTGTTTAACGAGATGTAACTCTTGAGAACATAAAAATGAAACCAAATGGACCCTGGCGGGTCCATTTGGTTTCATTTTTACACTCTCAAGAGTTAAAATATTCATCATGTGAATTAGTCCTAATCTACACAAATAGAAGATTAATGGTCATGGACAGAAGCAAAGGAAATCTTTAGTTTTGGGGGGGTCTGCGGGGCTAAAATGTCCTCAAATGGTGGTCCGTGGCTCAAATGCTGAATAAATGGTGGTCCCTGGGATGAAAAAGGTTGAAAAAACAGATCCACCAAGCTCAGTATAGTAGATCTGCTGTTTTCTCTACAAATGGATGATTTTTTGTTACATTACTGGAAAATCTTGTACTTGTACATACTTTTTTTTATTTTAGAATACTTGTAGAAGCAAATACTCCAGTACTTTATCTATTTGACCGAGCAACTTTGACGACGGAATATTTAGCAAGGAGTCATTATTAGTCATGACATTGACTGAACACTGGGGTTACGGACTAACGTTTCAATGCCAAGTGCAGAGTCACGTCTCTGATGAAGATGCACTTGGCATCAAAACGTTATACCGGTAGTCACCTCTTAGCACCTTGTAAATATAAAGCCTTTTAAATGTCCGAGATGCTCCGGTGCTTTATTATTGTCAGCTTCTGTGATGCACAGGAGCTGCCTGTAAAAGGTGATAGAGGGAAGTTTTCAGCCAAAAAGCAAACACACCATGGCCTAGATTTTCGTCACCGCTAAACCCCTTATCCCTTAAATTCTTTGCCTTTTTAAACTATATATATAATAAAAAAAAACATTTTTCAATAGTTTAAATGGCCAGTCTACATGCTCACAACATGTCAATAGATTGGCACATTGAACTGTTTCCAAACGTTTTTTTAAAAATAGTAAAAAAGGGATAAGGGGTTTAGCATAAGTGGTTTAGCATGTAACGAAAATGGAGCCCCATGTGTGCACACACGCACACCCACGTCATGGGCCCCACTAAAAGGATTTGTTGACAAAAGTTCTATAACATCTGCAGGGCAAAGTAAGTGCTTGTCTGCAGGGAAACAGCTGCAGCATCAAAGTAGAAGCAACATAGAGGGGGGAAATAAAATAGGATTTTTTTTTTTGTAAAGACAGAAGACGAGGTGCAAGTCTCTTTCCTTTCACCATACTGAAGCCATCAATCTTATCCAAATATTGAGAGATGGCAGGATGGTGCCAGTAGATGTGAGATGAGGTTGCATTATTACTGTATATCAAAATGTTCCAAGATATTGAACATTGATACACTGACAGACTAGCCTCCAAGACTGCATGAAAATTACTGCCATAGAATGTATGGCGCTGCATTGTGTTCTTCACTGTGTGGAGTCGCTAGCAGAGGGGGGAGGGGAGGTGTGACAATAGGTTTGTGAATCAGTAAAACCTATGCCTAAACATAAACCTAACCCACGACCATTATGCCAAACGTTCACGACCATTATGTTATACCAAATGGTAGCGACCACTATGTGAAATGTCAACGACGTTTGCCACGGTCGCAATATGAAGTCACAGAAATTGAAAAATAACAAATTAGTCGCGACCGTTTGGCCGGTTTGTTTTTATGAGAATTACTGCCATAGAATGTATGGCAGTGCATTGTGCTCTGCACTGTGTGGAGTCGCTAGCAGAGGGTTGCGGTGGGTGGGGAGGTTCTCCACATACAGTAGGTTTGTGAATCAATATGAAGTCAACACGGCAGTATCACCTCTCTGATGGTTCCCCTCCTTTTTGTCCAGAAAAGCATGCGCCTCTTTCAGGCTAGAGAGCTGCGCAGTCCCGCCCCCCCCTTGTGACATCGCCCCTGTTCCAGAAACGTATTCCCCATTCATTTTTCTCATAGACTTTTCAAAAATGATTCATATAGACGATTACGCCGTGGACAAAGCCAACTCGGGTCGTGACAAACCATGACGACACACACAATCTTTTGGGACAATCAAATAATTTCTAAGATGAAAAACAAAACAAAAAGGGTTGTATCCTGCAGTTTTCTACTTCTTTCTAATTAGATATTGCATGATAATACTGTGTTTATTGTCATGATTTGTCACAACCCGAGTTGGCTTTGTCCGTGGCAGAATCATATTTTTACTAACCACTTTCAAAAAGTCTATGAGGAAAATGAATGAGGATTCAGTTTCTGGAGCACGGCCAACGTCACAAAAGGGGCGGGACTGCGCAGCTCTATAGGCTCAGACAGACTAACTCACAGGTACCCATAATCATGTCCCGGTACCAACAGCGGGGCCCTTACAACTGGAATAGCAAGTGAACCCGTTATGTGTACGCTACATTTGGTCACATGGGGTTTGTTTATGGTTATGTCCGAGCCAGATTGGCAAGGCCGTGGTTCCTTTGCCCTTCCGCCTGTCCGCCCGTGTCTGCCTGGCCATTAGCCCATTTTAATATACCCGTAGGATAGATCATCATTTGGGGTCAGAGAGATATAACTTTGTATCAAATTATGGGGGTCCATGGCCCAATGCATATAAAACTGGGGCTCCTTGGAATATAAAAAGGTTGAAAAATCAGTGTCCTAGACGGCTCTATTCTCCTCCTGCTGTCCCTTGCCTGTCTTTCTCACAGACGCCTGGATCTGGCTATATTTGTACTTCCGTCTGCCCTACTGTACTTTCCATCCTCTTCTCCTCCACCTACCACCCCTAATACTGAGTTTTTTGTGTGCCATCTTGATTATAGGCTGGAGGATTATGACTCAATGTTTATTGGTGTTTGTCCATGCACCACCCTACATTAATCGTCCCTTCCTCTAATCCAGCAGCTCTTTTATCTTCCCACATGAAGTTAATCCTCAAATCCAACATTACTACACACAGTCACTTCTCCAGCCGACTTGATGAGTGAGCCATCGATCGGGTTCGACAGGTCGACAGATCAGCCGCGTGAGAGGGTGGCCAAATTTTATATCATCACTTTTAGGAAGAGAAGAACAAAATGAAAGAGAGACTGCATCCATTTGCGACTGCGGCATAAGTCGCGATGGGTGGTAAAACGGTCACGACCGGATTAAATTAGTGGCGACCAGTGAAAACGCTCATCCGCTTTACCAACGTTTACCAACCATTCCTCACCAGTCGCAAATAAACCCTAACACCTAACCCCAATAAATAAATTAGTCATGCAATACATAAATTAGTCACAACCGTTTGGCCACCAAATGGACGTATTCCGGTCGCAATTTGATTTTGCCCCTCCTGAAATGAAAATCGAGGAATTAACGCAGTGTACTCCATGCAGCAACCCCCCCCCCCCCACACAACCACACACACACAGTATGAACCGTATGAGGTGACTGATACTGACTGAAATTCTATGCCAAGTTTGTCTTTGTTTTCACTCTGTACACTATCCAGAGTCTCTGACAAGCAATCATATTTGACCTGGTATAAATCCAGTTCGTGTATAGCTACCCATCCCTCAGGATAATGCTGCGGCTCCTCAACATCATGTAGGATCAAGTCAGCTCTGGACAACTTCGGTGAGTGATATTTAATTCAGACTGAAGAGTTCTTTAGTGGCATTACAGGGATGTTCTATGCTATGAATAGACCAACACAAACTTTACTTGAACCCGTGGCTAAGATCCCAAATATCTCAGCTATTGCCAAGCATTTATTTTTTCCAAACCTCAGGCAAAGTCGTGACAGAGCTATTCTGTGACATTGTGACTCATGCGTTTCATAACCCAAAAAAAGGAAAAGAAAATGAAAGAAAGAGACAATACAGATGCCATTTCCATCATGTACCTCCGTTCCGTTAGTTACGGTACCGTAGTTTGGCATGGATTGCCCACTGCGGGAAGGTGATCATCTCACTTGATTAACAAACTCGTAAGGATGAGCATCTGTTAGCAATTAACCCTCTGCCCTGCATTTGTGCCCCTGGACCAGCATGCACTGGGAGAGCTGGGCTGAGCTCCAGTTCTCTTGAATACAGGTCTGTTATGTCCCAGTACATTTATCACTGCTGCTGGGAGGAAATCTAATGTTTACAACACTGCAATGCGACGCTGTGGCTGAATGCAGGACACAAGTTCAGAGGTTGGCTTCACAACAGAATGAAACCAAGCAGAAGCCGGAGGTTAAGGTCAGAGGATACAGCAAGCGAGTAACTGTATGCTCCCCGTTTCACATAAATAACCCATAACTCAGTAAATGGATGAAACGCTGCTACAGTATGTGTCGGTGAAGGGAATTGCTTCACTGTGAATTGTAGAGCGAGTTTGGATGCTTTTTTTTTTATCACAGATAAAGACGTCCAGGATGAGGTCCCTGACCGCTTCTCTCAACACCACGAGGTCCCAAAGGTCCTCAAACCAGAGGCTCTTCGTTGTTCTACAAATAAAAAATATATAAAGCAGCATTTTGTGTTTGTTTGGTGGCCCTAAAGCCTTGCCATGGTGGCCCACACCGTAAATAGGCAATCTAAAAGCTCGTAATGTGACACTTGATGCGACACATTGTGAGCCTGTACTGTAGTTCTACTGTTTCCTGACACTGGCGCACAACAAGGTAGAGATCTGCTTTAAGCCATGAAGCAGTCTTCCTCATACCACTATCTGAATTACATTTAAACTATCTTTAAAGGTAGGGTAAGTGATTTGAAATTCATGGTGTAGTACCAGCCTGGTGCACTAGGGGCGCCCAACAGTAGCTACACTATGTGAACCTGCTGCTCGATCCTGATTGGAGGAGAATTCACCCACCACCTGGGGAACTTTTATTAGCTCCTCTGCTAACGTGGGGGAGGGGGAAACTCCATATATGGTTTCCACACCTTATAATAGAGCATTTTAACAGAAAAAAATATATTTTTTGGGTGATATCTGACAAAAGTGAAATCACTTCCCCTACCTTTAAACAAATGTCTCACTCTCAGTGCCTGGTCCATGTTGATTTTTTTGTGTTTCCCCTCCTGCTTTTAATTTCTCATGCTTATTTTTTAAATGCAATTTCAATGTACGAGTATGTATGAGTATGTATTTCTTCTTTTATGTAGGCTTACTGTTATTGTTCTCTGTTGCATGTGCTTTGGTAAATGATAAATGGTGCATTTGGGCGGCTGTGGCTCAGGAGGTAGAGCAGGTCGTCCAATGACCCATGGGTCGGCGGTTCGAATCCCGGCTCCTCCTGTCTACGTGTCGAAGTGTCCTTGGGCAAGACACTGAACCCCAAGTTGCCTCCAATGAGTTGGTCAGTGTGAGCTGGCCACCATTGGTGTGTGAATGTGGGAAGTAGGGACGCTGGCGTCGACTGTTCGCCGCTCTACTTCCCAATGTATGAATGAATGGACCATTGTAAAGCGCTTTGAGCACTTGGAAAAGCGCTATAAAAATGCAATCCATTATTATTATAAATGGTGCATTTATATAGTGCCTTTATACAAGGCTCTTTACATACTCTTTCCATTCACCCATTCACTCACACTTTCAAACACTAATGGCACAACCAGCACAGGAGCAATTTGGGATTAAGTGTCTTGCTCAATGACACATCGACCTGGTTCGAAGCCCTTGACAGCCCTTGACAGACCTGTCGTGAAGCATATTCACACTATTGTCTCAAAAATAAATCCATTAATCTATAAAGATAGTCATAATACTGGAGCTTTGTGTAATTATGATAAAAGTTAAGTGAACGCTGCCTTGCTAAGCCAATGCAAATTTCAGTGCAATGTTACATGAGAGGGTGATGAGGTCAGTAAAGAGGCGGGAGCAGATTGGTGCAAGTATCACTTTAGTGCCAATAATCACGCTAAAGCCACCCTTGAGTATAAAATTGAGTTTGTATAAAAGCCAAAAACATATTCATATTGTGAGCATTTGGCTCTCAAAATAACCTTTTGTATCCATTATCCTGTAAGTATGAACGTATGGGGTTATAGAGAAAACATGTTCCTGTTTACTCCAGTCCAGTCCCACTCAAAGGGCTGGAGGTTAGACACCTTTCACAAACACAGATAAAACTTTTAATTTTTTAAACTGTTAATTCAATAGAAAAATACTTTTCTTGAACCAACAATGAGAGCTTGAGACCATACGCACATAACACCCCTCTGTCTTTCATAGGCAGGTTAAAATGTTCTTTCTTAGTTCTTAGTATAAGATTCTGTTTGCTCAGTACAGCTGAAATGTATATTTTGATTTGTTTTCATTTATGAACAACTTGTGCTGTCATGCTTGTTTAAGCATGCCCATTTCAACTAACCTGTTTTATATTCTGTGTTAATTGAACATCCACCTGGGTTGATTATACTATACTGTAGATCATGTCAAAGACATCCAAATTGATAATTTATTCGGCCGTAGACCTCCATTCGAACAGAATTCCTGCCCTTAAGAGATGATTTTTGTTATTCGATTAGATTTAGTTGCAGTGGAGGGCATGAAAGCTATCATTGTATTAGTCAATACATTTCATTGGGCTATCTTCTAGCTGGGGAAATAAAACTGGAATTAAACAGAATTCCTCATTTTGCTGGCTCTGCCTGTGGAAACACCTCAAGGACACCACACTTTGAGAAGCACTATAGTCTACACAATACATCGCAAACTATGCTTATTATTTCTCAAGCTCAAAATCAGCAAATGGGTTATCATTCCCCCCAAATAATCAAAATAAGTACCAAAAAGGACCAGGGGCTTTCAAATTTCCCTTTATTGGATTAATGCAAATAAGGGTCAAAGTCTGGTTGTGTGGGTAATAGAACAGCTTCCAGCAGTATTGGTAATCATTTCAGGAATATTGAAACACCTCCAGTTACACTACAGGTAATCACAGGGCTTCCTCCAACTCATTTCCAAACCCCAATATGTTTTTCTTTCCCCTTCCTGCTATTTACAAGCAGCATTATGCAGACTATGGTAAATATTAAATAGAAGACATTCCTCATTTGTCTGACACTGCTCTATATGCGTCTGTTAGTCACAATCCCATATTTTCAATTACACTCATTCTTTCTGGAAGTAAATATAACCACTAACAGATGGCCAATTTGAAGAACATAACATTTCTCATGAACCTTGTTGCTGTGATATAATGAGAGACAAATAGAATTAAAAAGCAATTTTGCTACAATATAAAATTACCTCTTTCGTACAACATACAGTACAACACATGGGAAGGGGGGGAAAACAACAGCAACTGACAATAAATCATATCATTCTGGTTTGGCCTTGTCTGATTAACTTTGTCCTTAGCTGGAGCCACCTCAAACACCATGACTAATGAAGGATTACGAGAATCACTGAGGAGTGCAAAAGAAGGTGAAATGAATATGTTGCAGTTAATTCAAATATATGTAAATAAGAAATGTAAATACGGCTAAGAATAAGGTTTTTTGAAACCTTTCCAGTCCATTTGCTCTGTTGAAAGCTACTAATGAATATTAAGTATGTGTGTACGCTCTCAGTCTCTATTGTTACAAGAGATGAGCTTCCTGCAATGACACCGCCAAGATTGGCTTGCTCCATTAATTGGTGCAAACAAAAGCTATTCATCAATGTTTTTTATGAAACTATCAGGTGAGGTGCCAGATGGGAATTAGAAACAGTGAACACAATGTACAATGTATTCTCTTATCAATGTAATATCATAATGCAATACTATAACAAGATGCGCACAGACAATAAGTCACTTCAGGTCATAAGCAGCACAACAAAAGAGTCAGCAAAGAATAAGCGTACTTGTACTTCAATAAATTGACATTGTCTAACACATCAATACATTGTCTGCCAAAAACGTCATATACATGTAAGCACTAAAACTTTGTAATACATTAGGGACTCGATTTTCGCTCCAGCAGTAACGTTACGCGAAACCCGCAACGAATTCCCTTATTGGTATTTTCGTCACCTTTCCTCTTCCCTTAGCCACTATTCTTTATGCCGACACCTTTATTTGTGACTGGAGGTGTGGTCATAGGCGCGCAGTCCCTTAAGTTGCTAATTTCGTCAAATAGATTTGGGAACTAGATAACGCGATTTCAAAGCACCCGCTAACCCATATGAGAAGGCAGAGCCACGTGCGCACGGTGCGGGCATCTGTGCGCCTTGGAGATGTCCACGACTCCACGTGGAAAGGCGCCAGTTCAATTCATCTCCTTATTTCTGGATTGTCCTATAAACAGCTGTAGATTGCCTGCTGTCGGTCACTTTCCTGTGTTTAGGTAATGTACAGTATATAATATAATTAAATACGTTAATTAACTTGTGACGCAATGCTGTAAATTGCAAAAAAGTCGGGATTTTTCGGCAAAAACAGACGTCTTTTTGATCATTCATTTCTCGGTCAATTCTGGACCATTTTAGAGAGAGGTCTTTGCCCGTCACGCTGCATTTTGAAATGTAAAAAATGGTCCAGAATTGACCGAGAAATGAATGATCAAAAAGACGTCTGTTCTTGCCACGAATTCCCGACTTTTTTTTTTGCAATTTACTTCATAACATTTCGCAGACTTGGGATAAATGCACGCCACATACAGCAAAAAAACATGGAACATGTTTTTTCAACATAACATGTTGAATGGTAAGAAATGATTGAGAATTGACCGAGCTATAATTGTTTGAAAATGAGAGCTATAATCTTTGAGAATAGGCTACTCATGCATGTGTCTGTCTGAGTAGGCAGTATAGCAGTAGGGATAAGGGAAATAGATATGGGATGAATTAAAGGGAATGGCAAGACCAACACGGATTGGATGAAAGCTAAAAACGCCCAAACCACACCTATGCATAATGTAACGGGTATAGGAGGTGTTTAAGGGAGATGGCATGGTAACGAAATTACCAACTTTAGTGTGGGAACGCCTCTTCCCCAATGCTAAGTGCGTTAATTGCGTGTAAGGGCTAATGTAACCAAAATCGAGCCCTAGGTATCCTATATAATTTACTGTAGCAAGTACTGTGGGTTGGTATGTAATACAAGTGCTATGGGCCGAGATGGAGTCTGAAGAGGTGTGTTTTCAGACTGTGGCGGAAGATAGTTAGTGAGTCTGTGGTTCTGATTGCAGTGGGAAGTGCTTTCCATAGTTTTGGAGCCAGGAGGGAGAAGAGCTTGGGGCACGTGGAGCGTTCTCCAGGCATTTTTAGTGGAGGTACTTCCAGCTTCCCAGTGTCGGCTGATCAGAGTGCACGGAAGGGTTTGAAGGGTTTTATGAGGCCAGTGAGATATGGTGGAGTCAAACCTTTGGTTGAATGCAAGCGTGAGAGTTTTGAACCCTGGGCAGGCAGCGACGGGAAGCCAGTGAAGGGTACCGAGAAGCAGAGTGACATGTGAGAATTTTGGCTGGTTAAAGACCAGGTGGGCCGCGGCATTTTTGATCAATTGGAGGGGCTGAAGTGCACATGCCGGTAAACCAGTAAGGAGGGAGTTACAGTAGTGTTAGTAATGAGAGAGTCAGACTGGCGGTGTGTCACAATAGCAGGCTTCAGAATGTCAGTGTGCAATACCAAAGACAGGATTTTACGTTCAATGGTCTTTTCAGTGGTTTACGATAGATGGTGCTCTTCGCCAACAAACGTTGCTAAGCAACGGATATGTACAGAAATGAACCTGAAATTAAAACTTTCCATCTGCCTACAAACCTTTATTCAACTACAGAACCAATGCAGTTATAAAATAGGTATAGGTATAGTTACTAGGGTTGGGACTCGGACCCGGGTCCATTTCAGACCCGGGCCTGAGATTGCGGGTCCCGACCCGGTTCCATCATTTTTTTATGAACGGGTCCCTTGACGAGTCCCATCAATCAAAATTTCGCTCCGCTGTGTAATGAAGCGCATGCACGATGTTGTTGAGTGCAGCGCAGGACCAGCAGCAACAGCAGCAACAGCAGCAACAGCAGCAGCAGCAAACAGCAACGGACCACAATATAAGGAGCAGACGAACATTATTTTCAAACTCCTCTACCATTTTGCCAACGCGACAAGGACAAGACGTGTGTGTGTGTGTGTGTGTGTGTGTGTGTGTGTGTGTGTGTGTGTGTGTGTGTGTGTGTGTGTGTGTGTGTGTGTGTGTGTGTGTGTGTGTGTGTGTGTGTGTGTGTGTGTGTGTGTGTGTGTGTGTGTGTGTGTGTGTGTGTGTGTGTGTGTGTGTGTGTGTGTGTGTGTGTGTGTGTGTGTGTGTGTGTGTGTGTGTGTGTACTACACGCACGCTGTAGTAGCGCGTCAATGTTCTAATCTACAACATCACCTGCTTTAATCTCTTCCACCCAAAACTAAAAGTATTCTTACTGGAAAGTTGACTGTAGTCTGTGTTGCAGTCTCTGATGCCCTCCGTGCGTTTGTCACGTAAAAAAGGTCCAGTAAATCCTCAATTCCCCAACAAGAGTTACAGTATTCCATGGTAGCAGGTCCAAAACACGTGCGATAAAGGATAACATTTAAATAACTTTAGAGGGGCTAAATACACGACGGCATGAACAACAGCCTAGACTAAAAGCGTATAGGGATTCTCAGCAATAGCCATCTAATGTCGGAGTTGCGACATTGAGGGGTCAGAAACTGGGCGCCTGGGCGCTGTTCATGCAGCCTGAATAGGGACAAACTGCCCCCGTGCTCAATAGGAGTCTATGTAGAGCAGCCGCCATTAGACCTTTCCATGGAAGTGAACGGAGATGTTGTAACTCTGTTTATACTCTACTGGTCCGGAATGGGGTATTTTTCTGCCTTGACAACGCAAGGCATAGGCTACATTATGCATGGCTCTGCTTACCCACTGACCCATGAATAAGAGCATGCTGTGCCTGACACAAACTGCATCAAGACTTATTACTAGTACACTAGTTAAGATTATTAATATTTGAAAATAATGTGTCTGTGAGACATAAACAAAAGAGGGGAAAAATAATGTACCTTAACTATACCAATGCCTAGTATTGCCTACTAGTGCAGTAGTGCCCTCATGCCTATTTTAACTATAAAGTACATTTTTTCTGCCAATAAAGTGGCTTTTGTTATTGTTTTTTTTTCTTTCTTTTTGTATTTATATAATAGTATGAAGTAGTGTAAAGTATGTCACAAAAAAAGGATATATATATATATATATATATATATATATATATATATATATATATATATATATATATATATATATATATATATATATATATATATATATATATATATATATATATATATATATATATATATTAGGACCCGTTAAGGGACCCGTCTGGACCCGGAATCGATAAGAGGGACTCGGTAAGGACCCGGACTCGATAAAATCCTAGCGAGTCCCAACCCTAATAGTTACTGTGTATACTGCATGTACAAGCACCCATGTTGTGAGCTTGGAGAACTGCTATTGTTGCTGAATGTTCACCTACAGTATGGGTCATGACATATACAGAAGGGTAGCCTGGTCTAGCCCTCAATGATTTTGGCCTTGGGGGGCGGGGGTGTCGTGGGATCCACACGGCGGAAGTGCTGCGCTCTGATTTGATCTCACTAACGTGTCGTCATCTCCGGCCCCTCCCACGCCCGTCCACTGCTGTTCTACGTCACATCATTTAAAGCGACGCCCACCCCGGAAGGTTGACACGCCCCTCAAGGCCACTTTCCAACGCGCGTTAGTCCAGGCTTTCCGTTTTCGCGCAAGGCGGACGAAAATGAAAGCCTGGGTGTCGAGACTAACAGAAGGGTAACAATAGGGTTAAAAGAATGTGTTTAAAGGAAGTTAGAATTTTAGAAATGTGTTATTAATATATAGCTTAAAAATGGGGATGCCGTCACCATTTCCGTGAGGAAATTATTTGTTTTGCCTGGTAGCATACAAGCCTATTTTGAATGACGAGCAATGCTCCTGTTCCAGCGTTCTGTCCAAACTCTTACAGTGTATTCATTCCCGCAATTCAGCCAGATACACCATTATCCTTTTTATCTGTGGCAAATCAATACTTACCGCAGGTGCTTTGGGACACAGTAGTGCTTCTGAAACATCACTTTTCAAGTTGATGCGTGTGGCTGGCAGAGCAGAAATCTGTGGTAGAAATCTGTGCCTGCTTGTGTCTCCAGCTGTGGCTCCCCGGTGTAGAAGCTTTTAGGTTTTCTGAGTCATTGTCAGCGGGCGGTTTAAGGAATGAGCAGAATCACTGGCAAATGTCTTAAGTCATATTATTAAGTGTGAAAGTTTATCTGCAGGCCCTTCAGCCCTCTCCCCAATCTAACATTCAATTTTCACATCACTCCATTCTTCTCATCATGAATGACTTTCCTAAGGCGTCGCCCAATGTCATGCGGTGTAATTACTAAAAGTGCCTTTAATGGAGGTTAGTGAGGTTAGATCAAGCCATTAATCTAATTGTGTGCCATTAAAATATCATAAATCATTATTATACATGTTTACTTTTCTTTGCATTTAACAGAGCAGTAATATCTTTACCTGCTTCATGTAATCATCAGTCTATGAATATTGATGGGACATATCTCTAGGCACTTCATCTAAAATGACTCAAGACGTGCCTCCGGCTCAGACGGATCTACACAAAAACACAGCATACTCATTAAAGACCAATTGTATAATAATGTGCATCTGTCTGGAGAAATTATGCTAAAAGTGGGATGTGGTATTCAGCATCATGCTTGCTACTTACTGTGTTTTTATGTGTCACCTAATGTTAGACTCAAGGGTGGGGTTAATAATTTATTCATTTTCAATATGAGTACTTAACAGGGGACTATTTATTGACAATTCATTGCTTTTATTTCAGGTGCTCCATTGCGAATTTGAAATTAATGTACACACGCACACACACACGCAATCATTTTTAAGCATTTACAAGAGAGGATGTTTTCAAAGAGGTGGGGTCTGTGGGCCACCAGGGGGCGTTTAGGGGTTCCATAGGGTTCCCACGAAATAGAATATACAGTAGCATTAGCAGCAGTTTAACAACTTGTACATCAGCGATGTGAAAATAGACTACAAGCTCACAATGCTTCCTTACTTTTACACACTTGGACCATTTTTTTGCATGATTTTAACAACACAAATCTTGTATGAGCTCCCAAGTACAAAAGCTTTAGTCTGTGCTGCAGGACCCAAAACTAAATTTCGGTTTGAAAACTACTGCATAGCAGCACTTTCGGATAAGGCTCTTCGCACATGAAGTGTTTCTCTTTTTTTTTGCCCTAACTGCAAATTTCATCAAGTTTATGGAATAGTTTGTTGGGGAAATAAAAGTGTTGAAAGCACAACCTTCAACAACTCCCCAATGTGCTGAAGGTGAATTACAAGGACTTTGGTACAAGGCATACGATCACAGGTGACACCCAGGATATGCTGTAGGCATGCAATGTTCAGGGAGCATGGCAGGTATAGAGGTACAAGTACAATGAAACAGTAAATTGCAAGGCATACTGTATACAGTGCATTAAGACATTTAGATAACACTACAAAAGTCAGTGTTATTGATGGAGTAGACAAGCATAAGATGTTTTTGTGCATGCTGTGTGTTAGGGAGGAGTTAAGTACCCTGGAATTTGACATGCATGAAAAGTACAGTGGATACTAGAGTAATTAAGAAGCAGTTCAAATAACACATTACATTATTACACATACTGCAGTCAGTGTAAATGAATCTGACTTGCCTCAATGCAAAATATTTCATCGATACATTGTCTACATAGAGAAGATTTAGCCTGGGCCAACATCAAAAACAACAAGATCCTCCACCAAGAAACAATAAAATGCAAATGTACAGTGGACAGGCAATGTTTTCGCATTACTTTGCTATAAACAAACTAGAGCTACTCTAGGCTGGATGTTGTTCACTCCAAAGCCAGTGATTTATAAATGTCCAGAGACAGTGGGACGAGTGTGGGTAACTGAGATCAGACCAGAGCTCGATCAAAGAAACAGAAAGAAACAGACAGACAGAAAAGGGACAGACAGAGAGGGAGGGAGGAAGACAGAGCCTATTATACCATGCAGGAACTTGTGCAATGCTTTGTACCAAAACCTGAACACTCTGACCGAAACACAATGACCCTGACAACGCCAGACAAGGTTAATATAAAACAATGAACATCTATTTGACACCGTTTTAAGCAGTACCATTTAAAACCTGATAATAGTCATGCCACTTTCAATAGTGTCCATGTTATTTTTTTTTTATCCCCACACGATTTTGCAACCATTTTTATCACCTAGTGCCAATTTGTAACGTGATCCTTGGCTCTACACATCCTCAACCAACTGGGCTCATGCTTCTTTCAATGCATGAGGAGTCGTGCTGCCTTCTTTTCACTCGACAGGTTGGACATGATCTACCCTAGGGAACACGGGAGAACATGCAAACTCCACAAAGAAAGGCCCTTTTGCCAACCCCACCTCGGGTATGGGCACTGATGAAGCGGAGGAGGGGACACGCCGCCAGCACCCTAGCGAGAATTGAACCCAGGACCTTCACAGTGTTTGTGCCATGGAGGCACTAGCCACTGTGCCACCGAGCCCTTTGAATAGTGTCCCTGTTACAGCATGTCAATGAAGTAACCTATACAAAATGTTTCATAACCAAACATGACCAAAGCAAGAGTTCTTTACAATATAGATGGATTTAACTGCTCCATTTTTGACATTCAGTCAACCACACAGCTTGCACAGCAAAATGCTGAGTCACGAGTTTACACATTGTATTATGACACACACACACACACACACACACACACACACACACACACACACACACACACACACACACACACACACACACACACACACACACACACACACACACACACACACACACACACACACACACACACACACACACACACGTGTCTAGCAACAATGTCACCAACGGATTATATAATGTTAAATGGTGCATTTTATAGCACCTTTCTCCGACGCACAATGTGCATTACCTTGACCCATTCACACAGGCATTCACACACAGAGGGAATTATGCAAGTCCCCATTCTACTCTGTACAGGAACCTTCTAGCTCAACGATGGCCTCGTCCTCTCTACTTTGCAATAGTGAAGTGCCGTTAGTTATTATAACTACCGTATTTTACAATCACTACTACCAATACTAAGTATAATTATAAATAATAATCATTATAATAACGATGATTATTACCCTAATTATTATTATTAGTAGTAGTAGTAATCATAATTCATAAGTACTTTCTTAACCTGACTTGACCAGCTGGGGGCAGCAGTGCATTCCTTCTTTGGCTCCCATCTGGAGACTCTCGGGCAGAGTTGATTCATTCCGGTCAAAATCTGGTCGGAGCGATATGTGGCCGTACGTAGCCACTAGTAGAGAGGGGACCAACGTGAGACTGGTGACAAATTGAAGCTGTGCCACAGTTCAAATGTAAACAACAGCCATAAAGACTACAACTTGAAATTAATACAGAGATTTGCCCTGCATCATTTTTGCTTGAGAATGCCCAGATCAAGGAGCTCATGAAGTCAATACTACCACAATCTGGCAGGGTCAGTTAACAAGTACTGTACTAGGTTCCCAGAAATCTGGGCTCACACTTCACACCAAATCCTGAGCAGGGCTTAGACTGAAAACCTTATCTGAAACTGAGCCATGACATATGGAAACAAATACGCTACAGAGCCTGTTAAATATATTTATGGCATGGCCCAATTTGTTCCTGTAGTCGAAAAGAGCTATATTGGTCTCCAAGCAACTCCAGGCAGCATGTTGGTGCATTTGGGGTCGTGATCAAGAGCACTTTTAGATATAAATAAATGACTCGGGTTAATCTTTTTTTTTTTTTTTTTTTTTTTTTACAAAATGGCTCAGATGTAACAGTATGAACAGACTTTTTTATTGCCAAGCGTTGCAAGGCCACTTATCCAGCCAGGGGAGTATTTCAGCATTATCATGTTATTATGGTGTTTTATGGTAGCCCAGATTCCCTCACTTATCAGTGGAGGTACTCTCACTTAGCTACTGCATCGAACCATTACATTTACTGGCTGGAGTTGTATTTTCCACACAGCTATTTGTTTTATTGTTATGGCAGGGCAGCCTCCTCCATACAGCTGAACAAAATGGCATAAAATGTGATTACAATGGCTTTCATTGCCTTGAGAAAAAGTAGAAGGAAAAAAAGGCTTTTGACTTTTAGTTGCTTGACTTTACTGAAGTTGTCCAGCCAGATCCAGAACAGCCTGCATCCTGCTGGGAGTGAGCATTTCTTACAAAATATAGTTTCTCCCATCCAGTCCGCAAGGACAACATGATTGAGTGACTTGCTTTATACTGCTTGCAAGGTGAAAACCATCTTAACTCTAACTCTTTGTGGTGTGTGTGTGTGTGTGTGTGTGTGTGTGTGTGTGTGTGTGTGTGTGTGTGTGTGTGTGTGTGTGTGTGTGTGTGTGTGTGTGTGTGTGTGTGTGTGTGTGTGTGTGTGTGTGAGAGAGAGAGAGAGAGAGAGAGAGAGAGAGAGAGAGAGAGAGAGAGAGAGAGAGAGAGAGAGAGAGAGAGAGAGAGAGGTGGGGTTGGATGTGAGGGAAGACTAGATAAATGAATTTATTTAATTTATTTCATTTATTTCATTTTATTATACTACCGATAACCGCCTAAAGCATGACTTCGCATACCTTTTGAATTTCAATAAGTCTCTGACCTGTAATATGTGCACTCTCAAAAGACCTCTAAGGGTCTGAACCGCCACCCCCTGGCCACAAGGTAGGACTAGTAGGATTATAGTAGATAATAAAAAAAAAAAATCACTATATTTTGTAAACAAGCACTGTGCATATTTAGCCCCGTGTGTGACTGCCCCCAACTCCATGTCAAAAAATGTCACTAAAATCCCTAAAACTAAAGAAACAAGCAATTATTATTATTTGCAATAGTAGCAGTAGTATCCTTTATTAATGTATTATTTGTATTATTATTTGTATTATTAATGTATTATTTGTTTGCTGTTTGTTTGCATTTACTGGAAAGGCCAGTTGTTATACAGACTGGTAGAAGTGCACATTCCTTGATCCTGGAATATAGGCTACTATGCTGCTAGCACTGTGTGGTGGAGGTGGTGCATGAACATCGGATTTCAGATCATGAAGCAACAACACACTAGCCATGTTGTGCGGTGGTGGATGCAGTAATGTGACGTGTGTGTTAATCTGTCAGTACGTTAAATAACACATACTGCGAGGCGGTGGTGGCAAAGATCATGAATCAACACTATCGGTTTATAAAGTAAACATGTGAAATGACGTGTGTACAAGTGAAGTGGTGGTGAATAAACCATGTGAAAAGACAGTAGCATTAAGTCTTACAGCATATTTTAACAGCATACCATTATAGCATGACAAGCTTCCTCCCGTTTTTACATACAAACTGCAAACTGTGGTCGCAATAGCAACCTAAAAACATGAAACTTGGTTGAAAAAAAAAAATTTTTTCATGTGATTCGCTCTTTGTCTTAGCTACGGCTCAACGGTGGGGCATTTGTGTCGGCTAACAAACAAATGAAAGACACGTTTTAGAGTGTTCATGGATAGGATCCTAGCAGCCTGAGTATTTATACAATTAGATTTAAAGCAGTACATGTACTGTAAGTGTACAATGACACACTGTCAATGGGCTAAAATGTTAAACAGATAACAATTGTTTGTCTTTGTTATTATGGGTATAAAGTATCTGGAAGCAAATCTGGCATTGTGTCTTGAATCTCATAAACATACTATATGCTGTTCCAATGCTTTATTGCCAACTGTCAACTTATGCATTTACAGTGCAGGTAGATTTGACTGAGGCCAGCCACAGTAGTTGATGCCTCCACCATTATGTCAATAGTCATATTATTTTCACAGCCATCTGTGATTATAATTCACCCTTTCGAAAAAGCCTGATAGAAAATACGACAAAGTAAAGTAAAAAAGATTGTGGAGGGTTTAGCTTTCAGTGGATAAATGGAGGGTAGAGACAAACTAATAATTGCACGGCCTTGGTGAGATCCGTGTCGGTGCCGGCTTGATTTAAAGGCTGCAATCAGTCACACACACACACACACACACACACGCACGCGCACACGCACACACACACACACACGCACACGCACGCGCACACGCACACGCACACGCACACGCACACGCACGCGCACGCGCACGCATGCACACACAGTTCGCCAGCAGCGAGAGAAAGTATTTTTCAAACACCTGTCTGTGTCGTCGGATGAAAAGCACATCAATCTGAATCCCCCATATGGAAGGGGCGAGAACAGAGAATAATCTCACTTTTAAGTTACACCTTTAATTTTGCTGTGAGAGAAGATGGAATTTGATTGCTGAAAAGAAGAAAGTTGCTCAGCCTTGCTAGGACTATTTTTTCCATCATGTTTACAAAAAGAATATGCCCTTCCACGATGAACAAGAGCCTCCATAGGTGGCTCCATAAGTGCCTCCATATTTGTGAAGAACTAATTCTAAAACCAAACCTGAACAACATATTTTGTGTACAGCGCACACCAAGAGAACAGGGGATGGGGCATCGGGTGCAACAGGGATCTTTTCAAACCTCCATTTTTAGAAAATACAGAGTTGGGGGAACTTTTTTTAATCACGTCCAGTCCACACAACATCTTTAAGGTATATTAATGACATATTAAAATGTTGAAAATGGGTGGAGTTCCCCTTTAAATCCCACCAGACACCACAGCTCTGCGTGCGTGTCGACCACTGACTGCTGTTCATGTGACACAAGAGAGACTCGTCTGTTAACAGTTAACACACAGGAGTAAGATGGATAGAGACCGATCGTACTTGGTGAGAATTAAGGTGGAAATGGCACAGTGTAAAAAAAATACTGTGTAAAGGTGCATACAATATTATCAGTATAACAATTTTCTTCACATAGCACAAGTAAAAATTCACATACAGAATGTGTTATCCTGCAGGATTTCTGTTATCATATAGTCCTGTCATAGTATTTGAATGTATACTGTGTATACTATCCTGTAATTCTTCATCATCAACAACTTAAGCCCTGTTTTACAGTAAGGCTATTATAAAATAGCTGATCTCAAAGCTCAAAAGACGATCTAGTAAAAAAAAAGTTTCATACATTTGTAATTAATAATTACAAAGACCGAGAAAGAGAGAGTTAGTTGCTGTGACAGGAGAATGGCAGATTCAACACAACCACCCTAAAGAACAATCATTGTGTGTATTCTTGCATAAGAATACACAGAGCGCTATACAGTAGTTGTGCATAGGATTTGCAGAGGACAAGAAAGAGAATCGTCTATAACAGGTGCAGCCAGGCTCTAGTCACATGGCAGCTAAATGTGTCCTTAATGCATCACATATTCAGCCCCACTGTCCTGTCTGGGCCCAGAACATGCTACACCCTCACTTTTCTGTCCTGTCTGGGCCCAGATCACGCCCCATGCTTTCATCACAACAACACTGTGCTCGCCTCGCGGCACTCTCTGCCTGTGCTGCTGAACTATAATTACCTCCTGCAGACTCTGCACTCTGAGCAATCAACTGCAAGTTAACGGCTGCATGGCAAGTTTACAGCGGACATAAAGAGTGACTGATATTATTTTGTGCAAGCTATACGATTGGCTACCTTAAGAATTGAAGTGAAAGACAATTAAGTACCATATGAGTGAAAATTACAAGAGACTCTGCGGTCGCAAACTCTGTCAGCACGGTTTCATGTGGCCAGCCTGTGATTTCAGCAATATGTAGCCTGATCAGAGCAATGGGCAACAAATCCCTAGATTTATCACGGTCGTTTTCCCACTGTTACATGCAACTAAAAAGGAGTGAGCCTGCATCTCTCTTCCCTTACAATCTACTAATAGTTGCACATGCAGTAGGCACTGCAAAATAGGACATGATTATACCATCTCAATCAAAATATGTCTTGGATATTTGCTTTTTAAATGACCAATTTGAGTTCAGAGGAGTACTGTTCCTTTTAGACTGACGCATTGTAACTATTCTTTAATCAAATGTGTGCAGTCAGAATAAGCCACCATGAGTTGTCTTTTATTTGAATAGCAGCCTATTCAATAGCTAATCAAATATATATTTTAATAATTGTAGATTTTTATAACTGTAGATGGTACAGCTATTAATTAATATGAATATTTTTGTTAACTCGAACATGTCTAAAATTACCTAAAATATATTTTTAAGGTGGTAGCTAAATCAGATTCATAATCCAATTAATAGTTTAAATAATTTGCATATGAATTGTCAGCAAGAATATATGTATAGTGATGTTCTGTAGACTAAAAAGTAAAACTCGCTTCTTCAGAATCTATGAAATAAATCCAGGGTTCCTCGGAACATCCAGACCCCCAGGAACATGCCCAGGGTATTGGCCCAGTTCCAGCAAGCCTTCCCGTGTCAGAAGCGGCGACACAGAATAGTGTTGCAGCTTTTCGTGCTCAGACATATTGTACAGACACAGGGACAGACATAGTAACAGATCTACAAACCCAGGGACATACGCAGTGAAAGACTATATGCTACTTAAGAATATATTACAAGCAAGACAACATAATGAGCGGTTAGACACCAAAGCAAAGAGTGCTTAATTGGCTGTAGCCTACTGGAAGTGTGCATGAGACATTTGGCACTAATTTGGCCCCTTCTAGAGACATAGATTCTGGCAGAGCTACCATGTATTTGTAAACACATACCAACTAAAAACGCTATCACTTCCCAGCCATCGGTGTCTGTGAATAGAGCTGCGCAGTGACGTCACCGCCCCTGTTCCGGAAGTCTTTTCCCAATTCATTTTTCTCATAGACTTTTCGAAAATAATTTATATCAAGACGATTACGCCATGGACAAAGCCAACTCGACTCGTGACGAATCATGATGACACACACAAACTTTTGGGACAATAAAATAATTTCTAAGATGAAAAACGAAACAAAAAGTCTTGTATCATGCCGTTTTCTACTTCTTCCCAATTATATACTATATGACGATATTGTGTTTGTTGTCATGATTTGTCACGACCTGAGTTGGCTTTGGCCACGGTGTAATCGTCTTGATATAAATTATTTTCGAAAAGTCTATGAGAAAAATGAATGGGGAAAAGACTTCCGGAACAGGGGCGGTGACGTCACTGCGCAGCTCTATAGGAGAGCATAAGATACATTGTAAAGCCACTTGGATAAAAAGCATCCTTTATAGTGGACTCATAATAACATATCAGGTGAAGATGTGCTTTTAATTTCTTTAATTACTTTTGAAAGCTTGTGTCACATAATTGATCTCATTACAGTGTCAGCAGAGAACAGTGAGCTGTTGAAGAGCCTGACAGGCAGCATCACATAGTGTTAATGTCCTGCTGAGCAGCGCAGAGTGGGCGAGCGTGTTATGAGATCATCACATCATCAATGCACAGTTCCACTCCAGGCAACGGAGTGTCTTTACATTGTGAAATCAGTGTTCATTGTACAATTGGAACCAAATTACGGACCCGTAAAGGGTCCATTTGGTCGCATTTGTACAACGAAGTGCACTCTCATTTGAGTGCACTCTCCGACACTTAGGATTTCACAGTGTGTACTGATGGCGTGTCTGGGTCTTACTGCGTGGATCGATCCATGCTATTGATTGACTAGTGAGTTCAAACGACTTCTCTCCTCAGGTGCTCGGGCTGTTGTAAGATCTCTGGGGAAGCTGAACCTCACATAATATTCTTCACTTATGCTTAATGATGAAGACAAAACCTTTCTCTGTTTTATGAGGAAGATAATCCACCACTTTGCACTGCTTTGGCAAATGAAAAGCATGCAATACTCAGTTGGCTTTTTTTATTGCCACTACTTCATAATGGCACAATAGTGGATGTCAGAGGGGCATTACACATTTCATTATTTTTTAAATGATGTTGGCAAATAGCCATAGGCATATGCAGTATTAGACACGTTACCTTCAACAGCTTGTGAAAATACTTTTCTGGCCAGCATGCTTTGCATTTCTATATTACATTTCAAAAAACAAATCTCACGACATATTACAACTACAGTAAAACAATAAAGGGCATACTGGAGTGTCATTTCATGTACAATTACTGTAGAATGGCCAAACAGGATGCACTGTCTGGCAGTTATTAATGTTGCATCACAAGATGAAACAATATGTACAGTACTAAGCCTGAATGAATATGAATGCATTAAACAGTGTGATGATAAATTCATTAACATCACATTATTGAAACAGAAAGGACAAGTTGACAAGCTAGCAAGAGTTATTCACTGAATAATTTGCATTTGCCACTAGGAAATTACATGTTTACTATGGCACCACCGAATATAAATCTTAATCCAAACCTTAAAAAGAATTCATACCTAGAAATACACCGCTTCTAAAGCATACCAATCTCCTCACTTGGAAAATATGCTTTCATATCATAAGGTTGAACTAATGTGCATGAAAACAATCATATTTTGGTTTGGGCTCATAGATAAAAGCAGATAAGTCAGAAGCCGCCCATATTACTTCCCCTTTCACGGCCGTCTACTTTGCTGGAGGATATGATGATGCTTATTGCTATGGAAACCACAACCAATGCATCTTCCAGTGGTGGAACAAGTGCACCCATTTTTCATCTGTGCATAAGTAGAAATACTGGGTTTTATAACCGTCACGAACGTTTTGCATAACAGTTGACAGTTTTTGCAGAACAGTCGCGGCAGTTTTGCATAACGGTCGTGACAGTTTGCATAACGGTCAAGGTTAGGTTTGTGGTATAAGACTTCAGTGTTTTGTATCCTACAACATTATGTATGAGTACAATACAGAGAATATTTGCATTCGCCGTCTTTGCTGAAGAAGAGTCCCCTACAGAAGAGTGCCCCCACCTATTAGGTACTATAGAAACTGAAACACAAAGAAATAAAACAAGCTAATGACCGTTAGGCATAAGTTTTACTGAGGTTATGTTTAGGGTTAGGGGTTAAGGTTAGGCTTAGATTTACTGAGGTTATGTTTAGGTTTGTGGTAAAGGACTTCAATGTTTTTGTATCTTACAGCATTATGTATGAGTACAATACAGAGAATGTTTCCATTCGCCATCTTTGTTGAAGAAGAGTCTATTTATGTCTTAATTATCTTTCATAGTGGTTTAAGCCCTGTGTGAACAAATGTTGTGTTAAGTTTTAAAATCCATTGCTTTTCTGCAAACTTTCTCTCCCCTTCTGTCCACGTTTGATTGCATTCCAGTCCACATACTTCCATTGCTCCAATTCCATGTCCAATAAAATGTTGTACTATTAGCAACATCTCTTTGGCATTTTTTATGTTATATCTATGCTGGTTAAGTCTGTCTGCTATTGTGTTTCTGGTTTCCCCTACATATTGTAGATTACATTTGTTACATGTGATTAGATAGATACAGTTTTTTGTGGTCGCTGTTATGTTTTGTTTTATCCCTATCATGATGTTTGTTGATCTATTTTTCACTACTAATTTGGGTTTAAAGTAGTCTGGTCTTTTAGGGGGGTTTCTGTCTGTTCTTTTAAGTTTGCTCTGGACTAGGTAATCTTTTAAGTTTTTTATTTTTTCTGTAGGCAGTAATTAATTAATAATTTTGTAGACCTCTAGTGAGTCTTCTGCCCTTCTTGTAAAACATTCTTTTAACTCTCAGGCTAGCTATTTTGACCTTAAGAGTCAAACATGCAAATGAAACAAATAGTCATAATGATAGTGATAAGTAACAACATCACCTCCCCTAACCCTTGATCATACAACAGCTATGGGTGGCTTCAGTTCACAACCCAGAAGGCAATATTGAATTCACAGATCTGTTGTAGGCTGATTCTAAAAATAGGTTTTCTGAAAAACTAATATTTAAATAGCATCTTTCTTATTTGTTTATTTTTGTTTATTTAATAGAACCTCTTCCTGTTCAGAAATGTAGGGTTAAAGAAGTGTTTCCCACCTAGAATCGGCTAATGAACTGGTGGGTGAGTCCACATAAAAAGGATGATATTTGAACAAATATTGTACTTGTTTTCCTTCCTTCTTATGTTGTATAATAATAACTGATGATCATGTCTTAGGGTAAAAAAAAATACAATCACAGCATTCTATCTGTAATCAAACGTCTGTTTGGACCCCTGGTTGTCCCGGTCCCAAGGTTGAGAAAAAAGGGAAGGAGATGCATTGCAACATCATCACCCTGTCTGTCTCTCTCCACTGTGGTGTTCAACAGAGCGGAAACGCCTTCATAATAATCTTTGAAAACAGAAATCCCAAAATGGCCAAGACATAAGGTATATAAATCTGACAATATGTGAGTGCATGGCAGAGTATATCACATAAGTCACAACAACACAATGTTGGGAATGAACAATGGGCTTTGACACATCCAAGAACTCTTCACGGAAGGTGGGGAAAAGGCAATAACACGAGAATGATTTTTGTTATATGCCCTTTGTTTCCCCCAAAAAATATTTCTTGTGAGCCATCTAGGGGGTAATGCAATTCCTTGTCGCTGTTTTATCTAATAAAACACTTTGGGAACAGTAAAGTGCTAACCACAGTAATTTCATTTATTTTATTTTTATTTTATTTATTTTTTTTGATTGATGCTCCATTCAGAAGAAATGGGGCCTCCAGGCCCTTTAGCCACTTTTGTACAATGCATTTCATTTCAGGCCCTTCTTGTTCTTGTTCCACTCTTAAAATACACCCTAATTCTATCACGACAAAGCACTACTCCAGCTATCCATTAGTGCTGTCAATACACCATCCATCATGTGCCACAGGAATATTGTGCAATGTGACAGCGGAATGATGACTCATGCGTTTTCCTTGGCGTCACACAGAAGACATGGGAGGTAACAAAATGCCTCCCATGTCTTCCAGCCAGCTAGCTTCGCATTACCTCGAACTATAGCAGATTCATTTGCATATACAATGCCAATCCTGTGTATGGAGAGTCCTAGATAACCAATTACTGATGTCTTGACATCAAACAATTGCATTGCAATCAATTTGAAAAAGGGGATTTTAAGCATCTATGAGAACAATTAACTTATAAAGACAAATACAAAATGAACACCAAACTGGTAGATAAAATAAACACATTAGTATGTTAATCTGAAATATAAAGAGGTCAATCCGTACTATAACTAAGGAAGTGTCTGAATGTCTGAAACCGCTGTAACTCATCACTGGCTGCACCAATCACTATGATTTTTCACATGGGCCTCAACTATAATATTAGGAAGAGATTAACAAAGCCCTTTTTTAAAAAAAAATGAACAAATTTGTGCATTAAAAATGCATAAATTTGTGCATTAAATTCCCCATCCACTTAACAGTGGCAATTCCCTTTTCAGCCATAGGGGGCAATGCAAATAGCAAAACATGCACGTGGGCGCAGTCACTTTATCAAAATACTTTCTTGCATCCTTGGTGCAATCACATTACCCACACTGTACATCATTTGGTGTTCATATATTCACAACGGGTAAGGTCCTAGTCTACAACAACAAGCAAGGTAGGAGCCAATTAACAGTAAGTGGGGAGGTGCCACTACCCCATGGTGGATTGTGACTAGTCACAAACCACCGTGACTAGCAGCTGTGCAACATCTTCTTCCTTTACAAGATCTGATTTAAATGACATTGATTAATGTCAGCGACACCAGGTAGAAAGTGATGTAAAGTACCATTATTTGACAAAAAGTCAAATAATGACCGATATTATGATCTTAATGATTCAGCGGTTGGCCTGTAGTTCTAACCAGCATGTATTGTACCTTATTAGGATATAATACAAGTCAATGAATTTACAGAGTAGATTCATAGAATTTGACTGTATTATTGTAGGTAACGGTTGACTGAGACAGGTTGATTTCTTCTTTTCATTCCCTATGCCAAGCCCTGTGCACATTTTCAATTACTCAGACACAATATGGTGAAAGAGAGCCTCCAAACCTCCAAAGGAATTTTATAATTCTTTATTGCGTCATAAAAGCTCTCATTCACTGTAATGGACAGCGAAGGCTGAACCGTTTTTATATGATTCCTATGCATTTAGGCGTGACCAGCCTGTCCCAGAGACATAAACTGCTTATGCAATTCACGATTTTGTATGCTGATACAATGACAGAAAGAATGTGGCTGACTGATGCCTCTCAACAGTGCCGTTACACAGTTAGTAGCTTTGTTGCTATGGACTGTGTTGTTTGCATGCGACACAAAGTTTAACACATCTATTTTAATATGTCATCATGCCATGCTAAAATCTCCAATCTACAAGCTCAGTTCAGATCAGTTCAGTTCAGTTTATTTGTCTCGGTCATTGTTCCATACATTCACTAGTATTTTTACACACAAAAAGATCTACCAAGCGTACGACCGAAAAGGGAAGGGCTGAAGCCGAAGCTTATTATGCCCACCTTGTAAACTTAACTTAAAAAGAAACTATATATATTCACAAAGGAAAGCTCACAATGTGCCGAATCATGGCATGTTGTGAGCTTGTATATGCTGCTTCTAAAAATGTTTACCTACCGGTATAATTATATCTGACATTCTCAACATAAGTACCAGGTTGAAAGTGCTTAAAGTGCTGTCAATAGTGTGACTTCATCTTGTGTCAGTGCGATGTGCAAAGGCAATTTGTGGAGAGAATCAAAATCGAATGAGGCTTTAATGCTAAATTGACTCCAAGTTGAAATTGCAGTACACTACAGAATGCCTCCAGAAAACTACTGCACTAACACTAATATGTTCAAATGCTATTGAGCTATATAATATTGTTATGATGACGGTCTCATTATCAAAAGATCAACGCTTAAACCTTTGGCTTTTGCAGTATGGTGATGCAAAAACGAAAAAGACAAAAAAAATCCTAACTCCAAAAGCTACTGCACTACAAGCTTACAATCCTCATGGTTTTATTAAATGCTACACTGTGCGGAAAATAACTAGCCTTGGGAACCAACCAGGCCAGGAATGTAATCATTTTAGGGGCAAGGCCACTTGGCCTTTGCTATTATCAATTTTTTGAGGGCACAAAGGCTAAAAGTCAGGGCAGCAAAGCCATGAAATTAAACAATGATTTAAATCATTTGTAGATACTCCTGAGTCAAAAGTTCATGCGTGCCCGATTCTGGACTAACCAGGGTCACTGGGCATGTTTGAAGATTTAAGACAAGTTAAGCATATCAACAAAATACACTGGACTTGCAAACACATTGTGACAGAGAAAACACAGCAAAGTATGGACAGGGCGTGAAGGTCACAGTGATGCTCATAAATGGTTGACGGTACTATAAGAAAAACCTGGGGGGTTGAGAAGGCCATGGCCTCCATGAAATTCCACCAACAATTACAGTACATCAATGCAAATGTGCCGGAGTTAACGAATGAGGTAACTTTTTTCCCTTTTACTTCCTATTACAGATGTCATGAAACCAAGGCCAATTCGTTTTTGTCCTTTTAGTTTTTCAAATTCCACATTGGTTGATGTATGTCATAGACTTCTCTGGCACAGTGTGACATCAGTACACCTATTTCAGCTCACACAGTGTGATAACTTGCCAACATCTGTCCTTTCCCCTATCAAACAGTATGATTTGTGTTTGAACACAAGTCAGAAAAAAATCATCAAGTCTGCAGGCTTGGCAGTCATTGCAACCAGTGATGGAAAATACTGTATAGTGTATTTAAGCATATGCTGATCTTGTGTAAAATTTGAATTACTTTTTCCTTTACTTGAATAATTCCTTCTGAATTTAATTTATTC
This sequence comes from Benthosema pterotum, assembly GCA_039105355.1. Classification (NCBI taxonomy): domain Eukaryota; kingdom Metazoa; phylum Chordata; class Actinopteri; order Myctophiformes; family Myctophidae; genus Benthosema; species Benthosema pterotum. The sequence continues at coordinate 39,854,198 of CM076984.1, forward strand.
TAAATAAATAATGTGCATTACTACTACTACTTAACCACATATATTGTACATTTGATTCAAGTTCTGATTTGATTCTGCCATTAATTAACTTCACAGCTGTAGTTAGTTATTTTTTCAGATTTGGCCAATTACTAAGCATATTGTAAGCATATTAACCACTTAAGCCAGGCCTGCTCAACGTGGGGTCCGCGGTCTACTGGTCTATCGCGACGTGATCACGAGTCGATCGCGGGAGATGCGGGGGGAAAGTGAAAAAATGGGATGGAAAAGAAAAAAGAGCGATTGTGCGTGCGTGCGTGTGTGTGTTCAAGAGGTTGCCAGATTTCCATGAAGCCTTTCCATGAGCCTCCCAGTAAAAAATAACACCCGACCTGGCAACCTAGCTATCACACGTGTCCCACAGCAAATACGTCATCCCAACAATATGAGCATGGAACTGACACTAGTACCTGTATCACCTCGGAACCCTCACGTCCAGAAACAGAATGTGAGTATTTGAAAGATTTTTTTAAAGTCTGTACCGACGCAGACGGTAAAAATGGGGGAGAGTAGCGTTGTAGACTACTATGATGCGCCGGACTGTACATGGGTCGCTCCCTTCATAGCGTAAATCCCGTGCCTCGTCCTGCTGCTCTTCCAACACCGCGGCGAGAAAAGTGTATCAGAAGTAGGCTATATTCAGTGTGGATAATTCACTCGGGGCAGCGGTGGAGCGAGAATGGCCCCGAGCTTGCACGCTGTCTACGTTGTTGTATATATGCTGTCTGTGAATTTATGCCAACAGTATTGTTCTGCAATGTGTAATGGACTTTTCTTATTATGATTGCATTTGCAATGGCAGTGTTTGACCAAGTCTGTTGTACCGTATTTTCCGCACTATAGGGCGCACCTAAAAGCCTATAATTTTCTCAAAAAACGGCAGTGCGCCTTATAATCCAGTGCGCCCTATATATGGATCAATTTGTTATTTTTTGATCCATACTAGTTGACCCGGCGCGCACGGCGCCGCACTGATTGCAGCATGGTGGCTACCGTAGTAAAGTTAGGCACGTCGCCGAAGTACAACACCGGCGCTGCAGTGCTTACTACTAACCCCACACTTTATGGGCCCACATCACGTGTGTGTATAAAGACCCCAAAATGGCACCTTTCAAAAGACACGCTTACGACGCGGAGTTCAAACTCAAGGCTGTCAGTCACGCAGCAGAACATGGGAATCGAGCAGCAGCGAGAGAATTCAACATTAATGAATCAATGATACGTAAGTGGAAGAAGCAAGCAGATGAACTACGCCAAGTAAAGAAGACTAGACAGAGTTTCCGAGGCAACAAAGCGAGATGGCCACAATTAGAAGACAAACTCGAACAGTGGGTTGTTGAACAGAGAGCAGCAAGTAGGAGCGTCTCTACAGTCACAATTCGAATGAAGGCAACAGGCCTGGCACGGGACATGAACATCGATGAATTTCGGGGTGGTCCTTCTTGGTGCTTTCGTTTCATGAAAAGGCGCAATCTCTCCATCCGCACACGAACAACCGTCTCGCAGCAACTGCCAAAAGACTACCAAGAAAAGCTCGCCACATTCCGTGCATATTGCAAAGACAAGATCACTGAGAAGAAGATCCGACCTGAGCACATCATCAACATGGACGAGGTTCCACTCACCTTTGATATTCCAGTGAACCGCACAGTGGAAAGAACGGGGACCAGCACGGTGTCTGTACGCACCACGGGGAACGAGAAGTCATCCTTCACTGTAGTTCTGGCCTGCCAGGCTAATGGCCAGAAACTTCCACCGATGGTTATTTTCAAGAGAAAGACATTGCCAAAAGAAAACTTCCCAGCCGGCGTCGTCATCAAAGCTAACCCGAAGGGATGGATGGATGAGGAAAAGATGAGTGAGTGGCTCAAAGAAATCTACGTGAAGAGACCGGGTGGCTTTTTCCACGCAGCACCGTCCCTATTGATCTACGACTCCATGCGCGCCCACATCACCGATGCTGTCAAAAAACAAGTGAAGAAAACTAATTCCGTGCTTGCCGTCATTCCGGGTGGATTAACTAAAGAACTCCAGCCGCTTGATATTGGTGTCAACAGGGCGTTCAAGGCTAGACTGCGAACTGCGTGGGAGCAGTGGATGACCGAAGGCGAACACACGTTCACCAAGACGGGGAGACAGCGGCGGGCGACCTACGCCACTATTTGCCAATGGATCGTCGATGCCTGGGCTAATATATCAGTCTCAACTGTGGTCCGCGCTTTCAGGAAGGCAGGTATAAGCACTGAACTGCCGGGCAGTAGCAGCGCCGAGGCCGCCACCACCACCACCACCGCCGCCACCACCACCGACTCGGAGGAGGAGGAGGAGGGGGAGGAGGGAGAGCCGGGCCCGGGCATGTTGGATGCTACACTCGCTCAACTCTTCAATTCGGACACCGAAGAAGAAGAATTCATGGGATTTGAGGACGGGGAATGAACTGGGAAAAGTGAGCTTTACCTGTTATACGTAAGTGAACAATGCTGACAATGCACTGACGTTTGAGTAATTGACTTGGCGGACTGGACTGTTTCTTACACCGTTTACAGACTGAGAAAATATAGGGAACAAACGGCGCTCCATGTAGGCCGTGCGACATTGAGGGGGGACATTGAGCAGAAAATGGCGCCCGAGCGCGGTTCTTCCTGCCTGAAAGAGGGACAAGCTAGAGTTGAAATACTGTGGCTTATGTTTATGTGCAATAAGACATGTTTTCAAAAGTATTGCACATGCTCGTTGGTTACGCTTGAGTTTATTGCGAATGCACTGACTACTTTTTATACTATGTTTTATGCTACCTTAAAAAGTTCGAGAGTTACTGTAGCCCAGGGGGTTTCAACAGGTGGTCCGGGGACCACCAGTGGTCCCTGAGAGGGTTCCAGGTGGTCCTCAGCTAAGTTGGTTAACCAGATGTAACTCTTGAGAACGTAGAAATGAAACCAAATGGACCCTTGCGGGTCTATTTGGTTTCATTTTTACGCTCTCAAGAGTTACATCTGGTTCCTCAAATGGTGGTCCGTGGCTCAAATGCTGAATAAATGGTGGTCCCTGAGATGAAAAAGTTTGAAAACCACTGCTGTAGCCTACTGTGATTGCACTATTGTTTGATTTAGTGACTGTTTCTCTGATGTGTTTACTGAAAAGTTCCTCGCCACGGATATTATAACGTTTGGACAACGTTGAGTTGAATGCACGTACAGTACAGTACGTAATATACTTATGTTGCACTACATTCTAAGTTGATCAAGTTAGAGAGTTTGTATTTGTGAATGCACTTCCAATGATTTCCCAACGCCAGTTTGGCTATTCAATATAAGTACCGTTTCCATATACGGAGTACAAACGCTGGTTTGTATTGTATTAATAAAGTTTGACTGACTGACTTGTCTGACTGTTTTGTTGACTTTCCCGTTCGCCCAGCCCCATCTAGTGGCTACATAACGCAATCCCAGCCAAGCGCTTCACTGCAGTAGCCTTTGTTCTATGCGCCCTATAATCCGGTGCGCCCTATGTATGGACACATTTCTAAAGTAAGCCATTCATTGAAGGTGCGCCCTATAATTAGGTGCGCCCTATAGTGCGGAAAATACTGTACTTAATGTTGTACTGTTGTAGGCCTACTTATGACAAGTCTGTTGTACTTTATGCTTATATGGACATAAAGTAAAGTGGTAAAACAAAGTAGTGTTGTGTTGTTGTGAAGTTACTGTAGGCTGGCAACGATGCGTGTGGTTTGAAATGTTGATATTGGACTGGTAGATCCCGGAGGGGTTGGCTGCTGAAAAGTAGATCTTGGGTCAAAAAAGGTTGGGCACCCCTGACTTAAGCCATATTTTACACATTAACTATTCAAACAGCTACAAACTCATCATGATGTGTTGTGAGCTTGTAGATCTAGGTTTGGATGAAGGCAGGAAGCTTTACATTTGTGGATTTCTGTATAGTATAGCTACTTATACTTAAATAAAACATTGGAGTACTTCTTCCCTCCTTGACCCTGTCACACTGAACGACAGAAGGCTTTGCAATGATGTGGAAACTCCATCTGCGATGCCGCTAAGCTCTGTGTGGTCTTGACACACTAAACTCATATAGCCAAACTCTCAAGCCTGAACTTCCCTGGTACACATCTGGGTTCTAAAGTACACAAGTAATGCTGCCAACTGAAAGGCTGAGCACTCATCAATCTGCATGCATATTAGACCCACACAGAGACACAGGAATACACATAATACAAAATATCACATGCAAAATGCCATGGTATGACTTCAAAAGGTTAATGGAGCAATTGCAACATGACAGATCATAGTATCTAGTCTGAAAATGACCAAGAAAATAGCTAAATAAATTACCCTTTTCATAGGAGTCAAGCAATTATGTTTCTTGTTTCTTCTTTTCAAACACTCAATTGCATTTTCTTTCAAACATATTTGTCTTGTAAAACAACAATTAGCAGCTGTGGGCGTGATGGCATGGGTGTACCACCATTTTCATCACACTATATGTACAGTACTTACTTCCTTTTTTTGTTCTTTTTTTCTTTCAAGTACAAAAGGACCATGTGCCATGTGCAAAAGTACCAATTAACTATTAGCATTGTGGCTATAAATAAGGAGTAATGAATTCTGTGACAGAGAAATTCCAGTGTATTCAGAGTGAGTGTCTGAAATGGACTTCTTAATGACTTAACATTTTATCATAGCTCATTTCCTCATGTCATTATTTGGTTATTTTTTTTATAACCACCCTGGTGATTTCCTTGGAACTTTTTTCTTTTGACAAATCATTCACTGATAATGAGCCATTAAAGTGACCTGCCTCTTTTTTATGTCTTAGAATTTAATTAGATGTCAAAACGGAGACAACTGAGCATCAGATCCATGCTATAGGGTTGTAGAGTGCTTAGCTCTGAGCAAACACCTGCTGGCCTGGGTAAGATATAGCCAATTAAAGTAATTTTGCAGCGCGCACACGCACACGCACACGCACACACACACACACACACACACACACACACACACACACACACACACACACACACACACACACACACACACACACACACACACACACACACAGGGGCTGCAGGATAGAATTAATCCATTATCAGAGTGCTGAGAATGGATCATTATGAGGCATCTGTGAAAGCACATCAGTATTATGGTATATGACAGATTGTGATTCAAATAAGGAGTTCAGCAGATGGTTTCAATGAGTTTGGATAACCAAGATGAACACAGCATGATGGTGGCAGCTATATATTGTGAACAAAAATAACAGTCACAACATTGTGCGTAATGTATAGTTGTTTGTGATAGTTTCCTTAGCATCACGTTTCCATGTCATTTTCATGACTTTCAACCTGGTGTCTATATTCTTGGCTTTTCCTAATGTGATTTTGTTGTAGTGAAAATTGCAAAGATACAACCTTGTAGAGCAGCTATTTTCACTATGTTAAATTAACGTTCATGAATTCAAGGTGGCATAATTGAGTTAATGATTCAAAGTCAAACCAGTGCAAGAGACCACAGCTTGGCTATATACTTCAGCGGCTCCTTCATGGGGTGAACAAACCCACGACATTAGCCTTCGGATAAACCGATCAATAGAATAGATTAATTGAATAGCACCTGTTTTAGTGTTTGTGAAAGCAGTTCAGCGGTTCAACAATCCAGGCAAGATTCTGGCAAAGGATTTTAGCACTGCTTTTTTTATAGCTCCCTTTGCAATAGTCAGTCTTCATTCATAAACCATCTGCTTTATGGTTCTATCATGGCTATAAACGTCGTGGACGTTCACTAAGGCCATCTTCACTTTAATTGATTGGTCAGGCGAGTCAGCAAGTTCCCTCTAACCATTCAATCAAGTTTTACATTAGTTTGTGGAGACAAAAAAGGGGTGGATATCACAATCGGAAGTGTGGATATCTCACCCATGTTTATTTTACCATATTTTTCATACTGCATAACATTTCCATAGTTGAGAAGGGCTAAGTCGTTAAATATTCCCAAGAGTGTTACTTCTGCAGAAATTGAGGGGAAAAAGTACTTGTGGATCCAATGAATCCAACAAATGCAGTTATTATTTAATCAGAAACTAGGAAAATACAAAATAAATAAAAATAAACAAAAACAAAGCACACATAGAAGCTCAGGAAGCACAACATGCTATTTTTGCTACTTTTATGCACTGTATATAACAAAGTAAAGTATTAATTTACACAAACTAATAAGCAAAACAGTTGAAATATGGAGATACAATGTTTCTGCCAGACACCAACAACATAAAACTCGAAAGATGCAACTCTGGGAAAATTGATTGCCCACACTCTTCACAGTGACCAAGGTGCCAATTTTGAATCAAATGTCTTTAAAGAAATGTGCAAATTGTTACAAATGATGATTGGTGAAAACGCTAAACAAAACCTTAATAAGCATGCTTTCAATTTTTGTCAAAGATAATCAGAGCAACTGGGATGAGATGCTTCTATATGTCATGATGGCATATAGAAGCAGTGTCCAGTTTTCCACATGGTTCACACCTTATAAAGTGCTGTTTGGTAACTAGATTACTCTACCTGTTGATGTGGTTATGGCAACAAAGAAGCAGGAGGCCCAATATGCGAGTGAATATGTGCAAAAGATACAGGGGTGCTTGAGCACAGTAAGGGAGGCTGTAAAGTAAAATCATCAAAGGGCCACAGGTACAGTAAACAAAAAGAGTACCTTGATTTGAAGGTAACTGCTCAAAAGTATGAGGAGAATGAGTGTGTGGCTTCGTGATTATCAAAAGAAAAGGGGCTTGTTGCCTGATCTCAGAAAGTTGAAAGTGTCTTTCAGGATAACGAGAAAACTTCCAGATGTACTGTATGAGCTGGTGTGATGGACCATAGAAGCTGTGGTACATTAAGTCATACATGGGAACTACACAGAACATAAAGAGAGAACCAAATGACGAGAGAGGGTGAAGGGAATCCTGATGATTTTGTGTTACAAATGATTAATTAAACTAATGATTCACAGATGGGTCAGGTTGCACCAGGGAGAGGCAGGAGACAATGTGCCTGTGAGGCCTATGCACAGGTTACCATTTTGGGGAAGGCCGGTGGTAAGGGAAACTGAAATTGTAGCAAACCAAGATGAAGATGTTTACTCCGGGCAGTGGCCGCTGGTGACTTTTTCTCCATGGGGGGCACTATCAAAAAAAAAAATTCTAACATGTATCATCACTTTCAATAGATTGTCCCAAAACATTGTGTGCGTTGTCATGATTTTTCATGACCCGACTGTGCTTTGTATGTGGCATAATAGTCTTTATAGGAATCATTTTCGAAAAGTCTACGAGAAAAATGAATGGGGATCCATTACTGGAACAAGGGCGATGTTGCGAGGGGACGGGACTGCTCAGCTCAATAGGGCTGCAGGGTGTTACTCTTCAATGCAGAGATAAATGCCCAAAGACCAACGCGCACCAACATGTGACACTCAGTAACCACCAGCCACGTTATACAACGCAAACAACTTTTGACATTTCATGGCAGCATATTACAACTTTTAATCACTGTCTTGTTACAGTGGGCATTGGTTTACTTGTATTATATACAACTTGCATTGATGAATTGCTCATTTAAAGAAAACGACAAACTGTAGATTCCAATTCTCAGTCATTCTTATTCATGTTTTTTTTTCCACAGGGTGCGGTTCACTAGCGCCCCTATTGGCCGGCCGCCACTGACTGGGTATGTTGGGGACTAAAACAGGGTTCAACGGGTTGCCAGCTTGGCAAGAAGATTTTGTCAAAATGTGAAACGCACTGTCTTAAAGGAAATGTGTATTTTGTTCTGAAATATGTTTTCTAAGTGATGTTATACTGTATCAGACTGTATGTTCAGTCTTAGGAGGGAGTAGGGTAATGTTTGTGGCCCACCGGACACATTATGGATGGGGACAGAGAGGACGTTCAAGCTGTCAGTTTTGTTGTGTTGTGAGCAGAGGCGGATTGGAGCCCCAAATCAGGCCGGGAAATCATACACCAGCCAGGCCACTAACACACACGCCGTGCAGTGTGCACAGAAGATTTTGGGGTTAAATAATTAATTAATGCCAATCTTTAATATCTCGTGGATGCAATTTTGACCACACTTACCAACTATTTTGCGCATTAAAAATAGGAATACAGCCTTATTACCATGTAAAAACAATGATGCTCAAACTGGATTGTGTGTGTATACCTTCTGGCTGGCCTGGCTGATTTAGGAAATAATTTATTTTTGTAGCATAAAAACTCTGCACTGGTACTTACTACTTTGGCTGGGACTGGCCTACCCTGGACTTTTCTCAAATTTCTCAAAAGGTTCATGTTTGTGTTCTAAGGATGCAGAGCGATGCAGGTATATGTAAAATTTTGTGCTGCCTAAGGGTGGCGCTATAACAGGCCATTGTGGAAAATTGTAAAATTGGGGTATAGATTCATCGTCAGCATCGTCTGATAAAGATCCCATTGCTGACTTGCATTTGGAACAGAATTGTTGCGACAACTTTTTTTGTTTGTCCCATTCGCACCCATTCAATCCAATGCATTCAAATGCCTCTCCTGAGATTCTGCCCCTGAATGTCGTGGCCGCATGGGTAGATCAACTAGGGCTGGACGTCACTTCCTGACTTTTGACCCGGAACTTTTTGCTCAGATCGTCAGAGCACAGGTTAGTCAACCCCCCAGAAATAAGCATGACGGCACCCCCCCCCCCCCCCCCCCCCCCCTCTGTTTAGGCGATCTGGCGCTTCAAAATAAGGTTTTTTTTTACCGATTTCACTGGCTTGAGCCGTGGCAGTGGGCAGAAAAGGACGCACACGCAATCGCGGTCTATGTGTTAAGTACACGACATGTTACAAATATCAATTAAGTCAATGAATACAGCAAAAAATACTTGAATGTGAGTTTTTTGCATTTTCCCGTGCAAATGCAGGGGGGAAATTTAATGCATATCAATTAACAGATCTCTTAGCAAAATTACAGCACATGTTTTCCCATTAATCGATTAGACATATGGGTGGGTGTGCCCAAAACCGTGAGAGTAGCAGCATGCCAAAATAAAGTCTATCTACCATAAATAAAGAAACCATTATGGGGAACAATAGTGTGTTGCGCATATAAGGCAACCACACTAACAAGCATCAGCTCCATTCAGGAATACTGTACCGTATGCCCTCAAATATCGGGGAGGGTCGCCACCTCTGCCAGTTATACAACTACAGTACACCACATGAGTGCATAACAAGAACCTGTATTCATTTTATGAAACAAAACAATGAAATTGAAAAGTATATGACACGTCTCTTATGGTGTATTGTTTTTGAGGCGAGGAGGAAGTTACGGCATTAAACTGGTAGGAAGTTACGGCAGAGGAGGAAGTTACGGCATTAAACTCACTCTGATACTAGACCATTCGTCTTTGAAGAAGTGAAAAGGTTGAACGTGAAACAAAGACGATGTCAGGTGCGATAGGTGAGTAGAGTTGCAGAGTTGTCTAATACATGGCAGGGGGTCCCCGGTTCTATTCCCATGCAGGGTGGGCAGTTCCCTTGCTCTCTCTCTGTCAACTGCCACTGTCAATAAAGTCTCAAAAAGTAAAAACAACAAACAAAGAAAAACTAATAAGAGCTTGCATATTTGCTATTTTTTGATGTTTAAAAAAATGAGTCTGACAATTATTTTTTTTCCGAGATTATACTTCTGTGGTGTGCTTAACATTGGGATGCCAAGTTTAAAGAGGTTCAAACTAGCCACAAACTGGCCACTAAAAAAAACATCTGCAGTGTCCTTTAAAATAAATGCATCCTGTTGTGCAAACTGAGGCTCTCATCAATTACACACACAGTGAGCACATCTTGTCTCAATCATTGGTTACTCAAACACAGTAATTGTTCTCCCAGGAAGTAACAGGAAAGGGGAAACACATAGCTCAATAGCAGTTCCACGCTAATGTGTTCCACATCACTGACCAGCACCTATGATGGGACCATTATTCTTCTCCTCTGGTGGAATTGATGAGCAAAGAATTGACTGCATAAACTACGCCTCAAATAAACCAATAAATAAACCAAGTCTGTTTCGACCTGTGATTCAGTTCACATTATCTGACGGTCGCGCTGTTGATTTTTTTTTTTTTAATATGTGATGCCAACCAATCTGATTAATGAGATAATAAAGTTTCTGTCTCTGACTTTGTGATGAGAGGACACCTATCCGACTAAGTGTACTAGTGTAGAGTCCAAAATTAATCTTTTCAGTGTGGCTCTGCAGGAGTGTAGCCATCGGTAAGAGGGTCGGTCCGTCCGTTTGTACCTAATCTGACAAAGCAGAGATCCATGTGAGTGATAGTTGCAACTCAACCTTTGGGTCCGCAAGGAAATGGGCTATCAAAAACAAACCACAATGATAAATACTGATAAGTAAAGATAGCACTAGTTTGGTAACAGCTGAAACACCTGCATTGGCAGGATAATGCATTAGGCAAGTTTGCTCGCATGTAATTGACTTTTTAGACGGATGATTCAATGGTGTGGGTTTTCAAGCTGAGCCATAGTTTAATGGGTTCCATGTGGATACTTTTCAATATAAATCTCAAAGAAAACATTAGGAAACACTCTCATTTTTCTCATTGAAACAACAAACTCTTTGTTTGCTCAATGTCATTTGAGCATATCCGATGCAAAGAGAAAAATACATATTGTAATGGCAATATGCTGACTATTTTGCATTTATACATATTCATGATGGATGCTTGCAATGCCAGTACATTAATTAAGTAAAGTAGTGGTACACCGGTGTGTCATAAGAAGACCTGGTGTGATTTGTGATTATGTGACTTCAATCCATCGATCCATCCATCTTCTACTGCTTAACCCGGGCATATATAAAAACAGGTTAATTCCGGAATTCATATCCTCCAAGTCCTTGTGTTTATCATAAATATGTCCATTTCAATATCCAGATGCTCATCATAATTTATATATTCTCTGGGTAGACTATATTTTCTCTCATGCCCATTTTATACAGCACCTTTACATACCTTGGAATCGTCAGATCCTACTTTGAGAAACACTGCTGATGTACCTTACTGTAGATATAAAGACAAACTGGGTATTTAAAAAAAAGTTGAATATGTACTGTATCTTATGCATTTCTCAAAATGTAAACTTTATATTGCATGTCCGAGTCATTTTATTACAAATGACAGGAATTTTGAGAAGAAAATTAAGAACTCTGCAATTTAAAGTCAGAACAATGAGAAAAGAAAATTATATGCTCATTTTATTTTTACTTAGTGGTCACTGGCAGGAATTGGTTTCAAGTTAACTCGCTGAGGAAGTCCACCTAAACTGATGACTAAAGTGACAAAGATATTTTATAGTCGGAGTCCTCATTCATTTTTCTTCTTATGACACAAGCATCAATGATTTCATGCCCCAATGACTGGCTAATACTGTTATATGGAATGGGGCATTCGTTTCAATTCATCATTAGGCTCCATTTTACAGAACAAATGAGTACAAACAAGCTCTGTTCACACCTTGGTCATCAAATCACAGACTGGTCTAGGTCCATGAAACTGATTTATTTGCAGGCTAAAAATGGTAAAATATCTGCAGCCAAGAGATGGAATTGCACCAGTTTCCATAGGCAGTATGTCTGTCCGCCAGCACTGAATACATACCTAATATTCTTTGGCATACTGTAGCTCTAAATAAAACTGTACCTTATCAGTTAATTAAATTATCGGAAGTTTCAATTGGATGGAAGCCACAAACATTTCATCTTTAAGTGTACAGTAAGTCTTACTAACCCCAGTCAGTATACAGAATGGTATGTAGAAGGTCCACCACCACAAATATTTTTAATCACTGTATCACTGGGACAGTGATGACGGGTCTGATATTTAGATAAAAAATACAGTATATGCACAAAACAATATTCACAAAATTAAACAAAAAATCTTCCATTCCTCCTTGCCCTACTGGGAGCGTGTATGTAAGAACATTTGGTGCTTATCGGCGTAGTGGTTATTAGCCTTGGACGGAAGGATTTATGGTGGCCATTACAGTTTTGTATTGCTTGTAAGCATTGGGGGGAAAATGGAATCATTTTTGATGAGAAGTAAAAAGCATTTTCTATCCTAAGACCTTAAAACTGCACTCTGTAACTTTCATAGTCTTCCAAAGTAGTCTTCCATATAACATAGTCTTCCAAAATAACAGCCGTTCTGGGATGTGCATATAAATATACTGTAACCCAATTTATACCGCAAAACATAATCCAGGATTGGGACTTTAAATAATATGCATCTGATGTAAGCTAGTACAATTGTAATTAAGATATCTGTTCCCTTGCTGTATACCTCCTCAATAGAATGATGAATAGGGTCAGCAAGAGGCTGATGATTAGATATCGCCATAATTATTGCATTAATTGCTATCCTTGCCATTGTCACTGTGTGGTCACTCCATTAACCTTAAGGCCATCTTGAGCTTTCAAAAGGGTCAATAGAGTGAGATGAATCACACATGATAGTGACACAATAAAGTTGTCATTTTACAGCATGCTTTTCAATTGACAGTAAATCTAGGGTGAGAAGCTTGGGGGATATTTAGATGTCTCTCTCTCCCTCTCCCTTATGTAAATTAGGAAATGGTGAAGGACCTGCGGGTTAATTCAGGATGAGAGGGGGGAAACAATTTGAAATGAATGGCATGTATCTATTAACCACTAGAGCATATTTTAAAATAAATCCCTTGGACAGTAGTTTTAAATGCAAGTGAAAAGATTAAGTGGAATCAGGTTTGGTATACAGAAAATTGGTGTACCAAGCCCTAGAGTATGCAGCAGTGCCAAATTGGAGCACCTACGACATCAGAGCATTTATAAAAATCCATTATTGTTCAAGTTCTTTAATTCAACATGTTCAGAGTGCACTCTGCACACTTTTGCAGGTGCAGAGGAATACTTTAGCAATTGAAGACAGGCAAGAAGCCAAATTGTTTTATACTAACTGGCATGGTTTGCAGGAACTCAGACTGCACACAGTGGAAACACTGTTGCTCCAATACACCTTTTAATTTGCAGACAGGAGTGTTTATTAGCCCAAATGTCTGACTGAGGAAAACACAATTTATTACTTTTACACTCCTCTCCATCTGAGCGCATTGAATAGCATAAATGAGAGATGTATCCATACATAGATTAAATCTCATTTCAAATAAAATGTAGGGGGTCTATGAATGCATATCAAAAATATCAAAATGACGGGGAAAAAAGATAGGTGAATAGGTGATGACAAGATTGGTGGATATGGGTTTAAGAATGAACTACCAGTGAAGAATAATACATGCCAACAGAACGTTTGAAATCTTCCTCAGGGCTCTCTGAACTGAGCTCATGCTTCCTTCAAAGCATGAGGAGTGAGCAGGCTGCAGGTTATGACCGGACAGGGAGAGTTTCCCTTAAGGAACATGTTATCCCAACCAGTTCCTTATTGCATGTTTTGTGTTAGGGTGATTAGACCTTGCAGTTCAGACACAGGGAAAACATGTCCACAACAAGTCCACAAACGAAGGCCCTTTTTCCAACCCTTACCCCACCTACGGTATGGGACGGGTGCTGATGACATGGAGAGAACAAGCTAGAACAAGCTCCTTGGCTGGTATCAAACCTGGGACATTCTAGCTGTGAGGCCTCGGCACTACAGACTGTGCTACAGTGTCCCCAGGTTCCGTAGACATGCTTTATGTTTCTAATAAAAGAGAACTACAGTACTTAGCAACTGAAGTCAGTCATATTGCAGATGTCATCTCCATTGAAAGAGAAACAACTTCAAATCCATGACCTTAGACAGACAGCAATTATGTTGAATTTGCTCTTGTTTTGGGCAAGTGGTTTGAGAGCAAAGATAATAACAGGCAAACTGGTTGAACACGGGAAAACTAAATAAAAAACTGACAAGTACTGTAAGTGAATAGAAAGAGAACAAAGGAAAAAAACAATGGATGATTAATTTTGTCCTCAAGTGACTGCAACTTTGAATGATAAAATTAAGAATTTACTATGACTGCCGAATCAACATTTTATTGGTGATGGATAAAATAGTCGTTGTTAATAGAGTTTTAGGCACGTTCCGACATGCTATGCTGAATAAATTTGATAAATAATAAAGAGAGCTTAATTTTAGTTTTACTTAATACTAGAGTCCATAACCCCCATTATCAAAAGGAACTTTCATTTTCTGTTTAATGATAGGGAAGTGATTTCACTTTTGTCAGATATCACCCAAAAATATTTTTTTTCTGTTAAAATGCTCTATTATAAGGTGTGGAAACCACATATGGAGTTTCCCCCCTCCCCCACGTTAGCAGAGGAGCTAATAAAAGTTCCCCAGGTCACCACAATTCTCCTCCAATCAGGATCGAGCAGCAGGTTCACATAGTGTAGCTACTTTTGGGGGCCCCTAGTGCACCAGGCTGGTACTACACCATGAATTTCAAATCACTTCCCCTACCTTTAATGATGCAATGAGTCAGTTTTCCCTTTACCAGATTTACATGTAAACTGTATTATAAAGCAATGGACAAAATTATAATGCTGACCTGCTTTCAGAAGCATATCCTATCAGTTTAATTGTGGAAAAAACATATCCAATACCAATATAAAGGTCAGTAGTAGTGTGTGTCTATGCATTCATACTGTGTATTACACACATCCCCAGAGGAGTTACACAACACTCTATTCCAAGTGACTGAAGTCAGGTACACTTGCTGTGTCTCATAACCTCTGACTCCTCTCTCATGCAATACCTTCTGTCTGCCATTTGTTAACGTTGTATATCACATCGCTACGAGGATAAAATGAATAACCTGAGGCTAGGGACCATTGATTTTTCTGACTTTACTTTTCTTTGCGGCATAAAAGCTTTCTCATGTATGATACAGAGACAACAGAGGCACTGTATCCATTATTTACAGTTAAACACTCTAGATCTGCTCTGCGGTGAGGGACTGGTGGCGGCACTCGCCTCGAATAGTTAAACACAGAAACTAGATGGAGAGAGATATAGTACAGAAACTATGTAACCACAGACCAACACCTACAACAGGCCAAATAAGCTATTCTGATTGATCAGGATGTGTCGTGTGGGGATACATAAATTCTGTAGAACACTTGCTAACAAGAACAGACGTGTAGAATTTGTTCATAGCGAGGAAAAACAACATCCTATCCATGTGCTCTCCATAATTATGGCGTGCACATTGATACATGTTTTATTTCCTACATCATTAATTATTCAGACTCCGAAATCTCTGTCTAATGATAATTATGTCTGGGAATATTCTAATTCATTTCAAAGGCTTTGGACGCTAGAGGAAACCAAACCTACACCCTCTGCTTTATAAACTAATCCTGGTTCCGTCCCAAGAAGACCTCAACGTCAATGCATTGGCTCCGTGCTATTTTTCGGGGATTAATTTTCAGAATTGTTTTCATTCAGTTTTAGCCCACTGAATTTAGTTGTTGCAAGGTAAAGATATCTGAGCAGCAAAACCGTGAAATTATACACGTAAATTATACAAATTATATTAATTCAAAGCATCGAGGCATGGTGAAAGCTTGGCTTCCCACTATTTTTGCAAGCAGCAAAAATCTGACTAGAGTGGTTAACTTGCGTCAGCGAGAAAGGTTCACCTCCACCAATTGGTCTTAAGTGCTGTTCTGAATGTGCTGAACTCCGGTTACAAGTACTGAAGGACCTTTCACAGAAGAAGAAAACTACAGTAACTATTATTAATGCATTGCTGGTTGGTTACCACTAGTTCATTTTACTTTTAACAAGAACGATTGTAACACCTTCCTGCCATCTTTGCTTAGAATAAATCATGAATCAATATTAAATCTATTATTAAATCATTGATTATAAAATGATTATTAAATCAATTTAATAATCAAATATTGATTATTAAAGTATATATTGAATAACATTCATCCAGTTAGTAATTTAACATTCCAATTTCTTTAGCATCTATTCAGATCACACACAAACACACACACACACGTGTGTGTGTGTGTGTGTGTGTGTGTGTGTGTGTGTGTGTGTGTGTGTGTGTGTGTGTGTGTGTGTGTGTGTGTGTGTGTGTGTGTGTGTGTGTGTGTGTGTGTGTGTGTGTTTTACTACTGTTTTAAGATTATCTAAACAGTCAAGCTGAATGATGGCATATCAATTTGTCAGCAAACATTACTAATACCTGACCTGGATAACATCATACAACATCGCCTTCAGATCTGTTTAGTCGAGGATTCGCTGGACACCGTACAGCTTTGCACAAACATATGTCACATTGTTATGTTGTATTGCATGGTGGACTGGGTGTCATGGAGACCGTCTGCTAACGCGAAGATCAAAGCACTGATTTGACAAGTCCATGTTTCTTTCTGCCGAAATGTCCTTGAGCAAAGACATTGAAGTCTAGTTCTGAATCCCACACCAGTAAAATTCTCAGTGCTAATTTAAAGAATTCCACTCACAGGGTAAAATTAAGACTGAAGGTTTTGCTGTGCATCAAATCCTATGATGAACTATACATCACTCTACAGTGTCTGATTTTACTCTGAAGTCTTGGGGTTGAACATTTCACAGAATTTAAAATGAATACCTGCAAATTTGAATATTATTTTGTAGTAGCTAATGTACCAGTCCCCCGGGTCTCAAAGTAATTCTAGTAATACAGCATATATAACCAGTTCCTAGTCTTTATTTATCAGGACCATGTGTGTACATTATTTAAGCTCATCCGATATCAGAACAGCAGCTTGCAACAGGGAGCCAGTACAGTTGATTCGTGCCTATCTGACTGAAAGGATCTGTCAATCCTCAGCTCTGGAAACATTTTCAAGTGGTTCTTTTTACTTCTTTCAGAGTGTGTGTGTGTGTGTGTGTGTGTGTGTGTGTGTGTGTGTGTGTGTGTGTGTGTGTGTGTGTGTGTGTGTGTGTGTGTGTGTGTGTGTGTGTGTGTGTGTGTGTGTGTGTGTGTGTGTGTGTGTGTGTGTGTGTGTGCGTGCATACCAGTTTGAAACTTAAAAAAAAGTCTGATCCTGTCATCACTATTATAATCAATGATATGAAATCTAATAGGGGAGATTTACTCTACAATATTTTTACTTTTATAAGAATTGGTTCATCTATTGTATCTATTGTTTATAAACGTCCTTGTTATACACATTGAGTATAACAAGGACGGTGAATGCAAATTAGGTTACCGTAATAATGAATGGGAGAATGAGGATTTGGTTTGGTGGGTATGTTCAGATGTAGCTGATCAATTGAGTGTTATATTGCAACATCAGATAGAATAACAAACCTACATTGATCCCCTTTGTTGTACAACTATATACCCGCAATTCTCCATGTATTGCATGGTATGCTGGGGCGTCATCTAAGCCGAATTTCTGAAGGTATACTGTATATTTGTTTCTTTATTATTACTGCCATAGTGCCATTATGGTTACTTAAAATTACACTCACATATTATTCACTTGATTCCACACTATGCTACTTTTATTTAAATAGAGCAAAATCTTGTCCGTTTCCTCCAAATATTTTAAGGGGCAAAATTCACGTAAAAAAGACTATATCCACATGAATGCAAATTAATTGAGAACATAAAACTACAGATTAAAGGATTCTGCCATGGTACTGTAGCCGACATCAAATAGCTGTGTCTGAGCCGCTGACTGAGCAGTAATAACGTATTTTCCAAACTGCTCGGTCTCATGGAAATCACAGTGTCACCTAAGGTAACCTGTTCAACTGTTAACCTCCTGTCTGAGGACAGCACTGGAGATTTCCATGTTATTCCCTTTTAAGAATTACTTCCTGCATCATGTCCCCAAGTGTTAAACGTTTAATACCTAATGCATATTTTTATTTTTTTTTTTAGATCAGGCAATTAAATCAAAAGCCTTCATTTCTATTATCTTCAAAACTGCTAGTTTAAAACAAAACATGGGATTACAGCAGTATATCTGTAATTATGACATTTACAATGTTGGTATAGAATGTCTTAAACGGCAGACCTCGTTCTTCCATCAGCGATATGCTGCGAGTGTGTTTACAATAGCAGAACATGTAATCACCAACAGGTGGAGTGACTAGGCATGTTACATTATATTCCACATACTGAGCCATGTGTGGCATGTGGGCAACATGAGAACTGCATGTTAATCTAAAGTGTCTATAATGTTAATGTAAAGAAATTAAGAGTGCATTCTGACAACTTCCAGAGAATAACCAGTAGCATTTACTTGCAAGGCAACCTTACTGTACCTCATCATTTATTACCATTACAAGTTTAAATCACCTTTAGAAAAACATAGAATTTTGTAAAAGGCTTTGATGTGTGTTACACCAAATGACTTAGGGTGTGATGTGGTTTGTTAAACAGCACTGTAGCAATGTTTGTAAAGATGTTTAAGTAGCCTTCATTTGTGAAAATAACAACATTGTGAATAATATTCACATTTGGGAAACCATGGAAACAAGGTATGCTCATATGCCCTATTTTCCCGCACTGTAGAGTACTTGCTACTCACCTCATGTGAGATATGACAGAATAGCAAACTAGGCATTTGGTGAGGAGAATTATCAATATAGCATCCACAATCCATCTTCAGGCTGGCAGGTGGCTGCAACTTAATCCATTGAAATAAAAAGGAACTTGGAAAGACACTCATGTGTCCTACGGGATACCTTGGCTGAATTTGTAGAAGGATGGCTGGCTGCCATTGGCACCATATATTATAGGGAATGAGTGTTCAAATGTTTTGTGTATTGGAGTGATGGAAGATAGCGGTTAGACATCACGTCACACTAATTGGGAGGCAGAAAATGAGTTATATATGGGGGAGGCTGAACTATATATGTCAGAGATGTTGCAGCGATACTGTGTATTTTTTATACTTACATACTGTATTTGGTGTGAATATGTATGATGATTTGTATTATTTTACTTCATTTTACGTCACTATTGTATTGTGTGCTATGTTGTGCCCCATGTATTGTCATGCTCTTGGGTATTGTCTACTTTTCTTTCTGTTTAATAAAACATTAAAACGAAATTAAAACTGCTGCTTTCATTGCAAAGTGATAATTTACAGGCAGAATAATATACTCAAATTGTCTTAATATATTCCATATATCATCCACATCATTATCACAAAGATACAGGGTGAACAGGTTAAAATCTCCACATTCCATTCCAAACATATCTTCAAATACCAACTCGCTTGTTTCATTCTTTTTAAACAGCTCTTTAATTAGAGCATATAGTGTGTGGTGGTGCTCTCTATTAAAGCAAGCTTGTTCGACGTGACAGACAAAGAGAGAGAACACAGAGAGTCGCGGTCGAGTGACCAGCAGTTTATATTAAGCAAGAGATTTTCTCAACTGTGAGTTGTAGCATCAAAAAATGTAATCAGACATTCCTTATCACCTCATGTGAATGAAGGTATTAGCATTTAGATCTCTAAAGTTGAATCAGAGCACTCTAACTGTTCAACGCTTCTCCATTCATGTAAACATACAGTATAGGCTTTCTACTACCTTTGGGAGACAATGTGTGCCAGTTCAGGTGGCACACTGTGACGTATGGCAGGGTGTGCTTTGTCACTGTGATACGTCGCTGTCTATTTTTGACATTTTTAGACCAAATATTTTTGTAAACTTTTTTTTTTTCTCCACCCAGTGTCAATTTTAAAATGTAATCCGGAGTACAACACTCCATCTGGCAATGGCATGGCCCCTTGCTTCCATCAATTCATACAGTAAGTCCAAGTTACTCCTTTTCATGTGGCACCTCCCACGAAGGAACCTGCTATTTCAACCAGCTCCTTTCCCCTCTGGAAATGGTTGGCAAGGGGGGGTTGGGGGGGCAGGATTACTGCTTATTTTTTGTTAGTATACAGTACATTCCTTAGGAGATATGGGGAGAACATGCAATCACCACACATAAAAGGTCCTTTCTATGTCAATGTCGAAACCTCTGCATTTTCAAACAAGTTCTGAGGCTCTTCGACTACTGGAGTAGGCCTTGCCTAGCAGCAGTCTGTTGCTGTTGTGTTGAAAGTGAAAGTATTTAAGAGAAAGGTACCGCATTTTCTGGACTATAAGGGGCACTTAAAAGCCTTTAATTTTCTCAAAAAACAACAGTGCGCCTTATAATCCAGTGCGTCTTATACGTTTGTTTGACTGCAGTAACTACTAGCCTATGTTTACTGCAGTAGCTTCTATTCTATGTGCCTTCAGTGCGCCTTATATATAAAACAGTTCTAAAATAGGCCATTCATTAAAGGTGCCACCTTATAATCTGATGTGCTTTATAGTATGGAAAATACGGTACCTAGCACTGGCAAACATGGTCAGTGGCCAATGAAAGACATGGCAATGTCTGCCTTTGCAATAGCCTGGCTAGTAGGCCATGGCCTACTTGTTCATGACGCACAAGTTTTTACTCTACCTAGTGCTGTAGTTGAACAACTTCCTAATGGCCAACCACTGATTCGGTCTGGTTTAAGTCAGGCTACATTTGTACATGCGTGCGTGCGTGCGTGCGTGCGTGCGTGCGTGCGTGCGTGTGTGTGTGTGTGCGCATGTGTGTGTGTGCTTGTCATGCTTAAAATATAGTGTAAAGCAACATCATTATGCTGCTGGCACACATCTCTGCCTTTCAGGCAGTACAGAATTATACATGCTTTTATTATCTAGTCCTATAATAAAGGCAGCAGAGAAGGAAATTTGGAAAGGAAAGGAAGGAAATTTAACCTATAACAGAGCCCAATTTTTCAACAGCAACAGTTTACAATAAAACATGCACAATCCGGCTGTCTCCATCTTTGCATAAAATCTTATGGCTAGTGATAAGAGGTATAGCCAGCAGTGAAGCTACTACATAATATACATACAGATAATGGACATTCTGGAAAAAGACAGCCATTGGAGACAATTGGGGGCATGGTTTGGACACCAATAGTTCCCCAGGGTGGAGTCTGCCAACCGATCCAGTTGTTTCTCAAATCATACATCACTGAAACAGGATTTAGATTTTTGAGAGTTTCAGGGTGCTCAATGCAAACACATTGTTGGTCACCTCTCCTTCTAGCAGTGTCAGAAGTAAGTAATTTCTAAAATTAGTAGTTACTTATACGCGTGTAACATGTTAGGAGGCCTAATGTTTTAGGGCTTGTGGATAATTATATCACTGTGAATGAATAACGCTCATAAAAGCTCATTCCTCACTAACCCATTGAGGTGTAAAGACGACAAAAAGGGCCTTAATTTTACGCCTGCAGAGCCCCACGCACTATTGGAAGTGTAATTGCGTCTCCGTAGTCTATTTTTAATGGAGGAGGTGGAGTAGCTAAAGTAAAGGTTGTGGGACGATAACAAGCAATGTGAATAGTAGCCATAGGTGTTAAGAACTTGCAATCATAATATACTCCATATTAAACATTTCCACTGGTTGGTGAGTCCCAGGTGTGGGGAGTACTGCTTACTGCAACACACGAAAGACAAGAGAGTAAACACTCATGCTCAGAAGCTGGAAATGCAGCTAGGTCTATTGACATGTACTACAAGAGCCACCACAGGGGTTGACACTAAGGTCTCAGAGGCACTTGCCTATCGGGCAAGTGCAACTCAGGTTCTACTTGCCCTCAGCTCATGGTCACTTGCCCCCCAAAAATATATTGTAAATTTTCCAGATGTAAATTTTGCAGATGTAACTCTTGAGAGTGTAAAAATGAAACCAAATGGACCCTTGCGGGTCCATTTGGTTTCATTTTTACACTCTCAAGAGTTAAAATATTCATCATCTTAATTAGTCCAGGTCTACACAACTAGAGAATGTAGAAGATTAATGGTCATTTTGATGTGTATGTTAATTTGCCTGTTTTGTTTCCCAAATCCAGCCTGGAATTGTGGACAGCTAGAAAGCAGGGAAAGACACAGAGGCAGAGTGCAATGACTGCCTTCAAGACAAATTTATCTCGTGTTGTGTTATAGTGCACTAAGCTGCACACTTGCCCGATCGGGCAACTAGGTAGCAGTCTTCACTTGCCCCACCATTTTTTTTACTTGCCCTGGGCAAGTGGGCAAGTGTTAGTGTCAAGCCCTGCACCAGGTAACCACAGCACAGACATACTGTAGATGCCTAGGAAATACTGTAGAAACGAAACAGATATGAAACAGAGCGCAGGGGCAGATCCATCTGTGGCAGCTTCAGCAAACTGAAACAACTTGCCACAAATTGGGTATATAATATACTACCCAGTGTAAAATAATTCCATAAGAAATACTTCTCATCAAAATTATTGGTAGGCATCGATTCATTTCCTTAATCGTGATTAATCGCACTGCTATCCTGGAGTTAACTCGATTAATCGCGATAAAAATGGCTCATTTGACGACTGCAGAAGACGTCCAAAATGTGTCTGTGCTATCTAAATAATGGCCAGGAATAAGTCCTTGAGAACTGGTTTCTCAGCCCAGGTGGACCATTAGACCAGGAGCCTTGTGATACTTGGTATAATAATGTTCCAATAGGGATAGACAATAAGGGAAATTTGCCACTGGCCCTTCGGGGCAGTGGCTTTTAAGGATCACTGGCCCCACAACTGTAACCAGTGGCCCAGGTAATCGATCCCCATAGTTTGCAAAAAAAAGACCACTTTCGATTCAATAGCACTTATTAATGCTGATCATTCAAGTAATAACAGCACTCTTTCACGGGGGTCAAAACTGGCAGACCGCTCAGCAAGCTGACCCTACAATGCATAATGCTTAAAATAATTAAAGCAAATAGTGAAAGAATGCCAGCATCCAACATAATATATAAATAATCATAAGTAGTTATACATTTCTACAGCCTTAAATGTATTTGATCGAACATAACATTTAATATACATGAAGCATTAATTCTCTCTGCCCCTTCTTGGACAAAAAAGCAATACTTGTATTTTTTCACTGTTCAAGACAAATATACAGTATATCAAATAAATATAGATAGCATTAGATAGTGATCCAGGGCTAGTAAAGGCTAACAATGGGCTTATGCTGGCATACATGCACCATATTATAAACTGTACTTTACTACTGCAGCTAATAAACAAATAACTGTGATACATTACAAGCAGTGGTTTCCAACCTTTTTGACAACAGGGCCCACTATTTATCCAGCATTTGAGCCAAGGACCACCATTTGATGACATTTTAGCCCCACAGATCCCAAAACTGAACATTTCTTTTGTTTTTGTCCACAATTCCAGGCTGGATTTTTGCAAACAAAACAGGCAAACAGTAAATCAAAGTGACAATTCATCTTCTACATCCTCTAATTGTGTAGGGTTAATTTAGATGAATATTTTAACTCTTGAGAGTGTAAACATGAAACCAAATGGACCCGTAAGGGTACATTTGGTTTCATATATTTTAAAATATTGTAATATATAGCCTCAATCATGTACAGTATATTCGTTCGATTGAGGTTTGCCTTATAGAATACATGGTGATCAGTTTTTCAAAATCAAATACACTGCTGGGAAAACCCCTAACAATTAGAGCCTATACGCGCAGCACACGTGTGTCTCTAAGCTGCGCAGATACAAAGGACAACTTTAGCCTATCTCTCTTCATATAGTTTGAAGTCATATAAAAACGTATACCTATACCCAATGGAATACAAAATATATAAAATATAAACTGTACTGACAAGTCGGAATTAAAGCAATCGCTTGAAAACCGAGTGAGAATGCGACATTTGTAATCTCAAAACGTTTTGGATCGGAACGCATGAGTCAATGCGCTGTTGACAGATGCTTGGATTCAGTGGTAAGTGTGTGCTTATACAATGCGCAGTGCAACACGTAGGCCTAGATACAGGACAACGTGTGAGAGAATATGCAGTCTGAACAATCGTTGCACATAGGCTGTGCATGGCAGAATGAAACATATTTTGAGGTGGAGGACTGCTGTCGCATTGTGACGTGCGAGATGCTGAGCTGAGGGCATGTTGCGCGTCAGGCAGAAATGAGGAGGTCTGCAAACACCATACGCTATAGTAATGATAGTATTAATAAGTGTTTTGTGAGCTATGCTGGTCTATGCCCGGTTGTGAGATGGGGCCGGGGGTTTTAAGAACATTTTAGAACGGGAGCAACAAGTAGCTGCATCTCTTCTCTACAGTAGTGCGCTGCAAGTGAACGGGGGGAGCGGGCTTACACGAGAGCCAGCCAAGTCAGCTGTATAGCTCTGCGTAGCCACTGTTCCATGCAGACGGTGGTGCGCACACAACAGGCGACTTGGGTTTGAGATCACATAACGTAAATGCGGTTGTTTTTTGTGCTAATAAACGAAATATAAATGAAGTTGAAAAAAAAAATCTCTCTATATATATATACAGTATATATATATATATATATATATATATATATATATACAGTATATATATATATATATATATATATATATATATATATATATATATATATATATATATATATATATATATATATATATATATATATATATATATATATTGTGAAATAAAATTGTATTTATTATTAATTTATTTTTAAGAGGTATTTTTCTACTGGCCCACCGGGCCAGTGAGTGGCGCCATTTGGTGGTCCGAAGGGGTTTTGAAACCATCGGGGGCCAGCGGGCCAATTATATTGTCGAACCCTGATGTTTCAATAAGAAGTATACTGTATGTGGTTGACATTGTTTATTCAATTAAATGGTGGACAACACTGACAAACATTTCTATTCCTATTTCGATACCTATATTCTTTCCCTTGACATACCACCACTATGGTTTTCATTCAGTAGCACATATACAGAACTATGGTGATAGTAACTATAATAGAACCATTTACTGAATAATACTACCTACAAACAATACACCTGGCAATATAACTGGACAGTTATATTTGTCCCCTCTGATTTGATTGTGAAGGCATGAATTACAACCAATAAAAATCATTACTTATCAATGTATCTTCCTCCTAATAAAGCTTACTACTGCAGTTTTGAAAATACACACACTATATGTACTGTACAATACTCTAAGACAATGGATACAATAAATAAATCCTGAAATATTATTTCTCAGTGTCACTGAGAAACTAGCAAACATCACAGTAGACTATCAGAAGTGCTTTTCACTGACTTCACCCCTTATAGACATAGGACGTCACTTCCGGTGTGACCGGTCGGTTTGTTTGCCACACTGCAACAAACTTTTTTAAATTTGAACAAAACAGACTTTAAAAAACTTCAAACTGAACATTGCCAACAAACGTCCGTCGATACAAACATTGCCAACAAACGTTCGTCGATAAAAGTCAAATGTGATAAGACAGCGAGAGATGGCCGAAAAACATCTACGCAGCAGCAGGGACAGGTCTGAACAAGCCGAGGCTCACAGCCTGACCAGCATGGCTGCTATTGCGCAAGAGTTGAAAACAATGAATGAACGTATAAGCGGCATGCAATCAAATCTGGAGACGCTATTTGATGAAAAAATGAAAGCTTTACAGTCATCTATAGAGAAGAGCTTTAACAAAAAGGTGGACAATATGCGGGCCTCCCTGATTAAAACTATTAACGACAACAACGAAACTATTAAACAAGAAATGGAACTGAAAGCCAAACAGATACAGGATAACGTGGACATGGACATCGGGCTACTAACTTCACGGGTTGAACGGATCGAGACCTCTGCAGACAGCGGGAGGCGACCGAAATTCGACATCGATGTGTCCATTACGGTGTCTGGCCTTCCATTTGAGGAGGGCGAGGAGGTGAAGGAGCGGGTGGAAAGGCTGCTGGCGCACGGCTTGAAGTGCCACCCGATGCCCGCTGTGATCAACGCCGAGAGAATGAAACCAAGAGGACGCAAACCGGGTCTCATTAAAGCGGAGTTGGGCTCCGTGGAGGAGAAAATAGCGGTGCTAAGAAGGAAACGTCATCTAAGTGATGAAGAGGGATTCAGCAGAGTGTACATCCAGTCTGCAAAGTCTCACGCAGAGAGACTAATAGATCTCAACTTTCGCACCCTGCTCCGTGAGATTCCCAGGGGAAAAGACTACTATATCACCGGTAACGGCAGGTTGGTTAAGCGAGACGCGGAGCGCGGGGGGGTCGGGGAGCGGAGGGAAACCCCTGCTCCCCCCCGCTCCTCGCGCTCTCCGTCCCGCAGAGACCACCATACCGACGGAGGTGATATCCAAGTACTGCGCGAGAGAGGAGAGGACGGAGGAGAGTACTGAAATGCCACCCTGGCCCATGACACTGTATCCCTGGCACATTGGAACGTGAACGGATGGACAATGAGAAACTGTGAGTTGAGATCCGTTATTATTCACTGTATGAAACCGGACATAATCTCAATTAACGAAACTCACTTGGTTGGAGAGGAGTCCATCCACCTGGAAGGCTACACATGGTTTGGTGATAATAGAGCCAAGCACATTAGAGCTCCAAAGGGCTCCGGGGGGGTGGGGTTCTGTGTAAATCTACGTCTGATGAGAGTATATAAAGTTACTGTAATCTACAAACACAGTGGAACGCTGGGTCTTCAGTTAATACATTCAAAAACGGGATATACATTTGTGGTGTTTACATGTTATATTCCACCCGACATGTCAGTTTGGGGGAGAGATGCGTCCGTGGTTTATAGTCAGCTCTTAAATCAGATATATTCATGCTCAGAAGCGGACGCCATATACGTTTGTGGTGATCTGAACAGTCGGGTGGGGGGGTTATGTGACTATGTTAAAGAAATTGATGAAATACCAATAAGAGTCCCACTAGATGTAGGAATTAATAAACACGGAGAATCATTAATCGAATTTCTGAAAGACTCTAAACTCTGTATTGTGAATGGAAGAATATGCCCACTGAAAGATAATTATACCTCCGTATCAACTAAAGGAAAAGCTGTTGTCGACTATATACTGGTACCACATGACTGCTTGCAGTCTTGTGTTCTGTTTGAGGTAATTACCCCAACGCAACTAGTGGAAAAAGCAGATTGTGCAACATTAATAGGTGAGAGAAGTAGGCTCCCTGATCACTCCATGTTATTCTTGAAAATTCAGATGGGCCAAATGTCTAACCAATCCGGGTCAGCCACAGTATCTATAAATGGCCTACCTCAATTCAAAGGGAAGGTGTGTCGGAAAATACAACAAAGCTTCTTAAAATCAGAAACCAGCCAATCAGAACTTAGATTAATAAACGAGAGTTTATTGAGGGGTCAGATTGACCAGGAGTATTTAAATAAATGGTATGAGCATTTCTGTAAATTTATCCGTGAACATGCGGGAAAAGAGAGAAGTAGAAATCATATTAGTAACCAAAAGACCAAACATACAAGGAAACCCTACTGGAATGAAGAGCTGCAATATTTATGGCAGGCAATGTATAGAGCAGAGCATGCATTCCTGAAAAATAAAGGCACTCAATCTGAAAAAAGTGACCTCTTAAAAACATTCAAAGAGTGCCAGCATGTATTTGACAAAATGTATAGAAGATATAAACGATCCTACCAAAGAGGGCAAATGCTGCATATTGAAAAAATTCAGACCTCAAACCCACAGTCATTTTGGAAAGAAATTAATAAATTAGGCCCAATAAGAACAAAGAAAATCCCTATGGAGGTGCTGGGGCTGGACGGTGTACCAGTTCACGATCCATTACACGTAATAAAAAGATGGGAAACAGATTTTAAAGGTCTCTTTTATGACAACACATCAAGCTTTGATGAAAACTTCTATCATGAAAAATGCCTTGTGAAAGCTCTACAAGAGAATGAGATGGCATGGGAGGTTGAGCCCTCAAATGACAGCATTAATAATGAGCTCACTATAGAAGAAGTTCAGTTGTCTATAGATAAAGCAAAAACAGGAAAAGCCACAGGCATAGAAAATCTGCCAAATGAAATCTTGAAATCACCTATGCTATCTCACACTCTATTTGTTGTGTTTAAAACCTGTTTTGAAATCGGTAAAATACCCTCTACATGGCTTCAATCCATTATAACGCCTATCTTCAAAAGTGATGACCCGAGGGTGCCTCTTAATTATAGAGGGATCAGTCTGTTGAGTACAGTTTATAAGCTATATTCCTCCATACTTAATGACAGACTTATGGCCTACCTAGAGAATAGACATCTACTTGTAGACGAACAAAACGGATTTCGTAAAGATAGAGCGTGCATTGACCACCTTTATTCATTGTGCACAATCATAAGGACCAGGCTAGATGAGAGAAAACCCACTTTTGTTTGTTTTATTGATTTTAAAAAAGCTTTTGATTTTGTCAATAGGGACCTACTTTGGTGTAGACTGTTAGAATATGGAGTGACTGGAAAGTTCTATAACGTTCTTCAATCATTGTACAGTGCTCCTGTAGCCTGTGTTAAGATAAATGAATTCTGTACAGAATGGTTTCCAACACCTCTGGGAGTTAAACAAGGAGATAACCTTTCACCCACCTTATTTGCAATTTTTATTAATGATCTAGCATGCAATATTAAGTCGCTTAATTGTGGTGTGCAATGTGGAGAATTTGCAGTGAGTATCTTGCTGTACGCGGACGATATTGCCCTGCTGGCCGAAAATGAATCTAATATGCAAAAAATGCTCTCTTATGCAAATGACTGGTGTAAAAAATGGAGGATGTCTATTAACGACAAGAAAACAAATGTGATACATTTCAGAAGATCTCAAACTCATATTAGTAAATTTCAGTTTTATTTCGGAGAAAAAAAGATCAACTATGTAAAGTCTTACAAATATCTGGGTTTTCACGTTGATGAGCATATGAGTTTTGTTCATGGATCCACAGTCCTTTCTGAGTCTGCAGGCAGAGCTTTAGGAGGAGTAATCGGTAAAATCAAAGCACTCAGAGATGTGGGGTTCAGCACCTATACAACACTGTATCAGGCCTGTGTTTGCCCAGTCCTAGACTATGGTGCTGGTGTCTGGGGTCACGGGAGATTCCCCAAGAGTGTAGCTGTACATAACAGAGCCCTTCGATACTACCTCGGTGTACATAAATATGCACCAATGGCAGCAGTCTCAGGTGACATGGGGTGGGAACCCTGTGAGGTTAGGTGGAAGGTCTGCGCTACTAGACTGTGGAACAGACTAGTAACTATGAATGATAACAGATTAACAAAGAAAGTATTTAATTGGGACAGACAGCAGAAGGGACCATGGATTGAGGATATGCGTAATATGTTCTGTGAATGTGGAATTGAAGATGATTTTCATATGCTAAATTATGTAAATATAGAAGAGCTAAAGCAAATACTTTTAGATAAGGTCAAGCACTCTTGGGAAGAAGAGATAGGGAATAAACCAAAATTACGAACATATAGGGAGATTAAACATGATTACTCAGTTGAAAAGTATGTTTTATCTAATCTCTCAAAGAAACAAAGATCACTCTGTGCCCAGATTAGAGGGGGTATACTGCCACTCTATATCGAGACAGGTCGTTATACAGGGTTAGATGAAGAAGATAGAATATGCCAAATGTGTGATCTTAATGAAGTAGAGAACGAGTACCATTTTGTGTTGTATTGCCCTTTCTACGAGAAGGTCAGAGAAGAATTGTTTAAGAAAATAAATTATGTTAACGTGCTGAATATGAATGATGCACAACTATTTAAATGTTTATTTGAAAAAGATCCATTTAAACTAGCAAAGTATTTAGAAAAAGCATGGGATCTGAGGAAAAGATCAATATACAGCCAGGTCTAAGAGACACTGTATAGGATAGAGGCAGTGTTGTTGTTCTCGTCTTATGTTATGTTTTTTGTTTTGTTGTACTTTTTTCAAATTGAATGTGATCGGCACTGCCGGAAAAAATATGTTTATATGTAACATGTGATATTTGTACTCTGTTTGAAAAGGTGTCATATAATCCCATTGGGATGGGCCACAAGGTGGCATGACACTTAAATAAACAAATTCATTCATTCATTCATTCACCCCTTATAGCGTTCAGCAAATGAGATGTGTTGTGAGCTTGTGCTCTTTTTTTTCTATGAAATATTGCTTACATTTGCTAAATGTTCGCCTGACATGCCCGTAATAGGACGCTAGGTTCCATGTGTTAAAGCAACGATATTCAGGATCTGGTAAACTTAAAAAGTCTGAATCTGGATCATGGTGATCCTATCCTGAATTTCGTTGAAATCTGAGGGCAAAATGTGGGTCTGATCCTGGATCACAAAACAGAGGATTTCAGACAAAGGTCTGAGCCGATCAGACCGGGATTCAAGTCTTTTCTTGAAATTCATTGTATTGATTGTATTGGTACTGTAACCATCACATAGTGGTGGGAAAGACCAGCTCACAACCACAAGATTCACACAGCTCTCTTTTACCAATATTAGACATGCTTCAGATTTCAAAACATATTTCTCAAAATGTAATTATGCAAGACATTTAATTTGCACGGGTATTATACAGACTCAAATTCTACTAACCACTACAGCAACACACCATTAAGTTACAGTATAGCCATGTCCTCCAGCATTCATCTGCAGCACAGTGCAATTTTGCTAACTGCAAATTTAGGTATATTACAGAGCCCCCTATAGCCACTGAATTATAGTGAAAAGCTTGCTAGTTTTACTGGTGATTTGGGGACAAATCATGCATGTTGACAGACGACGAGATAAAACCCAACATTTTCTTCATTTCCCCCCATCTCTGTTTGCTTATTTGCTCGCTTGCTGCTCCATGAGTCAGTGACACACACACACACACACACACACACACACACACACACACACACACACACACACACACACACACACACCATGCCACGAGCAACGCTTCTGTCTTCCTCGACTCAGTTCAGTTCCTCAAGCAGTGTCGGTAGCCCGCGGAGGGAGGGATTGTAACGGGCTGGCGGCTCCAGACGCAAAGCGTGCACAGAGCAACAGCACACACTGCTGCAAGACACTCAAATGCATGAAGCAACATTCTAACCTCTGTATGGATCAGAAAACAAAGTAGCATTCTAAACGCTAGTTTAAATTGAGGATGAAGTAGATAGAGAGGTATGGTGTTAATTACATTGTGTTTAAAGCACAGAATATAATTGAACTCGGATGATGGATGATCATTGGATGATGAATGATCACGTTTCTCCATATTTCCGTTGCTAGAGGTGCCGAAAAGTCCTTATAGGGACGCCTAACATCCGCTAGAGGCAGGACTAGTGACTTCCATTACTAGAGAGTTGGTACAGTCTTGGTTTAACCAATAGGCTAGCAAGGTAAAAGTGTGAATTACTACTATTTTTATGTATGATATTTTTATATATGAACTACACAAAATTCTAACATTAAAATATAATGATGTAAAACTTTATTACAGCAGAGATTACAGCAATGCAACAACAAATGTAAAACTGTGAAAGCTACTAGAGCATGTGAGGGTTGAAATGTAATTACAGTAAAATTGTTTCCAATTCATTAGATTCAGTCAATAAGTAACCATCAAATCCTAGTATCTCGTGTGCCTCATTGAACCATGCGGATTAGTTACATTCTACACAATTAGCTCAACATGACAAGCTATTAATCTGCTTTAAAGATTGACCGGTATAACGTTTCTCATCATACATTTCGCTTTGCAGTGCATACAGTAACTTTAATCTAACATCACCATATTGACATGCCCCTGCTGGAGAGGCAGGTTCAGGTGGCAGACAGCCAAAAGGTTACTGGTTCAATCCCTGGACCCTTCTCCTGGCTGTGTGTCAAAGTGTCCTTGATTAAGACGTTGAACTCCTAAATGCTCCCTATGAGCAGGTTGGTGTCTTGCATGATTGCCCCCGCCGTTGGGAGTGTGGTACCACAAAATGTGCGGCATGTCAACATCAAGTACACTGTAAAGTGCATTTCACGCAGAGCTTGACACTAACACTTGCCCGCTTGCCCGGGGCAAGTAAAAAAAATGGTGGGGCAAGTGAAGACTGCTACCTGGTTGCCCGATCGGGCAAGTGTGCAACTTAGTGCACTATAACACAACACAAGATAAATTTGTCTTGAAAGCAGTCATTGCACTCTGCCTCTGTGTCTTTCCCTGCTTTCTAGCTATCCACAATTCCAGGCAGGCTGGATTTGGGAAACAAAACAGGCAATTTAACTTTCACATCAAAATGACCTAATCTTCTACATTCTCTAGTTGTGTAGACCTGGGGTAATTAAGATGATGAATTGTAACTCTTGGGAGCCTAAAAATGAAACCAAATGGACCCTTGCGGGTCCATTTGGGCAAGTAGAACCTGACTGCAGAGACTCTGTCCGTGATGCTGAAATGAGCTTTCTGTTACTCTGTCCGTGGTGCTAAAATGAGCTTTCTGTTATGGTAGCTGTAGTGACTCTGTCCGTGGTACTGAAATGAGCTTTCTGTTACTCTGTCCGTGGTGCTGAAATGAGTTTTCTGTTATGGTAGCTGTAGTGACTCTGTCCGTGGTGCTGAAATGTATATTTACTGAAATGTATATTTACTTGCCCCCTATATATTTTAGGGGGCAAGTGACCATGAGCTGAGGGCAAGTAGAACCTGACTTGCACTTGCCCGATGGGCAAGTGCCTCCGAGACCTTAGTGTCAACCCCTGGTTTCGAAAGACTTGAAAAAGTACCCTATAACTATAAATGTAGGCAATTTACCAAGCTGCCTGCAAGACGGCTAAGAGAATATACTCAAATCCTTTGAGTTATATCATTAGCATTTATAGTTAATAAAATTAAAGGATGGTTGTGGTTCTTTAAATGTGCTTAACACATTGTCTACAGTAAGACAAGGCTTCTCGTATACTGTAAATGTTTTTTTTTACCCAATTTGACCTTATATTCATCAGCAGCACAACTGATGTATTTTGGAACATAGCTGTTATTGCATGTATTTATTTATTTTTGCCTTCTTAATTACAGTATGTGTGCTCACAATCTGCCTGTTTCTCAAAACAAAGCAGTGCATATGGCCCGGACCCCCCATATGAGAAAATGTTGTGACTGGGATTATGGTACAACATAATCTGCACACTCACATGCGAGTTTGTAGATCAAATGATTCACTATTCTTTATGGTTAGGTTGATGAAAACAACAGTATTTTGCCAGCAGCTGTGACCCAATGAACCAGTACTCGGTGGTGTGTTTGCAGCAATTTTCCAGAGATTGTGTGCATTACGGCCATCAACTGCTGCATAACTACTGATTCTGAACCTTTTTATATAAACATTTCCACGAGATACATTTTATTCTGATGTTTTTTTTTGTTTGTGATCAAATAACTGGTCTGCTAGAGCAAATAAGCCTAATTAAACTAGTAGGGAAGGGGTTAAATATAGCTGTCATGGGTGTTATTTTGTTTGTCAAATTTGGACAAAATAGTCTCTTGACTTGCATGATTTTTTGCTGACCTGCTCACATACCCTTACACATCAGGAAAGCCACAGCCATGGCAACAGTTCAGGGTACTTGGGAATCATGCCGTTGGATGGGATATTTCATTAGTGCATGAAGCATGCATGGAACTGGCACTGGGTAGCTATGGCTGAGTGCGCCGATTTTATGGGCCTAAAAATACAGGCCAACTTTTATTGCGTGTTGTAGGCTACTGAAACCTGCTGATACCTACATTTTCACTTTGGGATAATGAAGACTAACTTGACTGGTATTGAAAGTATCGGCACATTGTAACCTAAAACATAACATAGGTTGAATAGGAAATTAGCAGGACTTCTCATTGTGCAGCAGATATTTACTTTACTACTGTATATCAAAATATGCAAATGGATGCTGCAAAAATGTTGCATCTAGGTAGAGATTATCATGAACACTATAAGAGAGCAACATTACATTCAGATTGTTATCCCTATAGATAAGAAAACTGTATTTAACCCACTAAAAAGTGAACGTAAGGCCTAGGCCGTAGTTCAGCGGTTCAGGCATCTTGGTTGCTAATACAGTCTAACAGTGTGCTGCAGGTTCAACTCCTGATCCTGATGGCCTTTACTGCCTGTCACCCCCACCTCTCTCCCCATTTTATCAGCATACTGTCTGTCCTGACTCCCTCTATTTAAAAATATATAATTAAAGCCAAAAGCGTGTATTATCTGTTATTTATTTTTAGTGTGCAAATGTTTGAATATCTATATTATTTTAAAGTGAACATGGGACAAGGGACATTAAGTACAGTATAACAAAACAGGATTTGAAAATAGGAAGGATGCAAACAAGAGATCTGGCACATTCCCTAATAAATAGTCTAATAATTTTCCCTCATCTTTTCTCGCCCCAACGCTTTATGTCTTAGCGAATAAGTCATCTTCTCTACAAGATGACTTGCAATGACACACAAGCCTATAGTAGGAGAGTTTTATCTGCAGCTATGCAGTTCTTGGAGATTTGCTCTTTTGCTTGCTGGCTGCAAGTAGGATCTTAAGCAGATAGGAAATTAGGAATCGTCCTGACTCAGTCCATCCGCAATTTGTCCAAAATACAAGGATGCAAATGCAGTACTGATACTGAATTAAATTGACTCAAATATTTGCTATTGGGGGCCCCTAGAATAGAATTTATTTTAGATGAGGTTCCATAGCCAAATATATACAGTATTTCTACTCATATTTTTAGTGATGTCTTTCAAGTTTGCAATATATACAGTACATTAGAATGCGGTACAAATATGAACATCAAATATATAATAGATGTGATTTACGCAAGATGTCCTGCAAGCAATTATGGAAGCCAAACCTCGATATACAGGTATATAGTATTCCAAGTGGTCCTTATAGCAAATCATTGATTACTGGGAACCAAATGGACACGGTTGGCCCAATGGTTGCGTCTGTTTAGGGTTAGGTTTAGGCATAGGTTTTACTGAAATTATGTTTAGGATTAGGTTTAGTAGCGACCAGTGAAGAACCGTTTTTGTACCTGTCGCGACCGCTGGGCCAACGGCCGCAACCATTGGCCGTCACGACCGGTAGTAAAATGGTCCCAACTGATTCATAATTTTATATATATTTTATAGCGGCCACGAACAAGAGTCGCAGTCACAAATGATCTCGCTGTCTCTCAACGAGACTGTAACTCTGAAGGTGTACGCGTCAATGTGATCCGATTTGCACGTTCTCAGTCAAATTAAGAATTTTACAGTGAAAAGTGGGGTCCAATGGTCCATGAAAATCATGTTAAAAGGGGGTTTGTGGGCTAATGCATACACCAAAATGGAGGTTATTGAATTGAAAGAGAATCACTACCGTTGAGGTATTTACAGAGTGCAGCAGGACATCACAAAACAAGTTGGTCACTTTATACTACATACGAACAACGCTAACTGTAGGTTTGTATGGGTTTATGTTTTTGCGAAATATGTAGGTCACAGAAAATGCTTGCACGGGTGAAGAAGTCCATTGTACCAGGAGTTGTCATGTACACGGGGTGTTAGGACTGTAATACTGGCAGGTACTGCAACATGACATTTGGAGTAAAAACGTGCCCAAGACAGTAAAGCTAAAGTCCAGGAAAATGTGCCAGTACAGGCAGGCAGAGCAGGGCCGGATTTAGCCAGCCCTACTATGGTGGGCTGGAAGAATGGCAGGGTGGGCAAAGTTTTTCATATGAAGCAGTAGTTTTCAATCTTTTTGACACCAGGGCCCACTATTTATTCGGCATTTGAGCCACGGACCACCATTTGAGGACATTTTAGCCCTACAGACCCAAAACCTAAAGACCTAAAGACAGACCCCCCCCTAAAGATTTCTTTTGCTTTTTATTTCAGAAATGAAACAGACTACATTCTCTAGTTGTGTGTACTGATACTGAATTAAATTGATTTCAACTCAAAGTTGGTTAACAAACTTTCCACCATTTAGCTGGGGACCACCTGGACCCCTCTCAACCACTGGTGGTCCCCGGACCACTGGTTGAAAAACACTGATATTACCTTTCATTGGGTGGGCAGGATGCACATTTGGGTGGGCTCTGCCCCACCCCTGCCTGCCCCTCTAGATCGGGGCCTGAGGCAGAGTGGAAATTAAATGTAAATGGTATGAAAAGAAGCTCTGCCTCTAACTGTCCTGTGCAAACTCAGCTCAAAGGCGAGTATCATTACGCCTTAGTGAGAGACATGCCTCAGGAGCACAGCAGAGCTGAACTCAGTTGAACTGACTGACAAACGGCTAATTCTAGCTCTCCCCTCAGTATCGGCTGACAGACAAAAACCTTGGTTCGAAAATAAATGATAAAAGCAGAGGACTGGAAAAAAAGAAGAAATGCAGAGCCACAAAGGAATTACAGCCAATCAATGCTCTAGGAGGATGTTTATGGGAACGTGTCAGAGAAACGCATGGAGACACTAAGGATGAAATAAGGAGATAATCACAAAAGTAGAAGTTTTCAAACAATTAACAGATGTACTAAATTCAACCATCTGTCAACAAACTGCTCTCTGTCTTATCTGCCAACGTTAATCTATATATACACCAGTATATATATACACATGTTTTTGTTTTGTCTCTGCTTGTTTTGTTTTCTTTGGATTGTGCATGATCTGAAATGAGGAATTAATGTTTCCAATTTTGTACCGTGTACAGTGCATACACGTTTACAAAAACACTTAACACATTGTGGAGTAATTTGTATAGATGAGTTTTAAGATTAATTTTAAGATAAATGTGACATAAAATGTGGTAAACTTGAAAGAGTCTGAATAGCTTGCATATTTGTATGTCTGTCTCCATTTCATCATAAAACTTTCTTCATAGAGGCCCATTCAAAAATGATCAACTTGGTGAGATAGCTTGGGAGCAATCATTTCTCTCTCTGGCAAATTTGTCCGGTTTCTGGGCTAACGGTGAGGACCATTATTCCAGCACTGGCGAGTCCGCAACACCCCAGTCAGATTGCTTTTTGGTCAGACATGCTGCTTTCCAAGAGACGATGCCATGCCATTAACATGCGAAACTGCAGTCCAGCCAACAACAACCCTAATTCAGGACTCTGTACCGCTCCATTTCCTCTAAGGCTGGCTTTATTTCTATATACTTTACACAAGCATAAGAATTAACACTTGTTTCTGATAACTTCCATTCGAAATTGTTTAATCGCTCTGGATTCATTGTGGGGTTAGGGTTTAATTCAACTGAGTTGGGCGTTACAATCTAATATACTATATTCCTCAAAGAATACATACAGTTTGCAGAAGATCGGTCATCATTCTATCATCTCAGAAATTTTGGTCATCTGAAAAAAAAATCTATAATATGGATTTAAGCAAATGCTAATTCTGGCCACTTTTTCAGTCTTTCTAGTGTTAAAGCAATTGTGGTTTGGAAAACTACAATGAACAATGTTTACACAGCAGACATTTTATCAGACTTGATGGGTGTGTGTGTGTGTGTGTGTGTGTGTGTGTGTGTGTGTGTGTGTGTGTGTGTGTGTGTGTGTGTGTGTGTGTAATCTGTAATCCATTCTGGAACAGTTCACCCCGCCAACTTCAAATATGACACACTCATTCCAATGCACCAAATACCTCTGTGCGGGATAGTTGTACACACAACAATGATGTGCCAGTGTACAATGTTGCTTTCAACTTGAAATGGTAAATGGTACTTTTCTATAGCAACTTTCTGCAAAGCAATGTACTAAACACCTACCGGTAACTTTGTCACCCGGAGCAGTTGTTGTTCAGTGACTTGCTCAAGGACACTTCGACATGCAGCCAGGAGAGCTTGGGATCAAACCAGGAACGTTCCAATTCCCAAGCGGCCGTTCTACCTCCAGCGCGCCAATGCTGCCCCCAGCAGTCCTGAAGCAACCCTGAAGCAACAGTACAGAAACATTTCAATTATTTACAACTGATAAGCAAAAATAAACCAGAAACTCCAGTATGTGTGATAAGCATACACTAGAAAATGTACACAGTACACTACATATAGTATAGACCAGGGGTGGCCAACCTGAGGCTCGCGAGCCACATGCGGCTCTTCAGCTGGTAACATGCGGCTCTTAAGGGGCTTCCACATGAAACCGTCAAAAACGCTCGGCCTGGCACAGTCATGCCTTTCATATACCAGTGGTTTTCAACCTTTTTTATACCAGGGCCCACCATTTATTCAGAATTTGATTTGAGCCACGGACCACCATTTGATGACATTTTAGCTCCACAGACCCCAAAGCTAAAGAATCCGTTTACTTTTGCCAACAATTCCAGGCTGGATTTCAGAGAAAACAGTCAAACATACAGATCAAAACGACCATTAATCTTTTACAACATTCTATAGTTGTGTAGACTTGGGCTAATTCACATGATGCATATTTTAACTCTTGAGAGTGTAAATATAAATATGTTTAAGCTCTCAAAGAGTTACATCTGGCTAACCAAATTTCCATCATTTAGCCTGGGGACCACCTGGAATCCTCAGGGACCACTGGTGGTCCCCGGACCACCTGTTGAAAACCCCTGCCCTATACAGTGGTGCCCAACCACTCGACCAAGGACTGATTCCTAGTCGACCGTGGAGGTGTAGGTGTATGTTTTTGGACTTGTCATATACTTTTTTGGATTGTAAACCCTGTCTCTAAATACATGTCTATATGTTTTAATAGTGTGTCTTTGCAGTGCGCACCTGCACACAAATGCACGTATCTTATTGCAGGAGAGGTGAAATCTATTTGCGACCGTGGCGGCCATCGCGACGGTTTTCTAACCATTTGACTGTTTGATGTGGCTCTTTGCAGTAACACAGTGAAAAACGTGGCTCTTAGTCTGTGACCGGTTGGCCACCCCTAGTATAGACTATAACAACTAGTATAGCAGCAAAGGTACTGTAGGTAAATGCATTATTAATTATTGCACAGCACATGTAAATGTACCCAGATGGTAGTACCACCTACTGTACATTCCACATTGCACTTGTGTATGCAGTATAAAGAAGTAATGCACTCTGAGTAAACATTGTGCATACTGGGATAGTTTGGAAGCAGCTTACATACAAAACGCAGCACGTACAATGACTTGTTGACCGTTCTGGTGTGAGGGGTCAAGACTCCAGAGTTCTGTCTGTGTTGGACAGTGAGCTTTGTTAACCACAGGGACACTAGCGTCCCTATTCTGCTGGTTATGGCCTATGTTAATAGGGCAGTACGAACAAAAATAAATAGCCCATCTACAAGCTTTAAGCAAGTCACAGATATGTTCCATGAAGAGTTCTGGTCTAGAGGTGGGAACCTCTATAAACGTCCCAGCATGTCCTACAGTTCCATCTTTGGCCAACGGGGTATTCAATGCTTCAAGCAACTCTATGGGCTTGGGTGGGCACTAGTGGGCAGCTACCACTGTGCCACCCAAGCTTATAGGGTTTAATGAGACTCACTCAGGGCTTAATTTGTGCCAGAGCATATGGAGCTCCCATGGCCGCAGAGGCTGTTGTAGTGCCTATAGAGGGCATTCCGCTGCCCCAAAATGCACCAATCTATTTTTCTCATGGCAGGTCAGGTCATTTTTTTGCCGTGACCCAGCCATAATGGGGGGAATGCGCTGGAACAACCAAAACAAAAGTAAATCCTGGATCGATATTGCAGTGTTGTAGTAGTAGCTGTAACAACTAGCAAGAACCTGTACACAAAATGTCTAAGAGACAAGTGCTAAATAAAATAGGCCTAACTATAGTAATACTGAAGACGGTTCTGCACTGTCTGCAGGTCCTATGTTTTGTGTGTGTATGTGGGGAGTGAGGGGGGCAGGGCTTGACACTAACACTTGCCCGCTTGCCCGGGGCAAGTAAAAAAAAATGGTGGGGCAAGTGAAGACTGCTGCCTGGTTGCCCGATCGGGCAAGTGTGCAACATAGTGCACTATAACACAACACAAGATATATTTGTCTTGAAGGCAGTCATTGCACTCTGCCTCTGTGTCTTTCCCTGATTTCTAGCGATCCACAATTCCAGGATTGATTTGGGAAACAAAACAGGCAAATTAACATACACATCAAAATGACCATTAATCTTCTACAGTGTAGACCTGGGCTAATTAAGATGATGAATTTTAACTCTTGAGAGTGTAAAAATGAAACCAAATGGACCCGCAAGGGTCCATTTGGTTTCATTTTTACGTTCTCAAGAGTTACATCTGGTTAACCAACTTAACTGGGGACCACCTGGAACCTGGGGGGCAAGTGACCATGACCTGAGGGCAAGTAGAACCTGACTTGCACTTGCCCGATGGGCAAGTGCCTCGGAGACCTTAGTGTCAACCCCTGGGGGGGCGACTGCTAATGGACCTAGTTTTGTTTAAAAAAGTGTTTTCATGTCACTCTGGGGCCGAACAACTTGCCAAAAACGAAAACAACTTTTGTGCGGGAGGTGCGCTCTGGCACAGACTGAGTTACAAACTAGAAAAGTGCCCTTCTGGGCACAGGTCTCCACCAGGCCAGGTCAGGTTGTGGTCTCCTGGTGACGCTATAATACGCCAATGTTAAAAGGGTGGCATTTATTTTTCATGACTTTAGCATTTGGATGACTTGAGACATTTTGTGCAAAAAATGTTTTTGCAAATGTCCACCTGTTGGTGGCACTATAACAAGCCATTGTGAAGAGAGTGGAATATTTTTCTCAGGCTAGTATTATAGTGCGTTAAAGATTTTATGTAAATTGCCTACTGTGTTCATCATCTTTACAAAATTGTCCTCCTCCTGGTGGCACTATAACAGGCTGTTGTGGAAAATATGAGGCAGAGGTTCATCATGGTTGGCATCCAGGAAGTGTGTGTGCAAATTGTGGCATTAATCGGGTTAACGTTTGGGAGATTAACTTTTAACAGACGGACACGCACACAAATTTTTGCAAAAAAAAAAAAAAAAAAAAGGAAAAATCGCCCTCCTGGTGGCGCTATAACAGGCTGTTGTGGAAAATTTGGGGCAGAGATTTGTGGTTGGGATCCAGGGAGTGTGTGTGCAAATTGGGTTAAAGGTTTGGGAGACTAGCTGGTAACAGGCGGGCACACGCACAAAACAACTAGATCAGTACTCAGTAGTGTGCTGAGTAGTGTGCAAGTTTGCACCCCCACCCCCCCCCAAAAAAAATCAAAACAAAAATATAACTATATTTTCGCCCTTTTCCCCTCTACATTGCTTCTACTTTGATGTTACAGCTGTTTCCCTGGAGACACTAGACACTGTCCAGATCTTTTGTTATTGTCAACAAATCCTTTTCGTCGGGCCGATGACAAGGCGGTGCTAGTGTGTGGGGGGAAGGGGTTATGGAGAGAAATGCAAGTGTATATGCCAGAACTACAGAGCAATACAAAGGTTACATATCGTGGTGTATACTGCAGTAGCATATGCAGTATATGCAACCAGTAAGCACTACAGGGCTTGACACTAACACTTGCCCGGGGCAAGTAAAAAAAATGGTCGGGCAAGTGAAGACTGCTACCTGGTTGCCCGATCGGGCAAGTGTGCAACTTAGTGCACTATAACACAACACAGGATAAATTTGTCTTGAAGGCAGTCATTGCACTCTGCCTCTGTGTCTTTCCCTGCTTTCTAGCTATCCACAATTCCAGGCTGGATTTGGGAAACAAAACAGGCAAATTAACATACACCTCAAAATGACCATTAATCCTCTACATTCTCTAGTTGTGTAGACCTGGGCTAATTAAGATGATGAATTTTAACTCTTGAGAGTGTAAAAATTAAACCAAATGGACCCGCAAGGGTCCATTTGGTTTCATTTTTACGTTCTCAAGAGTTACATCTGCAAAATTTACAATATATTTTTGGGGGGCAAGTGACCATGAGCTGAGGGCAAGTAGAACCTGACTTGCACTTGCCCGATGGGCAAGTGCCTCGGAGACCTTAGTGTCAACCCCTGCACTAGTTGCACTATTTTATCTACATGTCCTGTCTGAACCTCACACAGATCTGATACTCTTTGTAAATCAAACAAAAGTTGAAGAACTTTCCTGAAAGATTTCCAGAGGCTTAATACTGCTGATCTCTGCCAGTAATGCACTTTGTTGCACTCACTCTATCAATTTGTAAAGCCGCACTTTTATTTCCATTGGCTTTTTCGAATATATGGTTCGACTTCCAGCAGCAACCTTCTTGCATCATTCTAGTGCTAAAGATTTGTTTTCCTTTATGGATGGACACGGATTGTAGGCTAGATCAGAGGTTCTCAACCTGTGGGTCGCGACCCTCTCGGGGGCCCCCAAATTTATTTTGGGGGGTCCGCAGATGATTTTCAAAAAAAATCATTTTTCCCCATTTGGACAGACATACAGTATGTAAATTTCTCACACAGGGGGGCTCCAGGGTGCTATACATGTTGTCGTACAAAGGTGCATAACCGAATTTTGCAGTCAACACTACAAATGAGAGGGGTTTTTTTTGCACCGGCGGGGGGCACATTACCGCCACACCAACGGTATGGGGGTCCCCAATTACCGCGGTATTGAAAATCTCATACCGCCCCAGCCCGAGTGGAGACACGAATATCCCCTTATATTTGGGGACTATAATATTGGACACTCCAGGCCTTATGAATCAGGTCTTAAATCTTAAGTGAAAAATTTGATTCAGATTCAGACCATATAACCAGGGTCGTTTTATATGCGGTACAATCCGATATTTTAAAGCATGCATTTGAGTATTTAGACCAAGTACAGATTTGGCAGAGGAACTTTCTCTTGAGTTTAGTAATATTTTACCAGGACTCAAGTAGTAGGATTGAGTACTTTGTTCACCACTCAGGGGTTGACACTAAGGTCTCCGAGGCACTTGCCCATCGGGCAATTGCAAGTCAGGTTGTACTTGCCCTCAGGTCATTGTCACTTGCCCCCCACGTTCCAGGTGGTCCCCAGTTAAGTTGGTTAACCAGATGTAAACCAAATTGACCCTTGCGGGTCCATTTGGTTTCATTTTTACACTCTCAAGAGTTAAGGTCTACGCTGTGTGTTAATTTGCCTGTTTTGTTTCCCAAATCCAGCCTGGAATTGTGGACAGCTAGAAAGCAGGGAAAGATGACTGCCCTCAAGACAAATTTATCTTGTGTTGTGTTATAGTGCACTAAGTTGCACACTTG
The DNA here is from genome assembly GCA_039105355.1 of Benthosema pterotum. Taxonomy (NCBI): domain Eukaryota; kingdom Metazoa; phylum Chordata; class Actinopteri; order Myctophiformes; family Myctophidae; genus Benthosema; species Benthosema pterotum. The sequence continues at coordinate 39,897,453 of CM076984.1, forward strand.
CCCCATCGAGCAACCAGGTAGCAGTCTTCACTTGCCCCACCATTTTTTTTACTTGCCCCAGGCAAGCGGGCAAGTGTTAGTGTCAACCCCTGCCACTACTCTCTAGCAAGAAGGTCTGAACTTACAGGCACTCCACTGTTCTGGGCACTGGGCTGCCCCTGACTAATCACAGCAGAACATCATCCCTCTCAACCTGCCAGTGATGGCATTCATTTGGAAGAGGGAAATGCTCAGGTGACTGATGGGATAACATAAAAATGGGGGCCGCCGGTGCGTCCAATTGGAAAGGGGAAGAAAATGTAAAAGTCTAGTGAAACAATTACATAAATAGACTCATAAACAAATGCATATATTTAATTTAGAGTACAGGCCAAACATTTGGACCCACCTCATTCAATGTGCTTTCTTTATTTTTGTTTACATTGTAGATTCTCACTGAAGGCATCAAAACTAACCCATTTTCAACATTTTACTGTCACTAATAATAATAATAATAATATAATAATTAGAGATGTTACATGGACATAATAAAGTGTACAAGTGTACAAATGTAACCAAATGGACCCATTAGGGTCCATTTGGTTTCATTTGTACACTCTCAGAAAAAAAATGTTAAAATAGTCATGAAAATTAAAAAAAAAAAACAATGAATGAGAAGGTGTGTCCAAACTTTTGGCCTGTACTGTATATAAATGAGGTTTTATTTGTTTACAGAGCATCGTCACTCAAAGGGGTCTCTGCACGTCATGCCTCACAACAGAAAACAAACAGGCTGACGTTAAAAACCAAGCATTAAAAAAAAACAGTCAAAACATTTGGTTTCGGTGCTTCAGGGAGAATAAGAAAAGTCAAACAACCTTAAAATCAGTGAAACTATGGGTGATTTATTATACCTGGTGACTGTCAGGTAACCAGCACCTTGGAACGTAACGATGGTCCTGGAGGACAGGATGTGATTAAGAGATAGTATAGGACAGTGCTGAAACCATTTAGCGCTTTGTAGGTCAGGAGGAAATTCAATAAACCCATTTAGAGAAGCCATAGAGTCCGATTCTGAAAACATCTTCTAAATCCTAACCTATAAGGTCAGTCAGAAAACTCGAGTAGAATAGAAATACAACAGAAAGAAGAACCAATATTGTATTATAGAATATTTATAGTGTTTATATAAAATTTTATGCTGGCGTTCACACTTTTTTCCCCACTACATTTTGTTCTCTCCATGGGGAACTGATTAGTAGAGTAGGTGGTGCTGGGGTGGCGGTGTTAGAAAACAGGAAACATACACAATCTTAGTCCACATCCGCGGTCATTATAGGGCCATACACAACAATACAGGCAGTGTATTACTCAGTTTGAACTCACTTATCACGTTAGAATATATATTTGAACGCATAGTGGTAGAAACAAGCCACATAGCAGTACAGCGGCAGAGCTGAGCGTTGTTTGTAATCATCCATGCGTTGTGTGTAGTATATAGCTCACTGCACAGCTGTCCCTTGCTCTTTGCGCCCCATAGCCTGAATGGATGCGAGCTCTGATTGCTTCAGAAACTTCAGAGCAGGGTTTCAGGCTGAAACTTCAAAGTTAAATGCTCTCCATTTCCGGTTCACCGCACCTTTAAGTCATGTTGCTAGTGCATATACTGTATCGTTGGGTGGGAAGCTTGTATGTGTGCACGTGTGTGTGGTGGGATATCGCTAAAGAAAGGGTGAGTACGTTGCCATGGGAACCAGCCATACTCTCCCGCCCAGGCAGGTAAGACACGCCCTCGGGGAGGTAGTGGGCGGCATATAGGCCTACTATACGTAGCTAATTATATCCTCAGGCAAAGGGACATGATGCCACCACCATGCCCACAAAGCAATCACACACACACACACACACACACACACACACACACACACACACACACACACACACACACACACACACACACACACACACACACACACACACACACACACACACACACACACACACACACACACACACACACACACACACACACACACACACACACACACACACACACACACACACACACACACAACCCCTTTAAAATATTCTATTGGAAATCGTCATAAAGCCTTTGCAATACTTTAAATCAACACCATTATCAGCCTGGGCTTGTTTCTCACTTCTGTTTTTTTTCTCCACAAGCTCTGATTTGCTCAGGCTGAAGAATCCAACAGAGACAGCTTTCTCCTGTCTCCTCAGCTAACCTCGACAGTACAGTACCAGGCTTTCTGCAGCAAAAACCTGCTCTCCATTATTATATTTTTAACAGGTGCCCTCCAGTCTAGAGGCCACCTCTTCTCCAAATGTGTATATCAAGTGATTTCCTCATGCATATATAAAACTGTTTAAATAGCTACTGATTCACTTTAGAACAGAGATATGAAACGGGCAAAGAGAATTGACATCTCATCTCAGGGGCGGATGTAGCATGTCCCATTTGGGGGGGGGGGGGGCAAGAGAACATGTTGGAGGGGCAAGAGAAAATGGTATGGGTGCGGCTTCATGAAGCCGCACCCATACCATTTTCATTTCACTTTTATTAGTCAAGTAAAGCATCAATAATAACATCAGTTGTTGTTGAAGTTGCAACAGACACGCAGCATGCATAAAGCTAAAGGTCTGACTGAGAGAGTTTTCTGTTTTCAATGATGAAATGCTGTTGGTTTAGTGGTGACACAGCTGTAGTTAGTTAGTAGCAGTACTAGTGTTTCACATCATTGTAAATATAAGCACTAATTTGAAATATCTTGGGTTGTTTTGCATGGCATTGTGTTTGGGGGGGCAGACTGAGTATTTAGGGGGGCATTGCCCTCCCATGCCCATGCCTAGATCCGCCTCTGTCTCATCTGTAGCTGATTGAACATGCTCACAGGCAGACAGCCTCATACAGAGATCTCCTATATGGGCACTGGAGGGACAGAGACAGACTGATACAACTGGTACAGTCGCCTAATTCTTTCCATCACCCTCAAACAATATAGAGAAACAAAAGATATAGGACGCAGACATACAACATGCGGCAGTGGCTCAGTGGTAGTCTCCGGATGGCAACCGCAAGGTTCAAGCACGTGCTCCCCCAGAGTCAGTGTCCATGTGTCCCTTGAGCAAGACCTCTTTACCCCTAATTGCTCCCAATGTGCTGGACAGTACCTTGCATGGTTTCCTCCACCCTTGGTATGTGCAAGCAAGGCTCTATATAAATGCACCAATTACCATTCACAGAGATATCTACTAAATTAAGTACAAGACACATTTTTAATGAGGCACATTATTAAATGTTCATTTGCACAGACGCCTAGCCCTGCATTTACTCTGGGCCCTTTTCCAGGACCCGTTCCTTAACCTTAACCCATTTGTTTGGTGGCTAATGGCAGCTCATTCCTTTATTCCTGTGGCACCATGAAAGAGAATTAGCAATATCCAATTTTCATCAGATAACGCTTTGTGAGGAGATTGTCATAGAATGCTATGACACATGCTACACTTGGTGCGTCCGCTTCACATATACACTTATTGTGAAGGACAGATGCACAGACAGACATTTCTGGGGGGCTTATATTCGCAAAATATACGCAGCAAATTTACCACTGAAACAGCCTTTCACGATCGGTTCAATAACTCCCGACCCGTTTCATCAATTGAAAAACTTGAAGTGGTTTATGATAGCAGATACATGTAGGTCCATTTCCTGAAAATAGAAGATATGGTGATAAAGGGATCTTTGAGTTAAAGAGTGAAACGTGCCAAAATGTTACGCTTATGGTGCCTCATCACTACGTATATGTTGTAGCTCAAGAACTGTAGTACATAGAGACAAAATGTCCGTAATGCCCGACTTTATATTAACGTTCAATACATTTATTGGGCTCAAGATCTTTGTATTTCGAGTTATGAAGGAAAAAAAAAATTGGGCAGACATCTTGGATTTTGGGAGCCGCCCGAGGTTGATTATTGAAGATTATCTGTGCCAAATGTCATGCTTCTATCACCAACTGAACTGTCACATCAACGTTCCGCTTAGCTAACAGGAGTCTGAGGATGCTGCATGCCCTTTACCAGCATGGCCAGTTTGTTATGGGATACCTGCAGCTTTTCCCAGAGTGGCTGTCAGCCTACTATACCATGTAGCATAATCAAAGTCAGGCTGAACTATACTATTCATCAGTAGCCTAGGGCAGTGTCCATACTGTACATAGGCCTTTCTAGCCAAGAAGTTGACTCTGGCATTTACTTTGTCTATTATTTATTTGCAAGGCCATTTCCTCTGCTCTCAGACTAGTGGTGTTCAAACTTTTTGCGCCTGAGGCACGTTTCAATGGCAGAGTCAAAATCTCAATGCACACCAGTATTACAGTGTATTCATATATACTGTACTGAGAGAACAGATATTTTTTTTTATTTACTAGTGGCATGTAAAATCTATACAGAAAAGTAGCAATATCCAAGTAAGAATACCACAATATAAGAAATACTCTGTTACAAGTAAATATAAGAAATGCTGTTACGAGTCCAGCAAATGTAGCCTACAGTTCTAAATTAGAAAGTACTCAAATCAATTATTTATTTTTTTCAAAAAATATTGCGTCTACAAGTTAACATGTCACAGTGTGATGCATTGTGACCTTGTAGACTCATGGCTATTATGAATAGCGAAGTATGAATTAGGGATTAATTGGTTAGTGTATGTTAAAAGCAAAAATAAATACAAATTGAATTGTAACTAAAGAGCAATAATCGTAGAGCAGTGCAATATCAGTCTCTGAGAACTAATAGGAGTACAACTATAAATAAAAACATTTACATATTCAAGTACCGTAAAAATTACCCCACAAATGTACTTGGTTATACTTTCCCACCAGTGGTCTCTGCAGGTATGGTATGAGTGCCAAAGCTCTCAAACTCTCATGAACTTTCCATCTCCGTACTTGTATTGAGCATTCTGACAGTCTGTATCTTGGTGTGCTTTGACAACTTGACTGCTGAGGAGCAGCCCGTTACAAAAGGACTAGAAAGTCAGCAGCAAACATTAATGGCACAGATCTACCAAAACCTAAGAACATTTACATGATCCCTCTTTGTGAAAGTAAAATCTAAAACAACATTAAGGAATTCCCTATTCACCACACCCATGTCGTGCTCTCACTCCTTCCATCTAAAAGTTTGACACTACCAGTCAGAGTAGCACTGGCTTACTGTCAGAATGCCGTCAGGTTCTGCTGACGCGTCACATTATTATTGTACAATAATATTATTATACAATAACAATGCAGTGCATGTTATATAATATAAAGTCATTGTGAGCTGTATATTGTCCTATATAATGTATCGGAGTGCACTGGCATTTTGATGATGTTTTGGGATGTCGCATTGTTGGACATATACAGTATTTTACTTGGCCATTATTCCTGCCTGATGTTAGGACCGAAACATTGCTAAATAAATTGTGCAGGACTTTTCTGTGTAGACTTTTCTAGTCTTTTTCTCCTACGCACCTGTCCATTGTAGGCGTGCATAATGACTTTAAGCTTTTTTTGAATAATGGCCGAGTACAAAAAAACAAAACAAAATAGTTATTATTTTGTATCTACGTTGTACAAGCACAGCAGATCTGCTATTTTCACCAAATGTTTTTCTATTATTCCTAGAAGACAATCAGAGCACAGGGATCTCATTGCATCAATATACCTAACTGAACATAAGTGGCACATTCATTTCTTTTGACCGTTGTCTGCTTCTGATGAGCTTCATTTAATGTACTTTATCCATCATGTTGAAAATAACATTCAACACTGTCCGGGATGCGACGCCTTCGTCCCCCCAGCACCAGGATTTTTGCGCACAGCCCCATAAGGTTCCATTCAAAGTAGAATCTTCAATGCCTATGATCTCTGAAACTACGGCCAACATCTGTGGTTTTGATCATCCATCCGAAGAATATTTCTGGCAAAAGATAAACAGCATGAGCTACTGCCATTTCATATCTAGTCTAGCTACTACAATGCAAGATTGCAAGAGCGGCTTGCCCGTTTATCTGTCCGACTTTGTTGCACTTCTCCTACCTAACTACAATGTTTGCATAGATCTAACCATGCACAAAACCTCCAGCACATGAGTCCACACAGGATACGCTATATTGCATCCATGCAGCTGCCATATTTACTGTACGGCCATTTTCATGAAAATCATATTTGTGCAAGTTTTACTGCTGGACAACTATGGCAAAATTTCTGACTTAGCTGCCTTGCTACTGTGACGTCAAAATCGTCACCGTTTTGGAGCACACCAGAGCCATAGAACAATACAGTTATATAACAGTGTTCAATTCATGGGGTCATACAACAAAACAGTTAAAACAACATTCTGCGGGAGGTTTTCAAACCATTCTATGTACTCATGCCTTTACTCTATGGCTCTGCTTCCAAACTCTGTCTGAACCCTCCCCTACTGGGTGAGCCGGCCAGTCCATTCACCACCACAACGCTGCACTCGATGCATGCAACGATGAAAGTAGAAGTAACAACACGCCAGGCAGAAAACGGACTTTTTCTCTACTTTCTCTTTGTTGGAGGCATAAAGACTCAAACTAACCATCACCACGCAGAACACCCCGACATGACTCTCTGGAACTAACAACATGCCATGCAGAAAACAGACGTCACTTTCTATTTATTGGACCCCCGAAGCCAGGCGTCTCAGGCGTGCTGCTCGGATCGAAGTCTGGAGATCAAGGCTACAGTTCCGGACAATCCAGCATTAATTCAGGACAGTTGCATGAACAGCACATGAGCGCTCACTTTCTGACCCCCCCAATGTCGCAACTCTGACTCGATATGCCCTTGGCCAGAGTCTTACAATAGGCACAGAGTTGCGCAATCCCCGTAGTCAGGGCATGTAGAGTCCGCCATCATGGCTCTCTTCCAACCCTGCTTCACCGCGTTCATTTAACACTACCATTACTGTTACGATCGCCCCGTTCTACACAACAACGCATCGCCAACCCTCCAGCAACTTTGATAATTTCCCCACAAAAGGTGCACAAAAGGAATCTACTGTACATGGATCCGTTGTAGCCAATCTGCAAGCTCACTAACACGTCTCCAGGGCCATAAGGGTCCATTTGGTTGCTACTAATGGGTCCATTTGTTAGTTGTAGAAGTTGTAGTAGTCATAATAATATAAACACTTTATTTGTATAGCACCTTTCATGACAAAATACAAACTTACATCCATAAAATAACATTTTAAAGCTCTTGCAATGTTCATTTTAATTGCAAGGACCCCCAGTATGACATGAAGCCCCCCCCCTTCCCCCCCATTTAAATACCAATTCTCTTTCTGCGACACTTTATATCAGTTATGCAACCACTGTTAATGTAACTCTGATTGTGTACAATATCTCTAATGGGTCCATTTGTGCACTGAGTTACACCAAGGGCCCATTTGGGTCCTATCACTATCTGGTATCCCCTGAAACTCTCTCAACTAAGGGCCACATAGTATAGGATGCCACCATTGATGTGACGGTGTACATCAACATATATTCATTTGTATGTTTGGCCTGCACAAACACTCTGCCTCTGCCTTATATATTGCCATTTCCAATATTCACTTGAGTGCACTGCTACAGTACTCTAGGAGCACCGGTTGCTTGTTTTTAACGGCTGCCAGCTGGTAAAAAAAAGAAAGAAAAGAAAACACACCACAGCACGACGGCCAGGAGGAGAACGAAGGGATTCAATGATAGACACAATGACATAAACAGAATACGAAATAAACATAAAAGCAGCAGAATTTATTATAATTGAGGGAGGTAGGAAGTAGAGAGAAAAGCAGAGGGGAAAATAAACAACAATGGACGCGAGGAGAACAGGGGAGGGAGGGCGAGGTGCTGCTAGTGGTGTATGAAATAGCGGTGCTCTGAGCGGTGCTCGCGGTGGCCACCGAAATTCCAGACTCTGAAAGAGCCTTAAGTTGCCTATGACGAAAGATGCAGTGTTGCAAAGTGTACAAATATTTGACAAAACATTTTCCAAATTGGAGTGAGCACAAGTCGCCTGTTGCCTATTGCCTGTTGCCACAACGGCGCGGATCCTAGGCGTGAGGCCCGAGTTTCGTACAATGGAGGCAATTAAAAAAAACTTCTTAGACTACTCATTTGTGAAGTGAAACAAGTGAGTATAGGGCTATTACTGTTGGATTTCTCTATTCTGCTCATTTGTATTGTAGCATACTGTACTTTAGTTTACTGCAGACAGGAAGGTGGCCAGTTCGATGACAGCATGGATTTATTCATTCATTCTGCACCTCAAATAAAGGTTTGTGAGAGTTCTTGGCCACTCAGTATATTAATTAGCAAAACAACAAACACAAAAAGGCTAGTGATGGCTGTGCCCGGATGGAAACATCTTCCCACTGCACAATGTACAATATTGTCAATCAAGTGCATGATGACAAACGGCCACATCAGGATGAAACCAACGATGACGTGATTTGAAGAGACACTGCCATGAAAAGGAAGATGCAGTGAACCATGGCAAACTCACAAAGTGGCAATGGACATCTGTCGCAAGTGTGCGTGCGTGCCTGCATTGTGTGCGCGTGAGTGTGTTTATATTTTTCACATGTGACTTCAATATTTAAGCTATACTAGGACCTTACCCGTTGTGAATATATGAAGACCAAATGATCTACAGTGTGGTTAATGTGATTTAGCCTAATATCAATACCAATAATGTAAGTATTTTGATGAAGTACTGCTGTAGTTGTGGATACTTGATCATGGGAAAAGGGGAAGCAGTCATAGCAAAGCAAGGTACACTTTAATGCAACATATTTTTGTAGCATTAAAGTAGGTGTTTGTGTGAAAATCATGAAACCACTGGTTTAGAAAGTGGAGGGTGGTCACACACACACACACACACACACACACACACACACACACACACACACACACACACACACACACACACACACACACACACACACACACACACACACACACACACACACACACACACACACACACACACACACACACACACACACACACACACACACACACACACGCTGTGTGCTTGCGTTTCCAGGGACCACCAAACGGAACAGTCCATAAGGGGTTCTGGTGCTTCCTGTGTACAGTAGCCTTGAATCAGCATCTTAAGAATACTATCTTATTTTTTCTTTGTGATTCTAGTAAAACGGAATGCCATTCCGTTTCACTTCATTATTCAGACTGAGGCCAGGCTACAGTAGCCTACTTTTATATCAATTATTTCCCACCGCGGTCCGCGCGTAGCGAGGGCAGAAAACTCTGTGAGCCGCATAGGCGTGCATACATAGACGTCAAGAGGGTTTGAGCACCCCATAGTGGCCCTCTCTGGACCAACATGCCCTTTTTTAAAAGAGCAAAAAAGACGCTGAAATGCGGTTTTCCATGCGTTTTTAACCCCCCAAAACTCAATTTTCCGCCGGCCGAATGCCGGGCGGCTAGAGTGCCCTCCTGGTTACATTTGAGCACCTGCCCTTGAAACTCTCTGTGCACGCCACTGGTGAGCCGTACTATAGTGAGTAGCAGGCTGTAGCATAAAGGAGCGGCGGTGGGACATTGTTTTTGTTTCCTTGTCACACGTGCGGGTAAAAAGTGACAGCGAAAGCAAACTACTATCTTCCAGTTCAAACACATGTTCAGTTCAACAGTTCCCAAGAAGACTATAGCCTGGATCACTATATAAAGTGGGTGTCTGTCGCTCCTTTCACATAGCGTAAAATCCAGTGGTCGGAACTGTGGCTCCGTCCAGCTGCTCCAACCAACATCGCGTCGAGTAAAGTGGATCAGAAGTATATTCAGTGTCTATAAAACGGTGAATTAACGTTCCAGCAGCCTGAGCCAACATAATATGGACAGTAGGCTGTGTTAGATCGAAACTATAAATACATACAGAGATGCAACGATATGTCGCAAAGTTATAGCGGCTGTTGCAGCTTGGGATAACATTGAGGAAATGAGGGAGGCCCGTGTGCACTGCGCATGCCACAGTATAGCCAGCGAAATTGTATGGGTCACCATTTGTTCCGGTGCTGGTGTAGCAGTGGAAATATGGCAGTGGGGTAACACGATAACGGTGGCCGTGAATTGTGTAACGTTAGGGGCCCCGTTGGACTTTCCCATATAAACTTAATGGGGAAATTTTCGTGCACAAATAAATTCATTATAAATCAACAATGTGTTAATCTGGCCAAAGGGCTTCGTTAATCTCTTCCTAATGTTATGGTCAATGACTGTGTGAAAAATCATAGTGATCGGTGCAGCCAGTGATGAGTTATGCTCGCTTCAGACATTCAGACAGACAGACAGACATTCAGACAGACATTCAGACAGACAGACAACTCCTTAATTTTAGTATAGATACGGCCTTCCCTGCATATACACAAGTGGGATATCATCAAAATGACATCAGCACGATGTCACTGTTGGAGATCCTCAGGAAACGCCATTATTAGACCCAAGTTATTTTGAGGGTCACTGGCCTTTTGGAATTACGTCATACTGGACATGCAAGTACCTGTGATCCACCAGCATACTTGAGCACCCATTGCCAACTTGTCATAGCACCCGTTTTAACTGGAGATGTTTGTATCCGTCTGTGTCTGAAGAGTGCTGCAAACTGACTGAAAAGTGTACTGGTTAAATAATCTATTGGCAGCTGTAGTTGCCTTGTCATAGCCTGGCTATAGCTAGGCTGAATCAGCCGTTGGCAACAAAAATTGCACGTCAGCAGATCTGGAATATCTCAATTGTACGCCCATTTCCTACTCCAAAAAAGTTGGGTGGCCATTCAGGACACAGTACGTAAACATATTTGAATTCTGTGTCCTAATTGGCCACCCCAATTTTCTGGAGTAGGAAATACTTGTACACTTGAGCTATTCCAGATCTGCTGACAGGCAATTTTTGCCAACAGCTGATTAGGTCGGACTTTAGCCAGGGTAGCCTTGGCAATCAATTGGCTGAAAAGGTGAGGGGACTTTGGGTCATTAGGCCCACTAGCTCTCTATCCAAATCCTTACCATAACCCTAACCACAAGCATGGCGCATTGCCTGCATTGTAGGTGTATTTTGAGGGTCACTAGCCTTTCTGTATCCGGCATCCGTCTGTATCCGGCATCACCATCACTACCCAATTAGAAAACTTAATTTATATCACCTTAGTTAGATCAACAATAGCCATGGTTTCTACTAGACATGTAAAAAAAAAAAACATTTTGCATCGATGTATCGATCCAACAGCCGACAATACGATGCATCGACACGTCCGCAAGAGAATCGATTCATGTTTAAAAATAAATGAATAAAAATATCTGGTCTATTTTATCCATTTGCTCCTGGACGTAATTCAGACTCCCGTGCTGCGGGTGGCGCTAAACCTATTTTGTCCTCCTACCTCGCTTCCTTTACCCTCTTTCCGCATGCACACACACACACACTCAAACAGTAGGCGAAACAGTCATGGTGTATTCTTGAGTATTGAAAAAAAATCGAATCGTTGGGTCAGGAAATCGATACTGAATCGAATTGCCATGATGGGTGTGATTTACACCCCTAGTTTCTACCATTCCTGCCCATATACATACAGTACATATACACATATATCTATGCACATACTGTATATATATCTATTACCTACCCAAAACCAAAATATATTCTCATTACACCACCAGTAATAATGCTCTGTTCATGCAAGTAACAACAATAACAGACAACCTGCCAGGCACAGAAAATACACGGTATGTGGCCAAAGACATACACACTGATTGCACGGCGACATGCACACATGTTTAGCCCGGAAAAAACAACAGCACAGAGCATGCAGTATGCAAGATTCTAGTACAGCTACAACCAGTGAAGACATGGTTCATAAGATATTTGAAAATGGACACATGAACTGCGATTATATTGATTGTTTTTATACACACTCCTGAGTAATGACCGGTTTTATTTAGATTGGACAGTATAGAGGAGTGTAGAAATGTTGATGACATTTACTGTAATCTAACCAAATTATCCCCCAAAGCCTCATTATGATGGTGTGGCTTACTGAAAAGCTGATCCATTTTTCTTTTTTTTTTTAATTATGTTGATTGGCCAAACAAATTAATATTTAAAACATATAATGTACATAGTGATTAGAACACGTTTTTTAAGACAAGTGTGGGCTAAGGTCAGATCACCAAGACCAGGAAGAGCACCTCTTGGTTCACCACCATGAATTAACGTCTCATATGATTTAAAGAAGACTTAAAAAAAAAAAAAAAAAAAAAAAAAAAAAAAACGCACGATTGAATAAGAGTTCTAGCGTGAATTCACAAATTTCTGTTGGGAATGCTGGGTATTTTATTTTTTTCTAGTGACGAATGGGTTAGGTTAAGAAAACGTCTAGTATGTACTCAGTTTTTACTCAGGTTTACTTCATAGCTGACATTACATGATGCACAGTGGTACAATTATAATACACTAGATAAGCACTGATATTTTGTTTAAGGAGGATTTAACATTTTAGGTCTAGGCTGGGTTGGCCTATAGTGTTTGTTTATTTTGTTAACAGTGTCAATTTAATGTTGACAGTTCTGAAGAGGAGTGATCATCACAATCCAACAGCTTGTATAAACTGATGACAAAGTAGCCATGAGCAGTAATGGAAAATGGAGCTGCATCAAGATGCATCATAGAATCATTAACGACAGCGGTAATTAAATCAAAACATGGAGCAATCAGGGACAGAGAGAGATACATGCGGGGCATGTAGGGTGGCCAGATGTCCCTCTTTGCGTGGGACAGTCCCTCATTTTCAAGATTTTTCAAGCGTCCAACAAATTGAGACTCTGTCCCACATTTTGTCTGACAGGCACCAGTGTTCAAAATGCCCTAATAATTTGTAGTGCCCTAATCATTTCTTGCTATGTTTTTTTTTTTTAAGAATTCCCCCATGGTACCACTATATTTCCACATTCACTCTAGAGAGTCATATCAAAAATAGCTGATCTACAATCTCAAAACGCGTCGCAGTGCGACGCGTTTTGAGATTGTAGATCAGCTATTTTTGATTTTTGATCAGCTGTTTTTGCTATGTGTAAAATGGAATCCTGAAATATTTTTTGGAATATTGACATGTTAATAATTTGCTAACCTACATTTTGTCCCGTTTCCACACTCCACTTGTCCCACACATGCAACCCTTCTGTCCCTCAAATGAACAGTTTGGATCTGGTCACCCTAGGGGCATGATGGGAATCCGATTTGAATTCAGTTCCTCACTGGCTGAGCCATCAACCCCCCCTGAGGTGATGCTGGCATAATGTGTAGCCATTGGCTTTTTGTCTGTTCATTTTACTCATCCTTTGAGTACTTGTATGTTGGCATGTTCCAAAACGTGATTGTCTAGAAAAACAAGTACTTATCTAGCATTTTAGTTGCAGTGGTTGTAGCAGTGGTTTTCAACCACTCTCATTCCTGGGCCCACTATTTATTCTGTCTTTAGCCACGGAGCACCACCATTTGATGTTGAGTTCAGTCTCTTGGACCCAAAACTTTTCAACTTTTTGTCCACCATTTAGTAGAGATAACTGGCAAAACGTTGGCCAAAATAACAATTCTTCTACATCTTCTAATAGTGTAGATTCTTAAAAATTAAGTCTTCAGATGTTTAAATATAATTTAACTCTTGAGAGGGTAAAATGAAACGAAACAGACCCAAACAAGAATGACAGATCTATAAGGGTTCATTTGGTTACCAATGGTCCATCATTTAGCTGTGTGTACACTACAAATAAATAAGTATCCTAAAGGTGGGGGGGGGGGGGGGGGGGGGGGGGGCCCTGCTGCTGGGAGAGCGTAAAACCGCCTATGTGCGTAGCTACAGTAGAAGAAACAGTGATCAGTGAAACAGGTTTGATTCCCAGCTGGGTCTGTGTTGCATCGCCTCTGAATTTTGATGTACTTCCCCTGCTCAATAGGTCCATAGGTTCAGGTTTATAGTGCAGCCCCCTAGTGTTGTAGTCGAGACCACTTAAATCGAGACCAAGACAAGACCAAGACAACCACGGACTTGATCGAGACGAGATCAAGATGAGACTAGCACCTAGAGAGTCAAGAACAAGACGAGACCAAGACAACCACGGACTTGATCGAGACGAGATCGAGACGAGACTAGCACCTAGAGGGTCGAGATCAAGACAAGACCAAGACCTAGCGGGGCCGAGACAAAACAAGACCAAGACCTAGCGGGGCCGAGACAAGACAAGACCAAGAGGGGCCGAGAACAAGACAAGACCAAGACTGGTCAAGACCAAGACTGGTCAAGACCGAGGCCAAGACCTAGTCTTGTTATTCCCATTTTAACATATAATAACGTTCTTAATGATTTTCAATCTTCTATCATAGTAACACTGAATTTGATTGTTTTGCCCCGTCCACCATTACATTTTTAAACAAAACTACTAATAATACTATAGTGCTGGGGGGATATGGTTGATAACAAGAATATAAAAAATCCTAATCAGACACATCCCGGTGTCTGTCTTCTTTCTTTTCAATATTTACAGAAGAAAAAAAGTATATTGCTATTTGTGCCTGCAGCTGTCTTTATGAATGGGTCCTCGCTCCGCACAATGAATAGAACTTTTCCTTTGCATTGTCTTGTCTCGAGAGGTCTTGTTGGCGATCAAGACCCGAGACAATGGCTCCGAGGTCGAGACAAGACCAAGACAAAATTATACGAGAACAAGACGAGACCACAAGACAAAACAAAGCGAGACAAAAACAAGACCGAGACAATAAAAATTTGTACTACAACACTACAGCCCCCCATCCAGTTGTTATAAGGCTGTCCAGGAACATAGCACAAAAAAGCATGGAGAAAGCAAAAACTTCTAAACAAGGACCTCACTCTCAGCAGGGAATAGAAAGTTATAAAATCCTGTACATCATTGAAAATGGCCCGCAAATGAATAATGGAATAGATCTCTGGGGTATCTTCAGAACATTTTCTTTGGTTTCATTTCAAGTACTGTGCACCACATGACATCACACAAACCACAAACCATATTGGAGGGGAAAAAAAGCGGCATGTTTCATTTATCGACTACAACTCAGCGTACTTGACATTACTTCTAACCATTCACCAAAACATACTGTGATTTGTTTGGTCTTTAAGGAGCCCAGTGTTTTCCATTTATTTTTCAGTGAAAGTCAAATTGCAGATGTAGGTAGGCACAGTAGTTAGTCCAACACACTAAATACATATAAATGGCTTGTTTTCTGTTACAGTAGCTGAGATTGAGAATAACAACTTCTATTAACTATACTCAACAAAAATATAAACGCTTTTGTTTTTGCTCCCATATTAACTATACTCAACAAAAATATAAACGCTTTTGCTCCCATTTTTCATGAGATGGACTTAAAGATCTAAAATCCATTCCAGATACACATTACCATTTCCAAGAGCACATACACCAATGCCCACCCTACTCGATCCTGAATGGAGGAAGGTCCTCTCACCCTGATTGGACAAAAGGGTGTTCTCCCAAAGCCCAAACTGAAACTAGGGTTTTTTTTGACCCCAGGGGATCACTGGGGACAGGGAGGAACTCCTTATATGGTCGCCACTCTCTAAAATAGGGAGGATTAGCCATAAGATAATTAAAACACACACACACACACACACACACTTGCAGCAATTGATGGAACATATACATATATGGTCAAAGCTGAATAGACGATGTGTTTTTGGTATTGTCCTTGTTGGGGAGTCACTTTTTTTTTCTTTCTTCAATTTTCAAATTGACTGTGGGAAGGGATTTTGAAGCAATGACCAACGTCGAAAAGCTTACAATACACATATTTGGTACAACATCAGAACACGTGCATTAAACAGAAATACAGAATATGGTATGTATAAATGTATGAGATTCTGCATGATATTGTATTTTAGTCTTGTATGGTGACCAGAAAGACCTTTCCTGGCACTTAGCTGCATGTACAACCAAGTTTGGGTTATTTTATTTTTCATCCCAGTTACATGGTGTAGATAGATACATTAACTTAGGCCCTCCGGTACAATATATGATCCACTTGCACGAGGGAGGCAGCTGGTTCATCTGCTATGTGCCTTTGGACATAACATAAAACTGTAGAAGCTCACACTTGAGAATAATGTATCTAAACCTATCCTATGAACTCTATGTTAATCTCCCTCTCTCTCGCTCTCTCTCCCTCTCTCCATCTAAGTTTTCTGCCCTCAATCATGACAGCAACATGTAAACTATTTCTCTTGCATGTTGCTAGGATGAAAAGCATCCCCCTGTGGAGACCGTTTCATGTTAAACGCTGACATTTCTGTGTTTAGAGCTGTGCACGCTCAGCTTGCATAGTAATGCTTTGGTGCAACATGAGGCTTGCCCGGTCATGTTTCCTTTTCAGATGCAACTTGTCAGCTAATGGGAAACAGTTATTTGTTGTGGGTAGTTTTTTTTTTTCTGTGGGCTTTTTTCCAACCAGGTTTAAATAAAAGATACCATGTCTCTCTCCCAGGCATTTGATTGTGACTCAAGGTTTTATTTGGGGGATTATTGTGGTTGTACGTTGGGCAGGAGTAAATTTCTGTGCTAATTGGGATTGGCTAGCCATTGTTTTTTTCCGTGTCATAGACGTGGTAGTAATAAATCACTGCGTTTGTACCAACAATGGGTGGCACACTCCTGTCTACAATAAACCAACCGTATAATTGCAACAATATAATTATGTGTCAATAAAATACTTTAAGTAGGATGCTGGAACAGATAATGGAACCGTATATTATGTGAAGATGACATTGTTCGTGGCCTATGACCTTCTCAGACACATCCAGGTTTGTAAACCTTCCTCTCTTTTATGGTTGTGGACATTGCATAAAGAACTACCTTCTCCTCAACGTCTGAGCACTACAGTTGAATAGCCAGAACTCCAAGCCAGCAAGCTTTTACCGCAAAATCAGTCAAAGCCACTTGACTCAATCGGAGGCTTGTGGCTTTATTGAGTTAGGGTTGACAAGACAAGTACTGTATGCCAGGTTGAGGAGCAGGCCCCATCCGTTTTAACGCCCACCTGACATCCAGACACAAGGACTTGAAAAATCATCTTACGAGTCCCTGTAGAGATATCATCCTCCGATGTGTACAACAAATCCAGCCAGCTACAGCGTATACCGTCCACCTCGACTTGTAATTGCTAACATACTCTATGGGCAATAGCGCTCTGCATGTGTACTGAGCAAACATTCAAGCATTTATTGTGGTACTTATTGTGATATTTATTGTGGTAATTAAGGAGCAACAATTGATTGTTTATAGACTGAACTAGATCTGCACTCAGTAGGGTGCAAACGTGCACGTTGTGCACCAGTAGACCATGGCCTACTCATGCATCAGCGGAGGGAGCCAATATGCTGGCATAATGGTAACTTCCGTCACCATTACGATATCTCCTAAACCGGCCAAATCAGAGTGCCCCGAGAGACGACAGACCACGCATCGATCGCTTAACTTACCTTGGCTCCGTTCATAATAAATCGCGGAGTATTTTTTATTTGTTTTAATATTTTTGTATAGCAATTTTAACGATGAATATATCTGGTGTGCATATATATATATATATATATATATATATATATATA
Organism: Benthosema pterotum; assembly: GCA_039105355.1. Classification (NCBI taxonomy): domain Eukaryota; kingdom Metazoa; phylum Chordata; class Actinopteri; order Myctophiformes; family Myctophidae; genus Benthosema; species Benthosema pterotum. Next base: position 39,915,182 of record CM076984.1, read on the forward strand.
TATTATATATATATATATATATATATATATATATATATATATATATATATATATATATATATATATATATATATATATATATATATATATATATATATATATATATATATATATATATATATATATATATATATATATATATACACACACACACACACAGTAGGGTTTAATACCGGGATCCCGGTTTCCCGGGATGCCCGGGTACAACTAACTTAATTTCCCTCCCGGGAAATCCTCCGGGACCCGTCTTCCCGGAGGTTATCATTTCTTTCTCAATTTTTCCACACAAATCGTGTTTTTTTTTCCGATATCTGTGGTTAAAATCAAATCTATAACCCTCGCATAAGTTCCAAACATCACTGATAATTAGACTATGCAGCGAGGGGGCTATGAACAGGAGCCCCGCGGGACACAATATTGGCGAAACGTGGTCTAAATGCGAGCAGTCAAGACTCAGGACTATGGACCGCATGAATGCCGCATCCTCCTTCATTCATTGAATCAGATGCAGACCAGCTTATAGCATACACTAGCAAAAATATGAACGGCTGAAGAGAACGCGTTGGACTTCCTATAGGCCTACTGCATGGACTTATTTTCCTCGCGACAGATTGTCTCTGTTCTACAACTTCTATACACGGCCACTCAGCAATGTGAAATAACTTACAACACAGGTAAAAAAAAAAAAAAAACACCACAGCGCTCTCTCTGTCTCTCCCCCCCATGTCCACCGAGGCTATTGATATTACAATATTACAATATATACAAAATAAGTTATATAACTTGCATCCCGTAACTTGTTGTCATGTCAGACAGCGACTAAAACATGCGTAGTCAACAACGCTTCGTTTGCATTGATGAGCTAGAAACGCAGCTGCAATCAATAGTATTAAATGCCCTTATGCCCATACCAAATATTTGTTCGTCAAGCCTCAATCATCGTATCTTACGCGATGTACAAGAGCACTTTTGAGGCGCGTTCTACCATCGTATCCTCTTGATGTGCAGACAACCTTATTATGCGATATCCAAGACCACATTTGAGACGCGCTGTCAGCTTCGCTCTCTCTCTCTCTCTCTCTCTCTCTCTCTCTCTCTCTCTCTCTCTCTCTCTCTCTCTCTCTCTCTCTCTCTCTCTCTCTCTCTCTCTCTCTCTCTCTCTCTCTCTCTCTCTCTCTCTCTCTCTCTCTCTCTCTCTCTCTCTCTCTCTCTCTCTCTCTCTCTCTCTCTCTCTCTCTCTCTCTCTCTCTCTCTCTCTCTCTCTCTCTCTCTCTCTCTCTCCGATGTCCTAACCTTCCAATAAGTAGCCTATTTTGCGTGCCGCATTGCTAATATTTGTGTAACCGGCTTACATTTGTATTTGATATTGTTCATATTTTGTTAAAATTAAAGGTTTAAAACAATAAAATATCACTATTCAATTGAGAATATTAACTGTCGACATATAATTGCATTTTTAGGAGGACTTTTTTAACTGACTTATCCTTCTATTTTTTTTTACGGGAATTCCCGGGAGCCCGGGAAATTGTCGGCAAAATCCCGGGATTTGAAATGGGCCAAATTTGGGAAAAATATTAAACCCTAACACACAGTACATATACACACACACAGTATATATGCATTTTCTATGGAGATACGTTAACACGGATTTGTCACACCAAGTTCTCACATCTAGCGCGTTTTACACGTAACGTGTTAACTTGTAGAGACCTTTCTGATAGCACGTCTCACACACAGGCGCTATTGCCACATTTGACAATGCTTCCGTTTAACCCTCATTTTCATAATACGTTCCATCTTGTTGTGCAGTTGTTCCGGAGTTCTGTTTTTGTTGTTGTTGTTTTTCCAGGAGATCCTAACAGCTGTTGAACCACACAATAAAGTACGCAGGAGAGAGCTTTGAGGTGGTGATCAACACGAAGCCCATCAAACAGAATCCATGCAATGCAGGGCTTGACACTAAGGTCTCCGAGGCACTTGCCCATTGGGCAAGTGCAAGTCAGGTTCTACTTGCCCTCAGGTTATGGTCACTTGCCCCCCAGGTTCCAGGTGGTCCCCAGTTAAGTTGGTTAACCAGATGTAACTCTTGAGAACGTAAAAATGAAACCAAATGGACCCTTGCGGGTCCATTTGGTTTCATTTTTACACTCTCAAGAGTAAAAATTCATCATCTTAATTAGCCCAGGTCTACACTGTAGAAGATTAATGGTCATTTTCATGTGTTAATTTGCCTGTTTTGTTTCCCAAATCCAGCCTGGAAATGTGGATAGCTAGAAAACACAGAGGCAGAGTGCAATGACTGCCTTCAAGACAAATTTATCTTGTGTTGTGTTATAGTGCACTAAGTTGCACACTTGCCCGATCGGGCAACCAGGTAGCAGTCTTCACTTGCCCCACCATTTTTTTTACTTGCCCCGGGCAAGCGGGCAAGTGTTAGTGTCAAGCCCTGCAATGTTGTTGGTTTGGCAGAAACGAAATTCATCACTTCTTCTGCAACTCACTGTAAATTTGCTCAAATTCAAGCCACGTCCCAAGTGTGACATATTCTAAAATGAGAACATCGAACATAAGAAATGAAATATGTCATTGCCAATAGAGGATTCTCCTTGAGGATGAACAGTTAATCGAACTAATCCAGTGGTTTTCAAACATTTTGATATCAGGGCCCACTATTTATTCTGCAATTTAGTCCACAGACCACCATTTCATTTTGATTTCATTTCGGGTCTCTTAGATCCAAAAACTAAAGATTTTGTTTTCTTTGTCCTCAATTTAGGAGATAACGGGCAAATGTTCAAAATAACAATTCTTCTTCATTCTCTACTTGCGTACATTCATAAAAGATTAAGTAATGTAGATTTTTTTAACAATAACTCTTGAGAAGCGTAAAATTACACCAAATGGACCCGAAAGGGTCCATTTGGTTTCAATTTGAGCTCTGAGATTGATCTTGAGATTGAGCTCTCAAAAGTTAATCATCTGTAAGAGTTTAATTGGTAACCAACTGGGGACAACTTGGAACCCTCTCAGTGAGTTGCACTGGTGGTCCCTGGACCACTGGTTGAAAAACAGCTAACTAATCGATCAAAGTAAAAAAATATTCTTTCTTTCCAGGCCTCTTCAAGAACAGCAGTCGACATACTGGAGCAGAAACCACACTGCGAGGGCCTTTCAACTACCTCAACAATCACAACATACAGCATAGTCCATTTCCCCTAACCGCAATAACATCACATTCAGTTTATGGTTAGCATGTAACAGTACAAGAACATTGCCGTCTCAAGTGGTCGTCTCTCTGCAGGGCTAACAAACAGCTCACACTGCTCCGCTAACAGAGTACATTTTAACATGTTTGTAAGACTTTCCCCCAGGGAATGTGAAACTGTACAGTGCATGGAAACGGCATCGACCACATGTGGATATCGATTTGATAGCAGATAGAAACCAGGGTAGGAAGAGCCTTGTCTGATAACCTTGGGCATGCAGTGAAGCTCGGGAGCATGGATTAAAGTGATATCTGACATTTATTCTAATTCCACTGTACTGTAGCGATATCTACAGTATATACAGTATGCATGGATTTAAAGAAAAAAAAACTAATGAATAATTGATTAGGCTAGGGTAGGGCTCTGCATTAATGGAAAATTAGGTTAAATCTGCCTTATAAGTACATCAGAAGCCAAATCAACATCTCTTTTTTTTTTTTCATCTGTCTATCTGCCTGTCTTCCTCCATCTCTCTCTCTCTCCCCCTCCCTCTCTCAACCCCCTCCCCTCTTTCTGCGTCAACTCTCTCTAATACACTGCAGTAGTTGTAACTCTTACATCACCCCCCCACACCCCCCCTCATCATTTTGGAGGTTGGCAGCGAATATTGAACAGGCACTTACCCCATATTGACATGCCTGTAGAGGAGGGCATAGAGAATACTTAATATGTTTGTGTTTTTCATCTCACCAAAGAACCTTTCTATTCTCACTGCGCACACTTCTGAAACTTCACAAAGACAGAGAGAGAGAGAGAGGCAGATGTCACAATCTTTTCAAGCACCAGCATGGATTGTGTTGGAAAAGCTTGATTTCACCTTGAATTGTTTCACTTATCCTCACTGACGAGTCATCCTCATCCTCAATGACCGGTCAATGATACACATGGGATTCTTTGTGTGTGTGTGTGACTGTGTGTGTGTATGTGTGTTGGACATCCAACAACCTCCACCACCCCCCTGAGTCATCAGGAGATGCTTCCGCTGTAGAGACCTGCTGGGACTGTGGAATACACTGCGCTGCCCTGCCCAACACACACATTGATTTTGCTTCATTGCGGTGGGGATAATATTGACCAGGAGGAAGAGACAGTGAGAAGTCCACGGCAAGGGTGTTGGAGCATTATGCTGACAGCTGGAGCAGTCTGCTTCAAGACTTCTCATCCAACAATGTTCTGCTTGTTGGGAAGGATGCCTTCTCCTAACAATCACCCAGGCCTGTGTTTGCACGAGAAAACGCAGCTTCAAATAATCATTGCATCGGCCAGTTTGTTGTTACTGAATCGACTATTTCTTAAAAAGATATCATTTATGTTAACAGTCTACTGTACAGGACAGGCCATAGGCCAGATAGCCAGTAGCCATTGTGAAAACACCATTATAATATTCATCACGCCTTATCAACCTGAAAAGGCTGGTTCCTGGGAGACACCCACCGTCCTCGTCGTCCGGGCACATGCCCATTCTTAGCAATATCAATTGGTATTGTCTTATCAGTTTAATTGTTCATTAGTCCCCTTTACAACATGGTATGGCATGTAGAGATTGGACATTCTTGGAATGAGTAGCAGTGCTAAACGTGTGGGTTGCATTACCGAAAAATGTGCCAAAATGAAATGTTGTTGTTGGCATTCACTGTTGTTTTGAACTTATTATTCACAGTTGTGTGCCTTCAGTCACAGGTGTGTGCCAGGCACATACCGATGAGCGTGGGTCGTGTCACATTCATGACTTCGTTTATGCTCCAAGCAGCAGCAACACTGGTTAAGTGTTGGTTCCAGCATGCATAGTGGCAGCATCATTTGGTGTCAGCCCTGGTACCATTTCTAAAATTCAGACTACAGAAGACTCGTGAGACCCCATATGTTCAGAATCTGGGCCCTAACACCATCCTCCAGCATGACAGGCAAGGGCTGAATACCAGAAATTTGCCAATATTCAGGGCAATTTTTCTACACGCCATACCTTGATGTAAAGGTGAGTAATCATGATTAAAACAATATAAGATACAATATCAACTGGCATTATTAACGTGGAGAAAACAAATCCCAAAGTTAGGTTTCTGAACTTTTGTTGCCCAGTTTATATTATGTAACTTTTTTTGTGGGGGGGGGGAGAATAAAATGTTATTGTTATTAAAGCCGTAGGGATCCAGCACGGTGTGCATCCAGCTTTGTGGAGTGTCTTACAGCAGGGGAAGCCGGGCGGGGAGGGTTATATTTGTCACTGCGTGTACTCATTACGAGCTGGGGGCTGCTTGGCACCTGTCAGCAGGGATGTTGGGCGGTAGGAGTATACGTAGGGCGAATAAGGCTCTACCGCATTCTCCCTGTTGGGGGGGGTCCTCACAGGCAGGTGACTATAGCAATCAGCAGAGGAATCAATTGGCATAATGACCAAATTGTGGAAAAGAGCATTGCTGAAAAGGGTGAAAAGAAATTAAGCCGCCTATTTGAGAATGGGAACACACCACAAAGCCACGCTACTCCATAATAGTGCCGGATGATGGCCCCTGTGAGTATGGAATCCTACAGTTGCCATGCTTTCGTTCCTCAGGCTAATTCCTTATAAATGAGATGTTATCGGCCTGAGCTCATGACCGCTTCTCTTCTCCCACGCGATATGTGCAATCACACATCTGTCAGCGGGCTCAAAGCCATAAGCCTAAAGTGTCTAATTTCAACATATTCCAACCATTTCCTTCAAGAGATGAACAGCCAATATATAGTGCCATATGAAATGTGTAGGAAGAGCAAGCAAAAAGCTCATGCCTCCCCCAGTGCAGGTACAGTAATTGCCTACGCACAATACAAATCCAGAGTGTTCATTCAACCCTGCGAGTGCACCCTTACGGGTACATTTGGCTACATTTTGTACACTCTCCGCACTACAAATGGATGAATTAGCATATTGTATATGCTCTTGGGGAAGCATACAATTATTTACATCTGACCCTGCAACCTTCCACGTAAACAGTGCTATGTTAGGTAGCATGAAATACATGTGCTGTACATGCATGAACATGTAGCCCTACCTTTAAAGTGATATTCGGTATGTTAGAAAACATTTACTGTAGGTTAATGGTTCTCAAACATGTTCATGTCAAGTATACCCTCTTGATTTCTGAAAACATGTTATGACAAACCACTGTAATAATAAAGGATTGGTGGTTAATGACTATTGTGTTGTTATTTGTGTGAGATTGTCGTATAATGTGTAATGTAATTGTCCATTTTGTTTCCCTCTATTGTAATGAACTGTAATGTTGCTTGGAAAGAAAAAAAAACATATTGTCGAGATTTGCGACAGTTAATTTGAAAGATTTTCTCAAAAACCTCACATCTAAAATCTAACATTGTGAATAGCAAAGGAATAAAGAAGTAGTTAAAGTGCTTTTGGTATGCTACATTAGCTAATTATGCTGGTCCATCCCTGGACCGCATTTTGGGAACCACTTATTGATGTAGGCAGGCAAGGCAGAGCACAGATCAATCATACAGTCTGCTATTATTGAGCTCGCTATCAGAGATCTCATACATACATACATACCGGTACAACTCCATGCACGATACACAAATCCAACCACCTGTAAACGGTTGAGGAACAACCCGGGTCTTCATTTTGACTTTGAAGTGTGTAGGTATGACAGCCAAGGCTTTGAAAGTTTTATATGGTTTAAAGTTTCATTGTTTTCGATTGTTTCTACAAAAATTCTAGAGTCAATAATCATCGCATATACACATCATAGTGGTTCAATAACATTTTTATATTTAATGTTCTGGATTTTACACCCTTTACAAAACCTCAATCTCTCAGAGGTCATTATCATGGTATATTCTAACATAACTTGAGTTTTAGCCGTCATGGTTTTTTGCACACTGTTTACAGAACCTCTGCCGATAATCATAATCCAGTGTTCTGTATATTATCCAATAATATTTGAAAACACCGCCTTAGCAGGACTCAGGAGTTTGGCCTTGAAGCATGGGGTGTTTTCCTCAAAGCCTTGAATCCAATGATGGCATTAAAACCGTAGTAAATTTCCCCTCACTGAGCATGACAGGGCCACGTAACAGTGCATCAACAATCCAATTTTAATAACCTCGAAACGATGCACAAGGAGACAATCATATTCCACCTGGGTATCAAATGAAACAATATAATTAGAACTTGATGCATACTGAATAGAGTTGCACAGCTGTTGACACCAACACCTCCCATTTCCCATTAGATCTGTTAAACTAGTGAATACACTCTGTTTTGGAATGCAGGAATTAAAAGCACGTGAATAGACTGTTCCCCCACTCTGGAGGGGGTTGAGTACTGAGTTTATGAGGGAGTCAGTAATCCTATAAACTCTGGATTTGCCTTTCTTTATGAGGCTCAGCGTTATGCGGGATCTTATGGGCTTAAGAGCAAATTACAAATCATTGACAAAACCAAGGCACCCTCCCCCCCCTCCGATTATTGATCTAGGGAAATCAAATATAAACAGCTTTTCCTGTGATCCTGCATCGCTGTTAACCTTACTCTCCTAGACATGCTGCACAATACGGTACCGCAGGGACTTGACGGGGAATTCAGTCCCTTCTAATACTCTCCCGTGTACAGTACATTTGCCTCCATTGCCTCGCAGTGACAGAAACGCTTCTGTTTGCAATCTCCTCTTGCTTGTGGTGTTTCGCTGTTGTCACATTTATTTTAGAATCAATATTTAGCTGTATGTTGCAACAAAAAAACAACAAAACTAGTAGAATACACTCTTTAAACCCAAGGTCTTGTAAACAAACATTACACAATAATAAGCACTGTGAACAGTACACATTGTATAATATAATTGTATAAACCAATGTGTAGTGTTTTTACTCCTTGCAGTCCTAAGCAATCAATATATACAATTTCAATTGTCACTATAATGGTATGTCACAATGTACAGTATAGTTACTAAAGTTGCAGTTATGATTCCACAGTGTAGATCTCAGAGATTAGATTGTCATCAAATGTGGTTGTGTGGTGCATATCAAATGTAGACTGGCTAAAGCCAAACCAAATGCATCAAACTGGGAGCCCCTGAAATGGAAAAAGGATGATTATCTCCTGTCGGGCCCCCCGCTTCCAAATTTAATTCCACCATATCCTTCTGTTCTGTCCTTCTGACGCATACATGCTTCAATTCCCACTAACCTACATCTACAGAATACAGTAATTTCAAATTACAAAGTGACATTGCTTTGATTAAAAAGAAATCAAAGGAATGGACAAGCATATGCAAATTAAATGAAAAAAAATATATATAAATAAATAATAGGACAAGAAGATCGATTAAACCAAAGTCGGGTGTTAAATTAATGTAATGGGTAGGAGTTGGAAGTTGTTAGAAGTGACACACATGCCTGAAAGTATATCCCTTTTACCGAATGTTCACCTAGAGCATAGATGTCAAACTCAAATACAAGGCGTGCCAAAATAGAAAAGTCGAGGGCCGGACTGTGTGTTTCAACACCCAGGGATTGGTTACGAGGACGTTCCAGGTATACAGCAAAAAAGTAATTTTCCTGCCAAAATCAATGTCCATTAATAGCAAGATAAACGCAAATATGAAATTGCATGCATTAAACACTGACAATGCATTATTAAAGCTCAGCTTCTTGTACTATGATCCTCACCAAGCACTACTTCTATCAAAAAATGAGGCAGTAATTAAATCAATTGAATTCAGAAAGTAAATCAATTACCTGAACTCGTTTCTTAACATAGTGTGTGAAATATGCAGTGTTGTGAATAACGCCCTTACAAGTAACGCCCTTACAGTAAGGGATTACTTTTTTCAGTAACTTCTAACGTAACTCCTTACATTTCTCAAATCCATAACGTCGTTATGATTATTGTGCCATCGTTACAGTCGTTACTCCGCGGCGGCGGCAGGACTCGCTGCACTGTGTTGTCTGCTCGCTTCTTCAGTCTAACATAGAGTATATTGAATAGAGAAGGCACCGGACTAAAGTCCCCCTCTCATCCAGATCCACTTGCATTAATTCCGGATGCCTGATCTAGTATTTTTATATCTATGTGTCTAACGTGATGCCGTCCACCACGTCACAGAAAAGCTCATTGATTGGCTAACACGGCGCCACATGGCAGTATAAGCCAATCAGAGCCAGTCTTATTCGTCAAGCATCTAGTAGAAGGGTTGCGACATTGAGGGGGCAGAAAACAAAGCGTATGATCCCATAGACTTAAATGCATTTGGTAACCTCGGTTGTCCCAATTGGAAGAGTATATATAGATGAGCCGCCATTGAAGTGGCCCCATGAAGTGAACAGAGTTTTCGCGTAATTAAAGGCTCTGGCCTCACGTAAGCACACACTTACACAAAGCTGTGTTGTTGCTGCGCGCACACACTCGCACTCGCTACGGTAAAATAATAATAATAATAAAACATACGCTCTCAAACGCAATGACACGACGACGGCAGCATGACTGGAGCCTTTGCAGCGCGGAAATATAAACATTATTTTACATTCTTGCTGGTAAAGCACGGGTTTTCAACAGTTGGTCCTCAGGATAAATGATGGAAAGTTGGTTAACCAGATGTAACTGAGAGTGTAAACATGAAACCAAATGGACCCTTGCGGGTCCATGGATCTGTATGTTTGACTGTTTCGTTTTTGAAATCCAGCCTGATATTGTGGACAAAAGAAATCTTTAGTTTTGGGGTCTGTGGGGCCAAAATGTCCTCAAATGGTGGTCCATGGCTCAAATGCAGAATAAACAGTGGGCCCTGGTATGAAAAAGGTTGAAAACGACTGTGGTAAAGGACCAGGACAAAAACATTGAAGTGAAGTGTAAATTATGTTAGTAGGCAGCAAGCATTGTCCTTAGCAAAGAAAATCTTATTACAGTCCATGCTCAGCATGCTGCCATTAAAGGGGAATTCCACCCCTTTTCAAAAAAGGTCCTAAAAGAAAAATCATTAACATGGCGAAACACAACCTCCATTTCTAATAAACACAGAATCATGTCCAAACAACATCTCTAAGGCATATTAATTAATGTCAGTAAAATGTTGAAAATGGGAGGAATTCCACTTTAAACTTGTGACCACGAATACCACAGAACAACACCCCTTTTTTGTATGTTTAAAAAAAAAGTAAAGTAAAGTAAAGTAACGCCCTTACTTTCAGAATTTAGTAAGGAATAAAGTAACTAATTACTTTTTCAGGGAAGTAACTATAACTATAATGCCCTTACTTTTTAAAAGTAACTTCCCCAACACTGGTGTGTAAAATATGCCAGAGGAGCAGTTCTAATACAAATTCAAGATCATCTTGCGGGCCATAGATAATTCATTCACAGGCCTTATTTGGGCCCCCAGGCCTTGAGTTTGACATATACAGTATGACCCGTCCTAGAGTATACTGTATATGACATCCCTGATAAGGATGTGGCAGGTTTGTGTGGCAATAATCTAAATCATGACCCAGGAAATGTTTGTGCATGCAAACAGCACACACCAAGTACTGACTGAACATCAAACTTTTTGCAAGACAGACAAGTACAAGGCAACATCCTGAGTACAATTTGTCTCCCAAGCACAATGCAACTGAGCAAGCGCTGTGGCGTTTGGGTGTGTGTATTATACTTCTTTATCCAGAGGCTCAATGTGACCTTGAACAGTGGCCTTAGGGTGCTGAAGTGAGGTGTGAGTTATGGCTTTCAGTGGAGCTACATCAGATAGCTTGGGACATAACCACGCTGACTGGCCAAACATATTTGAACAGGCCTGAGGGATCTACTTTAGTGCCCGCTCCCAAGGTGAGTTGCTATAGCAGCACCATTTCTCAGTGCAGCATTCTTCAAATAAATGACCATTTATAGTTGAATAAAATATGCTGTGATTAAATCTGTGTTATTCCAGCAAGAAAAAAAAAAGTTATATACTTATCACTGTGACAGAATTAGTCTTTAGAAACAAATTGTTAGACTAGTATTCAAAAGTACAAGCAACAGAGCAAAATGCAGAACCTTAATCCAGTAAGCTAAACCGACAAGGCAACAGGCAGCAAGTGAATATGGTTTCATAAAGATTTAATTCATATTTAATTCTTGACATTGATGGGCCTATAGCTGAGAAAAACCATGTCAGTCAATCAGAAAACATATTAATTGTTCTTACTTATTAATGTCGACATTTATAATAAGCTTTATATTCCTTTATTTACAGTGGAGCTCTTTTGGTTTGCATAGCATTTTTTTTTTTTTTTCACACTCTAAGCATACAATAACACACATCAGAGATCAGGGCAAGGAACTGTGCAGATCGAAAAAACAATCTGCGAATGATTGTGTGCTACAATCTGGCTCAATGGCTTCAAAGCCAGGTTTAAAAGCAAGGACTATGACTAAAGTCTGATCCACACAATGAACCGGAAAAAAAGAATGCGCAGCAGATAAATAGTTTCATTACGATTCAGACTAGAGATCCACAGCCTGCAGTGTTAAAGTGAATAAAGCATTGAGGCTTAATTGCGAAGCCTTGTTTGAGCAAGTCCACTCTCATACACAGCAACTCATCTTATGTGCAAGCTTTAAAATGCTGAAATGTGACAGATGCCGTGGAGATTGAGCAAATGCTCACAGCAGAGAGCAGGCTTTGAGCCCTGGAGGGTTTCATACTTAAACGTTTACGCAAATAAGGCTTCGGCCTCATCAAGAAATGATACAATTACTTCAGTCTCGTTAAATATTTAACACTCCCCCAGCTCACAATAGCATAACTATGGTACAACCCGTGATGATTTTATCCGACACTAAATAAAAACATTTTTCACAAAGCATTAACTCCAAAAGGTTCCAAACTACTCCTCTCTTATCGGCTGTATATAGGATATATCAATATATGGCAAGAAAAATGTCAGCTCACTCAGTCAAACAAAGACAGTCTTCTCATATCTACTGTGAACATACTGTAAAAGCAAGTCAATACTGAGCTTTATTTCAGTAATCTCCCTTGAAAAATAGTTTTGATCTCAATGGAACTTGGTCTATAATGTACAGTTGGCAACAGAAATAAATTGATTTAAAGTTCTAAATAAATTATATCAACTAAATAAATTATATCACACACGCGCGCGCGCACGCACACACGCACGCGCGCACGCACACACACACACACACTCACACTCTACTGAGTACTGAGTACCGAGTAGAAAATAGGCATAAAAAGCAATTGCTCATAATAATAATGGTGTACTATTATGGTGTATTATTACATAGAGTACTCTAATACGTTTTGTACAGTGCTGTAAGCCTAATGTTTGCCAACCTTTGTTAGAGTTATTTTTATTTCCCCCACCACAAATGAACGTTTTGGTTGGTCGGAGTTTCATCCGAGACTAGCCCTGAAACAGGAATGAATGTCATTATCGTGACAGTCATGTAGTGTCCTAATCGAGTTCTACGTGGGTCACTACAGTAACATTCAAAACGTGTACATAACCTGTACTTAAAATATATATTTTAGACATGTTCTAACTCACAATTAGCTGCTGATTAGGCTGCTATTCAAACAAACACATTTTTCTAATTAATTAAAGCAAATCAGCCTTATTCTGAGTGCATACATTTGATTAAAGAACAGCTACACAAGTGTGAAGCACTCCTCTAAACTTAACCTAAATAGACAATTTAAAAATAATTATTCAAGGAGTGAATACTCAACTAGTGATCCACTATAGAGCTACATGCGTCATATTTAGGATTAGAGATGGATCACTCCTCTTTAGTTTAGTTACGCATAACACTGGAAAAATTATGGTTAAGTGGGAAACACCCATGATAGCTCTAGTGATTAGTTGCCAATCTGATGGATTGATTACTAAATTAGTTGATAGGTAATTACATTATTGATTCGATTATGATTTATTGATTGATCATTGCAGCCATAAAAGTACTCAAACATGTTTTGATGGGTGTTAGCCTCTTGGAATACTGGAAAACCCGGCCCAAATAAAACCTGGACCACCCGAAATGTTGCAACATTGAGGAGTCGGAAAAAACTGAGCACTCGAGAGGGCTGTTTCAGCCTGAAAGAGGGACGAACTGGAGTTTGAAATACATTGTTTTCAACGATGGCGGTGCAAATAAGAGCTACGTAAACAACATCTGTTTCAAAGCATTGCAGAGTGCATTGCATTGCAGCATTGCACTCTTTGTAATGTCTAGGCTGTAGGCCTACTAGTAGTAGTACAAAACATTCTAAAATAAAACAATGTACGCATAATCATCAAGGCTGGTGATTGTGTGCTACAATCTGGCTCAATGGCTTCAAAGCCAGGTTTAAAAGCAAGGACTATGACTAAAGTCTGATCCACACAATGAACCGGAAAAAAGAATGCGCAGCAGATAAATAGTTTCATTACAATTCAGACTAGAGATCCACAGCCTGCAGTGTTAAAGTGAATAAAGCATTGAGGCTTAATTGCGAAGCCTTGTTTGAGCAAGTCCACTCTCATACACAGCAACTCATCTTATGTGCCAGCTTTAAAATACTAGTAGTAGTACAAAACATTCTAAAATAAAACCATGTACGCATAATCATCAAGGCTGGGTCGTTAGTGTGTATGCTGTACTAAATGACGTAAAATAAAGGGATTTATGAACATCAGGCTGTTGTCTGATGTGTTTGCTATATCCTATATTATCACAAAACAATCTAAAATAAAGATAATGAAGTCTATGTAGCATTAGCAAAAGCTTGGATGAAAGTGCTTTTTATTAAACAACACGGCATGTAGCAATGCGAATTTAGGGTGCTGCAAAAGTCTAACACCCATCAAAACATGTGTGGGTGCTTTATATCTGGAATTGGAATGTTTATGTACAGGTTTTGAAAATGTAGATCCAGCGACCCACGTAGAACTCGATTGACACTGCATGACGCTTGTGGAGTGCGCCATGTGAGGCATGGCTAATCCAAGGCATAACATTGTTTTATCAATATCGCAACTGCAAGGCATAATTATAGAAGCAGTACAGACCAGAGCCAAACATGCAATACATGTGACACAAAGACAATATTAACTCCTGTAACATCTACTCGTGATGCAAATCAAACCTTTGCGTCTTGTTATTGTCCAACTACTGTCAGAACTAGTTACTTGACCTTAAGTGAAGAGTGGCTAATCATCATAACCTTAACCTACAGTTTCTGATTGTCGGTTCACATACACGTCAGTGATCTAGTGTATAGTCTTGTCATCCAAGCGTAAAGAATAAACATATGCATGTGTTTCTGTTTTATAAAGCGTTGTCCGATATAATAAATGGAGTCAGATAATTAGCATGGCTGAAATATTTGTTGTCTCTTTCTTTTAAATAATGAGGTATTTTGCTAGCCGTACTGCTTTCTCCACTCCACTAAACCATCAGCATCATTCTTCATGCATATTCAATGAAGGCAATACTACGAGCATGCTGTAGACGTTTGATATAACCGTGCTGTAAATACGGTTTGCACACCACGGTGGCACAGATGAAAAGGAATCAAAAATCACGTTGAGGGTATCTCCTATGACGAATCGCTGGCTAGTTAGATTGAAATGCTTTATTCTGCTTGACCTTTAGTCATGCTCACACATAGCCCCTGCCAGCAGGCAGACCAGCAGGTCACTGTTGCACATTGGGTCATCATGGCCCATCTCTTAACTCCTGATTTGCCATTGAAATAGATCTACCTCTCCCGTTATCATTATGAAATATAGTTACGACTGATGCCTCTTACGTTGAGCTACGACTCTCTATGTCGCTTACCGTCGTTGGTTTGATACGATCCCCATGATAACAGCAGCATGCAGCGACCGCATATTCCATTGACGGACCATAATAAGGGACGGACCAACCGGAAACCGGAAGTCAGTGTGTCACCAACTAACTTGTCCGTCGGGAAACATGGACCGAAATATGAAATATGACTTTTAGATAAAAATCGCTGGCACTGGCTACCTCAAAAAATATGAAAAAGGGCTGGCACAGGGTGAGTTAAGTTGCGGTGACCACACTGTGGGCGGTGAGGTTGGCCTACTACCTGTGCTGATGGACTGCGGACCAGACGTGCAGCTGTGTAAATATTGAGCCGGGACAAACCAAGCTACAGTTGGCAGCCGTCAGAGATCACAAAGTCAACGGATAAACCCTCAATTTGCTTGACGTCCACAGGTGGTTTTGTGATCCGTCATAATAACTTGTTTGACCAGACACGCACATTGACGTGACTGTACTATTCACACACACGTAGCTTTGTATTACTGTAGAAATGTAGATAATGGGTTACAGTTTCACCCAAAGATGTCATGTTGATATTTGTCCATTTGTGTTCCATTTGATTACCTTCCCATCATTATTAGTACTACTACTTTACATCATATTATTTAACTACTTGCAATGTTCCTAGTAGTATGTGTAATGTGACAATTAACACCTGGAATGAACTCTTCATCCTGACTTATAGGGTACAAGTCACATAATTAAGGTAGTATTATGCATAGTCATGAATCGCCAGAGTCCTGGATGGCTTGATTATAGGCTTAAATGGGCAAATTTAATTTCTGATTTTTCCGTAGGTTATTCAAAAAAACATAAGCTCACACGTCACCTTGTGCCATGATGCAAGTTTTAGTACATTTTTGGACAAGTGTAAGAGGTATTGATTTAGAATGACTTGTGCAGTCAACCTCGGATCTGAGTTTTGTGTGTGTGTGTGTGTGTGTGTGTGTGTGTGTGTGTGTGTGTGTGTGTGTGTGTGTGTGTGTGTGTGTGTGTGTGTGCGCGTGCGTGCATGCGTGTGTGTAATAAAAATATTTGTTTATACAGTAGGTGACTGTTACCTAAAGCAGACTGACAGGTGGAAAACACCTATAAGCCTATTTTAATCCATATTCCGTCAATTTTCCATCCTCTTGCGCTATGCTGTCATGGGAAATAAAGATGCGGAATGGCAGGCTGTGGGCATACAAGATTCTTTCTGAAGGGAGCGCCCAAATTACAAGCCACAAGTCTGTTGTTCCGTCTCCAAATGTAGACATTTTATTTTCCCTGAAGAAGCCTACCAGCGACTACGACAGCAATGCAATACATTCTATTCAACAGGGAGACAAACCTTTTTGATCTCCAGAAAATTGCAGCCAAAATGTCATTGCACCATATAGTGTTAAGTTCCATTTGCTGCAATGCAATTGTTGCAATTGTGGATGTCAGCCAGCTTTGCTCCCAAACATATTGTGGAAAGAACATGCAAAAAAGCACTTTTTGATTTCACATAGTGCTCAAACATAACGCGTTAGTGTTTATAGTAGTGCAGTATTGTGAATTCACTATTAGCCAGTTTAACTGGCTAATAGTGGGACGCCACCTGCGAATCATTCAGTGCTCGATAGATAAGCCTCGTGGCCATTGGAGCTCTTGGCGTCTTGTTAACAACGTGAACGAGAGGTACGCTGTAGAGGAGTGTCACCATGGAAACCAGAGACACCGCTGGAAGGGCTGGACCCCTCGGCGTCGCCCGTTTTCTTAACTATGTTGGGCTTCTGGGGGCTACGACGGAGCACGCCTATGTTCACGTTGTGTCGACTGCTTTCTTAAAGTCCCTATTGGCTGGATCCCTACAGAATACATGTTGAAGATTCATAGTATTTTTTGTAAAGCGGATTGTATGAAAGGTGCCACTTTCAACACTTTGCATACATGACATTTATATAAAAAAATTGCATATGGGTAGTGTACGATTAATACAAAACAATGTAAAATAATTAAAGCTGGGCTGTTGACCAAGGAGAAGAGCCGTCATTGAACTACTAGAGTTTAAGATCACTCTGACGTGCAACACCACCAGTGAATTTCTCGGTGCTCGATATACAAGCCTTGCGGCAGTCGGAGCCTGTCATTCAACTGCTAAACGCTTTTAGCATCATGTTAACAATGCCGATGAGAGGTACACTATGGAGGAGCGTCACCATGGAAACCAGAGGCGCTAGTGGCAGTGGACACTGTCAGCGTCTGCTCAACTATTATGGGCTTCTGTGGTGACTGATGACGACTTATTCCTCATTGTGTTGAAGTCGCAGTGAGGGTGAAAATGGGATGAATTATAATAAATAATAAATTTTATTTATATAGCACTTTTTTAAACAAAGTTACAATGTGCTTTCCAGTGCACAATAAATACAATGTATAAAACTAAGACAACAATAGACGAAAGTCAAAACAAAAGTAAAAAAAAAAAAAAAAAAAACTATAAGACAATGCGTCAACTAGGCCCATTTTTGTGTACAAATAGAACCAAATGGACCCTAAACAGGTCCATTTGGAATGGGGGAACTGTTGGGGCAACTGTTTTATCATGTCCACACAACATCTCTAAAGGTATATTAATGACAAGAAAATAGGAAGAAATTTAAAGCACCTTTAAAGTCAGTATTACGTTTTAATGCAACAAAAGAGCTAAGCAGTTTTTGAGTGAGGTTAGAATACTGTACATTTCTGACAAGACATTAGGACTATATCCAAAATAAAGGAAATCTACCCTAATCTGCAAATACCCTTAATTTATCTTAATCCAAGATGCCACCAATGACAACCTATTATGTAGTAAGGTAATATTTTCTAAATTGTATTATGCTATAAGTAGAGAGCGACCGATAGATCGGTCATACTGATCTATCGGCCATTTTTCGCATTGGACATCGGCAAATTCTTCACCGATGTCCCGATGTTGCTATATTCGGTGCTGTAATGTTACATGAATGGATGCATTCACACAAAGCCTATTGAAAGCAATGTATTTCCATCTCCACCTTGTCCCTATTCAGGCTGCACCAGCTCGAGGGCTCAGTTTTACCCCCACAATATCGCAACTCTTCTACTTCCCTGGCCAGTGCACGAGCATGTTTTAAGACCTAGTTGAGAAACAAAAAATGGCGTCCTCAGCTACTGTGTATAGTTTACTAATTAGCTCTTAAATACATGTTCGCCTGGCCGGTTCAACAGCGACTTTTATTCAAGATTAATACATAATCCACAAAAACTGAACAAACACACGACCAGGCACAGCATAACTGCATAACCCTCAAACTCATAATCATATTATCCAGCAAGCAATAGGAATTGATACCTGAAAGCAAACTCCCGTGTTTGGCATTAAAAAAAGCAAATTACGGTGATGATGATCTCGTCTCATTCTTCCAACAGGCAAGAAGAAAATGTAATGATCCAATTACTGTAACGTACATGTTCTGTTCCTTTGATGACAGTATAGCTTAATACAATTATTGTTGTTAAGCAACAGGCATAAACTAATGTAGAATCATTGCAGTTGCTGTGCCAAACTTGCTGGAGTCAAACTAGTGTTCAGTTGGCAGTGACAGAACCTCCTGGAGGGTCCCAAAATTATTTTGAGGGGGGTCCCCAGAAAAAAAAAATATACACACACTGGAAAAAAAAAAGGAAAAATGATTTAATCCACATCATTCCATGTACAGGAAAGCTTGCTAAATGGACTATGATGTAGATGGAATGAAATAATGTATTTATAATATATTTAAATTATATATAGCCTGCATTACAAAGATAAATACTGATCTAAGTGCTTTACATCATTCTTGTTGTGTCATATTCTATTGTAAGCGCTTTGACTATACACGTTGTGCATAGAAAAGCGCTATAAAATGTATTTTGTTAAAAAGGATCCCTGGCTGAGGCAAATGGATAAATACATAATGCTTGCCCTCTCTAACTAGAATTGATGTACATTTAGAACACATAGAACACATAGAATAAGCTCTTTAGTTTAAAAATAGTTAGTTTTTATCCCAGGTGGGCCGCCATTTTACTGTGCCTGTACACATGGCCTGTTAAAGTGACGACATCACCAACGATCTGTAGTATAGTGCAGCTAATGGAACGTTCCATGATTACCCAGTAATGCAACGTAAAACATTGATGTATATTACTGCCCTGTTTGTTATGACAATGGCGCCCCCCACTGGTGAAATAAAGGACTGTAAAACAAGACGGGTATGAACTATAAGTGGAGATAATATGTCGTTGTTTGTTCCAATCCATTAGTTGTACTGCAAACTCTCCTGTAACGTCATCACTATGACAGGCCATGTGACAGGCACAGTAAAATGTCAGCCCCCTTGGGATAAAAACATTAACTATTTCTAAACTAAAGAGCTTATTCTATGTGTTTTAAATGTTCTAGTTATAGAGGGAAAGTATAATGTATTATCCATATTTGTCTCATTAATTTTTTGATTACTAAACACCGGTCAAAACATCGGTAACATCGGCCTAGGTTTTTCCAAACATCGGTATCGGCATCAGTTCCAAAAATATGGCATCGGTCGGGCTCTAGCTTTAAGTCACAAGTCAAACTAGGGTTTTTTCATGAGTCTGAATCCACTCAAAGCATTACTTTTGAAAAACACACTTGGACTAAACGTGGCAATATCCCAAGGTCCCTAAAATGTGCTTCCGTCATCACATTTTATGTGCTTCCAGGTACCATTTCTGAAAACAAATTCAAAAGTTGTAACCAGTTTCACTCCGTGAGCTCCATTTCATCTGCTATTTTTAAAAATCATAAACACAAACCAAAATACTGTATACACCCTCAGTACCACCCAGGAATAACACAAATCTATAAAGCAACATGCTCCTATGATTATTAATCTATAAAGAAAAAGTAGCCTAAAGTTGCTTATCATCGGAAGACCTGGCAACACCGCAGATGTGCACTATTGCCTGCAATTAGGCAATTTGCATAATTTTTCATCAGCAGAGAGTTTTGTAATGATTAACAAATGCCAGTCTGTTGCAATCTGTGAGTTTTGTGCAGTCTTTGACCTGTCTGAAAACGTTTTATTGGTCTGGAGAGGCTTCCTCTTCCCAATTTTCCACATTGTTTCAAGTACAGTGCCCAAATCAATTTCAATTCAGTGGATATTACTTTGCATAACAACAGTTTACCTGAGATTGTAATTGTCTGATTATGAACTGTAGCCTATCTTGTCTGTCTAAATCACATTTTCTAAAACTGCTAGTTCCAATACTTGGGACTAGCTACTACGGCTGGTCACCGTCATGTGACAGTTTAAATACCCCTCCGATAACACTAAGGTCTCGGAGGCACTTGCCCATCGGGCAAGTGCAAGTCAGGTTCTACTTGCCCTCAGCTCATGGTCACTTGCCCCTCAAAAATATATTGTAAATTTTGCAGATGTAACTCTTGAGAACGTAAAAATGAAACCAAATGGACCCGCAAGGGTCCATTTGGTTTCATTTTTACACTCTCAAGAGTTAAAATTCATCGTCTTAATTAGCCCAGGTCTACACAACTAGAGAATGTAGAAGATTAGGTCATTTTGATGTGTATGTTGATTTGCCTGTTTTGTTTCCCAAATCCAGCCTGGAATTGTGGACAGCTAGAAAGCAGGGAAAGACACAGAGGTAGAGTCTGGCTTCAAGACAAATTTATCTTGTGTTGTGTTATAGTGCACTAAGTTGCACACTTGCCCGATCGGGCAACCAGGTAGCAGTCTTCACTTGCCCGACCATTTTTTTTACTTGCCCCGGGCAAGCGGGCAAGTGTTAGTGTCAAGCCCTGATACCCCTCCGATAACCCACCGCTGACCGGTCACATTTGGTAGTATCACACTGCCACCCGGAACCAGCTTTGCTGTTGTTATGGAATCTTCTCTAAGAACTACTTTCTTTAGCTAGGCAACTTACAGACGTCATTGTGCTACTGTTGATTATTTTAATTGGTCTTCATGTTTCCGCAATTGTAACAGTTTTAGAAAAGCAATACACCACTTGAGGTTGCAGGTAACCTGCTCCCTCTCCTAGCTTATTGCTATAATAGTCTACTTATATAACATAAAAACTCAAGGCATATGCAATCAATACTTAACATTTTTTGTATTCTTTACACATAAGTAGTGTAATGACATATCTTTTGCCTTTGTAGTATATAAGTACCTAAAGTTTCCTACTACGTTTTATCAAACATCAGTAGAGCTAATTATGAATCAATTTTAAGTTCATGAAGAATTTATTTATTTTTTCTAGCTGTGAGCCGTCACTGTCAGCTAGCACACTCGCGTGCATGTGTGTGTGCACGTGCATGTCATGTCATTAAAAACGCTGTACCACCAGGAAAAAAAAGCACGAGACCCATGTATATAGCCTATAATCAAAGTCATTACACAGCAGGCATTAAAGGGAGCCATTTTCAGTTCAACACAGTATTCCCTGGATCAATTACCCGTGTCCAGCAGGCTGTAGTGAGCCATGCAGAGCAATTGACAGAACATCTTTCATGCCATTTAAAAGCAACACTTGCAACCTAAATGCTCAGCCACAAGGGAACAAAGTTAGTATCTATGGTATGGTTTACCGTGGATGATATAGATCAGTGGTTTTCAACCTTTTTGATACCAGGGCCCACTATTTATTCAGACTTTGAGCCACCGACCACCACTTGAGGACATTTTAGCCCCACAGACCCAAAACTAAAGATTTATTTTGCTTTTGTCCAGAATACCAGGCTGGATTTGGGAAACAAAACAAACGTACAGCAGATCAAAATGACCATTAATACTCTACATTTTCTAGTTGTGTAGACTTGGGCTAATTCACATTCACAATATTTTAACTCTTGAGGGTGCAAAATGAACCCCAAATGGACCCTTGCGGGCCCATTTGGGGGTGCTTACGCTCTCAAAGAGTTGCATCTGGTTAACCAACTTTCCATCATTTAGCTGGAAATTGCTAAAATATATATTCTTTGTCTTTTCTTCCTAGGTCAACGCATTTCCCACAGCTATGGGAAATACGTTTGGTGAAATCAAAAAATCATTTCTTCCAAATGTATGAAAGTGTAGTGGGGTTCATGAAGGACTGGAGACTGAGCGTGGATTCTATTATACGCTTCTCCTTGAGATAGACTGAAGCCCGATAGAATATTTATCACTTGAGATTCATCTCCCTCTCTCTCTGTGATAAAGCGGCAGGAATACGGCTCCAGATTCCTAATGACCTCAGCAGAACCCTGCAGCTCCAGTGCTCACACGCAGTGTAATTCACCACCATTGAAGGTCAAATTTCATTTTGACAGCTAGAGATCAGGTGCATCGCAGACACATGCCCTGCAATCTTATTCAATCCCTTTCAATATTAGTTATTCCCGCCTCTTCAATAGAAGTTCTTCAAAACTCGCACAAGAAGACAACTGAAAATGATACAGGCAACACACGGTACTGACAGCCAAGTACTGAGAAAGAAATTACACAGGTTATTACCTGTCATGTCACTGATGACATGGAAGTATTTGCTTGTTCTCCATCTTTGTGAGATATCTTGTACTGTATGTTTCACTCATATTCAAGTCATATCACTTCACAGCCAGCAGCATGTCACCTTTAGCTTCCGTCTTGGGTTTGGATGTGCTCTCTGACTGCTAATGAATGCAATTTATTCTGAAGGCCAATTCAGATCAAAGATATCAGAGAGATGAAGCTGTTGTAGAATGTTGCAGAGAAATAATTACAGCGGTATGAAGAACCTCATCCCAGAGCACCTGAAGTCTCCTTCTGATGTCGTCTCAGGAGACCTAACCACGTTAAATCGTAGTCAGACATCAAGTTTTCAGAACATTAACCATGTTATTTTACCCAATAATTTGCTTTGATGCAATATGTTAGATGTGCACAAGCGGGGCCATTTTAAAATGTCCAGAGTCAAATTGTATGTCTGTGATCTATGAATTCATATCTTACAAAAAAGGGGATTGTTGCAACATTACATATCTCTTGTAAGAGGCAAACGAAAACATTTCTGCGCTACTTGTCAACTGATTTACAGTAGTGCTTCTGCTACTGCGTTTTACTGAGATATGCCCAGAGTTACATAAACTTATGCTGCCATGTTGTATACTTTGACTTTGGGGTAAAAGAAACGAAAGCCCAGTTTTTGTCACCATAGGTGAAATTACAAACAAAGAAAAGATGAATTAACTCTTGCTGAACGAGAAGAAACAGGCAATATTTTCCAGGGCACTCGGTTGCTACATTTGTTTTCAATCTGAACTACAATTCCAAGATAAACGCTACTAAAGATTATTGCGGTAGCACCGTTGCTGGGCAACAGAGAAAAATAATACTAGCAATGCTGGATGCTTTATTATTATTAAGGGGTCATTCAATGTCGTCCGAGGCCAGTGGTTTTTAATCAGTGGTCCAGAAACCATCAGTGGTTCTTGAGAGGATTCCAGGTGGTCCCCAGCTAAATGATGGACAGTTGGTAACCAAATGGACCCTTAAAGATCTGTGACTCTTGAGATCGTAAAATGAATTGTATGCTCTCAAGAGTTAATTATATTTTTAAAAAAAAATTCTGAAATACTTCATTTGCAAGAATCTACACAATTACAAAATTTAGAGGAATTAGTGTAGTGGTCCGTGGCCTAGGACCACCATAGGAATCTAGGACTTTCACAAATGTATAAAAACTAAGGTCTTACAATATCGCCCTAGGCATATACATAATGAGTTCAAATAAACACCCTCAAACCCTTCCTTAACCTTATTTTGGGTCAAGTGATACTGTTTCTGCATTTATGCACACACAGAAAATCATTAATTCTCCTGTTTATATGAGCACAGACATGATGTGATGGCAGCTGAGTAATTTATGCTACAGATGTTTGCTGCAGAGCACTGCACATACTCTGGGGACTCGTGATTAATTCATCCGTGTTTGCATAAGAGTGTGCATCCCAGCCCTATCAATATTGCTTTTTTGCCGAATAAGATCTAATCTTTGCAAATTGAATATTCACCCTTTTAATGCGTCAAACATCCAGCCTATGTCCCACAAAGGGAAAGAAGGGGATGAATTCATTAGGATATTAGCTACAGGTTGTAAATCTCCCACTTTTTTTTGGTCAAAAGCACAATTCTACAGAATTCGGAAATGCTTAGTCAGCCTGTGGAGCGTAAAGGGGCTTCAAGTTTCCTAAGCCTATAATACAGATAAGGCTGAACGCACAAGTATAGGTGGCATTAGCCTTACTGTGTAGTGTGTGTGTGTGTGTGTGTGTGTGTGTGTGTGTGTGTGTGTGTGTGTGTGTGTGTGTGTGTGTGTGTGTGTGTGTGTGTGTGTGTGTGTGTGTGTGTGTGTGTGTAGCGGGGGTTCTCTTTCCTTATTGGATTTAAACATGTTTGGTCGGATTCTGGTTGCTCAAGGTCATAAAGTAAATTTACGCCAGAATCAACAATTTAAAATCACTTGTATGCCGGGCAGACGAGCCTGCACTAATGAAAGCGAATTCGTACTGGAATTAAAGCAGGAGCTACACTCCTTTGACAAATCAGTGTCACTGTATTTCATCGCCAATATGTCCATATACTGATTATACTGATTATATTATATTCACATAGAATCTCAGTTAATCAGTTTTTAATAGATGGGACATGTCGGACTGCACATCTATTCAAATAACTTCCAGAATCTTACAAAAGTGTGTTGCTGGGATAGAGATCGGTACAGTATATAAAGTAGATTTTCTTCCTGATCTGTCTTATTAAATAAAGCCATTATAGTATGAAAATCTGGTATATTATTGAAGCACGCACACACACACAGACACACACTTAACTTCTTTCTGAAATGTTTTCTGAGCTTTTCCTATTTTCTCGAATTTTCTCCCTGTGGATAATTGGAGACAGCTGACACCTGATTCTGACCACGATCTTGGGCTGTCAAAGTTATATTTATTGTTGATCACGGTTTGTAAAATCCAAGCCTTGAAGGTGAAAAAAGGTGGGGAAAAAAAACGATCAGGCTGTGCTACAGGTCCCGGCTGGGATGAAAGAATGGGTCGAGAGCCCAGTTCAATTAATCTCCTTTCCCCTGCAGTCACCAGCCGGCGATCAGCTGTGTAACAACCAGGAAATGGAAAGTGAAAGTAGTCAAGAGAATGGAACTTGCTCCACTTTCACTTTGTGGTTCACATGCTGAACCACAAAGTGAGTCTTTCTGCCAGCACTGAAGCCATCAGACTCCACAACCAAATCTAGGGCTACAGCATGGACTCTTGGAAAGGCACAATCAGAGACAGAAAGCACTGCAGGCTCACTCCCCATTTTCCATTGTCAGACTTAACCCCTAGCACTCCATTCTATCTACAATGTATTGTTGTCCATTTGTTTGATATTAAGGAGGGGGGTGCTGTGATTTTTGTATTTTTTCCAATTTTGTACATGCTTAAGAGGTGACAGTATGTAAATAGACCCCTTTGTTTGTTTTTATGTGCAATGATGTCTTCCCTTTGTATTTAGGGTTTCTTCCTGGTGGCTGAACCTTTCCAGTTAAACGTGCCAATGAAAAAAACTTCAATATAGTCACGTGTTCAGCCCCTCCCCCAACTCCTCCCCCTTTATCATGCAACTAAAGCTGTGGGTGTGGCTTTAGTTCAGGTGGATCTCCACCCATCACCACCCACCAGGCAATCCAGGCATACTTAATGAATTGGTAGGGTGGAATCACGTACTTTCCATATAACATTAATACTTGATGATCATGTTTTAGGGTAGAAAAAAATCATGACGTTCCATCTTTAAGCTAGTTATGCAGATCAATTGGATGTTTAGCAGGGGTCGACATTAAGGGAAATTTGGCACTGGCCCTTCGGGCCAGTGGATTGTCCAAATCACTGGCCCCACCATTAAAATCACTGGCCCAGGGGAATCGCCCTTTTTCCTTTTTTTGTATTTTTATTAGGGATGTCAGTAACGGTTAATTTTGTTGCCGACTAGCTGACAGGACTAACCGGAGGTTAACTGGATATTTATTTATTTATTTATTTATTTATAACTAGCCTCTCCAGTATTTTTTAATAGGCCTACCGTAAATTTAATATGGGCCTACATTCATATTGGTAGACAAATGATACCTATCCTATACATTTATGTATGCTCCTTTTAAAAAGGCAATACAAATAAATATTAGACTTAATAATCAATAAACAACGCGTCGTGGTCTGCACGCATGACTCTTGCACGCACGCATAATCTACAACACTCGTCGTTTCCACTCCTGATCTGAACAATCAACTGGGCTGTTTTTTATTATTAAGAAAGAAGATGAACTTGCATGATCTGTGACTTTTCGCGGCGGAGAACCCCCTTTAAGTTCGTCTGGTATTATGATTTATGATGATGAGGAAGAGGAGGAGGAGGATACGTTAGCGCATGGCAAACTTCGCCCAATAGCCATGCTAGTGTGGACAGAGGAGGACGCGGCGGCGGAGTTTATAGCGCTAAAAATGTCAAACACGTTTGTCCCACTATGACTCGGTTTTAGTTTTGACAAGCGACGTGCAGGCAGTTCATTTCACAGCGTGGATGTAAGCCTGGAGATCGAGGCTAAGCGCCGAGCGAGGTCTGGCAGCAGCCAGCCACAGCGTTTCATTAGACAGAGCCAGGGGCGGATTGGCCATCTGGAGTACAGGGAGTTTCCCCGGTGGCCTGCGCCACCTAATAGCCTGGACAAGATCCAAAATGCACTAGTGGCAAAAAAAATGAAACCAAATGGACCCGCAGGGGTCCATTTGGTTTCATTTTTACGCTCTCAAAGAGTTACATCTGGTTAACCAGCTGCCCCCCAGGGTGGCCTGTCAAAGGCAAAATTGTCCCGGTGGGAAAATATGTGCCAATCCGCCCCTGGACAGAGCCATAGATATATAAGAAAGCTAGATGGCTTGAGGCCTACTGGCCCACCGGGCCAGCCCACCGGGCCATCTGGTGGTCCGAACGTGTATTGCAAGCCATTGGGGCCAGTCGGGCCATTTATAATGTCGACCCCTTGGATGTTTAGATCGGTACATGTGCAGTTTGCTTGATACAGTGTAATTTAAATAGATCAAGGTTGCTGAATACTATTTTTCAGTGCACTCCATTTTACTGATATTTTAGCATTTGTTGACCAATAAGATTTGTGCCAAGCATAAGACTGTTAGCTAAGTGCTTATTATTTCTTTAGTATCACTGTTCATTTATTATCAAAGCTGTCTATTAATGCTGCTGTCTACCAATGCTGCATTCTTATTATATAGTATTTTAATTTAATTTTACTTGAGAAGAAACAAGGAAGAGCATCTCATTCACTATGGGAACTTACTTTGGTATTGTCCTGGATAGCCAGCTCTCATTTAAAACACACATCGCAGCTGTCACCCGATCCTGTAGGTTCACACTCCACAACATCAGACGGATTAGACCCTTCATCACCCAAGATTCAGCCCAGCTTCTCATCCAGACAACAGTCATATCTAAACTGGACTACTGTAACTCCCTCCTTACTGGTCTACCGGCATGTGCACTTAAGCCCCTCCAATTGATCCAAAATGCTGCAGCCCGTCTGGTCTTTAACCAGCCCAAATTCTCACATGTCACTCCGCTTCTCCGCTCCCTCCATTGGCTCCCAGTCGCTGCACGCACAGTGTTCAAAACTCTCACGCTTGCATTCAAAGCAACCAAAGCTTTGACTGCACCTTACCTCAGTGGCCTCATAAAACCATACAAGCCCTCCCGCGCACTCCGATCAGCCGACACTGGGAAGCTGGCAGTAGCCCCACTAAAAACGCCTGGACAACGCTCCACGCGCCCCAAGCTCTTCTCCCTCCTGGCCCCAAAACTATGGAATGAACTTCCCCCTGCAATCAGGACCTCAGACTCACTACCTATCTTCTGCCGCAGTCTTAAGACACACCTCTTCAGACTCCATCTCAACCCATAGCACTTGTATTATATACCAACCCACAGTACTTGCTGCAATGACTTATATAGGTTGCCTAATGTATTACAATGTTTTTAGCGTTTCATTGTATGTTGTAAAATGTATTGTAAATCCAGATTAAATTGTAAACTTTTCACCATTGTAAGTCGCTCTGGATTAAGAGCGTCTGCTAAATGCCTAAATTGTAAATTGTAAATTTACTTTATGAGCAAATCATAAAAATAAAAAGCCAATATCATCATAATCATACAATATATAAAACATCAACATCAATACATATTAGTACTACTGCTATAAATCTGTATTTATTCATCCATACTACAAATGATTGTTATACTACTTAGCTATTTACTATCATATTTACTTGGTTAAATGCTTTATTCTAATTGGTTGTACATTCTGTTTTTTTATTGACTGCCATCAATGAGACCAGAGCAGACCGCAATAAAATCAACCAATTTCAGCAATCCGGTGGTGCCTGGGTTCTACTCGATTCAGTAAGGCAGTCAAAAACACAATGAAATTTTATAGTCCAATTGTACATGTACCAGTAACAATGTTTATTTTATTTTAAAAGATGGGTGTCGAGAAACAGGAAATACAGCACTGACATAACATTACTTCTACCATATTTTTCGAGGCGATCTGTAGCACATCTATAGGAGCATTTTTAACTGTCAATGCCATAAGGATCCTTTTAAAATACAGTTTCATTTATTTGTTTATTAAGTAGTAATATGTGGGATAGTGATTGCCTGGTGGATAAAGCATTTATTTAAAACACCATTCAATAACAACATCACATTCATATTCTATGCATACTGATACTATGGCCACGCACACAGGATACTGCCACGCAACATACAGTAGAGTAGGCCTGAGAGAGAGAAAGAGATAGAGAGAGTGAGAGAGAGAAAATGGGAAGCCTGTAAAGCGCCCTAATCCAAGGCACTTTACAGAGATCATGCATTACATTCACCCATCAGTGTCGGAGGAAACCTTGCAAGTCACCACCCTGCACATCGGGGAGCAATTAGATGTTCAAAGTCTTGCTCAGGGATACTTCGACACTAACTCTGGGAGGAGACCCCAGGTTTGAACTGGAAACGAGTCACTCTACCCATGAGCCACAGCTGCCATCAAGCTGTGTTTCACCATGTTAGTTAGTTTTTTCAGAACTCCATTTCTAGGAAACACAGAATGGGAGAACTCTTTTATCATCATGTCATTGTGTGTGTTAATCTATCTATCTATCCATCTATCATTTTGGAAATGGGTGGTATTTGTTACACTTAACATTAGAAAAACTATGGTTAAGTGGGAAAATGGGTAAACACTTAAAGTAATTAGTCGACGAACCGATTAAAACTAATTGAATAATCGATTTGATTACAATTCGATTAATCGTTGCAGCCCTACAACCTATCCATCTAGTGAGATGAGTTGCTTTAATGAGCACTTCTCAAAACCCTACCCTTTGGGGCAGAGTTTAGTCACTGTCCAATGCCAGTCCAAATAGTTTATCAACGGTTGCTAAGCAGGTCAATCTTTCCTGGTCAAACTTTCCTCTTCTACGAACCTATTGGACGAATTGTGAAGGACTTAGTGAAGGGCTAATAGGCGAGCAATACAGTACACTTCACTGGGCTTTTCCCAAATTTCAAACATTGCCTGGTGAGACTTTTAACAGATGTTGTTCTGCTTGGCTACTGGCCATTAAAAAAAATCCTTATATATGACAGAGAAATACGGCCAATAACTAGATCTCTCTGAACACTGTTTATTTAGATTGGTAAAATATGAAATGACTTGCCTTGCCCTTGAATATATGCTTTAATGGTTTCCCAGCAGATATTACGGCTCATATATTTATCCATGAACATTTCTGTGTGCTTTTTAATTAAAGCTTTTATGGGCACGTAATAAGGGGACCAATTTGACTGAGGCACATGGTCAGATGACAACATTGCCCTAATTGCAGCTACAAATGAAATAACAGGCCAATGGTAAAATATGACAATGAGTCATGTAGTAGTGAAAATATATAATTTTGAAGGACCCATTGAGCATTAAAAATAGTCTTTAACAACGTTCAATGTTTATATATAGAGGGTTTATATATTATAGATGTTGATTAGCGAGGCTATTTTTAGATGTCTATAAATATACGTTGAAACAACATTGTTTCAATTTCAATGTCTAATCTAAGCCTAGAACACAAAAAAAAATTAATTTTTAGACTATTTTTACCCCATTTTTAGACAGATTTTTAGACTTCTAAAAGAGGAGTATTGCTCATGTAACTTTCACCATACATCAGGGAATATCAAATAGTAAGAAGGATGGAATAACTCAAGATGTCAAAGATGGTGAGGAGCATTAACTGGAAGAAGTGATGGTTCCATTACCCAGTTGAAGACACTCTTGATGAAGGTCCTGAGGGACCGAAACATCGTGTTTAAGTTTTGAATAAATGTGACGCAGCTGAGCAAGAAGTTTCACTAGACTTTCAGGGTACTAAATCCAATCTCATATCACTCTGTAATATCACAAGCTCACAGATATTGGAGGCTATCAATTCTCTCTTTCTCTCTCTCCCTCTCACACACACAATATTGGGTTGGTGGGAAGGTGTATGCACATAACATGTCCAATATTTCCTTCCCAAGCAGGGCCTGTGCCTGTCCTAGACTGTGCCAGGGGCACCAAATAGTCTGGTGCCAGTCTCAAACTTTATTTGTCTGTTGTCGTCATAAAGGGAGGTAGTAATTGCAATATACCCCAGGGCCTGAATTTCAGCATGGCATTGGCAATGCACGAATTGCAGATTTTAATTGATTCTCACAAATAAACTCCTACACACATTTACAAGATGATAATTAAATATAGTGAGCCAACGTGAATGTGGGAGGACTGGCTGCTGGCACTGTATAGACAGAGCATGCGTCCGTCTATCAGAAAACGCCCATCATGTCCCTCTCTCTCCCTATGTTCAGACTGATCTACCTTTGTGCACAAGCCCCACTCCTAGATGTGTATTCATGCTCCATCATGAGACATCATCATCGGGATAGCCAAATGTGCAGGCTCAGGCTCAGCAGTGGTTAAAAAACTATTAGACTTTTCAGTGGTGCTTCCGCTCCATTACGAGCTACATCCGTCCGCATGTATGTACTAGGTATGTCTTAGCAATGGCCAAATGGAAAGATTTTCTTAACCGATCGTCGTCATACCTTTGCCGGTTAATAACCGTTAACCAATAAGGGAAAATCCGCTATTTTAATACATTAAAAAGACCAACTATACGCAGCTACCGCCGGCTTTTTCCGAGTCCCTCGTCAACCTCAAGCACCAAGCAGTAACAATGGCCGCATTACAGTAGTTCTATGGTCACCGCATATTATTTGTATGGGCACGTTCTGTATCAGAAACAAATTAAATTTCGGGGACGGGAATGAGCAGCCAATTATCAAATGCGTGCGTGCGTCACAGCCTATGGTCACAGCGCACACAATTCGTCTTCGCCACTCTACGAGCTCACAACGCGGCGTGTGCCGTGTGCATGTGTTCTGAGAGAATTGATGTTAAATTAGCCTACTGTCACTGGGTACCTTTTGCAATATAAGCCTGTACACAGGGGGGAATGCCCCCCCAAACGTCCTGTCTATGATGAAGCAGCAGCATCAAGTTTTTGCCTGTCCCCCCAATTGTGAAATGTTAGATCCGGGCCCAACACAAGTGGATTAATGTTCTACCTGCATGCTCCTCGACAATACAGTATAGACGGCACAAATGACAACTGTGTCATCATTGAAAGAGCCACATGCATCAACTCCATATAGCATCCATGTGAGCTGCGTGTGGCGCGAGGCAGACAGACAGCACAATGGCCTTACTGACATCCATAAAATGAAACTATAGGTTTAAATACATACAAGGTTATTTGACCAAAGTTTAGTGAAAGCTCAGTGGCTGTAGGGCTGCGGTGAACAAACCTGCTTATTAATTATTAGCTAGTTAATATTAGCTGTTAATGTTGTCGATAAGCGAAATTCTTATCAACCAACGATTGGCCGTTGGCCATCCCTAGTATGTCTGTCCGATTGCGAAAAGGGAGACGAAAAGGAGTGTGCCCCCCCCCCCCCCCCCCCCCGAGTGCACCACAGAATGGCAAATGGCCAGAATTCACTTGTCACTGTCTACTTGAGAAAAATCAAAAAGTAGAAATATAAAAATGAAATCAAGTACCAAAAGTAGGAAGTAAGAAAGTATGAAGCAGAATGGCTCCATTTTTCAAATGTAAAACATTAAATATTAAAAATGCCTGAAGTGTATAAGTGGTTAATGCATGGTTTAGAATAAATCAAAACCTACAAAGTAGGCTAAATAAGTAAGGTTGTCAAATACATGTAAAAGCACATTATTTGAAGATATAATGGATCAGTAGTAAAATTATTGGAAATTGGACTTGAGTAAAGTACTGTACAATACCTCAAAATTGTACTTATGTACACAACTACGCATGTACCATCACCATCATGGTACTTGTGCAACAGCTGCAGTGCACAGTGCTTTGCGTGACATAGTATAATTCAGGCTTAAAAAGTAAACATTATCTGAAGGACGTCCCACTCAATTAAAGCGACCAATAAGCACTGGCATGAAAGTCTCCACTCGTTTTTTCTTCTTCTGAAAACCGTATTGCTTTGTAGTACTCATACTAGTGTTTGTCTGCTTGGTTCTATCTATTTCTGTGAATTAAAATATCATTTTGAGACTATTAAGATGAATTTACCGTTATTTGGTCTTTGTATATTCTGAATTTCCAGGAATAGTAAATGGATTTTCAGTAGGTTATATGGCTAATGTAGACACAAAATAATCATCTTTCGTTCCCTATAAAGCTCAGTCAAACTCTAGATAGATAGCTAGATAGATAGATAGATAGATAAAAACAAAAAAAAACGGTAAAATGGCCAATATCCTTTCACAAATACAAACTGTCACTTATTGTGCCAACTAAGCAACCGCAGCATAAGCCTTGTATGAAGGACACAAACAAATAAAACGGTTTGCCCACAGTTTACGACACAATGAACATCTAAGCACCAAGGATTATTTATCGATTGGTGAATGCTGCTTCATCACAACCACTACCAATGGGCAGGCTATTTCAGCACCATGGACAGTGTCACCATGGAGTACAGGGGTTTTCAACCTTTTTTACACCAGGGACCACCATTTATTCAGCATTTGAGCCACGGACCACCATTTCATTACATTTTCACCCCAAAGACCAAAAACTAAGGAATTATTTTGGTTTGTTCACAATTCAGGGCTGGATTTTGGAAACAAAACAATGTAGACTTCTTAATTAAGTGGTGCTAATTCAGATGATGAATATTTTAACTCTTGAGAGTGTGAAAATGAAACCAAATGGACCCGCAAGGGTCCATTTGGTTTCATTTTTACATTCTCTAGAGTTACATCTGGTTAACCAACTTTCCATCATTTAGCCTGGGGACCACCTGGAACCGTCTCAAGGACCACTGGTGGTCCCCGGACCACCTGTTGAAAACCCCTGATGGAGTACAAAAGAATGAAAACAACAGCCACCTGCAGATATTTTAGATTTATATTAGCTAAACCAGTTACCAGTGACTGTCAAACTGTTTCATGTCAAGCAGCCCTGATATTTATTCGGCTGCAGACCCCCACCTGAAAGACATTGTCAATGTGCCAGATGTAGCCAGCCTATAACCTGTCTCTGCCAGATGGAAGAGACACTTGTTTCACATTTAATTTGTTCCACAACATACTTCCATCTAATGAGTTTTCCGCCGAATCTCCTGCATTTCGAAAGTTCGCGTCCCGGTAGGGGCTAGGCCTTATATGTCATGATGATGTCTGTACGATGATAAGAGTGTGATCTGTTTGCATAGCAGTGTACAGTGTATAGATTTAATGTGCTTATGAATTGAAAACGGAGAAACTGTTCATACCAATACACAATCACGTCTATTGTCTATAATCACAATGAGAGAGAGAGTGGCTCTGGTCACAACATAATCAACTTACCATTGTCGTCTTCACCTTGCAGCTACCTAGGTTCGAAGATTAATCCAATCCTTGTTTTCAGGCATAATCAGTAATCACACCTTCTTAGCGATGTCGATCCCATGATGTGTGACGTTTGACAGTCTGGCTCTCATTCATGCATGCCATGCCCAAAGATAGTGCTTAATTAACTAGGCCACTAGCTGAAAAGTGCGTTCTGCTGTTGCCTTGCAGTGGTGACTGTAGAGTTCTGTAAATAAAATAAAATAATAATAAGTCAAATAGCCAGCCATTTGTGGGACTATACATATAAAATGTTGCTGTTGTTGGTCATGGAATAACAGCTTCAATCTCTGTCACTGAACTTCGAAAGGAGAAGAACTTCTAACTTCAACAACACCTCCGCTGTGAACACTAGCATGATTAGCACACAGGGTTACCAATTAGCCTCAGTTGCGTTTAATAGCACGGCCTTTATAGGGAGACAATAGTGTTACCAATTAGTCTCTGTTGTGTTTAGCACAGCATTTATAGTGAGACAATGGTGTTACCAATTAGTCTCCGTTGCATTTAGCACAGCTTTTATAGTGAGACAATAATGCCCAGCCTACACAGGAGTGCTCCCTGGCCTGTCCCAGAGTTGGAGAGACAGACACACCACCGCCGCCATTATCACACGTGTGTTTACATACAGTGTTTATGCTTAAGGCCAAATCATCCACGTCACACCATCACTGTATGGGTAGACTGACAGTTCTCCCTGACATTCGTATTTATTTACCATAGAGAGGGTTTCAACAGGTGGTCCACCAGTGGTCCTTGAGAGGATTCCAGGTGGTCCCCAGATAAATGGAAAGATGTAACTCTTTGAGGGCGTAAAAATGAAAACGAAATGGACCCGCCGCCAGGGTATGAAAAAGTTTGAAAACCACTGCCACAGAGTATTGAAAACTAGAGAGTTAAAACCCGCGCCGCCAGA
This sequence comes from Benthosema pterotum, assembly GCA_039105355.1. Taxonomy (NCBI): domain Eukaryota; kingdom Metazoa; phylum Chordata; class Actinopteri; order Myctophiformes; family Myctophidae; genus Benthosema; species Benthosema pterotum. The sequence continues at coordinate 39,950,337 of CM076984.1, forward strand.
TTTTTTTTTTTGGGCAAATGCGGAAGTGTTACCTCCGTGAACTCCCCTGAATCGCCCGGAATGGATTCATGAACGAGCACTGTCGAGAACGAGCAACAAAAAAAACCATCAAAAAACGTGAACACCGGTGGCCCTTCTTCCAGAAAACAGTGTAAACACAAGCTGCCCTGACCAGGGGCGGGTTGGCACATATTTTCCCACGGGGACAATTTTGCCTTTGCCAGGCCACCCTGGGGGGGGGCAGGTGGTTAACAAGATGTAACTCTTTGAAACCAAATGGACCCGCAAGGGTCCATTTGGTTTGGTTGGAATTAGGTTGGAATTAGCCCAACTTAGTCTACACAACTAGAGAATGTAGAAGATTAATGGTCATTTTGATCTGTATGTTCCAGGCGAGCATCTAGCGCATTCTAGTGCATTTTGGAAGTGCCACTAGTGCATTTTGGATCTTTTCCAGGCTACTAGGTGGCGCAGAAAAGGGTAGCAGAACCCACAAAACTATACAGTTAATTCTACAAATTATTAAGGGAAAACTAAGAAACGTCATAAATACAGCTCAAAGTCAGGGTACAAATAATCAATTTTGGAACATTTGAAAATTGGACTTGAGTAGGATAATTTTTCAGAGGTCTAGCTAGGGATTTTTCATGATTTGTACGATAAATGCTAGCATTTAATTATTTTTCACCAAGAGCACTCCTTAGTCTTAGTGGAAAAAATCCACTAATGCCCACTAGTGCATTTACATATAAAGCTGCAATTAGCATACCATGTCAAATGCTTCAGAAGTCAATGTCTGAGTCTTCTTCAACACTATGCACTATGCATTACATTCTTGCATTTAATAGTTAATGAGCCAGCCCCCCATAATTTAACACGTTAATTATGAAATGAGTGGGCAAATTCTTGTTTGAATTCTTTGACTAGCTGTGCATCTCTACAAGCTTGGAGTTATCATGCTTTGAATATGCATCCCTATACTGTTAGATGCAAATTGTGGCATCAACTGGCTCTCACTTTGTACAGAGAGCAAATAAACTAGCCTACTTTTCTGCATCATCAAATATGGGAAATTGATTGGAATGGTTCTTTTACTTGCGCAAAATGGCATTATACTGTATGCTTAAATATATTAATGCAGTAGCCTATTTTGCACATACAAGGCATTTTTAAATAAGGCTTGTAAACATCCTCATTTTGCAAGTGTAGCCTACTCTATGTTGAGACCCAACATGTTCATAATAGCTATAGAAAACACCTCACCATTCTATTGCTTTATTAAGAGTGGTAAAATACAGCACATGTTTTGTAAGTTGGCTATAGTATTTGAATAGGAACAATAAAGTGCCATCTGTCTTTTTGATCTATGGGAAAGACCTCAGTAACAGGATCGGAAATTATGGCCAAACGTGAACCTTCTAGGACGTGATGCACATTCATTAGCACAATATCTAAAGGGATGCAGACGAAGAGCAACTTTTCCTCAGATGACAGATAATGTCAAAGCAACAGGATGTCAGATGAGTCATCCTTCAGCATCTGCTCAACAAGTGGGCGAGTGCACGTGTGGTGCACAAAATATAGTACAATACTGGCCTGAATGTGAAGTCTGGGGCTGTTATCGCGGCTTATGCTTTGTGTGTGTGTGTGTGTGGGGGGGGGGGGGGGGGGTCCTCTTGTGAGGGTCACTGCAGAAAACCTTATTGTGAAAGATCACCTTGATCCCTTATCTGGGTGGAAATTTTCTCTTCCAGGATGGCAATGCTGGGGTCACTGAATGGTTTGATATGAATGAGAATGACGCATATATCATAATGTGCTACAGTATGGCCTTTAACTAGATCTCAATCCGTTTAAACAGAAAATGAAGGAGTCTCAGGGCCTTGTGCAATCTATGTCAAGGATCAATAAAACGGTCATTGCTGTTATTATTTATTTATATATAATACTGATGACTGAATCATCACTTGCATGTACAAGTACTGTGGACCACAGTACTACGCATATTGATGCGCATATTGAGCTTGAAATTCTTATACCCCACACCCCAAGTACAAAAAAATGGATCTATGTATGTATGTATTGAATTAAAATGGTAATGTTTAAAAAGGCAAAAAAACATGCATGTATGTATGTATGTATGTATGTATGTATGTATGTATGTATGTATGTATGTATGTATGTATGTATGTATGTATGTATGTATGTATGTATGTATGTATGTATGTATGTATGTATGTATGTATGTATGTATGTATGTATGTATGTATGTATGTACTGAATTAAAACAGGTAATGCTTTTTTAAGGCATTACCTGCTTTAATGTATTTATGTATGTACCGTATGTATGTATGTATTTAAGTGTGTTCAGTATGTATGGATATATTATAAAAGCTTTTTAGTAAAATCCAGCCTACAAATGTTTAACCAATATTTTATAGTGAATTGCTGCATGGCCATTTAATGAGGCAGAGGCGTCCACCCCCCTGAGTCTCAGTTATAGTAGACCGCATGTATATATAGTATTGTATGTATGTATGTAGTATGTATGCATGTACTGTATGCATGTATGTATGCATGTATGGTATGTAAATGTACTCGGTAGTCCCTAATAGGCTGTTGATGACATAATGACATGGTCAGCTGTGTATAGGTATTTATACCTGTCCTTGGTGGTCCTTAATTGGCTGTTGAATTAAGTTATTAAGATGATTAAGATGGTGCAGTACAATCTGCAGTCGTAGTGCAGTTGGCTGGGAATGTGTAGGCGTATCCTCGGTGGTCCCTTATTGGTTTGACGTATTGATGTAACTAAGAAAGGTTTGAAGTTGGAGGTACTGCAAATGGCCTTGGTAAGCTATATGCCGGTGTTGTTCAAAGGGTAACAAAGTTGGTATCAGGTTGGTAGAGGGCATGTCTGAATTAGAGTGGCATTATTGATTGTTGATGGTGACATACAAACTTAGCTAGTGTACTGTACAGTACGTTTCAAAGAGGGGCTGAGAACGTGAGAGTGCATTTGTAGAAGTCGGCAATACGCTCTCTGCTTGATGTTCCTCCTGGGGGGACAGGGGTCAAGTCCCCCGTGGGCCGATGACTTGTATGACCGACTGAAAAAAAGACTGAAAAGGCAGCCCCAGCTCTTTGCTTGAAAACAAAAACAGGCGTTAGGACACAGCGCCAGCGGCCTCCCCCATAACTCCACAGTGTAGCAGGCAGCTTGCTCAAAATAGTGAGAACAGACAGATTGGTACGGTATGTTGGCTTGGTATGTTGTTGTTGCTTTGAACCTACGAGTCCCAGACTCTCCCCAGTTGCAGTACCTTTTTGTTTTGTTTTTGTTTTTTAACTTTGTTTTTTTTTTACTCAGTACTAGTGCTAATGATAAAAGAACTAGACCTGTGTAAAATTGCTGAAAAACCAGAACAAATCCAAACCGAAAAAATATTTTTGTGTGCGTGCATGTGGGGCCATCACAAATTAGTCCCCTGTGGGCCAATACTAACGGATCCCTTACACTAGCTTACTGTATGTCCATGCAAGTTGGCAGCTTGAGTGTATTTCTACTTTTAAATCTGAACACTTATAGTAGTCATGTGTCTAATTAGCACATGAATGACACTTTTGAATGTTGTACCTATAATGACAAAATGCCAAAATAAAGAATAGGTTGAAAGCGTTCAATTATCATTTAAATGTTATTCTTCATTCAATACATGAACTAAATACTACTAGTTCCAGATCATTGTTTGTATCCCAATCAAGTGAAAGGCATTATTTCCCAGATAGGAGATAGAGATGAGTAGGGAATCAGTGGGTGACAAAAAGCCTGGAAAAGAGCAGCAACATTGTTCAATTGTCCAACAAGCCCCACACACTACCTGTCACTTACAGTAATGTGTAGAATATAATATAATGCACTATAATGGATGACAATGCTACAGCTCGATCTGGATTTTCCTTAATCTGACCCATCTTCCTGAAGAAATGTCTTTCATCTAAACATAAATCCTGCACAGCTTTGCCCTGATTAACTGCTCACTAAGTGCAATCTGTTCCGCACTGTCTGGGATATGTTTGTTTGCCACAGGTAGCTGTGACAACAACTGTATCAGATTATGAATACCTATTTTTACTTACTCCCACCCCCAGTCCCTCCCCCAGATACGGCACAGCATCTTCTGAGCTGGCCTCTGCACATCTTTTGGGATAAGCTTGACATGATGCTGATGAGAATGAACTAACAAAGGAAGCTGATGTTTGTAAATCACATCTTTACGTGTATTGTGATGTGCTATAGTGAATGGTGAGTGTATATTGTGACAGTTTAATGTGATCCTAGGAAGGAACATTTAGGGAACCCTTTAATTTCTGTTGACATTCTTCTGACAAAAGGCCTTCTGGGCTGAAATACAATGACAACAGGCCTCTATTATTCGCTTGCAGTACATTGTAGAGAAAAAAGTGGTTACTAATATAATGTGGTTGAATGGAGGTTGATTCCAGTGTTGTGACATTTACTGTACGAGTTGTTGTGCTAATACCTCAAGCTGTCAAATTCACTGACAGCTTGATTTCATTGTTCTAATTGAACCTATTATAATATCTCTCTCTCATACAAATAATTAATCCACCTACACTAAAGTAATTTGAAGGTCAAAGAGATGAATTAGTTTTCTGGAATTCAGGCAGTATGTGCATGTCAGATGAGACTGGCTTAAATGGCTTGCTGTAAGTAGCAAATAGTATACAGTGTATAGGTGTTATGGTCAACCATCTGTTGTTGACTGAAAGCAATTGTATAAATCAAATCAAAAGCATTGGCAAATGTTGTGAAATGTGAACATATTGGACATTGTTATTTATAAGTTTAGTGTTGTCAACTGACATTCCCAAAATGGGTACACTGGTATGGGCGCCCTTCAATGCCAATTGCCACAATATGCCAATATGTATACAGGTATGTTTAGGGTATAGAATTGGCGTCCGTACTGATGTACTACAATATAAAAAACATTAACTTTTTGTATATACGGTATTGCGAAAATCGTGTGGTTGAGTTGTCACAAATAAAAATGGCAAGGCACAACTGGAATTACTCTAACGTCATGGCACATCAGTGTGCATGACACACAAATGGAGAACCACTGGCCTATGAGCAAAATTTTCAGCATCTGTATTGATCATAGTAGATATTATCCATAGTGTGGCTGCTGTTAGCATCTGATAGATGCATTTTATTGAAACTGTCATAGCTTGCCTGCAGGCAGGAATCAGAATGGAAAGCCTTATTTCAGTGAGACTGCCGGGTTGTTACACACAAGCAGATGTGACTCATTTGTCGCTGCAGGGAGTATATGTCTGTCGTATGAACTGCACAGGGACAAGGCGAGACAGGCAGTGAGTGGGAGAATCTGTGCACTGCAGTCTGTGGCTTTGTCAAGGGCGTCAGGCTGTGTGTGTTCCTCTGAAGGTAAGACAAACTGCCAATGTGGAAATAACATCTCTAAGTAAAATTTAAGCGAAAATATTTTTCTCTTCCCCGATCAGAATGTGAGAAATCAGTGTGCATCGCAGCAGCAAGGTGAGTGACACTTTCTCTGGTGGCTTGGCAGCCATTGGCACAGTTCTAACCGAGTAGGATGCATCGCCTGGCTGAAAATATTAATTCACCACAGGGTGCAGATGAATGAAGGTAATTAGGCCTACCTTCTATCCCCTCTGAGAAATGCTTCAAAAGCATCAGCATATTTCATCTCAGAGGTCTAGTCTAACTGGAGATGAAAGCAGCTACAGTGTATGAAATGTACTCAACAATAAAAATGAAACAAGAAGCAACACATTAGCAATTTATTGCATTGAAGTTTAAGAGCAGTATTTATTAGTTTCTTGTTTTATGATACAGCACATCTGTAATAAAAACGTAAAATCAATTTTAATATCAAGAAGTGAAGTATATCAAAATGAAAACAGCTTTGTATCGTATCGCTTTGCAATACAAATAATCAATTCTAGCAATAGCTAGAGTAGTATTTAGACATTTTCAGAAAAAAAGATGGGTATAATTACTTCACTACACTTGTCTATTGATTTGTGTGTATTGCCCGCAGGTGACTGCACATTAGTACAACATTCTGTTGGTTAAGACGTACACTGTGTATGGTTATGTTCAGGATTAGAAAGGTGATTAATGTCAGAACAATGACCTTCTGCATATTGACACAGACCGTTCTCTGTGTTCATGTCAAGGTATGGGTTTGTCCACCGTGCCACATCCCTAAACGTATTAGCCATACAGTATTTGGCTATTTTGAAAAAAAAAAACATATCAAATTTGTTCATTAATTAGCTTGTCTACCTTGACACACTATAAACATGACAACACATTTTAGGGATAAAGGGTAAGGTGGCCCACAAGATAGGGTCATATACTATAATTGTATAATTATACTATGTATAATGTCTACAGTATGTATTTGCCAGATTTATTGTTTACCTACATTTTCCACATATTTCACGTAATTTGTAATTATTTGCTAATTAATTGAATCATTGCATTGTACCTATATCACCTAGATATATCACCGCTGTTATGACAGCCACGGACTAGAGGTGAAAATTAGCGTGTGACTAATACAACAACTGCCTCATTTGCATGATGCGAAAACATGGTAAATTCGGGATTTGGCACGGATTTAAATATTGGTCGCAGACTCGACCAGTAAGTTCATATATAGGCATGCCCTAAAATGACACTCGGGATCTATGCATGTACTGCATAAAAATATAAACATATTAATTTATGGGAAAAGAATATGGAGTTACATAGTGATGATGTACCGTATAAGAGTGCAGTTTAAGTCTTTACACAGAGCTGACAATGGGTGCAATTCTCAATCGCTGAAGTGTAGCAGGTATGGTGTAAGTCTCCTCATTGGCTGCATGGCAGCAAATCAGCTCTGGGGCCTCTGTAGTAGGCCGAAAGCCTATACCACCAGGCCTGGGCCTGGGCTTACCAAATAATTACGCAGAATAATTAAAATCTGCAATTCAAAAGGTTCAGAAATCACCTGACCCCCCAATTAAAAATGTTACTATACTCCCCGGCTTTGTTCATCATGAGTTGAAGCTCTTGATGACTGGTTTTAATTATTATGAATAATTATTTGGTAGGCCCAGGCCCAGGCCTGGTGGTATAGGCTTTTGGCCTAGCCCAAGGCCGCAGACCTGATTTGCTGCCATGCAGCCAATGAGCACGGACCCACACCTGATTTGCTGCCATGCAGCCAATGAGAGGACTTACACCATACCTGGCTACACCAAGGCGATTGAGAATTGCACCCAATGACTCACTTACACTGACCTCAAGCCCAAATATTCAGAAATCTCATGAATTGTAAGACCAAGAGCACCACTACTGTCTTCAGTGAAATAAGTGGTTTCTGCTGGATGCCTGCAAATCGGCACCAGTCCCTTTCACATCTTTTTCAAGAAATGTAAGAACATTCTAGATAATCCACTCCACACATGAACAAATAGATATTACAAACCTAATTTGCATCATTTTCCATCACCACACTTTAATCTCCCCGATAAATATTCAACAGTAACACACCCAAGAGGTTTTGGGCCAAAGTCTGGGTTACAGTTTAATGGAAAATGTAATGTATTTAAATCTTCACAGTTTGACTGTTTGGTACTACATCATCAGACCCAGAGCATAATATTAACATTGATATGACCTGGCCGTCATGGATAAAATAAATAATAAAAACCCTGCATGACACACATGATTTGCAGGATTCACACTATTGGTATCAGGCCCAGGCCCTTATTTAATTACAAAGGAAGCCTGTGTCATTCCAAAGACAGTTTGTTATTGATGAATGGCAACCTGCTTTAAATACATCTCTCTGATAACTGCTGTTCCTGCTGGGTGACCTACTCTAGTTGATGTGTACATCAAAGTAAATCCTGATAACGCCTGTGTGTCTTTCAAGGCATGCTCATAAACATGGCACGAGGCGAACATGGGAAATATGAGTGATGGCTGTTGTTCAAGGACACATCCATGATCATCTAACCATCATGCCCCACAGTCCTGCGAATAATCTCTTCTATTAGACTGCGGCGCGTACCGTCACGGCTCTTTAACTCGTTTTTCTATGTATTTATTTCCCCACCACATCTATACATTTATCCCCATACGTGACCATAGCCTTGAGCTTTATGTACCATGATGCATCCGAATAGCATCCGGAGCAGAAGACGGAGGCCAGCCTGGTCACAGATCAAACCCGTGGGGGAGAGACCCCCGAGCTCCTTTAACCTTCTGCAGCATCGTTTTTCATGAGCTCAAACAGAT
>CM076984.1:39963701-40248701 GCA_039105355.1 Benthosema pterotum
GTTGCAAGGGGGGGGTTTAATAAAGAAAGATTAAATTCAATGTGAGCCAGAAATATTTCATTCTTATGGAACATGGGGAGCTGTACTTATGCCAGACTATATTCAGCAACCTAAAGACAGGAGTCCCACGGGGGATTGGGATGGTGCAGTAATAGTGACATATTGTAAAGCATAGCAGTTTCCTTTTAAAGGACAAAGCCAGTGGATGGAACTGATACAGCATGATGGATCTGGTCCTGCATGCACAAGATTATTTTCCTAGCCCTCAACAGCACGATGTCTTCATACCTTCTTTGCAGTGATAAAAAAGAAAAGAATATGTGTGGACAAATGTCCATGCTTATGTTTTATGCATGTATAAACACATGCTGCGTTCACGTCTACATACAGTACAGTGTACACTGCACACCATAGCTCTTTATTTGACATGTTGATATTCATGTTCAACACAATTGGTTCTGACACTTTATTTGTTGTTTTTTATGTTATGGTACAGTAGGCTAACTACAATATATCCCTGTTTGTTCATTGCATTCAGGGCAGAATGTGTAAGTGAGTTGTGATGCACACTGTTTTTTCCCCATAACGTGCTCCATACTGTATTTACTTCCTCTCTACTGGTTTTAATTCATAAACTGTGTTTTTACCAGAAATGTCTGTACTGTGCATTTTTTTTCTCTCTCTCTGTGTGTGTGTGTGTGTGTGTGTGTGTGTGTGTGTGTGTGTGTGTGTGTGTGTGTGTGTGTGTGTGTGTGTGTGTGTGTGTGTGTGTGTGTGTGTGTGTGTGTGTGTGTGTGTGTGTGTGGGTGTGTGTGCGTGTGTGTGTGTGTGCGTGTGTGCATGCACACTTTCTTTAATGGGCCACATTGCATGCAACATACATACACAAACAAAGGAGGTAATGCACATTCAAATGCACTGAAGCATGCTGCATAGGACTACTATCCCCGTTTTCCACTGTGAATCTGTTCGTTACATCTGTTCCTTATTCATGACCACGCGACAAGGATTTATGCCTCTATATGACGGCAACTTGAATAAATTAAAATAACAGATTAAAAATACATGTAAATGAACTTACATTAAAAGGAGACGTAATGGAATAAGGCTGTTAGAACACACGAACGGACAGGTAATCAATGCTCCTCTGGGTGGGTTGCGACTCAAAGCTCATTAACCTTTCAAGTCGTTGTCGCCGATTTGATTTCAGCTTGCAACCTATATGAAAATATTACTACGACTGACTCGCCAGCTGTAGCTTTATATCACTGTCGATTGTCTGAAATTGCTGTGGAAATGTACCTCTTGGTTTTACTTTTGGGCCTGGTCTGGAGAGATGTCCAAAAATGTCAACAAAATTGTTGTACATTCTCATACATGTATAAAATGTGTTTATAACATTAAGTAAGGACTTCATTTATTTAAAAGTCACGTTACTAATGCCATAGCTTTCAACATCCTTTAAATATATCAAGGAGAAAGGTAAAACAAGATGTGTTTACTTTTATCCAAATTTGATGATGGCTTAAAGGTAATAGAGGCGACTTCAGTGTGTACAAACACTGTGTTTGTACCTTCACTCTATTTACTCATTATGAATCTGCTGGAGACTGCTGGTGCTGTGACTGGCTAAATAAATGCCACCTCACCCCACAAAAAAACTCCCCTTCACAAATCAGCACTGCCTTTCCTAACCCAAACGAATATTTTGTTTTCACGATTTGTTGACAACAACAAAGTTCCGGATCATCTGCAGGATGAAGTAAGTGTCTGTGTCAAAAATATAGCTATATATCTATTTGGGTTTTTTTGGGGGGGGGGGGGGGCCTAAAAGTTGCCTGTATTACCTTTAATTATACTGTACATTAATGGTGCTGGACTTGAAACTGCAAAACTCTGTTGTTATAGTTGGTTCTAGATATAAAAGAAACGCAAATGAATAAACTCAATAATAAAAACTATATGATGATGGGTGGGCGTTCATTTCAAGCGTTCTTTGCCGTCAGCAGCTGCAGAGTTCCTGCAACAGTAACATTTGAGCCAAGGTGGGCGACAGGAACAGAACAGCTTGCACAAGAATGATGAGGGCCTGTGAGCGAGCTCTGATTTGCTGTGTAGCAAAAGGAAAAGTGTCAAGCTAGCTGAGATTTTACAAGATGCGGGTGGGCTTGTGTGACTGAGCGTGCTGTGACCATTCCGGGACCTTGCCTAGCCAGCCATTTGGTGGGAAATGGCCCATGTGGGGAGGCAAAATGTAGATGCAGAAATGAGAGAAAGTAACCAATGAAGTGAGAACACATTCATATTTCATGTGAAGTGAACACTGGGCTGTCAGTGGATTAACCAGTATAGCTGTGCAAACAATAACTCAGTTTGAAAACAGTCTGGGGCCCGCAGCACTTCTCAACCTCTATTCTTGATTCAATTCTCGATTCTTTTTGACAAGGGGCTTCATTTTGAGATGCATTAGAATAACATGAGCCAACATTTGATATTGTATCCCATTGTGTTTACTCTACTACTACTGTAAAATCTGCACGGCTTGAAAGTGTATGAATTGACACAAATGATTGAGTCCACTTGGCTTCCACTTGTACACTTGTTCTCCTAGTTACCAATCTGCAAGGGACAAGGGTCAATATACTGTAGTTCCTAAATATCAATTCACTTGGGAAACCATGGAATCCTACAAGGACCCACAGGGGTCTCCCGATATCACATTGAGTACCAGTGGTGGACATTACTCAAGTCCATTTACTTAAGTAATGCACTTAAGTACAGATTCTAAGGATTCGTACTTTGAGTGTTATATTTCTTTGATACTTTTACTCTTACTTGAGTGAATTTCCAAGACAAGGATTTGTACTTTTACTCAGTTACATTTCTAGGAAGGCTGTATAAGTAAAAGTACATTTAAGGCATACGTTTCCCTCCGCTACTGAAGTGAAATGCAATTGGCCACATGCTGTGTTTGTTAAAAAAAAAGAACCACAGTATGTTATTCACTGGGATATACAGAGAAGCCCATTGGATCCGACCTGTGAAACGGCCACACCATGTTTATTGTTTGTAAAGATGGTTTACTATTGAGTTGTAATTCATTTTCTGCAGTAATAAATAATGAATTTAATGTTGTTTTAACAAATTTCTGGATACTGTAATTATCCACAGGTTCGGCCCGTAACAGGAAGGCTTGGCCCAGATGCAAAATGGCTCATTGGTCTCATTGGTTGGCCTGATTGTGCAGAGCACCCCGCCCGACCCGTGGAACGGTTGCCCATGTTTATTTTAACAATTTCTCATATTTTAGAACATGTTAAATGCAGCATTAAAGGTTAGCACCAACTTATTCTTGTGATGCAGTAAAAATAATCTATTTAATTTCATGTCACTTCAGCAAATGTAAAGACAAATTTGTAGTGTGGCAACAACTACAGGTGCAATAAATGTTTTTTTACTTACTTACTTACTATAATATAGTAAGTAAGTAAAAAAAACATTTATTGCACCTGTAGTAAAATATGTTTATAATAAGTAAATATATTATAATCACTTATTATAAACATATTTTACTTTTACTCACAATACTTGAGTACAATTAAAAGCAAGTACTTTTTACTCTTACCCAAGTAACATTCTCACAGAGGACCTTTTACTTGTAACTGAGTAAAGTTACCAGTTTGTACTTTTACTCTTACTTCTGGAGTCGAGTACCATTGTTGAGTACCAATGTTAAAGATCAGGGGGACCAATTGTGCTTTATGGATCTAGGGATGAGGGGATGCCTTCCAGCCCAGGAACTACACAGGACATAATTATGGACCTAAACATACCCCCCCTGGTCCACTGACATCATTGTTTACTGCTCTAATGGTTTCAATGGGAATTCTGCCCTGATTAAGATCCTGTTGCATAATGGGAACTGAAAGATAACTCGTTTCTTGTCATTGACGTGTGACAAAGTATACCGAACACAATGTTCATGAATAATGGATTACAGCTAATTGGATTACAGTATCTGATCGCAAACAAATGCTGACAAATAAATAATCATTTCAACACCACAGGATTATGCTTCTAATAACTCAATTGAAATTACAGTGTGTAAATTGTAGCACATCATCTGTTAATGGAGTTGAGTCCTTCCAGTTAGATGATACACTGTTACAGAGTGACGCCAGTAAAAAATAAAGTAATTCAATATAAATACAGGTGAAGTCCTGTATGCCTGTTACTATATTAGGGGTGGAACTTGATTAAAAATAATCTAATTGGAAGTTTTGTAATTAATTAAACTCAATTACTCACAAACCAATATTTGTCCTGCGAAGTATTTTTCAGTCAATTAAACAGATTGGTATCAATCATAATGTAATAAAATATAGAGACCCGACTGGAGCGATAGCCCCACCCCCTTGCTGTTCATTTCAGTTGAAGCAGCTCAGTGGCATTTTGAAGCACCCACTCCAGTCTAAGTATGGTCTATTTGTAAGTGTTTTCCACATGAATGAGTGCTGACGAGAACGAGCAAAGCAAAAACAAAAAACAAAAACAATCAGCATCAGCAACAAAAAGCATTATTATATGTCATATAATACATCCGTTATGCTTTGAGATGTACAGTAGTATATGACCTGAGTAACAGTGGTTATTACAGAAAACAAGTTAAACACAAACTGCCCTGTCCGCGTTCACAAAGCAAACCAGTGTGTGTGCTCTCCTGGTGCATGTGCATGAATTTCAGCTGCCTGCAGTTCCAGACCTGACCAGAGTCCAAGCTTCAAGCCTGGTGACTGCCTCTGGGGATGTGGTATCAATGAGTGGATTTTTCTAAATCAAAATCTCCCATTAAGCAAATCCACCTGATTGGCGGGGATCACATTTACTGTAGATCCAAAGTTCCAGAGATCCTAAGTCCCATTCGTCCGAACATTCACCATCAGCATAACTGTTGGCCGCCTTGTTTTAAGTTTAAGCCCCGTGTTCCCACCGTGACATGTTACGTTGAGAATGGGAGTTAGAGATAGGAATTAGTCATGTCAGACAAATGGGAGGACGAAACACTGGGAGGTCGGATCAATGTCAGGATAACCTGATGGCTTCTTCTCCCATTGTGTGCATGGCATGAAGTGGTTCGCTTTAAATTCATCCAGTGAAAAAGGTTGTGCAGAATCTATCCGCAATTAAAATGAGTAAACTTTTTTAATCGCATTATTTCTGTAATTAATGAATCTCAATTTGTATAACACACACACAATCCCACCTCAAAGCCGTCACCAAATCCGCCTTCTTCCACGTCAAAAACATTTTCAGACTCCGACCATCACTCCCTGACTCAGCTGCAGAAACCCTCATCCACCCGGCTGGATTATTGCAATGGCGTCCTGTCCGGTCACCCCAACAAATTCATCGACCGTCTGCAATATGTTCAGAATTCTGCTGCCAGAGTCCTCACCCGCACCAAACGCTGGCAGCACATCACCCACAAAAGGCTCCACTGGCTCCCGGTTAAGTTCCACATCACCTGTACAAAATCCTACTGTTCACCTACAAATCCCTCCATACCAGAACAGTGGCCTTGTGGTTAGAGTGTCCGCCCTGGAACTGGGAGCCGGGGTTCGATTCCCGGTCAGGTCATACCAAAGACTCTAAAAATGGGACCCAATGCCTCCCTGCTTGGCACTCAGCATCAAAGGGATGGATTGGGGGTCAAAATCAGCTAATGATTCCCGAGCGCGGCAAGCCGCAGCTCACCACTCCAAGTGATGGGTTAAAAGCGGAGGTCCAATTTCGCTGCGGTAACGTAGTGACAAATCATGCGACTTTGACTGACTTTGATACTCTCGCCCCTCAATATCTGACTGACCTCCTCGAGGACTACACCCCAGAGCGGAACCTGAGGTCTGCAGACAGGGAACTCCTCACCATCCATCACACAAAGAGGTGAACTCTCGGTGATAGAGCCTTGGGCGTGGCTGCTCCATGCAGCCCTCTGGAACTCACTCCCTCTGGAGATCCAACAGTCTCCAACACTGAACTCATTTAAGTCAGCTCTGAAGAGACATTTGTTTACTCTGGCTTTTGGCATTTAGTTTGTTTATTTTTGTTATGTATTGTAAAGCGCCTTGGGGTTCTTGAAAGGTGCTATATAAATTCAAGTTATTATTATTATTATTACCCTTATTATTATTTTACACACACACACACACACACACACACACACACACACACACACACACACACACACACACACACACACACACACACACACACACACACACACACACACACACACACACACACACACACAGAATGAATTTTAGATCTATAAGTCCATCTCATGAAAAATGGGAGTAAAAACAAAAGTGCTGCGTTTATATTTTTGAGTATACATTGAAATTACATTGAACACTTGCTCAAGATATATAGAAACAATATCGCATCACAATACTACTGTAGTAGTGATGTACAAAGAATGAAAGAAAGCAATAGGTTGAGCTGGCTCAAGGATTATCAAGACGAAAAAGGCAGTAATAAAAATATCCAGGCTGCATGCTGGATGATAGTCAGGTCTAGAAGGAGAGGAAATGGCCAGGCACGAAGCAAAATTAATGCCAGAGCCAAGTTCTTGGCTAGAAGGGCTTATCTACTTGATGAAGACTGCCCTAGGCTACTGGCGAACAAGTCTAGTTCGGCCTTACTTTGATTATGCCAGCATGCGGCTTGGGTTAATGGGCTGACGGAGCCACTCTGGAAGAGGCTGCAGGTATCCCGGGATAAACTGGCTACCAGTATTTGGGTAATGCACACGGGTCCTCAGAATCCTGTAGACGTGAGCCAACTCCGGGAGCTCATTAGAGACCAGGTCGCTATGGTGTCCCCATAGAATAGTCAACAATAGATTACCCCACTAATTACTTCACCAGGGCAGAATAAGGTAGACCATTATTATTCGCACAGGGGAGATTTCTAGTTCAGCTTCAACCAGGCTGATGGCTGCTAACATGGTCACAACACAAGGAGGGCCCTAGAGGGAGGGAGCAGCTGTTTATATAATAGGTGTTCAAGTGTCTTACTCAGCAACACTGGGCAGGACAGAGGGCGAAGGAGTGCTGAACTATACTTTTATTCACATGGTCTTAAGAATAACACAACTATACTCTTAACACAGCCGCAGAAGCAGAGTAAGCCATGCATGGAGTCTTCTCACAAAAAGGTGCGAATGGAATGATGCCAATTTCCTTTCACAGGCTCTCAAGAATAGATTGACCTGCAATTAGTCATCAAGCGAAAATGTGTACGGTCAATGTGTACATCCAGTGTTGTAGTGGTACTTTTAGAAGTGGGGGGGGGCGCCTCTTAAAGGGAAATTCCATCCTTTTCATTATTTTTTTCTGAGTGTACAAATGTGAACCAAATGGACCCTAGGGGGTCCATTTGGTTCCACTTGTACAATCTCAGAAAAAAAGGAAACTCATTAACATGGTGAAACACATCCTGATGATGTCATTAAGATGTATTTCACCATGCCATTGTTTTTTTTTTTTCCTTTTGCCCCAAAAATATTTTAGAGAAGCGGGGGGACGCCGCCCCCCCCGCGTCCCCCCTCCACTACACCCCTGTGTACATCTCTACTGTAGATCTATGTGCCGTGAGCAACTGAGCATGGCTATTTCCACTGTTTTGTCCACCATCCATGAGTGCAATCTGACTACTAAACCATTTATCGATAGAATTCTTGCAGATTTTGTTCATTAAAAAGTATTGGTTATTGCTTGGTTCTAAATATCAATATATTGCTGCTGCAACTTTAATTCTGTATCATTGTCATATATAGGTTTGTCATATGGCTCCACAACACAACATTATATGTTCTTTTGAAACAGATACAGAGGCCAGGTGTCATTATTATACAGCAAATGCCTCCCTGATCATACTAACAATGATCAGTAAATAATCAACAAAATGGATGATCTAAATGTATTAAGCTCTTGCTCATACCCGTAGAGCCTCTACGGCACGGGGACAATTGTAGGGGGCCCAAAGTCAGGGGGGGGCACTAAAAGCTTGCATTAATAAGGTTTTATTTGTATTGATTATATTATGAAAAATATTTGATCTCAAAGTGCACCAGATTGAAGCATTTTAAAGGGGAATCCCACCCATTTTCAACATTCTAATATGTCATTAGTATACCCTAGAGGTGCTGTATGGGTGGACATGATAAAAACGTTTCCCCCCATTCTGTGTTTCCTGGAAATGGAGGTCTGAAGAAAAAGCACAAAAACATGATGAAACACATCTTGATGGCATCATCAAGATGTATGTCATCATGTTAATGGATTTCTATAGACACTTTTTCTGAGAGCGTACAAATGGAACCAAATGAACCCGTTAGGGTTCATTTGGTTGCATTTGTACACTCTCAGAAAAAATGTTGAATATGGGTGAAATTCCCCTTTGACGCCGCCGGGAAAGGGGGGCCCATGTGGAAAAGCTTTGCAGGGGGCCCAGAATTGCTAGCTACGCCCCTGGGTGCTGGTAGGCCAGATAATGCCCATGAAGACAGAAAACCTTTCACAGTACTTCTCTGTGGAAGAGAGCGCACACTCACTCAATGCTTCCTTTTTATTTTTCGGCACAAAATAAATAAAAAAGAATGAATAATGAGGTTGAGTGGCAGTGGGAGGTAGTTCGACAATATTGTGCACACACACGCACATGCAGACACACACGCAGACACACACGCACACACACACACACACACACACACACACACACACACACACACACACACACACACACACACACACACACACACACACACACACACACACACACACACACACACACACACGCACACCACAAAACAAGAGCTTTACAAAAGAAGCATTGGCATTCATTAGTGGAAAAAGAAACACTTCAGCAATGAGAATGACAAATAATAATCCCTCTTTATTCCCTAACAACCATTATCAACTCCAGTGCTGTAGACTGCTCTGTTTTATAGACAATCAATATGATTAGAGCGGTGGTTCTATAACCTTTTATTTTCAAGGACCTCCATGACTCTGACTAAGAGTATTCAAATGTGCTTCCATTTATATACTGTGAGAGTTGCAGACCTTTACGAACCCTTAGGGTGAAGCCCTTTACGCACCCTTAGGGTGCGTAAAGGGAGTAGGGAGTAAGGGTCAGTTTTGAGCCGCTGGGGGGTTTGAGATGAAGTGCACCAAAGAGTAAGATGACATTTTCTTTCAAATTTGACTTAATTGGCATATTGCAACCATTCCCACAAATGAATGAGTGATTAGAGAGAAGTGAAATCAAACTTAAATTACTGCTAATTAAGTAAATGACTGAACCCACACATTACACCACTGACTTGAAGAAAATCCCCTCCATTTGTCGAAATTAATCTTGAGCACAACATTAATCAAAGTATTGGTCAAATTTGTGAGCAGAACTGGAATACAAGAATTATCGACTACTTGTATTGAGCTGGCAACGGAAATCTCTGCAGAAATCCCAGATGACTTGAAAGAAATGCATTTTGGCCCCGAACCATTCAGTGCTAAATAACATAACAGCAGTATTTTGCCGTTCTAGTGTTGAACTGAGTTGGTACAGTAGCTTTTATGAGGCCTAAATTTAGCTACTTCTAGCATGCTCAGATGCCTCAAGTGACAAGTAACATTATTACCTTTGTAGATGAGAGTTCTGGGCTATCAGATCAGGGTATCAAGAAATGCATCTTCCTGAAATGCATTTTCCCGTAGATTTCAAGACGACGGAAAGTGAAAATGTCCCTCATGTGGTCTTAGCTGTCGCAAGGTTGCAGCCATCATCTGAGATGAAGTCACTGCCTTTACATCCAAAATGGGCTTAGTGTCACTCACTCATCAGTTCTATCCGGTAGCACTCTGTGAAATGCATTTCTGACATATCATTTTGTGGGAAATGGAAAGAGAAACAACACGTTTAGGCCTAAGGACATTGACATTATGCCATATGATGATGAAATTTAATTTCAAAATGTCACACTACACCTCAGCACATTTAACATCTTACATACTTGCCCACATGGACACGCACACGCACACGCACGCACACGTATGCTTTATAAAGACATGCTGTGCATCCACTTGCCGAGTCAGATGCACATACTGTACAGTACTGTACATGTTTTCACTCTCATGCATATCACATAGACACAGTATAACTCACACGCTGACTGCAAGGTCCATGAATTCTCCGCTCCCTGTAGAATAACTTGCAGTACATGATACATCCAACCAACCACTGACTTCAACCTGTTCTGAGTAAAGTAAAACGTTATGTGGATTGCAGACACACTGTACTGCACATACACACAGAGACTTGGTGCATTTATAGTTAGATGTTTCCCAGAGAATAGGGGTGGCACCTCCTATAGACTCCCACACATTTGTTTTTTCACATATTATACCGGTAGATATATCTCCAGAGCATACGCAAGTTCACTCCAATGCCCTACGCCAGAGCTAACACACTCACAGTGTGTATCATTGTGTGTACATGCACTATAATGAACACGATTTGCACACCACACACACAAATGTCCAATGTGAGCCGAAAACTGGGTTCAATACAAAAGGGCCTGAATTATTTTTGCCAACACAATGTCATTTGAAAGAGGGCTCAGTTCTATCTTTGGTTCACTTAAGTGTGATGGGCAGCAGAACCTGGGGCAACAATCTCAACCTGGACTTAAACAACAGACTTGGAAAGTCATAGTCACATTAAAAGCTAAGGAACCATTTTGACCCCCCCCCCCCCCCCTTTCTCTCTCTCTCTCTCTCTCTCTCTCTCTCTCTCTCTCTCTCTCAGCCTACCACATCAGTATGGTTCAGCCAGTGGAGCATCTATCTTTAAACATCTGTCTGTCTACATATCCTCACTCTGGCATGTGCATATGTCTGTGTGCATTGTGCCATCGTGTTTGTTCAGTATATACTGTATTATACATACAGTAGCTTGTGGAGTTGCAGTAGTTCTGTCATATATACTCAAGCGGCGTCATGCTATGCGCAAGGTAGCCAGGCCTAACCGAAAATGATTTGGCCTAAGGGGGCAGTGTGCCGTGAGATTTCCATGGTAGATGAGCTGATCTGATTTGATCTCTATAACGTGTCGAGGCTATGTGCAAGGTAGCCTCGACACCCAGGCTTTCATTTTTGGCCGCATTGCACAAAAACTTGTTAGCCACGGTGACCTAGAAGAAGGAGTCAAGCTTTTGGGCTGGGCGTTGCTCCAAATGATGTGACGTAGCACAGCCATGGAGGGGCAGGTGAGGGGCCAGGGATGACGACACGTTGGTGAGATCAAATCAGATCAGCTCGAGCTGCCGTTCAGGCTTGGACGGTCTCCGCCTCCCATAGGCCAAAATCATTTCAGGTTAGGCCAGGCTAAGTGCAAGGGCTACATACTCAAGTGGTTAATACCTATGCCGCATTACTATGTGGGTGTATATTACGTTGTATACAGTGTTTGCAAGACCCACACTCACATGCTGAATGATGTGGCAGTCTAGCTGACCAATAGCTTGGGCTATTTAACCTTACCTATACTGGATGTATTACTCGTGTCTTGCTTCTGCATATGGTTCCTGGTTGTTATGCACCGATGGCTCCTCCAAGGGCTCTGTTATTTCTGTCCCCATGCAGGGTTGTTAATGTTTAATGATTGTGTTTAATTTTGAAGTGATTGTGAATTATGATGACAGAGCCGAATGCCAACATTCTGTGATTCTATAGTTAATAAATATTGGTTAAATCTATTTGTGAGTTATCTGATGAATTACAGTATATATCGGATTACAATACAAACTATCAAATACTGTACATTCCCAGAGAAAATGTTTAGGCCAATGAGCCTTTAGCTTAATCAGATTTCAATCTTGTGGCACAAATCTGATACAAGCTGGATTTGGCTTCCAGTGTATATCGGCCTAAGAGCCAAAGCTTGGTTATGGTATCCCCTTATACCCTTACCTTGTTTTACAGTGCAGAGAAAATTCATATAGACATTCTGATCTTTGACCAGATTCAGACTCAAAGCACAGAATAAAAGAAAAAGTTATTTAACTTGCTGAGGGCTGTAACACTCTGCCCCAGAGGCAAAGCAAAACACCCACTCTTTGACTTTATCAAAAGAGAACACTCTTTTGCTCTCACAGTACTGTAAACTTTCTCTGGTCAGTGAGTTGCTACCCTGGATCAGAGCAAGGATGCACAGGCACATCAAAAAACATGTGACTCCCATTGAAAATGAATTGGACCAGCAATCAAACAGCAATCAGACATCAGACATGAATCAACATTTTTTTTGACAGTGTTTGATAAAGAACAAATAATCTGTGCTCTGTCTGTTTCATGGCCACCTCATTGCTTTTCCAATGGAGGTCACATGACTTGACCAAGCACTTGCGTTTGATTGGGGGGAGAGGGGTAATCAAACACAAGTGTTTGGTCAACGGGTGACTTAATCCATTGGAAAAGCATTGAAGCGGACATGAAACACAGGCAGAGCACAGAACATTTTGTTCTTTGTGTTTGCACTGCATGGGCCTGAAAATCAATAGAAGAGATTACAGAAAAGTTGAATCAATGATTGAACAATACATATATTAACTTGACATATAAAGGCGCAGAAAACATGTTACGAAAGAACCGCCTGGCTCAGTTCTGTTATGTTGTATGTGGCTGCCTTTCTCTTCAAGCTCTGCACAATGCACGAAAGAAGACAAGTTATTAAAAACAGGTTGGTAAATGGACCTCACTCGCATCTACCTCTCCAATACAATACATCAATAACGATAATTAATTTCATAATACACTGCAATAATCGATATATTAAAAGTGTAATCTCATTATTCTGTATCATGCTAAGTGCAACTGCATGCAAAAACAAACAACAAACATATATGGCAAACATCTGCAATTATGCATTATTCTAAAATCATACAAGATTTTATTTGCATAAGATAGGGCGCTACCTGTATGTCTTGTGTTTCTTTGAAAATAGGCTTGTGACATTATAATTTGTAAAGCTCATAGGACCTTGAGGACTCAAAGTCCTATTGCATATGAAACATAAGTTTTACAAAATGAAACGTGTCTGTCTTTGGGGGTGTCAAACTGAGACAGGCAGGCAGACTCTTTCAGAGGCAAAGTCTCCTCCTCAGAATTACAAGAGATGTCTCTGTGCAGGTCAATTGAACAGATATATGTTTGCGATTGAAGAGGCCATCACAGAGAGGCAGACGGAATTGCTTAGTGACCGGTCGGATGAAGGTCTCTCACTTAGACTTGCGGCCGCTTGTCTAATCGAACTAATTCAAGATGCAATGACTCCCAGCTCAATGCTAGATTAAAGGTGTGATAGAAACATCCTTAACTGCTGGATTGCAGTTTTCTATCTCGCCCTCTGATCCCCTGACTAGAGATGCTGCAGCCAAAGGACTCACATAAGGAGAATCCTGAAAGTGCAGCCGACACATTGTGAACACATTAGCGCCACCATGTACAGGGAGACGCTGGCATTAAAGAAGACGAGTCCAAAGCTTCACTCACCTCTGAATAAGGCTCTAAACTAAGGTAACTACTTACAGTATATCTCACAGCAGTGGTCCTCAAACTAAGGCCCAGGGGCCGTACACGGCCTGCCTCCACATTTGACCCGGCCACCTGAACAATACCAGAGATGCATTATTTTTTCTCCTCATTATTATTTATTCAGTCTGGCCATGCAATCTAGACTAATACACAAATTGAACCCTGGGGTGAAGTGGACCTGCCTGACTGGATTGTGAGCAGTGCTAAAAAGAAATGTTGCTACTACAACCTCACTTTGCCCCAGTCATAGAACATGGACATGGCCCCTCAAAACAGAATAATGGCAAAAAGGTTAGGTAATAGAAAAAATGATTCAGAATGTATGGTATTTAACCTGCAGCAGACACACGATTATTTTTGTTCAATGCAAAGAAAAGGCTGTCTCATCTGTCAACAGATGATGTCGGTACACAATCTGCGCCGACATTATGAATCCCGTCACAAAGATTGATTTCATAAATAGTATTATCATGTATTTTCTGGGTTATTTTTTTCTGTTTAGAATCCAGAGAGGATTATTTAATCTTGAAAAGGGTTATTAATAGTATTTGCTTATGTGTTGCATTTCCTCAAAACAATAAATGTTTACATTTAGGCACCCCTGCAATCGTCACAGTTTTTTCCAAACTGTACAGATTTAAATGTTTAAATGATGATCGGCCTCAGGTCTAAATGGGATATAGCCAGACAGTACTGTACTGTAATGTATTGTATGTGTCTGGACAGCAATTAAGGCTCTCTCTACCTGTCTACCAGTGGAGAGACGCTGCTGTAAATATTACTGCTGACAATTTTAAGACTGTAGGCAGAGGCCCTGTCAGGTTACAAGATAACGAAAACTTAATTTGCGGTATATAAAGAAGTGTCAAATTGGATTTAAAGGTAACATTTTTGGACCATAATAAAGTGGATTGTGAAAATCACAGAATCGACAAAAAAACATCACAGAGCAGCTTCTAAATGACACGTCTTGAAGGTACAATGGAGGTTTAATGACGTGGACCAGGATTACGAGACGGCATTCTGATTTATAATAGACTCACTATTTTTTGCCTTACTCAGAGAGACGGCCCTCCCCTGACCCGAGATGTTCAAAGAGAGATTTAGAGCCAGCAGAGGAACAGTGCAGGATGGAACATAATAATTAGCAGCTCAAATGTCACCATTGCCAAGGAGCAGCCAATTTAGTATGCAGACATTATGTCTCGACCTTGCTCTATCTGGGACACTAGAGGAGGGCCAGACGCACTGTCCGTATCTGCTTTTAGATCTATATATGGAACTGTATGTACTGTAAGATGAATCAAGCATGGACACAGCCTATATGCCTACAGGGAATAAGACAAAAACTCCACATACGGTATGTCCCCTGAGGGCATGCTTGGGCCTCATATCCTTCCCACGGGGCTCTGGGCCCTGGGCATGGCTAGGCGTATCATACTACCAGGGGATGCGAGGCGATTCCTGTTGTAGGAAATACTCAGATATTGGAATAATCCGAGAGATGGCGGTCAGACTACTGTCCTGCAAGCGGGCGGGGCGCCATTCCGAAACACCGCCACTTAGAAACACCTCCATTTCGAAGCATCCCCATTCCGAAGCCCCCCCATTTCGAAATAATGTGATTTCGGAATGGTGATGTTTTCCCATTTTACTAAAGACATCGCCATTCCGAACCCCCCCCCCCCCCGCAACCAATCAATAGCGCACGCTCTCTCTCGCCCCCCCCCCCCCCCTTGCCCAAACCCGCGCGCCCCTTCTCTCTCTCTGCTGCTCTATCGCCCCCCGACCGAACGCCCCCCCCTCCCTCTGTGTTTATTTATTCATTTCGTAAAGTCTACAGATATAGCCTAGCCTTAGAGTCTTAGAGCCTTATTAAAGTTGCACATAGGCTCCTCACTGTAGGCTATGTCACGCTATGTATGTATAGGCGTATAACATAAAGCATCGGCATGGGCACATGTAATGTTCCCGACATGAAGCTGTGTCCGTAATGTGTTCAGTACAGTGTCCAACAACACACAGCCACGTGTTGCGGTTTACAGCTGAGCTGACAGGCAGGCAGACAGGCAGGCGGGCGGACGGACGCACAGACCTAAAATCGGGATCTAAAATGCACGCGCGGCTGTGCCAACGCTCAGTTACACACGCCTTTTCACACCAGGGCCCAATATTTTTTCTGTCACGGACCACCATTTGCCACGGACCACCATTTGGTGTCGACTTCAGTCTCTCATTCTCTCTGACCCAAAACTAAGGATTTTCAAGTTTTGGTCCACATCTTAGGAAATAACTGGTAAAACGTTGGTCAAAATGACAATTCTACTGCATTTTGTTCTTGAAAATTAATTAGGCCTAATTCAGATGTTTAAATAGCCTATAATTTCACTCTTGAGAGCGTGAAGAGTACAGATCTATAAGTGTCCATTTGGCAACTGTCCATCATTTAGCTGGGGACCACCTGGAATCCTCTCAGGGACCACTGGTGGTCCCCGGGCCCGGACAACTCGTTGAAAACCACCGCACTAACGGATCGCATTTCGTTAAGGCTGTAGCGCGCGGCACTGCTCTCTCTCTCTCTCCCTCTCCCTCTCTCTCTCTCTCTCTCTCTCTCTCTCTCTCTCTCTCTCTCTCTCTCCAAGCTCTTAATAAAATAGAACTACTATGTTGAATGAATGTCTGAGTCTAGGCTATAATATTTCAGAAATTTTAGATTCACAAATAAATAGAACTACTCTGTCATTCAACATAGTAGGCCTAGTTCTATTTTATCACTGCGCTGTGAGAGGATAAGGTCCCTGGTCTGTACGTGGCTCAAATAGTAGGCATTATTTGGAGGCCTATTGGCTATTATTTGGAGATTTTTTTTTCTTCTCAATATTGGGGTGGCACTCATATAGGCTCGCTATAATAATGATCAATCAGAATATTCACACCTTATGAGGATCGGATTCTTATTACATTTGTCCGAGGAGAGCAGAGCGTTTTCTCCTGCTCAGTGCACTGACAGCACGCATTCGGCTACCTATCAGCATGTTGTATTAGGCCTAATTCAATTATTGGCAAAAGCCGTTGTGTAACTTTACATCGAGACCCCAGGCCCAGGTGGGATAAATACCTTTATATATCCTATGTAGGGATATTCTTCTTCTTCATACCGGTACAATTTTGTCATGAAATGAAAGTAGCTGTCGATCTTTTTCCATAATGCAGGTGCAATCAATCTGTATAACGAGCCGTCCATCAGTGTTGCGCACCAACGGCTATAATATCATATAGGCTAAGACGCTCGCATCCCCTGTGTGAGTTTTAACGTGGTCAACGGTTCTTCCAGCTATGCCCATTTGTGAGCCCAGTCTGTCTCAGACAGACTCCTACACTAGGCCTACATGCATGATTATGAGTGCAGTGCATCCAGGGACTGATGTTGCATAATGGGGCTATGTTCGTTGCTGTCGCTGCGCTGCTTACCAGGTCCAGAGAAAGCGGCGGTGGTGGTGCTGCTGCTGCTGCTGCTTACAGTACATATAGCCGCATTGTTTTCTATTTATTCCCATTTACTTTATTTTCTACATAATTTGGCAGGCCGCGGTTCTCAAACTTTTTTAGTGTCTTTTATCCACATGTGGGATTGAGAAGGATACGCTTTACGCTCAAGACATTTCCAAAATGAGCGCGCACGCACGCACACAGCTAGAGGAAAAGGAAAATGCGATCATGGGCCAACAGAGTAGACAAACAGACAGACAAAATAGCTGTTAAAACAGCATCGATTTTCAACTGATATTCTTCTTCGCTCGGCCCTGCTTTGCGCTATTTGATTGTGGCGCGCGTAGACGAGGGTGAGAGAGAGAGAGAGAGAGAGAGAGAGAGAGAGAGAGAGAGAGAGAGAGAGAGAGAGAGAGAGAGAGAGAGAGAGAGAGAGAGAGAGAGAGAGAGAGAGAGAGAGAGCGAGCGAGCGCGACTGGCGAGACAGAGTAATGATAAAAAGGCAATGAATAATAATATATTCGGAATGGCGTGGTCTTTAAAAAAAAAGAAAAAACATCGCCATTTCGAAGTGGTATTCTTCGAAATAGCAGTGTTTCGGAATGGTGATGTGTGGCCTTCGGAAAGGCAGTGTCTTTTTTTCCACGGAGAAACCCCGCCATTCCGATTAATGGAAGTGAACGATCGGAATGGCGGGGCTTCGGAATGGCGACGTGTAACTGTCCTGCAACAATCAATTGACAGAAGACTACTAAGTAGTGTGGGTTGGCATATAATATGTCAGATAACACAAGGCACTGTTTCAGAATAGAATCAGTAACGACGCCGCTGCCTCGGATTAATGTGCACTGCATTCTGTTCTCCTCTGGCCATGTTAGTGCGAGCGGAGGATCAAACGGTTTGACGTTGGCATGTCTGACGTCGTGCTAGCTCTGTGCGTAGTGTAGTGCCGCACTATCTGGGAAGTGGAGCTCCGCAGAATAGACTCCACTCAGGTTTCCACTCACAGCTTTCATGATTAGGTTCCCCTATGGGTCCCAGGAAGATAACGGCTGTGAGGATAAGCCTTTGCGTGGTGGGGAGTATACTGCATGGGGAGGTGGAGGGCAGGGGGGAGGTGGAGGGGTTGGAGGAAGGAGAACCGCTCTCCCCAGTGAGCATGTAATGTCGTTGTCAAGGCCACGGATACCTTTGCAGAGAAACGGGAGAGTGAAGGTTGGCGCTTCTCTCTCATCGTTTCTTAGCAGTGTCTCCACAGAGAACTCTTCACAGTATAGTTAGTGCAAGTTATGAAAATCAGGGAACTAAATCGTTTGCAAGACATTTCCTAAAAACATGTTCTTTAATGTTGAAATTCAACTCCTGTGGGAAACCTCTTAAAAACAGGTCATAGTCGGCGTACCATTTACTAATACTTTATGTAGCATCATGCTTTATGTAGCATGTGATATGTGTAGGTGATTTTTATGATGCTGATTCCATTCCAAGCATTCCAGCACTCCTTGGGATAAAAACAAACATACCGGTACCTGTCATCATAAAGTGAATGGTACATATTATTAGACACCATTAGAAACAAATTGGTGAAGAAATTTCTTGGTGACTATTTAGATCCCAGATCAGATATCTACTAACATTCCATAACTTTCTTTCTTTCTTGCAGCCCCCCCCACCCCAATGCACCAAAATAAAATGAAAATTAAATAAAGGAGTAAGTCAGTCACGCTGCAACATGTTTTGAATATATTCTATATTGGCTATTTTCAGTACTTGTGTGACAAAGAATGACAAAGTAGTGTATTATTACGAAAAGTAAAAAATACAGAGATAAGAGGTTTCTGCTTGACAGTACATACAATGTTGCCCTCTGAAGTGAGTGTGGAAAAATAGTGGCCCCATCATAGCCTCTGTACAATGCATCATAAAGGTTACCACGTCACTGACATTATGTCCCAGCATCCCATTCAGTCCTGCCCATTGAATCCTGCCTGGCGCCCATGATGGAAGGCGTTTGGCTGCAGGGTCCTCAGCTGCAAAGCATAACCCCCTTTTTTTGTGCTAACAGTATAAAGTGAGAGATGTAAATGGTCCCTTGCATGCTCCGCTGGCTGCGTGTGCCAGGCAGGGCTGGTGCACCATGCACGTCTCTGTCCCGGGGCACGTACAGTACAGTATGACATCCATGTTAGTGCTAAATTGACAAAGCAACTGGATGTGACAGCAGAAGTCATAAAATTGCATTTCGTGGGATCTGTGTTGGTTAGGGGCCTGTGAGTGTGTGTGTGTGTGTGTGTGCGCGCGCGCACGTGCACGCGCGTGTGAGTTGTTTTCACCTTCTCGTCTCCCTCAGCGAGTCACAATCAGATCAGTGTTCAATTTAAACTGATATGATTTATAGACGATTACCACGTTACCACCTCGTTGGGCGAAGATGGAAGAGAAGGGCCTGATGTGATGTGTACGACTCGGCTGCCTCGGGGGACAGCGCTCAGATAGATTGCGCTGCCTAGATTCACCGTTGTCTCGGCGAAGTGCATAATCATTGCCATTTATGTTGTTGTGCCTGTGATGAACACAGTTTGTGTTCATCTTTACGGTCGCAAAGATTGACTATAAGATGTGTGACAATCAGAGCTGATGTTTTCATCAGTGTCATTTCGGCTATTTGTTCCTTCCACAGGTGAGATATTATTTTTCAATTTAGGCCGATGACTGCAGCGTATAGCCACTTTGGTTGTGTCGACATACAATCATCTTTCCGTGAGCTGGAAGTGTTTGCCGCCAGCATTGGGGAAATTCATAATTGCCTAACTGCAGCTAGGGCTATTATACTGCATGCCACACCATAGGATGTATTCATTAAGATGTGTTATAATTGTTTCATCTCAGGAAATTGTCTACAAAACCCTCTACGGCTTTGCATAAGAAACATTATGTCTCGCTGGCAGGATGCCTGGCACTGGTGTGAGTTCATGGGGTAATTCATTCCTTGATTGCATGTTAGGGAGGGACAGTGAAACAGAGATGAAGTGTCTTGGTTTGCCTTGTCCATCCTGGTTTAAAGGTAATGGAGGCAACTTTAGTGTGTACAAACATTGTAAACAGATTTGTTTAAAAACAGAATCTAACACCTCCCCTCCGCTCTATTGAATCACCCCCCCCCCCCCCCCCCCCCCACACACACACACACACACCTGTCATCAGCCACGCCTGTTCTAAGCCCGACGAATGTTTTGTTTTCATGCTTTGTTAACAGCAACAAAGTTTTGGATCATCTGCAGGGCATTCTGTCTGCAGGGAAACAGCTGCAGCATCAAAGTAGAAGCAACAAGGGGAAAAATACCCAAAAAATAGCTATATATCCATTTTGATTTTTTGGCTGCCTATATTACCTTTAACCAGCTACTATACCTGGGTCCCTCTTTTGGGCATGTAATTTTCTTTTACCTCTGCTGCTCTTCGTTGTACACATTCCCCAAGAAAAGGACTGTTTACTTCCTGCTTGCCTGCTTTCTAGTGTAGTATTAATAAGTTGGTTGAGGACTACCAACCTTATGTGACCTGTCTGTTCGTTGCCATATTGCGGAACCCGGGCATGTGTCATTTTCAAATCATTAAAAAAGGTGTTTTAATGTTATGTCTTTGTTTTGATATTTACAGATAGAAAAACAAATATGTTACAAAACATATTTCATTTAGTCTAACATCTATACATGGAGTTTGGAGTTGAAGTTGAATGAGCTTATTCCGAATACAGCACCTTAAAAACCTCGAGGTTGCACTCATAGTTATGGAATTTTTATTTTTTAAGATATTTGAGTCCAATCTGGGAACTACTGTATATCATTATAGAGACATTTATTCAGCAATTTGTTTCTAATATCATATACTAAAATGTTGAAATTCAACACCCGTGGGAAACCCCATAAAAACAGGCACCATTCACTAACCTATAGAAAGCAAAACTTTCATCATGTGATATGTCTAACTAGGGGGTTTTCATGATACAGAATCCTTGCTGAAAACACACTCATTGTGCTGAAAATCTCCATAGCACCTGCTCACATGTGCTGACTAAGCACATTTATGATGACGGGCATGTCTGTAGTCCAACGAGTTGTTTCCTGAGAAAAACTAATGCTTGGAATGTACAGTATTTAGCATCATGAAAACCCCCTAGTTAGACATATCACGTTACATACAGCATGATGCAATTTTACATGTTTTGCCTTGTATAGGTTGGTGAATGGTACCTCGACTTTTTATAAGGTTTGCCACAGATGTTGAATTTCCACAATTTAGTACATGTTATCTGACACCTTTAGAAACACATTGGTGAAAAAATGTCTTGCTAAAGATTTAGTTACCAGACTTTCATGACTTCCCCTAAATATCAATGGTCTGGGTAGATGAGAAAATCAACTCAGTATTTCAAATGAATAAACAGTTAGTATGAGTGGGTGAATTGATTGTGTGTTTGCTCTGTGAAGCAGTACTGGCCCAGCCAACAATCTCACTGATACAGTACATGGACCTGGTTTCATATCGGTCCTCATACCGTCCACCAAATTGAAACCAGAGATAATCGAAAACAATGGCTGTAGTCGTTTACAGTGTTTCAACCATTCCAAACGAGAGAGACAGAGGGAGAGAGAGGAAGATGCAAACATAGCCACTTCTGGTGTTGCTATTTTGGTATCCTGTTAATCTGAGTAGGGACAGTTTATGGTCTTGAGCATGGCTATATTTTGGTAATATCATTATAGGCAAACATCAAAACAAATTCCCAAAAACATATACTGTATAGGGCTTAAGGGGTTAAACAGATTTTATCAAGCATGTTTAGCATTGATTGTTTCATTGATTGACTGATTGATTGAATACTTTAACAGTTGCAAAGAGTACTACGGCAGATTATACAATGGCGCAGTGACACTAAAAGGATAATAATTTAAAAGACTCAAGCATCGCGTAAGGGGTGGCACGTAATGTTGACTCAAGGTGAACCGCTCTTTATGCAAATCCACGTCCAATTAATTGCAGACGATTGCCGTGTGGATAATGGGACCTATTACTACTCATTGTGGTAATAAGCCATAATAACATGTTCGCACTAAAACCCTACATTTTACTGCCCACTGTCTACACACGGTGGTCAGTGCAATCTTCACACACAGGGAATATAGCATGCACAAGATTTCACGTCCCACACATTTTGTTAGGTCAAGTTCCAACCTACAAGTTGTGAAATACTGTGAAACCCCCAAATGCTTGAAATAACTCTTCTAGTGTGTCATCAATACGTGTTATTATTAACACATTGTTTTTTTTTTTTTTTTTTTTTTGAAAATGATTCTGAACACATTATTTCTAGTTTGTTCAATCAATACAATACAATAATCAATACACAATTCTTAAATTTTAAATAGACAATGTTAACTGTTATTGTGGCAGGGTTTGGTTTAGTAGTATGCCAAGCTAAAAATATATTGTGGAAATGACAGAGAACTTTAATCCAAGGGATTTCCAAAAGTTTTATTTGTCCGGGGACCCAAACTAGTGAAAGTAGCATATCTACAATCACACAACACTCCGTCCATGTCGTGAGCTTGCACACTGGCTATTTCTTAAACATTTGTCTTCCTATTTGACTACGGTAATTAGATTTTTGTACATGAAATGCTACTGAAAAATATTTTTAATTCATGAAATATTGATTTTTCTTATGTTTTGATAATTAAAAAACAAAGAAACAAAAATATAGGAGCCCATGACAATGTGTGACCCAGAAAAGGGTCCCGAACCAGTTATTGGGAAACAGTGCCTTAATCCGTGTGTACAGAGTACTGTACCTCCATCAATTTTTCAATATCAGCTGGCTGTGGAGCCTGAAGTACACTTCATGAATAGTTGGTCCATTCATTGAGACAACGAAAGGAAGCCAATCTGCATTCACAGTAGGTTGCCGCATACAGCATTGTAGCTGCAAGCATGCATAAGAAGGATGCAGTAACATTTGACTGCTCAATTAATTTTAAAGGTTTTTACACTATTAAGCACAATTTATCCAGCGGCTATTACATGCTTGCTTCTTCTCTCTGCTTTGCTTGTCTTTGATATTTCTGTTTCACTAGCAAAGCTCTCCGAGTATAATCTCATTCTTGTTTATTAATACGGTTGAATTTTCCAGACTGTTTGTTTACTGACTGTGACTGCAGCAGACATCTAAAGGCATAAATGGCTAGCTGATAGTACTGTACCATACTATTAACTAGCATAAGACACCTATAAGGCGAGGTTGCATGCAGGCATACATAGAGGCATACATACAGCAGACTACCAGGCAAGCATGGCGCTTACTGGCCATATGGAGCAGGGTACATATCAACATAATGGAATGTCAGAACAGGTCAGCTCCATATATAGAATCAAAATTTGTATTTTTCCAGCTGTAGGAGCGGGAAAAATTATATGCTATATATATTTACTTCTAGTTCAAAAGACAGCAAAAACTATAACTTAAGAATAAATTAATTAAATGTAATACAATACTTCTAAAAACTACAGGAATTAATAAAAAAAAAAGAAAAATACAATGAAAAATGTGAAAACATGAGAACATAGAGTTAAAGTTATCTCTCCTCTTGCGTAGAGTTTGTGTTTCTACTAGGGAGACTGGAGTTCAGTACACACATCATCAGGCCCATATCATTTATATATGAACTGTTTTATAGTGAATTTCACTCATGCGTTCACTTCGTTATTTTAGTTCCATCATCTAAGCCTAGCCTACTTTCTCTCCTGCAATGAATTGTGGGTACTCTCGACTCAATGGCCCATCCTAATTGGCAGTTGTGGGACTTATTCCAGGTGGTGAGTAATGTTTTGGAAAAACAGAAACCATGAAACCATGTTCAGCTGTTTCTGTGCTGTCAAACATTCTGGATGTGCAACAACTCCTAGCAGCCTGCAACCCAAATACATCCTCTGACTGGAGGCTCGGGATAGGCTAGGACAAAAGCTTGTTGCCTCCCGGGTTCAAGTTTGGTTCATGGACCGTTCATGTCGCTTACTCTCTCCTGCTGTTCTTCCCTGTCACTCTTCACTGTGCAAAATGTCTAGTGCCAAAAAAAGAAGGCAAAATACAACATTGGACTCTTGATATCTTATGTTGCTTCTTGTCCTCTTCCTGCCAATTCTATAGCCTCTTCCGATTTTAAATTACCAGTTGGGGATACAGCTCTATATCTGCGCTGCCTTCTAAATGACTTGGAAACAGTGCGGACCACATGGCTGGCAAAAGGACTGTAAACAACCGCCAGCATGTGCCATCAGCCCGGCTCCAAAGCCTTCCAACTCACTCCACCGAAGGATGGAGCTTCAAGCACACAATAAACACAATTTATAGCAAACAATTCAACATGGGAATATCGCCTAATCTTCCAGAGTTTGACGTGCAGACTCTTCAATTTTATACAGATTATACCCTAAATGGAAAATCATTGTCTCTGGGCATGTTGTAAAGAGCTCTATTGCACAGCAGCCATACTGGCGGCAAGACAGTGGGCTAGCTTACGTACAGTACTTCACATTACCAATGATACTAATCAAAGCTTTTTTTATTTAGTGTAGCAAAGTTAACCTGCTTGAGATCATCTACTTTTGGTAGAGAGATTTAGGGCCATATCTTATCTTAGACTGTATCTCTAAACTCATTAGCCATGAACATTTTACTGTTTTGGAAAAAAACAAAACAAAAACAAAAACATTATAAAATTTGTCAAGCCGATCTACAGTACATCACACATTGTGAGCTTGTAGATCAGCAATTGGAACTATTGCTAGAATCTATTTCACAAAATAAAATGACGATAAAGTGGGGTAGGGTGATGCAAAAGATAGGGTCCTTGGTGTATACTGTAGCCTTGGGGAAAATGGAGCATATGAAGAGTAGATCCCTGTGGGACTCCTGTCAATGTAGGATAAAGTGCTTAACAAAATGAATGTCACAACTCACTTAGTAGAGGATTGAGTAAAAGGAGTAGTTCACTCAAAAAATGTTTTTCTATTCAATTCAAAGGAGCTTCATTGGCATGAGAAAATGTCTACATTGCTAAAGCAGGTGTCGCAATTACAATAGACAATAAAAAAATGTTTAAAAAGGGGAGAAATACTGTATATAGAGTTGTAGGGGTGCAGAGTTTTGTAAACACAGTTATGTCAAATTGGATTATTTTATGTTAGAACAGGGCATAGAAATTTCTTTACTTTAAAAATAAATTAAACAAACACTGCCTGTTTGCACATTGCTGTATTTCTCCCATTAGTGTGGAAGTTCTTCGTCATTGGTCATAGTTTCAAGCCCACGTTGAGTGTGTGCAATTTGTGGGAAGTACTGTACTGTATGTGTCTCTGATGTCTTGGTATAAGGGGCAGGTGGTTAGAAAGTGTAGCTCTGTTTCTACCACATTTTGTGAGCAGTGGGTGCATTCTGCAGTGTGTCTTCCCTTGGAAGCGGGGTCTGTCTGTGGCGGCCTTTCTCTATTGCAAGGCTGTGATCACCGAGTTATGTTCCTGGTAAAGAGAAGTACTGTGCAACTTCAGTCAGACTGGGAGCTATAAATAAAATCTGAGAATACATTTGTTACCAATACATTTCTTCAACAATTTGAAAGGGTGTCTAGTAAGACATCTCACAAAGATTGAAATTCAGATATCCGGGAGGAATCTGTGACAGCTGCTGATAGTCGGAGTACTTGTGTAATATGATGATGTCATCATATTTTGTAAGTGACTATGGCTGTTTTTAGCCCAAGCGTTTGTGGAAAAGAAATGCCAGCAATGGATTCAGAATCCTGAAGAAAACCTAGTTTGACACACCATATGTTACTTCCTGCATATACTGTAGGTTTGCAACTTTAAGCGGCTGTGACACATTCTCATAGGGAAACTGAATATCAATCTTTGTGAGATATGTAGACACATTTATAAACACATTGGTGAAGAAAATGTACTGTATTGGCAAGGAGGTTATTCCCAGATTTAACTTTGTTGTGATAATATTGCCTGACTAGCAGAACGTACACTCTAAAAAAAAAAAAGTTGGTTAAACTGATTATTTATAGGGTTACGCGTTCCCCTAAATATTTTCAGTTGACTCAATTAGTATTTTAAAACATTGACTGAACGACAAACTCTTTGTTGGCTATTAATTCAGCCAATAGCTTAATCATCGTTGACAGAACGAAAGACTGCTGGCTCTACATTCACTCAACTAGAATGTATTAGTCATTACAACTATTTGTTATGCAGTAATAATTGAGTGAATATTCTAATAATGATTAACTGAATTAACATTTAAATATGATATAATGAAATAAAAAAACACATTTACTTTATTTTTTTTATTTGTGCTAAAGTAGACATTTAAATTCAAACAATTACAAATCAACATTGGAACAGAATCCAGGCAACACCGGTCTTAAAATTGCTAACAGTATAGTAAATATAGTAAAGTACAATGTATACATTACATTATCAGTGTGGAAAAAATGTGAATATCTCAAGGACGCTTCAACCACTTCAAATAATTGGTCCTCATTACTGTTCATGATAAAATGGCACCTTCCCCCCCTTTATCTCATAGGAGGACTGGGCAGTTCAGGACCTGTGGATAGGTTATCCTATGATGTTACAGGTCCAGTTTCTGAACTGGACACAGCCTGATTATGCTAACTATAATACATCATGGGCAGTAGTAAGACCAATTATATTAAGGTTTTTGAAATCTTAAAGTATGACGTTTTGCATCAACAGTGGCAACAGGCTGTTGATAGACATTTTAATAAAACATTCAAGAACATTTTTCACCATACAACTTCAAGTAATGTACATGCATGGAATAAAGGAATGATGAGGTATTGTATACTTTGTATACTTTAAAGTTAAAAGTGTATTCCAAATGCATTATAGACAAAAGAAAAATATAACGGATCAACCCTTCAAATCAACTGACCCTTATAAAAAAAATGTTTGTGCATAAAATAGCAAGAAAAAAAAAATCATGCTTCACATAGTGAGAACAAATAGCCATCAAGTATGACCTCCTAGTGTGTGTTCTCTTTAAGAACACAGAGAAAATGGTAAATTTCCATAGAGCTACATCTTTGCAAGAGGGTTTACAGAAAATATGCCAATATCAATTAGGGTTTTTGGACACTGCGAAAGACATGCACTGTTGCAAACCTTCATAGACAATACTCAAGTTTGGCTTAATGTTCAAAGCATGCCTGGTGGTGTGCCAATGAGAAAGGCAGATAAACAAAACCTGTTTCGTTGCCAAGTGAGGTAGTCATGTTGCAGTACATCGCAAGAAGACACCACAGCTGAGGGTTTTGTCGGTTTGTCCACGTTTCTCAGCATACATTAACAACTTCTGCATTACCTCAAAGACGTTTAACCACTCCAGGGGATAAGCGATGTTGACAGCAAAGATGAAACCGAATAGAAACTCCAAGGGCAGTCGGGGGATCTGGTAGGTTGTCACAGAATTGCCCCCCCATCAAGGACAACTGCAGCTCTCGACGCAGCTTGCTTCATGGAGGCCCCACAACTTGCAGGATACACGTTGGCATGGGACTTGAGGCTTCGACCACGCCGTCTGGCTATAGCTGGAGCACATTAATAAAAAGGAAATTAAAATCAATATTGACGATATTGATTGACGGATGGATGTTCTCCTTGAAATTCTGATTTACCTGCAGGTCTTGAAAAGCTCGGTCTTCTCCCACCCTTCTCTCAACTCAGTCTTCTCCCCGGTAATACTGCAGAACTTTGACACCCTCCAATGTTTGATGATCTCTGTCTGGATACAGAGGGCAAGTCAAGTCACTTGTATTTTATAGCCATTTCATACAACATGTGTAATCTCAAAGTGCTAAACCATGACAAAGTAAACAGGAACAATTTAAAACAAAAAACAGCAATGAAATGCTTCACTCCTTCAGACATAATGTGCGAATGAAGTGGGCAAGCTCATTTCACGTCTAGATTCTATAGGCTGAATCATTTTAACAGCATACACATCTACTGTATGTATACTGAAAATAGTTACTACTGAAAAATCAGAATGTCAAGCTCACAATGCCACAATGTAACACTTTAACTGTGAGGAAATCTGAACACCCAGGTTCACATGGTTAAGACATTCTCCATTTTACCTCATCTAGACTCTTTGGAGTTCTTCGTGTCTCATGAGTGGGGTGGTGAGCTACGGTACTCATCCAAGGAGGTGAACGTTCCCGGCAATTCTTTTTGAATTCTGCATATACCTGCACAACAATAAGATAAAGATGAAACAACATGCCCTTTATTTAATGTTGGGGTATAAAAAAAAACAGAATGCGAAAATTCGCACTGGCAACACTGCATCCACAGTCTTACTTGTTTGCTTGGTTCTTGACTAGATGTGACAGCTTGTTGGGCCGCTGGACGTACACACGAGGTTGCCCGATTGTGCATGCGAGGTTGCCACAGCCAGTAGCCGCAACTTAACTGTTGACCTGCCAAACGTGACACTGGGCCTAGAGAAAAATGACAGAAAAAATAATGAATAAACATAACTCTGCTAAGATATAAGCCAGGCAAACTAACTGGCCAGTGAGGTCAAATGGCACCTTACATTTGATCGAAGATAGGGTCCATGAAATTAGATTAACAACCATGACTTAATAAGATATGTCTAGGTTCAGAAACGGTTGCTAGTGTTAAAGGACCACTTTGCCACTTTTCAATATAATAGGTCCCCACTAATGTACATGATAAAATATGTATTTTTTCTACTCTCAGTAGAGCTGTGGGCAGTTCAGAAAGTCGTCCTCTAGTGACATTGATGAGGAAAACAAGCTATTAGAATTTGCAGGCTTTCTATTCCTGAAAATTTGCAGTGCGAAAATGGAAGGCCCCGTCCTCTGGATACTAATACTATCAATATTTTTTCAAAAGAATATTCTTTTTAAAAAGTCTGAACTATGCTGTCACTGGAAGACGGATTTCAGAACTGCCCACAGTCTTCCTACTTATGAGACACAGACTAAGTAGGAAAAAAGTGGTATTTTATAATGTGCATCCGTTAATATAAACAGTGGTGTAAAATAAATACAGATAATTATTTGACAATAGACATGTGACAGATACTTACAGGGTGCAAGTAATAGTAGGCAGTGCAGGTCTGTACTGGCTCGCTACAGCGTACTGGATGTATTTCTGGGCCAGCAGAAGAAACTGCCATGGGTAGAGAGATGACAAAAAGTTAAGATGGAAGCCAGGGGCTGCACAGTCAACTTATGGGGTGATTGAGGCCCAGGAACCAGGGTTTCTCAAAGGTAGACCCTATATGGTGCAATCAACATGAAAGTAGATATTCCTTGATCTAACAGGGGCAAACTAGGAATAAAGTGATATAAAATACAATAACAATTGGTTTTGTTTAATGGGAGATTTTTCAGATTAATAATAATAATAATAATAATGCATAGGTGACACGTGGGTGATACTTACATAGGCCACAGGTCTTCCTAGCAGACCTGTGATGGGCTGAGATGACAGAACACAAATAATTAAAAACACAGCTAAGATGGCACAGCCAATTTATTTCAAGGTGCATTGTGAGCTTGTAGACATGTTGTGTTCACTAGTTGGGTGCTGGGCAAATGTATGGTATGGTGTCAGATTTACAGACTTGTAAGGGTACAAGTCTGTAAATCTGACACCATACAAATGGAACCAAATGCATTGACATAAGAAAAATAGTGCTGCACAATACTTCAAGGAAAAGGTGCTTTCCTTAATGCCAAACAACTTATTTGGACAGCGGTCCATTTTGCTCCATGTGTACACTGTCAGAGTGAACGATGGTTTGAACGACAGAGGTAGGATACAGGTACTTACAGATACAAGTCCAGTGAGTGCAGAATCAATGGAATGCCAAAACAGCACTGGGGAAAGGCCCTGCAAACAAAAACACACGTATTGGTATTAAAGTGAAAGTTCTTAAAGTATGAAAAAACGGCACCAGAGGTAATGAAGAATCAATCAAAGTTTACTGACTTCTCTTGCAGTAAAAAGGCACAAAACGATGTGGTACAAAAACTGTGATAAACAAAAATATAAAGTGGCAAAGTTTCACGTGGAATCGTTCAGTCTCTGTGCAAATGAATATCACTGTTTCAATGAGTGAAAACAAGCTACGTAGCGTGTGTTCGTTCTTTTTGCTTAGTGAGAATACACGGAGTAAACACAAGTTCTACTTCCTGTATACGCCTTCACAATAAGAGTGTGCAAAAACGTATTTTCTTTTAGAACAAAATAAGAACATTATGTGCAGAAATAATACTGTCAAGTATTCAGAACATCAAATAATAATAGTATTTCAAGTAATTGCTTCGTTTTGACTGTTTTGACTGTAAATAATTGACTGTAAATAGTGCAATTCGTTTTTAGGATGTTTTCAACAACATATCAATTTCCTTAACTTCATCTTCAAAATAAAAGAAAGCATCATAAACGTTTTCTTAGTGCAGGTTAATATGAAATGAAATAAATCACAACAGGTATAACGCAGGGGTTTTCAACCTTTTTTACTCCAGGGACCACCATTTATTCAGGATTTGAGCCACGGCCCACAATTTGAGAATATTTTAGCCCCCACAAACCCCAAATCTAAAGATTTTTTTTTTTCACAATTCCTGGCTGGATTTGGGAAACAAAACAAGCAAAACATACATTCCAAAATGGCTAATTCAGATGATGGATATTTTACCTCTTGAGAGTGTAAAAATGAAACCAAATGGACCCGCAAGGGTCCATTTGGTTTCATTTTTACGTTTGGTTACATTTTTACGTTCAACTTAGCTGGGGACCACCTGAAACCCTTTCAAGGACCACTGGTGGTCTGCGGACCACCTGTTGAAAACCACTGGTATAAGTTATTAAAGCCTTCAGGACTGGCTTTCCAAGCTAGACGTGAGCTTCACAACTGAGGGGGGCTATATTCAATTTTATAAGTCGTTTTTTTCAGCTAGCTAAGCTAAAAGTGAGCCAACAAACTAACTAACCAACAGCACCCGCATCTGGCGCCAAAACTATCTCGGTGGCTAATGTGAATGCGGCTAAAGCTAG
This sequence comes from Benthosema pterotum, assembly GCA_039105355.1. Classification (NCBI taxonomy): domain Eukaryota; kingdom Metazoa; phylum Chordata; class Actinopteri; order Myctophiformes; family Myctophidae; genus Benthosema; species Benthosema pterotum. The sequence continues at coordinate 39,995,024 of CM076984.1, forward strand.
TGAGCTGGCTAAGTTAGCCCACTAGTTAAAACTATGCCTAAACCTAACAATTAACCTAAACCTAAGCTCAGTAAAACTATGCCTAAACTGCGCGCCGAACCGGGAGGCGGGGGCCGTGGCGCACACCGCACAGGGAAAAACAACATTAAACTCACCGGAGTTGGGAAGCAACAGCTAGGTCAGCTAACTGGCTAGCTTGCTAGCATAACATGTTTAAGAAGCAAACACAGTGTTTCTTACCTCGTCGCAACGCTTTTCCAGACGAAAGGGACGGAGTGCTTCAGAGGGTTCTCTCGGTTTCTGCCACTGATAGAGACTACTGATATAAAATTCTAATAATGTTCTGCTTCATTTGGCTGTGTCTGTGGTGCTATTTGCTGCACACAACAATGGCTGCCTTGTTCTGCCTCCGTCTCTGTCTGACTCCGCCCACATTGTTTGAATTTGTTGAACCAACTTGTTCAAAAAAATTCACTCAATAACTGTATGTTAGTTGAGTCAATATCAGTCATTGTGGGTGTTCACCCAACAACAATTTATCACCTAACTCAATATTTTTTTTAAATAATTGTACAAACATTTTTTAACTGGCTTTCCCAATAATAGCACCATCAAAACATTGAGCCAATGGTCTATTTCAACTTGCCCCAGCAATCGTCTAATTGAGTCAATGTTCTAGTCGTTGGGTTTTTTACGGTGTAGAAGAAGGGCTTGTCCATGCTCAACGGTGCTTACATCAGATAAAATAATATCTGTCCACTTCAGGAGAAGTACAGTACTACTAAAAAAAAGAGAGAAGAGGAGAAAAAACACTTGTCTGTAGGTTTTTTGTTTTGTTTTATTTGTTTTTTTGTGCAGGGGTGAGAGACATTTCGACTTTCTTCTTCCTGAGTCAATTCCACTGTTCTGAGCATGACAAGAATCACTTGGGATGTTGAACAGTATGATGTGCATTGTGCAGAACAGTGGAATATATTTTATTTTCATAGTCTCTCCTGAAATGCACAGGTTTCTCTGATGACTAATTTTAACAGTTATTTGACTGGGGTTGGTCATCAAATTATTACTTTAGGAATAAAACAAACTACCCCTGATATGCTGGTGTATGTGTTGCTCTTTGTGATGACTTAGAATCAGAACAACTTTAGAGGAATGTGGACCTGATGGCACCATTGGTCTAAGACCTTCAGCTCTGACTGCACCAGTTTGCAGTTGAATGTATGGTGGCTGGGATGAGGGTCAGCATCTCCAAGATCTCTGAAATTATCCCCCAAGTGAGGGAGTTTAAGTACAGTATATAGGGGTCTTGTTCTCGAGTGAGGGGAGGACAGAGAGGGAGATCGACTGGAGAATCAGAGCAGCAGGAGCTGTATAGTATTGCAGTCGCTGTACCGCACTGTCGTGACAAAAGGAGTGCTGAGCCAGAGTCTAGTATCTACAAGGCAATCTATGTTCCTACTTTCAACCTATGTTCATAAAGTGTGGGTCCTGACCGAAAGAATAGGTTTGCGAATACAACTAAGCGGCCGAAATATGTTTTCTTTGACGCTTGGCTCATGACAACTCCCTAGGGTGAGGAGAGACTTGAAGTAGAGCCATTTCCCTAGGGAGGACCTCCAGGCATGTCCCAGAGAGGAGACCCCTGGGCAGACCAAGGATGATTGTATCAACTAACTGGCCTTGGAACACCTCGAAAATCTGGAGCTCTCTGGTGGAGCCGTTGCCCCCACGACCCGACTACAGATAAATGGTGGGTGGAGGGAGAATTTAATTTACTGTGACATCACAACTCCATTGTTTTTGTTATTTTCAAAGAGAGAAAAATAGAAGATGGGGGGTCAGGGAGAGAATGAAGAAAAATAATCAAACACTAGACAAAAAAACATATCAGAGATAGGCATTGTACAATCCAGCTGGTACAGTAGCCTATGTACCTTAGGTTAAACATAGCTGCAGGCACATACAGTATTTGACATTAATCCCTAAAGTCAACCATACCAGCACTGATGAAAAAGGTTAGATAATATTTTATTTTAAAACAAAATGCCATGTGAAAAAGCAGACTGCATTGTACTGTGCTGCACATAAAATGAAAGTGCAAAGCAAGTACTAGCACAGGGGTGGCCAACCTGTGGCTCGCGAGCCACATGCGGCTCTTCAGCTGGTTACATGCGGCTCTTAAGGGGCTTCCACATGGAACCGTCAAAAACGCTCGGCCTGGCGCACTCATGCATTCCCTATACCAGTGGTTTTCAACCTTTTTATACCAGGGCCCACCATTTATTCAGAATTTGAGCCACGGAGGACCACCATGTGATGACATTTTAGCTCCAAAGACCCCAAAGCTAAAGAGGTTTACTTTTGTCAACAAACCCAGGCTGGATTTCAAAGAAAACAAAACAGTCAAACATACAGATCAAAATTACCACTTCTGTCTAACCAACTTTACATCATTTAGCCTGGGGACCACCTGGAATCCTCTCAGGGACCACTGGTGGTCCCCGAACCACCTGTTGAAAACCCCTGCCCTATACAGTGGTGCCCAGCCACTCGACCAAGGACTGATTCCTAGTCCACCATGGAGGTGTAGGTGTATGTTTTTTGACTTGTCAGATACTTTTTTGGATTGTAAACCCTGTTTCTAAATATATGTCTATATGTTTTAATAGTGTGTCTTTGCATTGCGCACCTGCACACAAACGCACATGTCTTATGGCAGGAGAGGGGAAATCTATTTGCGACCGTGACGGCCGTCGCGGCGGTTTTATAACAGTTGTGACCGTTTGATGTGGCTCTTTGCAGTAACACAGTGAAAAACGTGGCTCTTAGTCTGTGACCGGTTGGCCACCCCTGTACTAGCACATTTACATGCTAGAATCTCAAAGTCCAGAGCCAACCCATACGGTATGTGGGAAGGTAGACATACGCTAGACATGAATTGTGTTAGGAGATTGTTTCTCCTTGCCAATCTTCCCGTCTACGGGGAAATCAGCAGAGAGAAGCGAATGCTAATGATGCTAATGAGGCTGGTCATGTCTTTAAAGCGCGCTGACAGGGTTAGGAGAATGATTTGATACCTCAGAGCCTTATTTAGACTAAGTCATTTAGCCGTTGTTGTATTCAAAGTCATTTACAGCAGATTGTGGAATTCCTACAAGGATACAGGTATGTTGGCCTAGAGATGTTATAAAAGACCTAGAACTTAGTGTCTAATGATGTATTGTGCGTGTGTGTGTGTGTGTGTGTGTGTGTGTGTGTGTGTGTGTGTGTGTGTGTGTGTGTGTGTGTGTGTGTGTGTGTGTGTGTGTGTGTGTGTGTGTGTGTGTGTGTGTGTGTGTGTGTGTGTGTGCCTGTGCGTGTGTGTATGATTTAGATTATGTATAATGTAAATCAAATCAATATCTTTTTTTCTTAAATTTGCATTACACACACGCATGCACGCACCTGCATGCGCGTGCGCGCGCACACACACACACACACACACACACACACACACACACACACACACACACACACACACACACACACACACACACACACACAATGTATTATCAGGATGGCACACTAATCTTCATAAGCTACAGTATGCTTTCATACAATGTTAATAGGGTTGCATCCATATCCCTCCCCCCCTTCCACTGTTTACAGGACAACAGCTTTCTCATTATTTTTCAGCAGTCTTGAACTGGCAGCTAAATAACTACTAAATCAAATCAATACCATTTTTTAAACATTTACATTAGAAACGCAAATAAGCTCCAAGACTCCAAGTCCCGTTCCCCTTTGCCATTTCTCAAGCCTTATATAATATGACCTTTCATTTAAAAGGAACCCTGACCCAAATCATAACAACAAAGAAATGTAATGGAATGTGACCTATGGATAAGATAAAAAACGCACCGCCATGAATGAAAGAGAAAAGGAGATGCAAGGCGCTCGATTCTAACTAAAACTGGATGCAGAATCTTTATAGTAGTTTAATAATGATAAAGAAGGCGAGGATTGCAGTCCAAATTGCCTATTTATTGCCACGCGGACATTCCAGGCAAGACGCCCTTCCTCAGCGTGCACCATGGAAATTTGACAAACTTGCCGTAAAATTGCCATTACACATGCTGAGGGAGGGCATGTTGCCCAAAACGTCCATGTGGCAATAAAATAGTCAATTTGGAATGAATGAAAGATTAAAGTATAATTCTTGCTTTGTGATGAGATATGCAGATGGTTCTTTCACTCTTTGGCCCGCGAAAAGTCTAACAGACATCAAGGCAGAATGCTTGGCTGGGTTTCCAGACAGAATCAAGTGAATTGTGGCTCCCTACAGTACAATGGCCTGACGCTTGGGGATGGCAGACTTGCATGCCAGCACACACAGGCCCATTGATGAAGGGAAAAGACTGACAATTCTCACACAGAGCCACAGCTTGTCACCACAAAATGGCCACCATCTTGTTTCACTATATATAATATCCACAATTTTCCTTCAAGTCTTTGCGTTTGTGTGTGCAGAAGTTCCTCTTTCTCTTGCTGTGTTGCCAGGTTTGCAACACAAACAAGTGCACATATGAGAATATCTACAAGCTCACAGCAACACATTGTGAAGTTGTAGATCTGTCATTTAAAACACTTTGAATTGAAATACACAATATTTTTGATGGCTGTCTGTTGACATGAAGACATGTGGGGAAACACTGGCTTAAGCTTTAGGAAGTAAGTTCAAATAAACAGCTACTGTGCACTTTAGAAAGAAGCCCAAAAAACATCAACCTGTAACAAACAATAACTTATTTCTAAGTGACTTCACACATAAAAAAGTCAATGGTTGCTTATAACAAGCAGACATGGCAACACTATGCACAAGTGAGTGTGCTCTGGTTTCGCTTACCACCAGTGCCTTGGTGGGGAAAATCATGGATCGGATGGCCCTCCATGTTGTTTTGCTCTCCCCCATCCAAAAGCCTGCCCAAGCCCTGCTGTGACTGACAGTTCCAATCCTACCCTAACCACCACAAACCCAAAATCTTACCGATACTAACCCAACCTTAGATACAACTGAAAATAACCAATGTACTCTCTCTCAACGTGTCATATTGTGTTTTGAGCTTGTAGATCAGCTACATCAGAATCCTCACCTATAACGATATTCCAAAATAGGGACAACAGGTAACCAGGGGTGTAGTGGAGGGGGGACGGCGTCCCCCCACTTCTCACATCTAAAATATTTTTGGGTCTGAAAAAAATCATTAGCATGGTGAAATACATATGTGTTTCACCATGTTAATGAGTTTACTTTTTTTCTGAGAGTGTACAAATGGAACCAAATGGACCCGATAGGGTCCATTTGGTTCACATTTGTACACTCTCAGAAAAAAAAAATGGGGGGAATTCCCCTTTAAGAGGCGTCCCCCCAATTCTAAAAGTACCACTACAACACTGCAGGTAACAAACTATACGCCTGCAAATCAAAGGGAGAGCCGGCATGCTTTTTGAACAAAAAGGGAAAATAAAGAAGTCACTTGACAAACTCGACCGCAGATACAGCACACGAGAAACAAGTTTGACAGGAGACAATGTTCATATTTGCTGCTATTTACTGTGCAGCGATGCACATTGACAAACAAATTGCCCCTGGCACTCCATGGTAACAGTATGGACTTCTCCCACTACAGTATACAGCACACTGTATTGTTGTTACCGTCAGGCATAAACCTTGTATATCCATATCCATATATTTCAACTACTGTAACGGACACACAATGGTAGTTCAAATAGCAGATCTACAATCACATCACAAATATTTATTTATTTAAATTTAAATAAAAAGGAAGGGTTGTGGACAGACCAGGTTTTCACCCGACAACAACGCTATATCTAAGAAAAGAGTCAACAAATGTTGAGATTCCATCTTGGACTTAATCTGTTGAAGTTGCCTGGGGCATGGTGTCCATCCCCGGGGGAGCCCCGGCAATCGACTGGCTCTTCCCTGGAGACGGGCAGAGAGAAATGTGAAACAGAATGGAAATCTCAACGCACTCAGCCCTCCCAGATTGCTATTGAAGGCATTTACAGTACACTGGGTAAGATGTGCAACCAAGCATTGATAATGAGAGAGAGTGAGAGAGAGAGAAACAGGGAGAGGGAGAGGGAGAGGGAGAGAGAGAGAGAGAGAGAGAGAGAGAGAGAGAGAGAGAGAGAGAGAGAGAGACAGAGAGAGAGACAGAGAGAGAGAGAGAGAGAGAGAGAGAGAGAGAGAGAGAGAGAGACACACAGAGAGAGAGAGAGAGAGAGAGAGAGACAGAGAGAGAGAGAGATAGAGAGACAGAGAGAGAGGGAGAGAGAGAGAGAGAGAGATGGGGGAAAGAGAGCAGTAGAGAGACAGAGGGGGAGGGTTACAGGCAGATTCAGGAGCGTGCAGGAGTTAAAACAAGTATTAAAAGAGCAGCCATAGCGTTCTATTTATCACGCTGGTGTTAGCCTGTAAGCTTTTCAGTCTTTTGATGTATGAATGGCCAGAATGCAACAAACAAGGGAAGGGTATGTGTAAGTGTACGTGCGCGGTGGGGGGCAAGTACAAAGACATCAGCTAGCTTACTGTAGTTGCACCTAAAATATAGTTATATATATCTGAGAAGAAGAGAAGAAAAAATTCATAATTCATACATCTCAAAGAAATGTCAACATGTTTTGAAAATAGCGAGAGAGAGTGAGACAGACAGACAGACAGACAGACAGAGGGGCAGCAGCTTTCCATAAAACAATTATCAAAGACAGGCGTGACATGGCGACTAGGCTGATTGTGTCCCCAGTGCAGAAGAGAGATGGTTCAGAGCAATGCAGTCTGCGGATGATTACATGATTTATAGATGAAAGACAATCCAAAACAGAGCCATCACTCCACAGATGAGACCAGCTACATGACAACTATAACCACTCAAACTCAGAGGTCGGGCCTCACAGCAAAGCCCAGCATGATCGACCACCGCAAAACGGCCAGGTGCGGGCCTATTTTTAGTACCTTGCTCTAAAAACTAACAAGCCCAGTGATTAAACGAACACGAATGCCATCGTTCCCGAGTGGGTGCAGGGGAGGCGTTTAATTCATCCGGCTGTCTCTCGCCTTCACTTGGCGAAATAAGGCAACAAATGAGCCGGTGGGGTTGGTGAGCGGTAAGCACCTTGTAACCAGATCTATCAGTGGCGTTTGCAGGCAGGTCCCCCCTCTTAAACACATGCCTGCACACAAGCACCCTCACAAATCTTTTGTTATCGCTGAAGTGGCTGCCCGTGAAAGTCATTATACCATATGTGATATTCCTACAAACCAGTGTGGTGCGTGGGGAGGAGAACCAGAGCCTTGGAGAGTACATTAACCCACGCCGATCTGCAATTTCACACCTGAGTGGACAAAAACATGACCATTCATTTATTTTTTTGGTGACGGGTAAAACCTTACGGCTTAAATCAACCCTCTTGTATGAGACATATGTTCTCCATTACCCAGGTGCGACTTCACAGCAAAGGTGAATGGGTTGTGTGCCTCGATTTTTACCTCTCCAATTGTTGGGGAATATTATTTCTGCACAATTAAAAGCATGCAGAATCATTGTTTGCCTGCTATATACTTCAATACAGCATGGGATTGCAGACATATATAATGTTTTGGTTCTGACAGGCTACATGTCATCAAATGGAGGTCCAGGCTCAAATACTATGTGGCTCAAATGTACTTCGATATGAAAAGGGTTGAAAACCACAAATAGGATGCCAAGGATTGCCTCCTGGTGGACCCTGATCAATGTACTGAAGTATAGTGTTTAAGTGATTATTAAGTAATGACGTATATTGTAAATGTTTAATGTTCAAGAAAATACTTCTGAATAAGACTTGGTTGGATGAGAAGATTTTTATCCACATCGCTGCCGATGAAACCATAACAGGAGAGTTTGTCTAGCAGCAGGCAGTGATCAATAACGTCAAAGGCAGCACTGAAATCCAGCAATACTGATCCCACCAGTCTTCTGCCTTATCGTCTACACCATTAGAAATTCATATCTGTATAAGGCCTATACATATCGAAAGGCCTCCAAAGCATGGTGAAAGTCTGCATTTACTTTCTTAGAAGTAGGACTGTTTGAAGAATATTCTCTCTGTTACTTTGTCAGGAAGTGCCATGGTCAAGGTGAACTTCAAAGGATCATTCAGTGATTTGGGTGACTTGGAAAACCTCTGAACTTGATTGGAGGGAGGTCCCTGGCCTCTCATCCTGATCAGACGAAAGTCTTTCTCCTAAAGCAAACTGAGACTAGGGTTTTATAACCGCAGGGGCTCTCGGGACTGGGAGGAAGTCCTTATATGAAATCACTTACTATACTGTACCTTTAACGTCCCACGAGTGGGGATTTAGACCCTGTGCTCCAACTGTAGAATACAATGCAAGATGTTAATGGGGATTATAAGGATAGTATTATTAATTCATTTAATGAGATTCTCTCCGCCTGGCCAAAAGCGTTTAGCAGCCACCAGCCTGTCTGTCCGTTTGTGTGTCTGTCTGTGACCTGTTAATTTCCGGCACCTCTGACCTGCAATTTGTTTTAGATGGGCCTGTTATACCAGGATGTATAATAACCTCCTCAGACTCCATCATTGTCTGTAGCACTTGCCCTAGCCCCAATGACATTACAGGCATATGCAAAGACTCAATTTTATGTAGACATAGCACTTTAATGTACAGCATATGTGCATAGTTTCATTATACAGATATTCCACTGTTATGTTGTTACGTACTGCTTACGTTTTTTACATATCCTATGTTATGTATTGTATTTAAGTAAGTCGCTCTGGATTAAGTGCATCTGCTTCAGTAAATAATTAAATCGTACATTTTTACTATTACTCCTACAGATTTAGTCAAAGCACCCCACAAAATCAGTACACCATCTATGGTCATTAAACAATCTTTCATATATTCCATCCTATTTGGCAAAAAATGTCTTTCAATCTTGGAGGAGAGCTCTGTTTTGACCAAAATGCCCCAAATCCAGTGATGGGCAGTAGCTTGTTACAAGTAGCTAAGCTACATAGCTTAACTTCATTTTCCCGAACTTGTAGTGTAGCTTACTACATTTGTTCTGGGAATAGCTTGTAGTGAAGCTACACTACTTGTTTCGAGTAGCTTGTAGTGAAGCTACACTACTTGTTTCGAGTAACAAGGATTGTAGCTTACTACATTTTCCCACACACATTTTCAAATTCCACCCATTTTTAATGGGTAGAAAACCTCTAATATACATCCCAAAACTTAAACATGCCACCATCCTATGTCAAACCCTCTGCTAAATTATTATCATTATGATTTTTACCCATATTGTTTTATTATTATGATTAGTATTTAGAAAGTTGTACATTAAGATGAGATATATATTTAAATTATGCAGTGATGATGTAGCAAGCTACATCAAGCTACGTTTGTCATGTAGCTTGTAGTGTTGCTTGCTACAATTTTCTGGCGATAGCTTGTAGAGTAGCTTAGCTGCATTTTTTCGAGAGTAACAACTTCTAACAAGTAGTGTAGGTTACTACATTTTCCCAGTAACTTGCCCATCACTGCCTAAATCATGAACACAATGTGCAAAGCACACACACAATCCCACTAGGCAGAGAAAAAAATGACGCTTAAAAAAAATGACGCTTAAAAAAAATGACGCTTAAAAAGTTTCAAATCAGCCTCGGTGTAGCTCTATAACACGATGACTCATGTAATTACCTAGAACAGCACTGATCTGTGTACATTATATACACACTCTAGAGGCCAAGGAAAAAACTGTGCCCTGAATTCTTACTTCTCCCAGAATGCCGACTTTAGCAAAACACTTTTTATTATATTACCCCTACACATCCAAACATAACATACAGTAAAGTGGTACACATTTACCTCTATAATAACAAGATCAAGGCGCTTCTGTCCGACTTTCACAGCAAGGTATAGTACAGGCCAGCCAGAGAACACAGATCTCCTGTGTTACATAAATGCCACTGATCAAAGGCAGGTTTATACATTATCCACAGGCATTTCAGCACCAATAGATACTGTACACCATTAACTATCTCCTTCAAGGTATGCCTTGTTTGGATAATTCCCCCTCCAAACTCCTAATTTGTGTAGCATCTCTGGTGACTGCGACCTCAGTGATTTGAACTTGTGTCTGCCCGTGCACACAAGACATTTCAGACCCTTTGATGTCTGATTTCTGGTGAACAAGAGCGAAGAGGAAAAAGCACCAATTAAGGAAGGAGACACTCTCCCAGGAACATCACGGCATCATTTCATTGAGACCCAGAAAGAAAGAACTATGACAAAATGCGGTGAACCGAACCGTGCCCTTAGGCTAGGGGCAAGTGGAGTTCTGTGATTATGGTGTTCCGTTGTTTAAATCTTTTGTCTGGATCTGAGTTCGTGCGTGTGTCCAAATGTGAGTCATTGTGTGTGTGCATGTGTGTCAGTGTGTCTCTAGACAATTTTTTGGCCTTTTCCAGCCAAGCTGAGACTGGGCTTTTTAACAAGGACATTAACAGGACTTGAGAAAAAACAGGTATCACAACAATCAGATGCAGTGCAACCAGCTCATCCCTGTTTTCCATAGACATTGAACAGTGAACTTCATTTTCCTTGTGTCTACTTAGCATGAAATGAGTTTTATTTATGAGCCGTCGCTGCGGTAAAGTGTTGAAAAGCCTTTGTCACTGTTTACGGGTTAGCATCATGCATTAGATTAGAACTGTTGCAACACAGCCAGGGATTCTGGAGAGATGAACCATGCAGCAGACACTGCAGGTGTTATTTCATCCTATTCCCGATTCCTCAGAATAAACAGAGAGGGGAAAAAATAATGACTTTTTATGAAGAGTTCTAACACGGAAGAGGTTTTGCAATTGCCATGTTACGGCTGCCACAGTCCAGAATAATTAGAAAGTATGCAGACGTGGGTGCGACTCAGCGATGTACAAACAAATGACAGCCAGTGAATAAACGCAGCGGAGATGCAAAATACAGCATTGTTTATGCAGCTGCTACCTCTGTCGAGTAGGTAGCATCTCAATTCTATTCCTGCTCCTCCAGTTGGGGGGGGGAGAAAAGCCAGCATTCATGGCTGCTTATATAAATGCAGATGAGAGAACAGAGTCCTTAAATCGGTGGGAAAAGTGAGCACACCCTCCAGATAAGCAGCAGAGGTTTGTGCTGTGAGCTGTGAATACGCAGCACTCTGCTCACAGCGTTGGTATATTTAGCAGAGATTAAAGAGCCATGTGATGCAACAGCCACAAAAATGGATGAAAGAGCCCACTTTCTGTTTTGTGAGTTTGCTAGGTTCAGCCCATAATTCATCGAAATGAACTCAAGTCTACGCTACACGTCGGCGGCCAACGTTGATGGATGGCTCTTCCAGTGTTCTTCAATTGTTCGGTTACATCTTTTACGGCTTTTCTATTCTCAGCGTTAGGACGAACACCCAGTGTTCAGTGACCTAAACATGATGGTGGTACTTTAATAGGTTCAGCATTAACCAGCCCTGCCGCATTAAGGGCTTTTTAATACCATAAGACGCCTTGGACCCTCTTAATCTTTACCCAGTGTTCACCCAGTGGCTGTGAAAGCCGTCCTGAAGCTATCTATTGTAACTCCTCAATGCTTTTCTTTTTAAGATTAGAATTCTCATAAAAGATATGTGAGAATTTAGATCCCAGATGACTCCCTTTCAACACCTCGCTTTGGGACTTGACCTGTGAGTGGAAACTACACACGTTGAAATTGCCGTCCCATGCATTCATCATCCGCTAATCTGCCATGATCCAGTTCAAACACCACTGGGATTTTACCAGTCAGGTTGCAACAAAACCAACTTGACATTGTGCCTGTCACATGATAGCCTCCCTACAACAGTCTAGTGCCAACTAAGGACAGGAGGAATAAATCTCAGTACCTGTATAGGCCTATACGGTATGTGAGTACGACTAAGACATATCATTGGAGACAGTGTCGGGGAACTTCATTGTATCATTTTTTTTTCCTGACACCCTTCTCTGGAACAAACTACAGAAGTGAAGTAGTTTGCTTGTTACACTTATTCGGCCAAACTCGCATCCAAACACTCAAAAATTCATTATAATTACAACTCGGACACAGGCCAGCGCTAAAAACACTTTTATCTCCACATGACACTATCGATATTGTGAAACATTGGACCGTTTGTTAGGTTTCACCTGTCAGATTCTGCCGATGGCCATCAATGCATCACTGTCAGTCCGTGACTGTCTGGGAGGCTGCAGAAGCAGCCAAACTCAGCTAGCTACCCCCAGGTCGCATGGGGTACAGCACTGGACTTCACAAAACTCCCAGAGCAAGACGAAAAAAAGAGCGCAGCCACAGGCAATGTGGTGTAAAGCCTTGGATTACACCAGTGTAGAGCGGCTAATTGGGCAGTTGTGTTTTTAAGCAGTCTTACATCTACTCAGCTTGTGTTTTAACTCCCTCATTAGCTGAAGGTTGCAGCTATCCTCTGCAGGCAGGCAGAGGCAAAATGAAAGTGGATAAGGAGATGATGCATCTATCCACAATGGGCCTAATTTCTGAAATTGCATTAAGAAAATGTTTTGTGCACTGAAACCACGGTCTTGAGAATTCAATAGCTATAGGCTCTGTAATTGAACAAACATACCCATAGTATAGTACGTTTTGATTGACTGGGGAAATGCAACTTTGCTGATTGCTGCAAAATGTGCAGGTTTGTTTTCGATGATGAAAACAGCCAACCTATGGTGAGACATTTTAACAAGGAGCTGAGGACCAATTATTGACTGAACAGATGTTGTGTTCCTGTTTCAGGGCGCAGTTGTCATGTCAACCGACAAAACTCAAAAGCACTCATCCGTTATTCTCTCCGTGCTGAAGCACCAATGCAATAACATGCCTTAGAGACGTATTCTGGGTTGTACACGGATACAACTGAATACATGCATGCACCCATTTCTCAAGTTTGGAGTAGTTTCATTCAAGTATGAAACAGGACATAGGTTGCCGACAAACAATAACTAGGACAAGGGGACTGTGTATCTGTCTATTTATAAGCATCATTTGAAGGCGGGATTCTCAAAATACCTTTGGAATATTTTGACCATGCAGGGAGGAAACAGGGGCCCGTGGCCACAATTTTCAGCAGGTCAATTAGCCAGCCAGTGCTCCTGGCCTTGGGCGTGCAGTTCAGCACCACAACAATTATGCTGCGTGGAGTGGAGCGCCACTGGGCCTGTCATCGGACACCATTTCAATACACACAGTAAAACGAATGTGACTATGACGTGGCCAGAATAAAGTGTTTTTCTTTTACCAACAATGTCACCAGAATAAATACAAAGAAGGGAATCAATGCATGAATCAAATGCATAATTACTGAATGCATTGGTATACAACTCGACACCAAAATCTTCCATGTCATAGGACATGATTGAATGTCATTTGTGTCATTAGTGGTGTTATGATCCGGGGAAGATCACCAACAACCAGTGTTGGGCAATATTACTTAGGATAGTAATATCTTTACTTTACTTATGATGCCTTACAAAAAGTAAGTAATAGTACTTGAACCAAAGAGTATTATGTTACATATTACCAGTGTTGTAGTGGTACTTTTAGAAGTGGGGGGACGCCTCTTAAGACACGTGCACGCACACATGCATGTGCATTCGCGTGCACCTGCACAATGCAGACAGACACACTATTAAAACATGCACATTGAATAGTATATTGAGAAAGATGGTTTACAATGCTTAATTGTATCCATAAAAGTAAATGACAAGTCAAAAAAACAATTTTTGCCCCCAAAAATATTTTAGATGTGAGAGAAGTGGGGGGACTCCGTCCCCCCGCGTCCCCCCTCCACTACACCCCTGCATATTACTTTATTACTTCCCCAAGTCCCCCGCTCCCACCGGCAAAGAATAGAGATGTACAACACAATCTGTTTGGCAACAACTTGCCACACCTGTTGTGTACGTCATGTGTGCAGGTAAGAATATTACAGTAATATGGAATTCACCACTGCTCAACACTGCCAACAACTTTGTAATGTTTTGTACTTGAATATTTTCAATGATTTTCACTTGCAAAAAAAAAAATACACTGGACATCAATGGAGGAGTGCCTTGAGCTGCAAAACCTTGCCAAATGTCCAGATGACTGACTTGTCTGACTTATAATCTTATTCAAGGGACAGGCCTTCATTTTCCAGCACACATTCTGGCCCTTTCCTAGACCCTCTGTGTTTTTTTTTCCCAGAAAGGGAAGAGAAGAAGAGCTCAGTATCTCCTGGGTATGTGTCTTCCTATACGATCTCTATCCCTGACAATCTTCCAAACACACATTTCCAAACTATCCCTACATAATTATACACACAAACACACAACTGCCTACTGTATGTACACATGATATGACGCAACCATGCTGTTCAATGGGCTCATTTATCAACTGCTCAGTGTGAGTTGTTGCATTTATCCTTATCTTCCTATTCGAGGAACCCCGGTGCGCTATGAAGTATTTACCCTCTTTTTAGAGCATTCCGCATTCCTAAGCTCTTCAAGTTAGCTGCGCTGCCCGAGGCGAGAGCAGAAGCCACTGCACATGTCACCATCCCTTTGATTACAAGTCTAGAAATCACCACTGCCTCTAAGCAGTGGGATGTTCACTTCATTTTGCTGCACGCCTATTACTCTACAACACTCTACACTCTGTGTCTGTCTGGGCAGAATCTATAGGGCTACAAAAATTACCGCACGCACATGTTTGAGTGTTTCTCCGAAGCGTTTAAGGCTTGATGTATGCCATTATAAAAGCAGCCTGACGGAGAATGCATTGTCAGCAGTCTGCTGTTGCAGTGGGTCGCTACCCGCACCAGCTGACTGAGGATATGACAAGATAAAGATTATTAAATTACACACTTCCACGATAATTGCATCTGGAATTAAACATCTACATGCACAAGGATGAAACATTATCGATTCATTTTTAATCATTCTCTCAACGCACATCTTAAATGTGTCCCTTTCTCCCTAATTCGACATGAATGATAGCAGAATATTTCCTTTTTTTCCGATGTAGTAAACTGCCAAAATAATTAAAAGTTGATGTTCTATCATTATGCTTTATCGCTGTAGCTGAATTGCTGCAGAGGTAAATAAAATAATATTTACTCAAATTGTCTCTTCCACTTGCATTACGTAATAGTGTTGACTGGGGGGTGGGTCACATTGATTGTGTGAAATTGGGGGAAACATCTGCAATATCATGCAAGAAACAATGTGGAGTGTTTTAATGAGGCTGAATCACACTGCAATACACAAGCCTATTTCTGTGCAGTGGAATCAATCTCAGAGAAAAATTGTATAGAAATGTGCTTGAGTGTGTGTTTGCTCTCTGCGATGCCTCGACAAGTTCACTCTGTGAAGAATTAAAGGATACTTCTCGCCTCTAGTTACATATTGAACCATCTTCCATTATATGGAAGATTACAAACCCCTTCCAGCAGCGCAGAGCAATCACAGCCAGAGAAAAGCAGACGCTCCCGAGGCTCTCTTCTAAAGCACTGCCTCATTTTACCATACTTTGCTTCATCCGATATACAGAGTGACAATCAGCCCGATTGACTCCCCCTGGGTGAAGGATATTATTAAAGAGGGGACAAAATCAATACGAGCCAAATTCATGTTAGGGCCAGTGTCCTTAGGGTGAGGTAAATGTCCCGGGTGCGATTACACGGCATTTTCAGGAATGCACGACGACTGGAATAGCATCGGGAGAACTGGGCCCTAGAGAGAACTGGATCAGTGTTGCCAAGTCTGCTTTGATAGATGACGTTGGGCTTGTTTTTCTGTTCTCTTCAAAAATATGACTAGCATTTTTTTTTTTTTGTGGGAGGAGTTGTCTTGTTTCTAAAGGCATAGTTGCTTATTTGGGCAGCTTGCTTTCTATTGTTTAAGCATTAGGCCATATTTTCATGTTAACGGACAATTCCAGAATGCTCTGAGCACGCATAGTGGGTCTTACAGTAGTTTTTGTGGCCCCAAAACACTATGGAGCGTGATGATGATATAAATATTGTACATATAATGTACACTATGTGCCATTCTACCGAATTGGTTCAAATTGCAGTACAACCTTGAAAAATATATATAATATATCAGATATATTATATATTTATAAGAATTAAGTAATCAGACATTGCGTGTGTAGGGAAATATCAACTTGAATCAATTATAAATATCTGGTGCAGAATATTTTAGATGTAGCTTTATTATATAAATTGGTGAAGACAACCTAGAAATGACGTAAAGATCATCCCCATATGGGCTGTGAACTGGCTTGGTCTGAACATTACTGGAGAACGTCATCATAATGTCATTGGAGGATAGTGACTAGTTGATTAATTAGTAAGTTAGTCTGGCCTCAATCTGACTCTCTGATTCATCCAGGGATGTCTGTCTTTAATGGTCAGGATTTGTGTTGGTTGAAATCAGGTGATATTCTGGGCCAGATTTGACTAGTCTTGGATTGCCTTGATCTGGCCACAATGAAGACCAATTTGCCACCGTCCTGACCGTGCTTACTGGAACCCTATTGGTCTGAATATAAGACTAGGTTAAAAACAGAGTTGTATTATGGGTTGTAGTGTGTGTGTGTGTGTGTGTGTGTGTGTGTGTGTGTGTGTGTGTGTGTGTGTGTGTGTGTGTGTGTGTGTGTGTGTGTGTGTGTGTGTGTGTGTGTGTGTGTGTGTGTGTGTGTGTGTCACTAGGCTTTCTACATCAGAGGAAAAAGCCTGTTCTCTGTTCCAAAATCGCTGTGTGAACTGGTATGGAGCAGATATCACTACATCATGTTGTAGTATTGTTTTGTTGTAAACAGGCTCATACAGAACTTCTTTTCCCTCAAGCCGGAATAATAACAATAAAAGTTCGCATAGTCTGCAGCTTTTATTGAGCAAAAACAGAAAGGAAGTTCCGAATGAGTCTTCCTCCCTGTTAACAACAGTAACCCTGTTACTACAACATGACATAGCAATATCATCCACTCCCAACTGGATAACAAAGCCAAAAAGGAATGGTTCCCAGGCTAGGGTGTGCGTGTCATCATTCTTATCAACGATGACTATCACTATACTCTCTCCTGCTCTTTATTAAACTGACAGGTGGCCAGGGCATCCATCTCATCCAATTAGGAGAGATAAGACAATAATCAGCACACATTTTATAGTATATTCAGTCCAATTTTGGCTTTTTTTGTTTCATTACTTTCAATTTCACTCGTTTATCCTGAATCCTTATGAGAACACTCTCCTGATTGGATGAGATTGAAATGCCGACCTGAACATTTATTTTCTCTTTACTAGATAGAGAAGGCTTTGATCTGAACCAACACTATAGCAATGGGAACGAGCAGCTTTTTTCTGTGTCTCTGTGGATTTGCTGTAAAGCAACTTTACAACAAATCCACAGAGATACAAATAATTTGCACAGGGCCGGGAGAGCCCAGTTCTCCAAGTACGTTCAGGGTCGAGTTCACGATGCCCACACTGCGGAGAAATAATTTAACATCACTTTTAATTATGTTGGCCTACACAACAGCTCATTACAATGAAAGGTTGATTAACTCAGCATATTTCCCGGACAGAATAAGCGTGTCGTGTCCTAACAATATCGCACGCACGCATGCATGCACGCACATACACACACGCCGTTTGGGCCTACATAGTACATTAAAATGCACAGAGTACAGTACATGACAGCAATACCATGGAAACTGACATCAGAATAACAATGTCACTTGTCATTGTAATGCACTATTCTAAATCACCTCCATAAGAGACAGTGTATAAAAGGGTTGTGGCCTCTCTGTGGGCCCATTCTTCTCCTGAAGGTCAATCCCGTCTCTCATTATATTAGTTCTCATCACAAACACTCAAATAATAAATATAACGTGTTAAAAACCCCTCCACTAAGCCGGAGAGCTGGACACCACCGCTCATTTTGAATAAAAAACAGGGTGAATGGACGCTGACGCTGTGGAATTAGACCAGTGCGGCGAGATGGACACCATTATAGGCGGCAGCAGGGGAAGATTTATTTGCAGGGAAGAAAATATGGCGTAAACAATCCCAGATTTAGCGAGGGAGTTTTCTTCCATAGACTGCTGGGGATTAAGTCTTGGCTGAGTAATGAGATGCCCGCTATCCTCTTGACATCGTCATTAGGCTGTCTCTCTCGGGATGCACGTAATTAATAAACATACAATATTACAGTATCAGCACTGCAGCATGGTGTCGTGGGGAGCAAGGAATCACTGGGCGGTTCGTATTTTGTTTTATAAGACTTTACAACTCCCCATGCTAAGAGAATAAAAGACAGCATACAGGCATGTATGTGTGCATCCCCTGGTACGGAATAAGTCATTACCCCCAGGTGAAGGAGTTTAAGTATGTCAGGGGCTTGTTCACAAGTGAGGGGAGGACAGAGGAGAATCGAGTGGCGAGGGATGGTATTGTAGTCGCTGTACCACAATGTGACAAAAATGAGTTGAGCCAGAAGGCAAAGCTCTCTGCCTCTCGAGCAATCTTTGCTCCTGCTCTCACCTATGGTCATGAGTTGTGGCTCATGACTCATGACCAAAAGAATAAGGTCACGAATACAAGTGACCAAAATTAGTTTTCCTCGGACGGGTCGCTGGCATCTCCCTGAAAGATAGGGTGAGAAGTTCAGTTATGCAGGAGAGACTTGGGAGTCTTCGCCTGGAAAGTAGCCAGCTGGGGTGGTTCTTGCATCTGAATGGGATGCCCCTCGAGCATCTCCCTAGGGAGGTCTTCAAGACACGTCCCACTGGGCAGAGACACTGTCTCAGGATACCCCCAGGAGGAAGCCATTAATGCTGTTCAGGAGAGGGAGGTCTGGAGCTCTCTGGTGGAGCCTCTGGTGGAGCCGGTCGAAGATGAATTGATGGATACAAGCATGTTCCTTGTAGTGCTTGGCAATTGCGGCAATATATCAATATTTTAGATAGTGTAATGAATCTATAAATATCGCCTGAGATTTCAGATATTGTAATGGCATGAATGTTATATTTTACTGGTCTGCATTAACATAACATTAACATATGCCTTACTAATTATTACTACTAGTACTACTACATAGCAATAACCACTATACTGCTGGAATATTATCAAGGTTTTTGTTCAAAGGAATATTGTTGAATTTGATTTTGTCTACATTACCCAGTCCTACAGTAGTTGCAACAAACTCTCTAGGTTGTTCTGATGCAATGTTGTGTGTAGTCGCTGCATTCACACGCTGCATAACAAATCACCCCCTCTCTGAGATGCTACCACCGACAGCATCCACCTTCCACCCACTCAAACATTCCCTTCCTTACTGGTTATATTGTACCAGCTGGAGTAGATTCCAGCTATTTGCAACTGTCTTTATCATGTGGTCACTGTGGTCAGAGATGTTTGACCCGTGTTGTATTAAGGTCTAGCGATTCAGCGAACTCTCACCCTAAGCAGTAACAAATCTGCATGTGGATGCCATCACGGTGCTCACCTATAAAGAACACCAATAAAAATAAGCAGGTCTTCGATTAAAGCATTTTAATCCCATGCATGGAGCGAGCCAGTGAAGTACATTAAGTGATTGTAGTGGCTTTCCACTGGCATAATATAAAGAGCAGTGAAGGACGCACGCCCACTCACACACACAAGGCAACAGTGATCTTACGAGGGACAGATTTTGTCACCAAGGGGACTCTATCAGGAGGGCTGCGTCTGGTTATTTGCCTTTGTCAAGTTACTCCATTGCCAACCACTCCTGCTGACTTTCTACCATGCTATTTTTAGACCATGTTTTTTTTTTACTTCAATAATAATAATAATTCTCTGCTCTGACCATGAGCCGTGCAGTTAAATACTTGTATTGTCTGTAAAAAAAAAAGGTTGTAAAATTATATTTTTATGTGAACCAAGTAGCACGTGCACACACAGAGATACAAACACACACACTCGCCCACTCACCCCCAGGTTGCATGCATGAGACCTTTTATTCGACAGATAATTGTCCTGCTAACCCAGGGACATTCCCTCAACCTCTAAATGTGAGAGAATATCGCATTTGATTAATGCTGCAGCCGGGAGCGAGAACTAATTGTAAAGGCAGGGTAAACACTGAGTAACCCGGCCTGTTCTAGGAGAGGAAACGGTGCAAATCCCACCTGATCCCCAGAGTCCTGGGGAAGAAAATTGGTTTAAGGATGAGATGTAGAGAGCCTACCAATGCAGTGCCTTTAGTCCTGACACCTCTCTTGTACCCTTCAGACCTTCTCTGCCTCAGATCCAACCCATTTGACTAAGATTTCTATTGAAAACCCTGATTATAGCACAAGTCTCTCTTGCAGCAACCCATACATATATACCAACCCATCCTTGCAGTACCATCCTAGGTAGTTTAGGTAGCGCCTCAGCAGTGACTTATATAGGATCTCTAATGTATTACCATGTTTTAGTGATTACACTGTAAATTGTAAAATATATTGTAAATTCTGCTTGCACTAATCTGTATGCATATGATGTATTGCAATGTTTTTTACTCAATGTAGGTCGCTCTGGATTAAGAGCGTCTGCTAAATCCCTAAATTGTAAATTGTACTCCTACCCCTTTTTCCATGGTTCAATTGGGGGTGTGAATTCTTCTTTGATTGATTGATTCCCAATTTTCTACATAAAATACAAAAATGTATTTTATTAATACCATTATTTTGTCAAATTTGCCTAAAACAAGGATGCGAGGATGAACAAATGTCATATAGCCCGCACCTACTGTATAACCAGTCTACATTTCCCCCCACAAAATGTATATATGTATTATGAGTCACACCAGAATCAGTGATTCAACATATCCCCACTGGCCCCAAACTGAACCAACATTGGGGAGGATAGCAAAAGCAGAAGCATGGATTCCCCCCAGCCCCCACAGCAAGTCCAACCCTGCCCTCTTTATTAGCCATGCACTGTGAGCAAGTCAGATCCTTGGATCTGATTCTAACTGATGACTTGAGGAGATATAAATCACACTAGAATTGCAGCCCTGAGATGTCAGCCATTAAAATACAGTGCCTGCTAAAGTGGGTAACCGGAATACATAGGGGATGACTGGTAGTCAGCGATGCGACATAACACCATAGGATTGCCCTTATGCAAAGCTGTTTGACTGAATGTTTAATATCTGGTTCTGTTAAATAGCTGTCAGGGTGAATTTCAAGTTTAACACTGCCGTGAGTGGCAGTGAATTAATTTGATCAAAGTAGGATAGAGTGTATGCATTAAAAGACATTTTGTCCTCGGGGTTGCAGAGATCACATCCACAGGAAGACAGACAGCTGAGGCTCCGATCGAACGTGCCCTGCTCTGGAAACTGGATTTAGTTGCTTGCAAATAATCCCTGCCTGGCCTTGACCGAATACAACACCACACTGGGAAACTTGATGGCCACAAATCACTCTCGCTGAAAGTCAATTAAAGACCTAAGCTAAAAAGCATTTTACATCTAATTACATGACACAAATCGTCTCGGACAAGCACATGCATATAGGCAACAGCAATGCGTTTACAATACAATGACAGTGGCCCACACTGCAAAGCTTATAGTATTAAGCTGCTTCTAAGCTTCCTTTGTTAAAGGATTTTTTAACATAATTACCAGTGTCTGTGCCACTCTGCTGATTCTATTACTTTTTACAGGCTTTTTTTTATGATTCCTTGAGAGATGATTACAAAAAGTGACTTCAAATAGAAGTAGTTTTTTGTATAGTTGGCAACATTTCATTGAATTAAACACGCCATCCAGCCGTCTGAAATATTTTTTAAACTCGCGAGGTAGCTTTGGGGAATATATTTCATGGAGAACAATGCTCAAGTTTGTTTGTTGAGTGGAACATGCAGCTAAACACAGAAGTGTCACTGGGCATCGGTATTTTCTGGAACATTTGCATTTATCTGAGAAACAGGATATCCGCACAACGTTTTGTTATGCTGCCAAAGTGAATTTATTCACTACAACATTTCGTCTGAAATGGTCTTCGTCAGGTGATGTACCCAGCATGCACCAATTGGGTCGAAACATTTCACTGAATAAATTCACTCTGGGAGCATAACAAAGCACAGTGCAGATATCCTATCTCCTCTCAAGTACTATTAGAAAGCTTTTACCCTGCACACACTTACACTGTATTTGGACTCGCGTCCATCTCAGTGGACTAGTCACATAATTGAAACAAACAACTAAAATACCGTATGCCTACACAAAAATTAAACATTGGGTTGATTTGCAGTGAACAGGAACATTTCATTTTTATAATGAAGCGGGCAATAATTTAATTTCACGTGGAGTTTAATCACATTTGCATCCTAATAAGCAGTGATGAAGAGTTTTGCTGAAAGGGGCCGTTCGTTAGGTTTGAAGTGCTGAGGCAAATTAATAGCTGCAATCCATAACTTTTATTTTCTACCCGGGATTCGAACCTGGGTCCATTGCACAAGTCAGTGTGTATTTTTTATTGTTTAGCAAAGAAAAAGGCCCATTTGGTCATAGTTTAGGACACAATGTGCTCTGAGATCCATGCTCTTGTCAATCTGTAGTTGTGCTACCTAACCACAGGAAATTCAGTACATTTCTCAACAGGAGGACCAGTAGACAAATTACAACCACTGCAGCGGTGATAGTTATTCAATTAAAACGACACCATGCAACTTTACTGTTCTATCCTGTCTCTTGCACAACTGCTTTTTTAAACTACTGAGCACTGACCTTTCAGTGTCAAAAAAGAAACTGTGTAGTATAAAAAATAAAAATAAAAACAATTCAAGAGATGAGCAGGGATACCTCATACATAGATTGGTCAAAACAATTCAAGATTTGAGAATGACCTAAGAACCAGACAGACTGACAGGCAGGCAGAGATTCAGTGAATTATGGAAGGATATTGGGTGTGTATTAATATAGGATTCCAATTTCCCTGTGCAGTACTAAACTAATCCTTTGGTCGCCATGACCGGCCACTGGCAGGCTCACAACGAGCCAACAAGGAGTCAGCATTCACAATAAAAGGCTCAATTTAACGACATAAAGACTATACAGTATACTCGAGTCCCACAGGGTCTAGTTGGTCGCCTACTTTTTCCCTCTACACAAAATGTCTAGCCCATTTACAAGGTCACGCTATTCACAACCAAATCAATGTACCCAACCATCTGCGGTGAATTAAGTGAAGAAAACATAAAATGTCTGCGCACAATACAATCCTACTCCACGTCCTCTTGTTACTGTCTTTAATGAAATAACAAAGCTTTACTATCACAGTAGTTACTATCTACTTCTGCACTGCAGTGTGGCAAGCATCAGGGTCATCCCTGTCCATCACGGTAGTATATTAGTCATGCTTCACAATGTCTTGCAATATGTGATTCAAAGAACATATACACAATATGCAAAACATGCAGCCAATTTTCTTCATTTCATGAGTTTGAAAAGGACATGGTGTTGCATTATCCGGTTGTTAAATTGGGTTGATAAATTGGATTGATTGAAATTTCTGTTTGGTTTGTAGAATGTCTACATTTCAAACGAAAGTCAATACAAAAACTGCTATGAGGATAGGGTCATTCAGGATCCTCCATTTTCAATTCATAAGAATTAAAGACGTACAAATATACACTTCTATAAAAGAAGGAAATCATCATAATCAGTTAACGGTACTTTTGAGTAATTCACTGAAACTGGGATAAACCCTGCACCCTGGCTGAATCCTGACTGACTTACTTATAGTAGGTAAATATTGAAATCACAGTTGAAAGACAGTTGCAATGTCTACAGTATGTGCTGAATGTTAACTAAAGAGATGGAACCAAGCAGAATCTTTACTTTTAATATTTGTACATGGTACAAATTATTTGACTTCAAATCCGCTTTTGAGAGGAAATTAACTGCACTGTAAGCTGTGATCAATATGAACATGATCTAATGCAAAATAC
This sequence comes from Benthosema pterotum, assembly GCA_039105355.1. Lineage (NCBI taxonomy): Eukaryota > Metazoa > Chordata > Actinopteri > Myctophiformes > Myctophidae > Benthosema > Benthosema pterotum. The sequence continues at coordinate 40,019,137 of CM076984.1, forward strand.
AATTTCCCATGCTTCACCGGGTCTTTATTTTGTATTCCTGTGCAACTCTATTGACATTGTGCCAAGAAGAAGGACCTTATTTGACATTACTGCGCTGGGGGTTGGGGTGCCGATAGTATTTCTGTGTGTGCATACAGTCACAGTACATACATGTGCAGGCTGATTTGGTGGACCCTTCAAGCAATCGTTTTTAACATGTTTATGCTTACACACTGCCATGCTTGTCAATGTGGGAAGTCCACCACTACAATGTGAAGCTCGTCAGTCTGGCAAACTGTTTATTGCCAATCTTTTCACAGCTAGTTGAGGGCTAATACTTCAGAGACGTTTCCCTCCCTGCGTTATGCGTTAAGCTAGCCAGCCATAAGCCTCTTTACCCCTACCCCCCAGCGTGCTACTACCCCATATACTGTATGAAATGATAGGAATCTTTGCGAAAACTTCCACTATTGATTAAACTGTCAAACCCCACCAGTGTGATTGATCATACTTCATTCAATCATGTCATGCCACAGCAGGGGCTTTTGATTGACACGCGAAAAACATGAACAAGAACAAACTGGAAGATGGGGCGGGGGTGATGGCGGCTATGTAGGCTTGTGTGGGTGGGTGGGTGGTGCGGGGTTAAGCGCTTCTCTCTACTGTCAACATTGTATATCACATCTGTCTTGAATGGTCTCATGAAAACAGACGGTGCATTCTCTGTCAACAGAGCCTCCAGATATTGTCCCTCCATTTCTCTTTGGAATGTAAAATCCCCCCGTGTTGCCCGTTGGGGCTAAAAGATGACTTGGGGTTTATTTCTGGCGTGTTGTCGCATCATTATATCTAGCTGCTCATATCCTGCTCCAGTGCCACTTCCTCCCCGCAGATTTGTTTTATTTCTTGCTAATGTTGTGAGAAAAAGGTCAACCCGAGAAAATACCAGTAATGGGTGCACGCATGTGTGAAGCCATGCTGCTTTGTGGAAATACTGTACACACATGGCCTGATCACATGGGACTCAGGTTGGGTTTATTGCAGTGTGCGTAGAAGGTTCATAAAGTGCAGACATCACCCCAGAGTCAATAAAAAATACCTATAAGGGAGGTATGTACATCTTTCATTATGCATAGCTTGCAGTTCATGCTGCTGAACTGAGCCTCTCATTACCTTTGAGAAAGAAAATTGTTCTCGAGAGCAGGCTTCTCCAGCAGCCAACCGCCTTATTTCAGCCACAAATAGGTGCAGCCTTGAGACTCACGTCAAATTATAATAGTCAATATAGGAGAGGAGGAAAAAGAGAACACCACAAAACAGATTAGTTGCATTTTTACAGTACACATGACAAAAACACCAACGTCAATTCACCCCATTTATTAAGAAATAAAGCAGGTGCATGAATATGTAAAACAGTGTGCAGTAAAAAGTCAGCTCCCAATGATGAAGAAATGTCCACAGCAAAGTATTATCCACACTCCATGTTCAAACTGTAAAACTCCACAGCAAAGAGGAGACCCAACTCAGGGAAAAATATTTCCACTCTAGTCTCAAAAAACACTCTGACTTGCCTGAAAGCCAACATCACATCAAGCAGGAAAAATATATCTTCCAACCGTCATATACCTTAGAGTATATATCCATTCCACTGCAGTTTACAGACAAAAAACAAGCAACAGCAGCAAGCAACAACCAGGGTTTGACAGTCGATAGCAATGTATACACCCATAAAGAACTAGCATCTAGGCGCAATTTTATCCATTTGGACTTGTTTTCAATTAGCCTGACCTAAACCCAGCATCCTATCTTATCTGTGGAAATTTTGATCAAGTATAAAAATCTGCAGAATGTCGGAATATTGCACATTGGACTAATAATTAAGACTTCCTAATGACCAAAAATCTAATGACAGTCATTTAACAATTGTGTGATTTACAATAGTGGAAGAAAAATCTCTATGCTAGAGAATCGATGCTGAGGCTTAAGGCTTGCCACTTGAATGGAGGAGGAATCACAGTAAACCTGCAGCAAAAAGCCTGTCAACATTCTTCCTCTGTCCACTCACCCCCATCGACGCTGTACTAAGGGAGAGGAAAATATTGATCCCTAAATTTGGACGCATGCTTAGATTCTGGAGGGGTGTGCGACGCGTGTGTCTCAGTGACAGCAAATGGAGCTTGTCGGCTTTGGAAGAACACTGACACGCAGACTAGTCATGGTGGTTTGGTCCACTGGGTAATGCTCAGATGGATAGAGGATGGGGTTGAGTGCTCATTTACAAGGTCTCACTGACTGTGTGCTTGTGTGGGCTCTAAGTATAGGATGCAGGCCCCAGTGACAATAGTGTGAAAGTAGTGTGAATCAAAACAGGAGGTTCAAAAGATTCACCTTTGGCTTGCTGCATTCAGTCAACATAAAAAGACAAATCTAGTTGGGGTGTATTTTAATGAGAAAAATATCCACTCATTCAGAGGTCCAATTGGACCACAATATCCTTAGACGCAGCATACTCAAAAATAGTGTTAAAGTAGTAATCAGTGTTATTTGAATTGTGTAGTGGTATAGCAAAAATACATTGTATAGAGATATAAAAAAAATGCAAGGATACACAGAGAAAAGTTGACTTTGGTTTCTTATCTAAAATCTAAAAATCTCACTAGAGTTAGCTCTGCACATCGAAAGGATTCCACTACAATTATTGCTTGAGCAAAAATAAGGCAGTCGAGCTTTTGCATAGTTGATATCTGCACTACACATTACAAGATATAATGCCGTCTCATATATGAACCAAGTGGAATAGCAAAGTGACCCAAATAGATTTATAAAACACAAAAAACACACAAAAGATCAAATCAAAAGCTTCCTGGAATTATTTCTTACAGTATCGATGAAAGAGTATGTCTCTTTCTTTCATAGACGTATCACAGATAAAAGGGAGAAGGTGAAATACATCTCTGTCCAGTTAATTCCTCCAACTGCCTTTCTTTTTCATACATAATGCTCAACTAAGATTGTTATGAGAGACAGAGTTGCACTTTAGTTGTCATACCCATAGGACTCCTCAGTAAAGCCACTGCAAATCAAACAATGAGGTTGACAACACAAAGGAGTAATTTTTGCTTCTTAACCCTCCTCTTTCTGAACAAAATTATAAATCTACATAAAAAGGAATATTGACTAACATATATATATATATATCTCGCTTGTCTGTTGTGACTTTGACATGGGCTGATTTAGATGCTATCCATGGCCTTGAACTCACTGAGCGCCTGCACAGGGTTGACATGCTTCTTATGAGAGGAGCGTTTAACTCTGTTGGTCTGGTTGTCGTCGGGCTTCTCTCTCTTCACCAGGGGCTTCTTCTCAGGGGCTTTCATCTTCCAGCTGATGGCTGGCATGTTGAGGGACTGCATGCCCTTGTCCTTCTGGTACTTGGTGGAGGCCACGTAGGACGCCTTGACAGTGGACACGACCGTGTTCATCAGGTTCTTAGCAGCCTGGATCAGGGACATGGCACTGTCCACCTGACAGAGGAGGAGAGGAGAGTGTTAGACAGATCACACACACACAGAGCGTTAACCACAACACACAAGAGGTTTTGTTGGAAAGGAATCTTTTACAAATGGGGCTGTGGCTCAGGCCCAGTTCATGTTCCGCCTCCCCAGAGTTGTTGTTCAAGTGTCCATGAACAAGACACTGAATCCCTAATTTATCCCAATGAGTGGGTTGGTGCCTTGCATGGTTTCTTCCACTATCGGCGTATGAATGTGTGTTTGAATGGGTGAATGTAATAATGTACAATGTAAAGTGATAAGAAGCCCCGTATTAACCCTATAGAGATGCGCAGTGACGTCACCGCCCCGGTTCCGGAAGTCTTTTCCCAATTCATTTTTCTCATAGACTTTTCGAAAATAATTTATATCAAGACGATTACGCCGCGGACACAGCCAACTCGAGTCGTGACGAATCATGATGACACACAAACTTTTGGGACAATAAAATAATTTCTAAGATGAAAAACGAAACAAAAAGTCTTGTATCATGCCGTTTTCTACTTCTTCCCAATTATATATTATATGACGATATTGTGTTTGTTGTCATGATTTGTCACGACCTGAGTTGGCTTTGGCCGCGGCGTAATCGTCTTTATATAAATTATTTTCGAAAAGTCTATGAGAAAAATGAATGGGGAAAAGACTTCCGGAACCGGGGCGCTGACGTCACTGCGCATCTCTATAACACCCAAAACCGTGGTTGACGTGTTTATAGTCATAAGTCCATCACCCAGTGACATATTTGATGTACTTATTTAATCCCCGTTGACTGTGACATTAATTTTAGAAGACCATCGTGCTTTTAGCATGCTAACGTCAGGTCCCACTCACCTATAAATGAACATAATCGGTGGGTGCACGCGTGTGGCCTGTAAATCCATCGCTGATCATAATCCAAAAGCGGCGCGGCAATATGTCTCGATTTGACATATTTATGATAATAAACACGATCACCCCGTACCCCCTCCATGATGATGACAACAACACAGTGTTTCCATGGCAGCTATGTGCTGATGGACCGGAAGTCCTCAGTACTCTGTTGGGCTTATTCTGCTCATTTACCAGAAATTGTGTGCATTACTGCCACATTATGAATTATTTAGCTACTGATATCCAGATTTCAACAGATCAAATTTTATTCTGACAACTTTATTTGATTGAAAATTAAAATCACAAGAACAGCTGGCCTGGTAGAATAACTAAGTCTAATTAAGCTACTAAGGAAAGGTTTAAATATCTAATAAAACATTGCTGACTGTTGGGTAAAGTACCCCTCTATTTTTTAACATATTATACCTTTTCATTGTGTGGAGTTTTGTTATGTAAACATTGGTTATTCTTATTGCATGTCTGATGAAGGTCATAGTGGCTGAAACATATCTTTAAACATTTTGGTGAAGACAATGTGCGGGACAATCCTCCATCATTTCCACTTATTCAAGTTCATTACAATGACGCACCACTCCGTTTTTTCACCTTTGTTCATGAGAGGACCACAATGGAATTTATAGTTATTTTATCCTCAAACGTTTTAATCAACTAAATGGTGGGTTATTCATTTCAAAGGAACTACCTACCTCACTAATTTACACCACATCTACGGCTAAAGTAAGGATGGAATTATTGTTCCATGGAAATATAGGCGGAAATTATTGTAGTGGATGGCCTCAAAGTATGATAGTAACAATGTATTTTGCCATGTACAGTATGTGTGACCAGCTACAGTATCGACTATTTTGGCTACTTAGACATTTCACAATTGTACTGCGTTTTGTGCTCTTGGGTTTCTGGTAGAAAAGTATCACAGTATAATGTTTATATGGAGTATAAGCAGGTGAGAAAAACATGTAAAAAGGTTAATACCAATTTAAACTACAGTATGATGGCTGACAATATAATAATGGTGTAAGACGAGTTTTTTTTCTCCCCAATCTAGGAGGAAACACTCATGCGACCAGCACAATTCCATGAGAAAGTAGATAACCATGTTGTCTGTATGTAAATATCCTCTAGCACTGCGTTATCTTAAGCCACTGAGAAAGGGTTTGGGCAACACTGGCCCTTCCTAAGACTGATTATGTTTTCAATAATAGATATGAAATATAATCTGCAAATATGACATGCCACAGTTTGAGTCATTACCTAATCACCATGATTTGCCTTGGTCATTAAACACTTTCATTTTTAATTTATTTGGCACACACCATGAATGTGGGTGGGCTGATAAAATTGTTTTAGGAAACAGTCTAGACATTCGAGTTACATTAATCATTCTAGCCTGAAACTACTGGTGAATAAAATTGCTAGGATAGAATATGCTTTTTCTTTGATTTAGTTTCCACTTTAAGCCACGTTTAACTTTGTAATACCTACAATTGTAGCAGGTTTCCACATGATAATGTGACACCCGTCACTGGGAGCCCTGTGCTGCTCTCCAGCAGCTCTGTGCACCCTGTGAGGACACAGCCAATCTAGGCAGGAAGGAGATAAGAGAAAAGTGCCGCACTTACCCCAGACACGACCAGTTCTCCTCCCAGGTTCTGCACCTCCGCCTTGACCTTACTGCAGATGTTGAGCTGGTGGCAGTACAGGGCAATACGCTGAAGATAGGCCAGCAGGTCCTGCTTACAGGATACATGGTCTGGGCACTGGGCAGAGAGGGAAAAGAAGAGAGGCGCTCAACGAGTGTTCCTACAATGTGCATGTGTAGATCTAATATATTCACTATGGAGCAAATATACAGCTTAACTACACAGTTACAATCAATGCTTTTATTTTAACCTATACAATTTCTGGTTTCCAGTTTGTCATAAAACAAAGCCAAGTGTAAATAAGTGGTTTGCGAAACCATGTGAAAGAAGTCCACCAGACAAGCGCTATGTTTACAACAATTAGCACAATATGTAAAAACTATATTCCTGCTGTTCTACATACAGGCAACCATAGTCTTTTTCAATAATCCCAAATAAATTTACGGAAGATGCTTCTGAACATACCATTGCTACAATAGTCTGGTTAGGAAAAATAACTGATCTACAAGCTCTCAACATGTAAGGTTGTGAGCTGAATCCATGCTTCACCCCAACACCCCCAGTTTGTCACACTGAGTCACAGTGCTGTGACGGCTGGGTTAGATGGACACCCACAAACCTGCGTTCAGAGCAAAGACCACTGAAAAACACCCACATATTCTCATACATTCACTGGCTTATGCACCACCAAAAGTCACACCAAATGCAAATTGAAAGGCAAACACTGTCAGTCTATTATGTTGAGGGGACATTAACCCATTGTGTCCTGACCCTCGATTTGAGTTCCTGACACCAGATTATACAGTAGTTCCTTACATCAGATTATAGCTGCAGCAAGATTTTAGCGTTTGACACTAGATTCTACTGTAGTTTCCGACACTAGATTCTAGTTATTGACACTAAATTATAGGGCTGGGACGATATGGGTACCTCACGATACGATACATATCACGATAATAGGGCCTCGATAACAATAATATCACGATATTCAATATATTGCGATATTTGTGATATATTGCCTGAAATTCATCAGTGATATATCACGATACCTGTAATTGCAAAAAATAAATATATAAATAAAAGGCAAAAACAGAAATTACTAGAGTACATCCTCAACTTTTGTATATTTTATTCTACCTAACTTTTTATTCTACTTCTTATAGGCAGCTAAAGCTTATATGTCTACTTTTCAAACCGATCATAATTCATACTGTAACTCATATTTTATGTCATTTAGAACCAATGGAATCTAATCAGCTCATGTGTTAAAGCCAATTCCCCAGTGCAGTAGCAGGTGCTCATGGTAATTTTAACCTTTTAAGTCAGCACACTATAGGGAGGATTATTAAAAAAAGATATATAAAAACGTAGTAAAAATCACTGGATATACCTGAAGAATAAAAGGAAATCCCTAATCAGACACGTTCCAGACCTGTCTTCTTCATTTTCAATATTTACAGAAGAAAAAAGTATATTGCCTGATAATTATTTTCAAGGGGAAAAAATACCCTATGCCGTGTGCTGCCGCTCCGTGCAGGCACTCCACAGAAGCATGGAGGGAGACAAAGTTAGTTTACAAGAGGACTTTCTGCTTTATGCTATGAGGATACTACAATTATTCTAAGAGAAGAGTTCTACAGAAGAGACGAGTATGTGTTGCCTTTTCGTTTGGAGCGTGGGACTTTCACTTTTCACTTTTCTGACGGAATTACTTTTAACAGCCCACATAAATACAGTGGACATCACAACGTAAGGTAGGTGATTAATCAACATGCGAATGCCGCGGTGAGTGGAACATGCGTAACAAGAGCAGATTTGAGACTCCGTTTCTCTTTCAATGTGAAGAGAAGCGCTGCGCTGTCGGATCATATTACAACTGTGTTTGTGTGTGTGTGTGTGTGTGTGTGTGTGTGTGTGTGTGTGTGTGTGTGTGTGTGTGTGTGTGTTGGGGGGGGGGGCAGACGGAGAGAGACAGAGAGAGAGTTTGTGTGTGTGGTGGTCCGTGCACGACATGCAACATAGAGCTGCTTTTTCCTCTCTCTCCTGCTATATTGCTATGTATGCTGCGTGTGTTTGTGTGTGGTGATGGTGATTGTGAAGAGGGAGCGTTCAGTGCTCTGTTCAGTGCAATCCTCCCCAATTTATCCCCATTACGGACGCTCCGCGTCGCGTTTTTTCCTCACAGATTTATCGATATCTGCCGACGGCATATCGATTATTTATTGCGGGAGGAAGTATTGCAATATATCGATATATCGATATTTCAGCACACCCCTACTAAATTATGGTTTCTGATGATAGGATCTACTTTTGACACTAGAATTTAGTTTCTGACGCTAGAATCGAGTTTTTGACACTAGATTCTATAGTCTCTGACACTAGATTCTAGTTTTTTCTGAAAAATCTGTGTTCCTGTGTCCAAGGCCAAGCCAAGGACCACCAGAATTATCCATATTTGGCTGCAGACCCCCATCTGAAAACATGTTGTTCTAGGGATTCCCCAGATGCATAAAATTGAGTTAAAAATGTTTGCTTCCAAAATAACATATTCAGAGATTTGCAGCACATTTTCACAATTTTTCAAAAATAGCAGAACAACAAGCTCATGTCGCGCCACTCGGTGGCGCGACATGAGCTTGTTGGTCTGCTATTTTTCAACAGATAAAACACCAAAACGCGTTCAGGACACTAAGGGTTAAAGGTGCTTTCCTGGAGTCGAGTCTGAGCTTCACATAATCTGGCAACTTACTCAAGAATAAGTACAAAAAGGTAAAATAAAAAGCATTCCTATTCAAGAGAAACCAGGATAATTAAACATAGCCAGCCCCCCCCCGACTGCCAGTATGGCAGTTTAGAGGGGACGGTTCAGATAAAATTGTTGGAATACCCTCTATTCCGGCAATTTAGACAATGAGCTTTGGGTAAAAGCACAAATAAACTGCTGAGAGCTGGAGAAAACACTCATCATTATGCATAATTCATTCTCAAAGGAAATGCCGTGGATAAGAAACTATGTTTTAAATGTCTGAAACAAAAAATAAAATAATAAAACACTGCAGCTGCAATGCTAAGTAGATAAAAAAATAGTCTGCATTTTTCTGGTTCACAATGCCATCAAGGCCTAGTGACACTCGGCAAAATTAAAAACAGCATTGCAAAGTAGAGGTCAGGGAAATGGTGGAGAACAGAAAACATGCATCAAATGAATGAAGTCTCATTAATGAGTAATAAATTAAAGCATACTGAAATGCACAAACTGCATACATTACACAAATCTGGCAAAAATGCGAGTCATTCACACTTCCCCTCATGGACAGCAGTCATCAGTACATTCCCATATGGTCACATCTAACAGACATCACACAGAACAGCAGACACCATCTAGTGCTCGGCCATAATGCATGGCAAGTTTTCCGGGAATGCTAGTAGCATCAACAGCCAACTGAATGTTAGTTAGCAGTCTACCCGATAACGTACAGTCACCATTAGGCCAACCATGTGGCCATCCCAAGGCAGGGATTCTCAGGGATTGTAACTACAGCGAGTTGGAAGCACAAATGCAATAATGCAGGGGTTTTCAACCTTTTTGTTTTATTCAACATTTGAGCCACGGACCACCATTTGATGACATTTTAGCCCCAAAGACCTAAAATCAAAGAATTCTTTTGGTTTTGTTCACAATTCCAGGCTGGATTTTTGCAAACTCAACAATGTAGACTTATTAATGAAATAGTGCTTCAGATGATGGATATTTTAACTCTTGAGAGTGTGAAAATGAAACCAAATGGACCCGCAAGGGTCCATTTGGTTTCATTTTTACATTCTCAAGAGTTACACCTGGTTAACCAACTTTCCATCATTCAGCCTGGGGACCACCTGGAACCCTCTCAGGGACTACTGGTGGTCCCCGGACCACCTGTTGAAAACCCCTGCAATAATGCATCAATTCTATACAATATCTACAGTATGGCTTTAGATAATATAGATATCTTATGTTGCTGCACAAAAAAAAAAAAATATTGTACATAAACGGTTGGTGGTAACACTACATAGAGTTCAAGTTATTGGGCACTCTGTGCTCAGTTGAAGGAGAGGTGCATTGCTTAGTTCTCTATAGCTGTACTCTGTCGCCAGAACCACAACATAATTAGACCAAGACTCTCTCAATTCCTTCTTCCTTACGAGTCCCCCTGCCAACCCACCTGCCTGCCTGATAATTAGGCTTCTCTACTGTTCACAAGGTGAGGATGTAAGCACAGTGACAGGGGCTCTGCAGCTTCATCACCGATTCCTCACAACACCTCAGTGGTGTCGAACGCAGGTCACTCATGACATTTTACACTATTATAATAGTGTAAAAAGAAATTGACCCTTTCTGTCAGATCTATTTTTTACGTGGGCATATTGCAGTCACCCAGGGCTTAAGATCATCCAACGTGTCTTTTTAACAATGAGCTTACACTCAAAAAGCTGTTTGTATCATTATTATTCTGAGAGGAAAAAGTGCTTATTACCATACATATAATGCTGTTTTTCCGCTATATCGTTTTGAAAATAGGTTCCTCTGGTAGCTATTAAATCTAAGGGCAGGCTAAAGGTGAGCGCTACAGCTTTGCGTGTATACGAGTATGTATGCTCAAACCCAGCATGTGTATGCGTAGCGCATTCAGAGGAAGCAATGTTACAATCTCACATAGTGAATAAATGAAACAGAAATATCCCCCCTCATGTAATGACGACGACATTATGACCTTCTACTATTACAAGCATTTATGTGCAGTAGTTAAGGGTTAACGGAGCACACGGGACCTCACCCTCGTGTCTACTCATTCCCCCACGGTAAGGAAGGGAGAAGTCAACTGAAATAAGGGTTTTTTGGGGGTTGTGAGTTTTGGACACATGAAATGGGCTGGGAGTTATGATTAAACCCTAATCCTGCTGAGCGCATCAGTGGTGTCCCCGGTGAGCAGTCTGGAGCACTCTGCTCAAGATGAGTGTGCACGTGCGCACGCACGCACGCACGCACACATAAACATGCTTTACTCTGAATGCTCAAGTTGCTCAACTTTGTTCAACTACAGACACAGCTAACACACAGCTATAGATGAAGAAAGATGTGCAATTTCTGCTGCCAGCCTACAGTACAGAGAACAAAAAAAAATCTATGTCCTTTCATCAACACATAAAAAAGGAAATATCTCAATCACTGACTCAATAGCCTTGTACAGAACATTGCACACAGACAAAATCATTATACTGTATATGTATGAGCACGTGTGTGTGTGTGTGTGTGTGTGTGTGTGTGTGTGTACTGAGACACCCTGAGACAATGAGATATAAAATGGGAGTATATCAATGCTATCAGCACCGTGGGCTACTGATTAATAGGAGGACTCGTTAAGTAGGGACTAAGGAGAGGTGAAGAGTTGACATCCCATTACAGAAGAGGAAGGGAGGGTATGGCGGAGGAGGTGGGGGGTGTGGGATGGGATGGGATGGGGGGTGGCGTGAAGAGTGCTGGAGGGAATGATCATGATATTAGAGGACTAAATACACGGCTGTGAGACCAGAGAAAAAAAGGGGGATGGGGGGGAGGAGACTCAGAGAGGGAGGGGGAGAGAGAGAGAGAGGAATGAGTAGGCTGTTAAAGGAAAAAATGATGTGGAAAGGTAGAGCAAGCCAGAGGAAGCCAGTGTGGAAATGCAGTAAATAAAAGGACAGAGTACAAAGAGAAACAGCAGAATGAATGTGTTGCTTGCTGACAATGTCTCAGTGACATCGTTAGAAGATCAGTTCTTCTCGGAAAGAGACACTGCCGTGTGATGATGTATAAATATTAAGCTGTGTGTGTGTGTGTGTGTGGGTGGGGGCATGATATGGACATGGTGTGTGTAGGTGTGCGTGCGTGCGCGCGCAGTTAGCAGCATCAGTAGCAGCAGCAGCAGCGAGCTGGGCTGAAGCTGGATGCAGCAGGCATGCTAATGAGGGCTCGGGGAAGTATTGAGACGGCTGAGATCAGGGGCTCTGTGAAAGCATCACTTGTGCTCACGCTCATCTCAGCTGCTTCACCCAGCACTCACAGGAAATACTGCAAGGCTGCTCTGACTATCTGTGACATGTGAATACATGAGTTGCACAGAGAAGAGACAAGGACACCTCTTCGCATGAAGACGCCCGCGCCGCTGACGAATGGCAGTGCTGCGCGTGGTGGCTAACTTGGGCTTGTGTCCTACATGGCTGATTCTTTAGCTGACATGCTCGGTGTGTGTGTGTGTGTGTGTGTGTGTGTGTGTGTGTGTGTGTGCGTGTGCGTCTGCGCGCGCGCCCCTCTCTCACTGTTGAACAAACATATCGGCGCAAAAAAATATGATTTCCAATGTGGAGGCAACACTCTTTATCATGCACGGAAACCAACCCGACATCATGCTTAAGGAATAGTTCAGGTGAGACAAAACCATTGTTTCGCAGTCTTACAAGGTCACAGGCTTAATGGCTGATCTACCGAGTTAACAAAATGTTGCATTACATTTTGTGCCATGGCTCGTGCACGTGGTGCTAGCATGGGCCTCCTAAGATATTATTTGATAAAAAGGCGTCTATAGATGTCTTCAGCATCATAAATAGGTCTATATTTCACAGTTTAAGGTCAGTTCAACTTGCATGTTTGTGTCTGCATTGGTTAGTGCAGGGCACTGTGGATTAAGCTAAATGCCTGTATTTGTTGCTCAGAATCCCATTTTCTACACCCTACACACATGTTCAAACCTCTGGAGGGGAGGTGGAGAGAGAGCGCACGAGACTGTGCACTGTTGTGGGGGGTGGGTGAAAGACACCCCCCCCCCCCCCCCCCCACACACATTTTATTGCCATGTTTAAGCTTATTTTATTATATACATTTGCATTAAAATGGGTTTGTTATGAAAGAGACTATCATGGTGAGACATTTCTTGCCCCATTGACTCATTCCAGAACAGACAGGCATGACGTCACACTCGCACGCACACGGACTATCCTGTAGATGTCTACCTTTGATCAAATTCCTAATATTTGTATTATTAGAAATCATTATTAAAATCAATAATCAATAAATTTTACTTTCACATATTTATTCCATACTGGTTGCCATTTAATAATCTCACATTTATCACCAGTGCCACCATTGTAAATATGTATTTTCATTTTGAAGCCCCAAAATTTGTGTGAGCTTCCATAGTATTCATAGAGCAACCACACTTAAAAGCTGTTGGTCACAATTGGCAGGGGGAGAGGTAATCTGTAGGAAGTAGGAACGGTGCATTGAGGGAAGGCCATTTACAGCTGACAATATCCCTCTTTTTCACAGGCTGTTAGCATGTACAGTACATGTTAAAAGCAGGTGCTCTTAACATTGTAATTGTAATGCTACCTTAATGTTACTGGCAAGTCTATGCTATAGCAAAAAAGATGAAGCCATAACCCATTATGTTATTTTAACAATGCTCTTGTATTTCATAGCACATCATATCTCATGTGAGAAAAGAAAGAGGGTCATCACTTGAAAGACTTTCTTTTATGACTGACCCCCTCTCTTATAATGGAGACTTCTATCATTAGAGCCCATCATCGTACACACCGTCTGCCATCAACAAAATGTTCTTCTGTCTCCGTGCAAGATCACTGAAGTGTCCCTCACGCCCCTGACTAGATAGCTCCCATGGCACTCCCATGCACCACACTGCTGGTTGTTAAAGACCAATTTATACTACTTGGCTGCATGCTGGTGTCACCGAAAATAGCAGATCAATAAGCTTACATCCCACCACAGTGCAGACGAGAGATGAACTTGCAGATCTGTTATTTTTCAGTGTGCCGCACTGCACACGAAGTATATAGAGCCCTTAAGTGGGCTCACCTTGCCGGGTCAGCTCCTGCCACGAGGGGGCTTTCATCCCACAACTCTGGAGATCTTTTCAAGTGAAACCGATAAAAAAGGTGAACCACCTCGTTACGAGGAACCAGAGATAAGGAGGTGAAATATCACAGGTCTTGTGAAGGCTGCGTTGTGTGTCATTGTTGACATTCGCAGGGTTTTCAAAAGCACCAGCGCGCACAGGAAGGTAGAAGTGAACGGTCGTCATGTGTGACTGTTACTCTACTAATCTGTTAATTAAATCTCTTAAGTAACAACGCCTGACATAGCTGACTTTTGGCGAATTCTCTCCATATTCATGAGGGGAAAATTTCAAACTGCTGTGAATGTTAGGGATCTGGGGTGTCATTATGGATAAACCTACAATCCGTAACGAATTTCAATGACTAAAAGGTCACTCTGCATGCTAAAGTTATGCTAAGACAATATAACTTGCAAATCTGTAGAGTTTGGATGTACTCTGTATTCTACTGAGAGGCGTCAAGAATCAGGTACTATAGGTCATGCACAGGTTGATACACAAAGCGGTACTGCCTGAAGCTCATATCTATGCACCTTTGGTAATCTGCCATGCTAATCTAAAGTAGGACATAAACATTAGCGATTTAAGTTAACCACAAGTATTTTTTCTTTACAATTTTTCCTTGTGCCCACAAAAGAGAAAGTGGAGTGAAGAAAGGAGGCAGATGAAAAGAGAAAAAGGCAGATGTTGAACAAAACGATTTCACAGCGCTACACTACGTGTCTGTCGGTAATGTCCATGATAGAACTGATCATCAGTAAGGTCAGGTCCCATCATTGCAAATGCCATGCAGCTCAGCTGAATCCTATTAAATGCAGCAGAGGCAGTGAGAGAACCACTGCAGTAGTGATGATGCTGCTGCCCACTGCTCTGACCTTTCAGGACACATCACCCAGAGGAAATGCCACTTTCCCATATCTACTCACGCCGGAGCATTCCAACATCCGCAGGCCTGTTTAGGAAGCACCAGGGGGAAAAACCCGGGGGACGTGTTGTTGGCCTAAGTTTGATTTGTTTTCAGCTTCTTGTCATGAGAGAAATGTGATAGGCTTGTTATCAGCTCGTGTGTCTAAAGGGTTGTTTTTGATCAGTGCATTTGGAGAAGAGGCAGGGAACAGAATGAAGTTGCTGATGTAAAAAGATACACTTAGTGCCCACTGCCTTTTGATGAAAAGCCAACATCAAGTTTTGAATCATTAGAGATCAGATCACTGATTTAATTCCGGCACATTGATACAAGCCTGGGCTGTGGATAGAATATAAAATGACCAAAAGCCTGGACTGCTTAAATTGGATGGATTTAAGTAAAACAGAAAATCACTGCTGCAGAGTTTCAGGAGGTATAGCAGCAGTGTTTCTGAAATGGTGGGGTGTGTGTATGGGTCAATGTGGAATGCATTGTAATGTTCAGGTACAAGAGAAATAAAAGAAAAATCAAGTTTCAAAAAAATAAAATCATTAAAAGGCAAGCACATAATTACTCCGTTTGCCTTGAGGTTGCATGTTTGAACATTACATTTGAAATGCAATTATGTTAAATGGAAATTAATACTAAAGGGTACGAACTTCCATCATGCGTTTCTTCTTTTACACACATTAAGATCCATGTTAAATTGTTAATGTTGCATGCCCTCTAAGCCAATCATGAGATTGGGATATCCGTCAATGGCTTTTCTATCATGACAACACTGTAAAATGCACTGCCTAAGCAAGGGGCTTATACTGTATAGCATATATGTACATATACATATGTATGCTTGGTCAGAGCTAAATGCAACTAAAAAAGTGGGGGGTAGGAGTAGGTGATCATTTTAAAATGCTTTGTTCAGCATATGCAACATTTACCTGTAAATCGTGCATAAATTTCCTAACACATCTCCACCTCGTCATTATTAACACGACTTACATACAACGTAGTATGTACAATCACCTTTTGCCAATCCTTCTACTAGGGCTATGATTTAGATTTTCTAGCAGAGAGAATGAAACAAGCTGAACAAAACCCAAGTGTCGCAGTCCTCAGGCTTCTCTCTGTGTCTTTTACAGCGGTGACATAAGACCGCTGTAGATGCAGTGTCAGACACTGTCATTTGTAGGAGGGGAGATGAGCTGTACTTGAGCCCCTCCCGGACAAACAAGCGGCCGGGCAGCTTGATCCTCAGTCACACCCCGCCGTCTCTAAAATAGACCGCGGGGGTCGCGCTGGGACATGGGTTACCGTGTGCTCCCCTGCCTGTGGGGAACACAGTAAGACTGAGATGCAGGGTGGATTTTAGGCTACCGGATAACAATTCACTGGACAGCCAGGGCTCTTGTTATTCTGTAGCAGAAAAAGACATGCTGCAGATGGGGTGAGGAGACAGGGTAGGGAGCCATCAATCCAGTCTGAATGCTCTCCAAAAACATCAACTGAAGTATGATCATCTGTAGTACATGTACAAACAAGTACTGAAGTACTAGACTTGTTTGCGAATTGTTTGTTATATTCATGACTACAATGCGTTAAAAAAAACATCTATCTGACCCAGACTCTTTACCTTATGCCTCCCCTATATCTCACTCACTATCAAAAATAAAGTAGAAATGCTCCAAAAAGTAAAACCCAGAATGCCATATACAATATATTATTTTGGTGGCCTGTGCCGTTTCGACCTATTGGGGCTGACGGATGGAAAACGTCAGACGCTCATGTCAAGAAACGCACATATTGTTTTTAACGGCTGTTGTCACAATGGAGGCGTCAAGTGGGCACGTCAAAACCTGTCGACTTGAAATTCACAGTGTGGTTCTATTTTTGAGCATTGACGCAGGGAATAGACCACTAAAACACAATGTGTATATATGGAATCACAGGCATTGACAAGTTCAAACTCGTATAGTGCGGCGTGTAACCGACTGCCGTGTGCAACCGTGTATGCATTAATTGTGTTACACACTCACAATGATGAAAAAATGCCAGGTAAGATGATAACACAGCGCAGCTGTAGATAAATAAACGGAAGTACATGTACACTTGTCCATGTACAGAACAAGTACAGAAACAAAGAAATACTAAAGGAGTAGAGAGGACGAACACTTAAGAGGAGAAAAAGAGGTCATAAAAAAAAACCTGGTGAGCGCTTTAATGCAGGATAAAAGCTTAATCAGAAGAGACTGTAATGGAGTGACCTCTAATGAACTTTACGAGGATGCTGGTACATTTTCTGTGCATAGCCTGGTTAATGTACTTCATAGTTAATGTGCCTTACATTCCATTTCATTTGTCTGCTCCTGCTACAGTGGCCGGCTAAATATAAAACCATCACAGCTTAGGACGATCAATCAAGGCTCATTTGAAGCAGACTGATGAGAGCCAAGATCTCGCCCTCAACACATCTGCTGGAAAACGATGCTCCAGATTTGCGTGGAGGCTAATTCAATCACAATGACACTCTGGGATGCTAATGTGACAGTGAAATGGACAGGCTGGGTCCGGGTATGATGGGAGAAGATCATGCTGGGGGCAAGCCAAAAAGACTGACTTTAGAGGTAACCACAGGGACCAATTAAATGGCCTTCATCCATTTTTTATGCATGCTGGGGCTGTCAGTCAGGCACTTCGAGGTGCTTGAAACAAACTGATATCTCAACAGAGCAGCTACAGAAAGACCAGGTTCAAACAGGCATGTTGAAACATTTATACTTTTGGTACGAGTTTGACATTTAGATTTTGGCGTTTGCTGGATCTATAAGTGCATACATTCATTGTGCATCAGTTACTTAACATCATAAAACAGTTAGATTTGGACTTTAGGTCATGGTCCTGACTTAAATGTAAAACTTGACAAAGTACACTGACAACAAGTTTTTCCTTCCCCACTTCTTTCTTGTTCTTTTTTGTAGACATTAACATGTCCATACTGAATCTCAGAACCAGCACTGGTCAGCACCTGAACCTGACAAATCCCTTCACATTTAGGAAAGGTTTCAGCCACATGTACGTCCCACTGACTTCACATAAATTCACATTATCAGTGCTCAGGGCCTCTGATTGACAGATGCAGATTGGCTCTTCCACTTTTCGGTTTCTGCAAAAGGCCCACCCAAAGCTTGGGGACAGACCAGAAGATATATATATATATCTTATAATGCATCCAGGTCTAGCAGGCCAGTTCTTTGACCATCTGGCAGTGTGCAGCGTGCACAAGAAATATGCTTGAGCGGCTTATAAAAATATCTCTGGACAAACACTAAGAGAGACAGAGAACCCTAGATGGCTAGCCTCCTACAGAGCTATGTATGCACTCAAGAGCAAGTCCTCTTGTTATCTTGTTCCTATCACTGCTCCATGAAAAAACCCAACATCAAGCGATGTGGAACAATCTACAGTATATCACACTATATGTATAATATGCAAACACACAACTTCCAATAGTAGTTCTAAATGTACTACAGACACCACACTAGCTCAGGACAATATTTGCTCGTTCCTGTAATGAACCCTAGTCCGTTGCTGGGCCATGCGCCAGCGGTCCAGAGAGCTGACTGCCAAGACTGCTTACTTCCTGCTGACTCGCTTAAGAATTGAAAAATTAAAACATTTCTGCAATAGAAATTAGCATAATGACGTGTTTTACAAAACAATACAATACAAAAGTGGCACATGACATAGCCTCCCAAACGTGCCCAAAAAAGAGAGGAGGCTGCCTGGGCCTTGACCCTTGAACTGCTGAGCTGAGAATTTGTGGACTCTCTGGGCGATTCTGTTGCTCCTCCGCCGCAGTAGGAAATTTACAGCCCTGTCTGCCATAAAGCGTCCGGGGCCAGAGCCCGGATTAGACTGCAACCAGCACCACAGCCCATGGATCACCATAAATCTACACTGATTGAATGCAAATTGGAGAAGTACACTATGCATGTCGGTATACATCATGAGAATAAAGCTTGTGCGCTGAAGACACACACGGCAAGCACATGGCCATTCTCTAAATATGCAAGGCTTATTTTATGCTTGTATGTGTGTGTGCGTGCGCACGCACACAACCTTTTTGTGAACAATGTGGGTGTGCGATTGTGCAGGCGGGAGGAATTTATGGGCCACAGTGTGGCTCACACATTTGCATTATAAATCTCAATTACAAAGCATTATTTGTTTACCAGGCCGCTCAGATGGCATTCTCATAAGGTGCCCTGCGGAGGAGGACCATAAATTCTTAATAAACTGCAGTGCAGACCTTTGTACAGCGCTGACCTAAATCCTGCAGCTCATCTCTGTGCTACACTCATTTCTGTAAATTTTTAATACGGCTCCCTTACACCACACTTAAAAACATTTCGGAAACACGAAAGCCAGACCACTTTCCACCTGCACGCTTGCAAAACACTATGTTGTCCACCGCGGCGCCGTGCCAATGTGCCTGCTATGGAGGATAACTTGCTATCGGGTGTGGAACCATCTGCCCACATGGGTAAAAATGAAGAGCACTGCTCTGTTAGAACCTCCAGGCCAGAGGGTGTGTGTGTGTGTGTGTGTGTGTGTGTGTGTGTGTGTGTGTGTGTGTGTGTGTGTGTGTGTGTGTGTGTGTGTGCGTGCGTGTGCGTGCGCGTGCGTGGAGGAGAGTGATTAATATGCCTAGGTTAATCAGCAGTGTTGCCTTAGCTCCCTGGAAATTCTGTGACATTACATATTCATCTAGGAGGTGATTCACACTACCGTTACTATATGCTTCATGTTTTCTGGAACTGAGCCCCTGGCGTCTCATGCTTTGTTGAAGATACGCCTCTAAATATAAACCACCTATGTTAAAAAAAAAGCCTGCCACCTGGTAATTATGCTGCTAATTAAAAGGAGAATCACTCTTAAGCACTTTCAACCTGGCGTCCCTGTTTTTGGGCACATTCTCTAAGGCAAAAAAACGCTTGCAGATTTTCACAAATCTACAAAAGGAGTTGATCTACTGACTCAGGCCATGTAGTGCCATGTTATGAGTTTGTAGATTGGCCATTTTATTGCCCAATTTTCTCCCAAACCTAGCCTGCCACAACACCCCCTAGTCGTTGGCTGCTGCATTATGAGCAGAGTCGCCTGGTCTTCATTGGGGTATGGACTAAACATGGACAGCTGGATGCGTTCAGAGGCTAGAGGGGTCCTCAGTTCTTCTTGGCAAGCCCCTGTGGTTCCAACAGCCAAAGCTCTTCATTTATTCATACTTTGAGTGCTTCAAACCCCCAAATCCCCTAATAGTGTACACAGACATATCAAACCGATACAGCAATAAGCAGCTACTGTACAAATAGGCTGAGAGAAGGGCGGCAGGGGGGTTCACAAGCCTAAATTAAATGCTGCTACACACATGCATGCCGCTAAGTTGGAAAGGACTACAAAGCCAACATGCAGATATGTGACTAAACTCCACCCACGTTGAGTCATCTCGGGGAAATGAAGTTGTCAGTAGAGGGGTCTAAGCTTGATTTTCTCTGAATTTTTATTATCTGTGAAAAATGACCTGAAGCAACTTTATTAGTTGTTTCATACTAAAGCATACATGAGGTGAATGTTAGACCTTAAAACGCCGTGTAAACATGTTATAATTGAATTAATGTGAACTGTAATGACAGTTCTGACCATTATTACCTCATTCCTCCGGGCCGCGATCGGGCCTTTAGCTTAATTAGCTTAAAATGCTAACGGTTGTAATCTGATAAGTGCCTCTAGTTCTGTAAATATGCGATGCCCGCCGTCATCAACAGAACGCGGACTTCGCGTGATTTTGAGCTCAAATAACAGCCAGGTGGCATTCCACATAACCTATTAGTAGCGACGTTCTGTTAGTAAATCCATGTATAAAATATCAAAACATTAGGGTTCTTCTTCGTGGCGTTTTTTTAGAGCCGGAACTACGTCACTATTCTCAGAGGAAAACAGACAAAGGGTTGCCATGTTGGCTTGTTGGCTTGTTTTCCGTCCATGTTAACCAACATTTTATTGGATATTATCCTCATCTGTTTCTGGTGACTACTATGTGTGATTGTATAATAATGGCAAAAAATCACCCTAGATACATAGTATTTATAATGATAATGCATCACAATTATTGTTGTTGTTCCATTCATGCATACAAACAATGGACTGTGGGGATGGTTATCTAAAAAATAAGTACCTGCAAATTGGCCAATGTACTCAATGTCCATAACAATTGAACTGTAGTAGGCTACTGTTGGCATTCTTGCACAGCATACTATTAATTATAGACATACAGTACATGTGCCTAGCAGGGTTATTATAGTTATGGCTTTTTCATTCTACTTTAGTTTTAATTGTTTTTTTTCCCTACTAGTTTTTACTTTAAGAAAAAAGTTATCGTTTTTTCGTTAGTTTTAGTTAACTATAAAAACCCGGATGCCTAGTAGTATTTTTCAACTATACAATATTATTGGACTTTTTGGCGTTATTGGCTTACTTCTCTCCAAATACTTGGCAACAACAGAGAACAGACGGAGAGAGAAGAGAGTCAAGTTGGAGTTGGAAATACGTTCTATACAACGAGGGCGGCGCAAATAAGACAAACAACTAAAGTCTCTGGATGTTTATCTTTTATTATTACTACAAAACGATCTAAAATAAAGAGATCTAGGTGGACCGTTGCTGAGTTCAATGCATTTCTGCATAGACCTACTTTCGGTCCAGGACTTGTCTTTATTTGTTGACCCATTCTCAATACAAGTTTATACAACATACCCGCGGTAAATAATAAAAATAAGAGTCGCGTTATTTGTAGACTTAATAAGAACCAAAGTGCAGTACATTATGAACATTAACCACGTTATGTTGTTTAATAGATTACGTTTTAAACATTTTGGAACAAGAGAAGCTGTTGTTGTGAACATCTGGGATAGACTCTGGCCATTGTCACCTTCTTGAAAGTGGGACATTAACACATTGTGAACCACTAGATCAATACAACAAAAGCAAATACTTAATTTAATATGCATTAACCACTGTATGAATGGACACTAGTTAAAGGGGAATTCTACCCATTTTCTGTTACTGTCAATATACCTTTTTTCCTAGAAATGGAGGTCTGGGGGAAAAAAACATTAGCATGGTGAAACACAACTTCACGACAATAGAGTTGTGTTTCACCATGTACACTTGTATAATGGTTACTATGTATAAGTATCCTTTTAAAGTAAAAATAGCCGTATAAAGGCGAAATGTATTACTATATTAATTTTAGCTACTATTATTAGGCTACTATTCAAACACCTTGACTCAACAATGCCCCCCCAGTATTGAGGAGGTGTTCTCATGCCCAAACTTTCAACTGTTCAGTTAAGAAGAGGAAACAGCGCCCCCCTCAATGCCCAGACCAAGAACTACATCTTTAAAAGCCAAATTCTCAAATTCCTGTTTCTCTGCAAGACATTACTCTATAAACCATATCTCAAAAACTGGTGGGTAAAATTGCACAACCAATATGTCAAATTGTAGCTATGACTCTCTGCTTTCACATGACATGATAAAACAAAAATGAGAATTTCCTCAAAGACTCAACCTGGGTGGTGCTGGGACACAAAGCCAACATGCAGATATATCCCGGGCATGCACAAAAACCTGAGCATAGCAGGCCTGCAAAGATTCCATACGTTTTCTTCAGGGTACAATACTATATTCATTTTAAAGTGTAAAAGCAGCTTCTGAAACCATGTCGAGGCATTAACAAGAGAACGGACCGATCTTCACAGACACACAAGTATAAGTAGGTCAGGGCAGGTAATTGATTTACTTCATGCTAAACATAGGACTACTATATAACTATATCTGACAGCAACTTAAATAAAATATCAAAAGCGAGGGGTCCTGGAAGGCTGGCAGCTCATTATGTAATATTATGAGGCAGAGAGCTCATTGCAGAATTAGCCTGTAAGCCAAGGCCCTAATTAGCCAAGGCCCATGGCACTTAACTTTTACAATTGCATTCTGGGAAATTTATTTTTAGGCTTTTCTTTTTGTAGTATGTAGAGACGGGAATAACCCAGAGTTCCAAGTGAGAGAAAGGAGAAATTCAAGACATAGCGGGAGTCAGATTCAAACTCGAGTCCTTGCGACTCAGAGTTCACATCCACCCGGGTACTAACTGGCTGTGCATGCACACCCATACATGACGCCTCTGTGTATGGCATCCCTATATGCAGGAGGGAGGGTTTGAGGCACACTTCAAAGGCGAGTGGTAAATATTTCACAAGTGGCCTAGTGCAACAACACTCAAACATCCCTATCCTACTTGCACACACAATTGGTACGGGCAAAAAAAACAACACTACATCATTTACACTGTCGTATGGTGGCAGTATGAGTGCAAACTGGCACCCTGTAAACTGATACTTAATAATGCTATGAGATAATGGATTCTAACTGAATTGTTTAAGACTGCTACAAAGCCTCAAAATCCACGTCTTGCTGGTTTGCCTTGAAGCTCTCTGAAGCTCTTTGAATGAACTCATTACTTTATAATGAGGCTTTAGGAGGGCACAATGATACATTTTGCTAACATGAGTGAGCAGGGCTGTTGACAGACTTGCGAAAGTGAAAAACGGCCTGACAACACATGCGATTACCCTACAGCAAACATCTTACACCAGTTTTCGTCTTCCCACACGCCTGCCACAGTCAATAGGTCTCTCCTTCCTGGAGGAAAATGGCAGCTTGACGGCGGAAGAGCACGTCAGCCTCCATCTAACAACACAGTCACCTCACAGTTAAAACGCCTTCACGGTTGAACAACTTATACCCTATTTTATACTTTGCCGTATGCTGGTGCATTTTCACCATTTCTGCCTGCACACAGTATATTGCAGCAGCGGAGTCTTGGAGACCCTTTTCTGCACTGGAGGTGGCCCATGAATAAGTTGGAGAATAAATCACGTACAGCGAGTCCCTGAGGAGTGGTACAGTGTGAGTATTTAAGTGAAATACGAGGCCATGGATAATTGAATATGTGTTTTCCCATGTCAATGTGCCTAGTGCGGGATAAGGGAAATGTGATAAAATGGGGAACTGGGGCTGAGTGAGCTGGTAGGACGATTAGAGAAAGGGGGGGGGGGGGGGGGGGGTGCAGTAGTTAATGTAGAATGGATATGGACCACTTGGAAAGCTGCTGGTCTTCTATGAGGTCATTTTAATTAAATGGCTTCACGATGCTCTCTGGGTATCATGGGGAATTTGACTTGGTTCACTGATAAAATGGCATATAATAATGATGAATAACAGCATGAAAGATAAAGATTTGCTGGAGGCATCTAATGATTTTTTGTGCTATATTCACCCGTGAGATGCCTTCACAATACTTTAGATTGACTTCATAAGATCAATCTCGTGGCACATTTGCGATCAAGTGAATAGCCCATGCTGATATTTGGGTCACCATATTATGGCCATCAGCAATTAAAAATCATGCAAAAAGGGTTAAGTTCCTATTGGGTTCCTAAGTTCACTGAGCTGACTGACACAAGCATAATTCAAAACATCATAATGATATTCTTTTGTTACTGTAGCGAACACACAGATGTCTCATCTTCAGTCAAGGAGCTCATCTCCACAAGCTCAAACTACTTAATGCTCTTGTTCACACTGTAACATCTGGGACAACGACTCCACTTTTCACTGCATATATTATACATCTAGGAACCACTTTCGATGTTATTTCCTGTCACTATTTATAAACAGATACTGCCTGAAGAACTACACTACTTCTGGCAGTAACACAGATGACTCGATTGGCTCTATGTGCAGTGGAGTGAAGTAGACATGTTCAATAAGGCATGCTCTGGCGCAGTATAAACTGTGGCATGTAAGCAGGAAAAGGACAAAATGAGAGCACATTAGAAAGAAGTGTTTGGGAGAAGCCATGGGCATCTACCGAAGCCGCAAGCATGTGATTTTATTTGTTGTTGTTGTTTTCACTTGCATGAGCAGAGCGAGTTAAGGGGTCGGTTCGCAGTCGCCGACTGTCCCTCGAAGTATTCCGATTGGCCGGTTTAGGTGACGTAATTAAGAGACCTTTATAACTGGAACCTCTCGAAAATGAGATAGTGTATCTCAAGAGGTACTCCTGAATAAAGAAATTTCAACAACTAATGTCATAAGTATTATCTCCTGAGGGAGATACTGCAAAAATATATACATTTTATTCTTTCCTAAGAACATTAAAAATATTGTTTGTTTTCGGATCGCTCGCTCTGCTCACGCAAAAGTAGGCCATGGCACTCTACTGAGTGCAGATATAAATTCCTGTAATTACCCAAAAGATCCAGCAGATAATGACACAAGATACTCAGCAATTGTCCAGGGTGTCATGGCAGAATTAACACGTGAAATTAGGCTATGGGTTGGTATTGCTAATAGTAGAAGTGAAATGAAATGTAAACGTTCTACTAAGGAACGATTCAGAGGTTTTTAAATCACATTGTTATAGTGTGGAAAATAGTAGCTCATGTGTGAGGTGTGAGGTGCTGGAGCCAAAAGGGAACCAAAAAACAATTAAAGAAGGTCTGTGACCCAAAGCTTGCTAGCTATAAGTATATATACACGGTGGAGAAGTAAAATAATTTTGTACAAAAAAGGGATTTCACACAGTTCTAAGTGTGCAGAAGGTCCCTTTGTGGCAGAAAACCTGCCACAAAGTCAGCCAGAGCTCAGAGAGAAAGAAACCTAAGCAACTAGGCATAATAACTGAACATTTTATTTCGTCAGCGTGACATGGTTCCTATTCTTCATGTTTCATGCAATGCCTACTTCATTGGAGCATGTGAGTTTCACGTTGGACTTACTTGGTCGGCGATAGTGCGGCCCAGCTTGTCCATTCTTGATCCTGCCTCTGCAATTTTCTTAGCAGCACTGATGACATCAGACGTGTTCTTCAGTGGTCCTTTCCCCCTGGGGAGACAGAGAGATCACTCCTTGTTTTTGATCTACTAGAGCTTCATTCAATATTCAACAGCAGCGTCTAGGCTGTGGAGTCGCTATGTTTATAATGTCTGCCCCCCCCCCCTCGATCAGGTATACAGGATTAATTTATGGTGCAAAGGAAGCCCATGGACACACACAGACAGACACACACAGACACAGACACAGACACAGACACAGACACAGACACAGACACACACACAGACACACACACAGACACACACACAGACACACACACACACACACACACACACACACACACACACACACACACACACACACACACACACACACACACACACACACACACACACACACACACACACACACACAGACACAGACACACTATCACAATATCACCTCTGGAATCATCAACATTTTATAACCCTTTTAGGTTCAGGGGCCGCAGTCTAAACGCCATCATAACAGAGGCAAAGTAAGGGCAAAGACATTTTATTTGTATAGCACATTTCAACAACAAGGCAATGTGCATAGAGCTGCTCCCATCGTATCCAAATTTGTTAATCTGTTTCATCTCCTCCACTCAAAAGGGCTCAACCAGCTTTATTCAAAAGCACTGAGAATGTGTGGTGACACTGTCCAAGCAACTCCAGATGGTCCAAACAACAATAAATAAACCACATTACACTATTCATCTGTTCCATTTTGCTCTGTGTGGACTGCAGGAGCAAAAAAGGGGAATAGAGCGAAGAAAAAGCTAGAGATAAAATGGAATGTCCAACTCAAACTAATAGTTTTGGCTCATTTGTTGCAATGCGGCACCTCCCATTTCCCTCCTCGGGACCAGGCTCTTACAAACACAGGCCGGCTCACTACAGACACAACCCACAGTATAAAACTCACCAGCCATTTGCCAGCTTAGTGTCCCCACAAGGGACTCGGGACACAGTTGGCAAGAGGCACAAATTGGATTCAAAGCTGCTCTCTCCAGGCTAAAGAACGAGCCATCCAACCCACAACAGATGGAATTTTGTGTTCTCCCTCTCCTTATCCTCCCTCCTCCCATGTCTAACCCCTTCCCTCTTACTCTCCCTCTGCTGCCGGTCTGTGAAGTCGGTGTCAGAGTCCTCTGTGGAGGAGGCCATGCGTCATGACCCACACAACTACTGTAGGAGTCTGAAGGGACAGGTCAGCCCCTGGAGACTACGGCATTACATTTGGGATGGCTTTAAGGGGAGGGGAAGTGATTTCACTTTTGTCAGATATCACCCAAAAATATTTTTTTTCTGTTAAAATGCTCTATTATAAGGTGTGGAAACCACATATGGAGTTTCCCCCTCCCCCACGTTAGCAGAGGAGCTAATAAAAGTTCCCCAGGTCACCACAATTCTCCTCCAATCAGGAGAGAGCAGCAGGTTCACATAGTGTAGCTACTTTTGAGGGCCCCTAGTGCACCAGGCTGGTACTACACCATGAATTTCAAATCACTTCCCCTACATTTGGGATGGCTTTAAGGGGGAGTGCGATAAGTCAGTAACAGTCTAGAAAACAATATTTTAGCTTGATTGTAAACACAACCCTGAAAGCATGACTGAATAACCTCCACGGGAGGCAAAGTGCCCAATTATCTCTGTATTCTGTTACTCTGGCCAAATAAGTTTATTTTCGTATTTTATTTTCAGGACAATAGCAATCATACAGTTTCAGACCACACTAACGCAATTCTTGCATAAACATATTTAAAAAAATATTACCAGGAACTTAATGGCGGTGGGGAACCCTGGAGAAAACACCAAATGGATGCAACATAAAAGCCCAAGGCTTGTGACCACTGTAGTCCATTCATCACTCAAACACTGCAACAAAACAATACAATGAGTTTGAACTTTCCTCTATGTTTTATGTTACCACCCTGCCCAATCTGCTAGCAAGCACTGAGATGTGGATGCAGCTAGGGTTGTCGCCAAACACTTACCCAGGCCATCCATTATCAGGATGCTCCAAAAACAAGAACTGACGGGTGAGATTTGTTAAACCCTTATGAAACCAGTTCAGCATGTGAACGCTGGTTCTAACCAACGGCAAAGCCTTTATCTGCGTGGTACCTGTGACCACTGATATATTTAATAAATAAATCCATATTTAGGCTGACTACAATTTTTCAACAGTAATGTATTTTTGAAGGGAGGTTACTCTTAAGAAACATCTATAAAGAAGCAGAGACATTAGCAATCGTCAATACATGTCATTGTTAATCGGCAGTGGCACAACCATAATTCCATCCTACCAGGAAGTTAA
This sequence comes from Benthosema pterotum, assembly GCA_039105355.1. Lineage (NCBI taxonomy): Eukaryota > Metazoa > Chordata > Actinopteri > Myctophiformes > Myctophidae > Benthosema > Benthosema pterotum. The sequence continues at coordinate 40,047,335 of CM076984.1, forward strand.
TTGCATTCACCCAGTGTCCTCGTAAATGCAAGCGTCTAATCATGGCCTCGTTAGACCCGGTAGTTTACAGAACCAGAAGTAACCAGGGTTCCTGAAGACGGGAGCTAGGACTCACTGCTGTAACTGTCAGATCTACTTTTCATTCCCTGCAATGCCTGGATAGCAAAGAAGATTGTTTTGCTATAGGGGGACTGGAGGGAGAAAGAAAAGGGGAGGAGGCCCCCGAGGGGTTTCACAACAGGATATCCTGATTTACCCTTATCTGATTTTCATAATGCATTGAATATGTGGATGTGGGGCTGGGGGCTGTCAGGTCTAGTGACAGGCACGGGTCTCCAGATGGGAGTAAGACACATCAGATCGAGTCCTCTGCGGTGCTGAGCGGTCCAAGACAGCAGGTTTCTGAATATGTTGCATGCTTTCAAGCCACGCATGCCTTATTCATGAGAAGCCACCGCGCGGCCATACACACAGTGGAAGTCAACACGGATCTCTCTCTTGCTGCTCATAATAAGGCTGGCGAGAGGCCCCCCCGATCAATTTTCCCCGTGCAGCATTAACCTTGGTGCAGCTATGTGCCAGCTCAAGGTTGGGGGGGCAATAATTTGGGTGTGGGCTGAATTAGCCAGCTTGTGACCTTCCAGGAGCTACTGTGACATGTGAGGGTGCAGGCATGCTGTGAAGACATGCTGTCATACACGCACATTTTATGTGCATGGGTTTCACACCACTAATATAAAACGTGCACCGATTCATACAGTCCAGTTTGTCATTTAAATATAATTACTAATACAGTACATAGGATATGATTTCACCTAAAAACATGAACATAATTCCCTAGCACTAGACAGGAATTGCTTTGTTGAACCTAATGCATTGGTACAGAGACAGTCGGAAAGAGAAAAACAAAAATATTGGCTATAATGAAATACCTGACTTACAAGGCAGATTGTGTGTGTTGTGCTACAGGCCCATGTGAATGCCTGACAATGTAGCAATGATTCGTCACTAGAGCTTGACACTAAGGTCTCCGAGGCACTTGCCCATCGGGCAAGTGCAAGTCAGGTTCTACTTGCCCTCAGGTCATGGTCACTTGCCCCCCATCTTCCAGGTGGTCCCCAGTTAGGTTTGTTAACCAGATGTAACTCTTGAGATCTCAAGAGTTAAAATTTATCATCTTAACTAGCCCAGGTCTACACTGTAGAGTGTAGAAGATTAATGGTCATTTTGATCTGTATGTTAATTTGCCTGTTCTGTTTCCCAAATCCAGCCTGGAATTGTGGACGGCTAGAAAGCAGGGAAAGACACAGAGGCAGAGTGCAATGACGAGTCAAATTTATCTTGTGTTGTGTTATAGTGCACTATGTTGCACACTTGCCCGATCGGGCAACCAGGTAGCAGTCTTCACTTGCCCCACCATTTTTTTTTACTTGCCCCGGGCAAGCGGCCAAGTGTTAGTGTCAAGCATTGATTCGTCACTGTAGCTTGTCTTTACATTAGCAAGCAGCTCAACCGTGTAAACAACGTTCGTCTCACAAAAGCCCATCTTCCACATTTGACTCAATATATGCTTCACATGGACGGCTTGGTGGCTTGGTAACCCTGGTGTACAGTGTACACGTGTCTTCGAGGCCAACTGACATTAGCTTGACACTTTAACTGTGGTATTGGTTTACACTGTTATGACTTGCGAGGTGCAACGTTGCATTTCAGTCTTAGTGATTATTTCAGTAATAACGGACTGGAGGCTAAAACCAATGTCAGAACTGTCTACATATGTAACAAGTGACACTGACAAATTAACTTGTGTCAGCTGGTTAAAACGGTGCATTACTGCATTAACAAGTAATGCAGTAATGCATTGAAAATCCACTTCCAATCAACTTACACATGTGTGTATGCATGGAATTATACGTACGGGTAGGGGTAAATATCTTGAGAACAAGGCACACCGTGCGATCTGCACCTGAGTGATAAGTGAGTGGTTTACGCTAGGGCTGTACGATTTTGGGAAAAAATCCAATTGCGATTATTTTAAACAATATTGCGATTGCGATTAATTTGCGATTATTTTTTTAAAAGAGTCCAGTTTCGGTTTAAATCTTTACCATGTCCATTAAAAACGTATTTTAACATTACCAATACCAAAAGACAGTCATTTACTTCTCTGAATAAGGATAAAAGATATGAATTGCTTACAACAGGCATCATATTTATTTTCCAAGTACATTCTTCACAACACACTGTCTGGAATTGGAAATCAACAGGTGCATGTTCTGTTTCTGAACAACCTGTGGAAGTACAACTTATTTTCTTACTGAACAAAATATTTTGAAATTTATCAAGAAATATCAGAATAGCCAGGTAGATACTGCAGATCTTCTAAACTCAATAAGACCTGAGGCCGATTCTTTAAGTGTCTTTAAACTGTTTTCTGAAAAACTATTTAGCTTGCCAACATCAACATCCGTATAATAAAAGTATTTCTAGATCAGGGGTTTTCAACAGGTGGTCCGGGGACCACCAGTGGTCCTTGAGAGGGTTCCAGGTGGTCCCCAGGCTAAATGATGGAAAGTTGGTTAACCAGATGTAACTCTTGAGAACGTAAAAATGAAACCAAATGGACCCTTGCGGGTCCATTTGGTTTCATTTTCACACTCTCAAGAGTTAAAATATTCATCATCTGAATTAGCACTATTTAATTAAGAAGTCTACACTGATTTGTTTGCAAAATCCGGCCTGGAATTGTGGATAAAACCAAAAGAATTCTTTAGTTTTAGGTCTTTGGGGTGGAAAAAGTAATCAAATGGTGGTCCGTGGCTCAAATGCTGAATAAATGGTGGTCCCTGGTGTCAAAAAGGTTGAAAACCCCTGTTCTAGATGCTCTGTCTGGATTCGCCCATTTATGGACAGGCACCATAAACGGGCGCCTATAGTGGAAAGGACCCTGCAGCGTGGTTATGAATCCCACCGCAGTTGTTAGCTATTACTGGCAATCACAGCGTGGGGAGCGTTCCTAGAACTGCGGTGGGGTTCATAATGTCGCTCCCGCAGCCTTTAGCGCTAGTAAAGTTTAAAACAAAGCTGAAAGAAAATAGAAACATTAAAAATCGCGGCCCTTGCGATTCACAAATCGCATTTTTTCAAATCGCGATTTCGGTTTAAAAACGATTAATCGTTCAGCCTTAGTTTACGCTGTAGAACGTGTCTCTGCTGTACTGATGCATGGACATAGAGAGCCAGGGGCGGATTGGCCATCTGGAGTACAGGGAGTTTTCCCGGTGGCCTGCGCCACCTAGTGGCCTGGACAAGCTCCAAAATGCACTAGTGGCACTTCCAAAATGCACTAGAATGTGCTAGATGCTCGCCTGGAACATACAGATCCAAATGACCATTAATCTTCTACATTCTCTAGTTGTGTAGACTAAGTTGGGCTAATTCACATGATGAATATTTTAACTCTTGAGGGCGTAAAAATGAAACCAAATGGACCCGCAAGGGTCCATTTGGTTTCATTTTTACGCTCTCAAAGAGTTACATCTGGTTAACCAGCTGCCCCCCCCCCCCAGGGTGGCCTGGCAAAGGCAAAATTGTCCCGGTGGGAAAATATGTGCCAATCCGCCCCTGTAGAGAGCTCCAGTGACTGGCCTTTACCTCACCTGAGGAGCTGTGTTCTGCAACCAGTATTACTGGTTACTTTAGATTTTTGGTAGCATTTGAGAGCTTTCTGGGTGCAAATGGGTCCACGCTGACTTATTTATGAGCACAAATGTGCAATGGAAAGAAGTCCAGTTAGTTTCCATTTAACATTTTGGTTATTTATTTTGGTTGTTTGAAGAGATATAACATTTTAACCTTGTATACATACTGTATATGCGTGCACGCTCACAAAAAAAACATGATCTGAATTGTGAGCGTTTGAGGTTGGACACAGCATAATCTGCATGAAATTAACATGCAGCACAACAGGTCCAAGGAGAGACTGCTTTGCAGTCATTGCCTTTTGATCCTCCAAGGGGTGTGTGGATCAACTCCCAACATGCGCGATTCAGCACAGATCTGAAGTTGTGCGTTTCAGCACTCTGACCTCCTCCATCGGGGATTCCTGGGGCGCACCTGAACGACACGTCTTAAGTCTCATTTAAGATGATAGAGATGGAGCGACGGCGGTTGGGGCGTCATCACCATTGTGACTCAGAGCACACTGCCCACTGAGTAATTAATTTCACCATTTAAAAAGGCAGTCAGTTGCCACACATGCAAAGCCAGATACAGATGCACACAGGTCCTCGCACAAAGACGTCCTCACGCACCAGTGCTGAACAAATGTATCGACTACCCCATGGGTGTCATACACTAGAGACAATCAGACACCATTGTTGCACACACAATGCTGAAAATTCGACAAATAGCCTGTCAGACGAAAAGCAATATGGTACTGTGTATGCATACAATACTATACTTGTTTTCCTCTACAATACACCCACAGTCTGGAAGGTAAGTGGAAACCTGTCTGTGCACACCGCACACGCGCACACATCCAGTGGTGCATGTGGATACAATAAATGTGATTTATATGCATGCATATAGCACTGCAGTGTGTGTTTTTATAAACAGAAACCTTGTATATCCAAGATGTCAGACGACAGACACTGTTGCCCAACGCAGGTTTTCATGTGGTCCACTGAGGACCGGTCCACATGTGCAATTGTGCATTTGGTCAGATCAACTTGATTACAGCTCTGACAAGGCACTACAAACAGATCTGGAAAATCACACTTATGTGAAGTGAGGGGTGGCCACTATGGGCTTTTATGTATGTTGTACTGTATGTATGTATGTTTTAATCAGTGATGTTAGGTGCCAGACACAGACTTTAAATGGTTTATTAACAATTGCTTTGAGAGAGAACATCAGAGGTCCACATTTTTAGTATTTGTTTGCTATGCTTATGAAAAATGTGTACACATTGGCAGGTTTGCATATTCAAACATAAGCAGACTATCATGGTGAGACAGACGGATGTTTCTCGCCCCCATTGACTCATTCCAAAGCAACCTTGCGCACACACACACGCACGCACGCGCGCACACACAGGCGCACGCACACACAGGCACACACGCACGCACACACACACAGATGGTAGGGATTCTCAGGTAATGTGCCAGATACCTTACCTTCTGTCACATTTAGACAAGCAAAGTTATGACTCCTGCCAGCAAAAGAAAGAAATGTGACCATTTCCCTCTGTGAAGAACTTGTGCAGTACAGTGCCAAGTACAGTGCCAAGTTGCGCATTGCACACAATAGGCCACGGCCCACTTGTGCACGCGAGCAACCGGTAGATGTTAAAATGACACCAAATGTGTTTGAAATTTAAATATCCCTTTAAGGCTTATTCAGATTAATCGATTCAAGATTCTGGCCATTTCGATCAATACAAGAGTATACAAGAGTAATCAATATTGGAAAAACATAGCGCACAGCGCGCCGCCTTAGAATGGGCAACACTGTGCAAACAGTGAGTGACAGCAAAGAGTGAGGGGACAGAGACAGAGGGATCAGAGTAAGATGGGGGCTGAATGTGGGGAAGGGGGCAGGAAAGTGGAGCTGGTGGGTAGTGTATAAATTGGCAGTCTAACACGGGATGCTGTGTAGAGTGAAGCTAGGAAGTGAATATAGTCTCAGCAGTAGTAACTGCTTTGCTTTCAGAGCCTGTACATTTAACATTAGACGCGCAGCTCTATGCAGATAACAGACAAAGGGAGGAAGCGTGACGTACAGCTTATGGCTATACAGAAAAAAAAAGACTAAGGAGGGCAAAAATAATCAACAGAGTACAAACCTCACCTACAGTACTGCTGTGGGAGGATAATGAGCATTGATGAATGAACAGCAGTATTCAGCTGGGTACATAACATTTGGCAATGAAATGTATGGAAACATGCTGGGCGCTTGCTTGGGTTTGACGCATCATGTCCGCAGGCATGTTGTCGCCATGGCGATATCAACGTGACTAAGACGCCACATGCAGATCGGTAGGGTGAACACGTCACCATGGATACGACACAAATGCATAGAGACGATGATCCCCTTTATCCCTTGCATTTTGTGGCAACCCTGACTAGCTTGAAATGATAACGCAAGGAATCAATTAGGTCGCCTATACTGTAGCTACGAAAGAAAAATGGTATACGTCATTTCAGGCTGGCCAGACACAGACACACATCCACACGCACAGTCGCACCCCCCCCACCACCCACCCCCCCACGCCAGTGACCCACACACATGCCACGTGGCCTTGCAATCCATCGTTTGAACTCACCTGGTAAAGTCTGTCATCTCCATCATAATCATGCACATCTGCTTGGCCAGCACGATGATGTCATTGCCGCTGTCGTCCCACTTGGACACCTCGGCGTCCAGCTTACTCTTCTCCTCTTGGAAGCTTGCCACCTGCTCTGCGATCTTGGCCTTCTGCTCCTGGGGCAGCTGGGCCATGATGGCCTGGGAGGAGGGATTGATAGGAGAAATGTGTGAGGTTAAGGTAGGTTCTGGGCCATTTCAGCAGCTCCCAGCTGCTTACATCCTCACAGCCTGCTGGCATTCGTGGACGTTGGGCTCCGGTTTTGCCTCTGGGAGAGCATGGTGCATGGTAGATAACAGCAATTTAGTATTATAGTCTCCCGCAACTTCTTTGTAACATTTGTATTCATCTTTTATGCGTAGCACAATGAAATTACAAGCAGTGGGGTGGCTTTAATCTACTGGAATAAATGTTTAGCAGAGACCGTCGGCAGAGGGCTGTCTTTTCCCCGATAGATAAATGCCATCAACAGCAACCCTCTGGGGGTGACCATTTCCCTGATTGGCCCTGGTTAAGTGGGGCTGTGCAATCATTAGAGGTTTCATTTCCTTCTGCGAAGGTTGGGTTCACAACCCTTCTACTGAGCAATGTATTATATGGTGCCGTGTCTTCTGCCAGCTCCAGAGTGAGGAGGTTGGTCAGATGGGTGGAAAAAAAAACAAATGACCCAAAAAAAAGAACAAACAAAAAAAGCACATTTATTTTGTTTTTCCAGACTGCAGGCCATTAGAAAACAAAAACAATCAATGAAAGAGCATTTATTTTGTGGTACTTTAATATCCTGTGAGAACGTGTTTATCACTTTTTTTCTATACATCCTGTCATGGCATAAATTCAAGGACAGCTTCCCAACAGCCAGTCGGACTTTCGGGCAATGATCCAAGGAGGACGGACTAGATGCATACACACACACAGGGGAGGATATTCATTCTAATTCATGTAAATAGTTACTGTCCTTAGAGCCCTCCAAGCTTAAATGAGGCAGCTCCCCGAGGTTAAGACTACTATTTAAGACAACAGTCAGCCGACCTTAGGAAGGCTAACTGAACAAACAGCGTAGGCATACAAATTTGATGAGGGACCTCTTTAATACATGGGACGAACATTTGAGAGGAATTCAACCCTTCTACATTTACTATTAGGCGTGCAGATCATTAAGAGTTATAGCTGGACGTGAGGTTAAGGGAGGTCAAAAGCGATCTGCGAGGAGTGGCAGACGATGCCGGCAATAATGGGAACAAAGACACAATGACAAGACCGCAGGTTCGTTAAGCTCATCGTTGTACAACCACCACTCTAGACGAGACTAACGAGCAGCGCGGCAGAGGAGCTTCCAGTCACACTCCACTACACTTCTTCAAGGAAGAGGGTCAATGACGAGAGAACATATTGATGTTTGACAAGAGCCTCTTCGGAGGGGTTCCAACACACCAGCAAATCGGGTCGGAAATCCCACTTACAAAACAATATAAATGAATTCAATACAGTAAAAGTGGCTTTACAACGCCGTTCCACTTGGTAGCGACGCGTCTTGGTGAACATTCCAATTACAGAACGAATTACCAGCCAAGCAGGAAAAGAATGATAATGGTGATCGGAAAAAGTAATGCCGCCTCATTTACCATTAATGCAGTCTGTCACACAATTTATTTCAAAAACCCACCAGGGAGCTCTTTAATATTTTTGTCTGGAGACATGAGAAAGTACACCTGATTTATTATATACTCAATTGCCCTGAGTTTCAGGAAACACTTGGCATGAATCACAAGTTTCAAGCCATTGTTAAGCCATGTTTACGGGAAAAACAATACTAAGCAAATCGTACTTTCTATGCTTGCCAGAATGTACAGCATTTGGACATTAGATCTTAAAGGCGGCTTTGGACTCAAGTGGAATGCAGAGAGGAAGACAGCAGACTAACAGAAATAGATATAGAGATGAGGGCATTTGGGAAAAGCATTAGAGGCCTGTTTATTGGAGCTACATGAGAGGCTCTTAATGTGAATCTGTGAGTGACATTAACCATGGTTCCAGGCCAACTCAACACAAGTTGTAAATATTTGCGGAATAAGGCAGAGCTGACAGAGGGAGTGGTGGTGATGGTCACCGTGAGGGATCAGGGGTTTGGGGCATGCATTAAACCATATGTTCTGTTGACAGGAACCATTGTTGAATGTTAATGCATAATGTCATATGTTCTAAAATGGGAACTCTAGTTAGGGAAACTGAATAAAAACCTGAGTAAACAATAAAACAATAACACTCAAGAAGCTTTCATATTTTCAAACACATAATATACTATGCATATGGGATCCATGGGATCACAGCAACTGATTACATTTTTTAAATGCCAAAGATGTAACATGTCGCATTAATTCACTTGCGCTGAACGTGTAATAGTCAATTCAGTAAGTCATTCGTGAGCAAGTGTTTGATCACCTAATGCATGTACTAATCTGCTTCGAAGAAACCAATATCCTACATGACATAAATCCAAAATGTATGATTCATCCTTTAGTGCTTTCGGTGAGGACAACATACATTTCATTCAGACAGATTTTTGTTCCCATCTCTAGACATGGATTTACAAGCAGGGTTATGCTCCGTATGTATGGGGCACTGCAGGGATTAGTGCCTACAGATAGCAGCTGAAGCAGCAGACTTACCCTGGCACTCTGGCCGGCAATAAGTTGGTCGTGCTCAGTCTCCACGCTGGTCTTGCTGCGAACATCAAAGTCCTCAGTCTCGAAGTCAGAGTCATCAAGCTCCTCCGGAGTCTGCCAGGTAAAACAACAACAGTTGAGAGAAAAGTGAGTGGGACCGGGGAAGGACAGAGCCGTTAAACAGAAAGGAGGAGGACAGAGTTGTAAGAAAGGAAAGATAGTACATAGTATGGAGGGAAGAATACAGAGAAGAAAAGAAAACTTCAGTGTCAGTGCGAGAGCCATTAGAACATAGTTAAATAACCAGCCAGCTTATGATCGATGACAAAAATGCAGAGGTGCTGCCAAGTATGGCAGCATCTGATGAATGTCTTCTTCCCCCATGGTCTTGTATGGAGAAACTGTAAACTCTTAAATGAATTTGTAAATCAAGTGTAATGTGCTGCCTGTGCATTTTGAGAGGGGCCATAGAGCTGTGCGCTAGAAGGAAGAATATTGGGAGTATAACAGTTCAATCAGAGCTCCATCTGTTGCTGCTATCGGTAGAGTAGTGCTCTTATAGTGTGCTGCCACCATATTCCTGATCCTTAACGGCTCTGCAAGTCATGCACCGAATGCAAAGCGAGCCCAGAGCAGCCTTCTTTCCATATATTAGTATGCAAAAGAAGCCAGCCCGGTAGGGTATGCTCAAAGCAAAACACAAAACCCGTCTGACAAGCAAATGCATTTGGTGGTGATGTGATACGCACAGCGGGGAGATGTGGTGGACAGATAAAAGTGCATTATCATGCGTGTGCCGCTACTTGTGCTTATCCAACTGCCTCGACGCCTCCTGTCTGTAATGGCTTTAGAAAACTTCACTTCTAAAAATAGCCCAAGGTCTCTGAACAAACCATATAGAACATAGACAAGCTATTGTCCCCCACCCCCTCCTCAGAGAGAGGATAAAGCAGTGTTATGGGTTTGAGATATAGAGCAAAAGGTGGCACATCACGATTAACCCAGACAAATCTATACAGTGCAGAGATGTCACCTGATGTGACCTAATCTACTGATAACTGGTGAATGTGGGAGACTGACAATGACAGCCAGGGGTTGGTTTCCCGATGGGAATGTAAAGGTGAAATATATAGCCTGCAGAGGACAACTTAGTATTGTAGAATGTAGACCTCAGCTTTATCTGTCGCCATGGTTTGGAGGTAGATCAACAAGCCTCTGTCTATTTCTTCTTCTAAATGGCTTTCCGACACTAACCTGCTCTGAGCGGAGCCATAGAACAGCCATATTTTCTTTGTAGAACACTGCATGCTAAGATATCACCTTGGGCTGTTGAAAGTCAAGCAGCGTTAGGAATCCCAGGTAGCCACAGCTGCCCCGTGTATCCGAGCTGTCAGTGGCAGAGCACCGAGACACTTTGTTTGATTTCTCAGAGACATTTCCTCTCGTGTCGCTGTGGGTGGAGGAAGGGTCTGCCTGCCTGTCACACGCCCAGGGGACGCTCGACAAGGGCTGCCAGAGCTCCACTTACAGAGGTTAAAGACTCTGTCCATCTTAAGTAGCCCCAACCATACACTTGTCTGTTCCCATTCAAGAGCAATCGCACCGTGTGGCACATGCACAAAGTTTGTACAACAACGATGGATTGTGTGCATGCACGTGCCCTACAGAGCTTTTGTTTCACAGAGCTTTTAGCTTGGCTGACTTGCTGGCTTATATATTCGGTCAGACAGTTGAGCTGGACACGCCTCGTTTGGTGTGGAGTGTGCCACTGTAGGGCAGCTCGGTCATGCCTGGGATTTTGAAAAGCACTTTCAGATCAAAGCAAATACACAAACCCTGTGTACCTGTGAGTGCACGCACGCACACAGAGAAGAGTGCCAATGTTACCTCACAGCAGCCAAGAAGTTCAGGCTGACTTCTGTACAGAAAGTGCTGAAACACACTAGCTAACTTGCTGAATATACAACCTGTGGCAATCACTCCTCACAGACGATACTAAAGGCCAAGCATTCACCTGGGAAATGCATGAACCGCTCCGAATGTACACAAAAAACGAGATAATGGTATTAATATTCATTGATCGCCTGCTCTAAATCGACTGGAGATTGAACCACAGATAGATTCATAAGTAGGGAGGTCTTCCCATAAATCCAATGTTGTGTTGAGCCACCACGCGTAGCACACCCACCCAAACACACAGTCACCAGGTAGAGTTCAGCCAGCCCCAGGGGCCCTGTGTTAACGGCTTAATCAATCTGGATAACAAGAGCGGAGTGGGGCAGTGGGGGAAATTGAATGGTGCTCTCCGACTCACACTCCCAGCTAAAGAATGCTAATTAAAACCTTCGTCTTGAATCAATTACTTATTATAATGCAAATACTGCATAATGGCACCACTCTTGTTTGCCGTTTGGCTAAGCCTGAGCTCTGAGCAGCATTATTAATGGGAGACCGAGTACAGTTTAGGAACTTGGGAATTGTCAAGAGTAAAAAGGTTCCAATTTCATCATATTAAAACAAGGTGAAAATAATGGCAGATGATGGCTTAATGCAATAAACTAGCATTGTGATAAATCCAAATAAATACTGCATTCAAGAATGCTTTAAACAAACGTGTTCTTTTAAATAAATTAAATCATGTAATCTTGTAAGACTCCTGCATAATGATTTTTTCACTTGTAATTAAAAATATATATGTAAATAATAAAAAAAAATGGATTTATTTTTATTTATTGGATTCTGAAAGCTAGCTGTAGAACAAAGAAAAGTTTTAAATATTTAAAATGGCACCCTATAATGACATATCCAAACTATGGACGTCAAATTAAAAGCGTTTAAAAAGCGTTTAACCTAGTTGCACAATAAAACATTTAAGACCGATCTGTCTGTGACTTTATGGCTGGAGAGGGTTTGTTGTCAGCTCATTGTCAGTCAATTGTGTAACGCTTGACTGGCACCAAGCTACCATCTGTCTCAGTTATAGTTCTGCTCAGGCAAAGGCCATTACCCCACAGACAACTAAGGCTGCCTTTACACTGCATTGCAAGTCTGGTCAATTAGGTCGGCACTTGCCTGAGACAAGTTCATTGTTAGCTGCTGTTGGTTACACATGCACACAGAGTCACACACGCATATTATTAAATGATAACCATATGGCGCGTACGGTTAGATGCACCGCCATATATAACTTCAAGAGCAAACTACAGCGTTCAGCTACTGCATTCAGTACAAGGTCTAATTCAATGTTCCGCGCGGGGGAGCGTCCATCAGTTTAAATTGTTTAATAGATAACCTAGCTCAAATAAGAGCAACGCAAGGTGAATACATCTTAGTGACTTATAGTGCTCTCAAGGAAGCAGAACGTCTTAATGTGATCAGGGATGTGCGATGCTGAAGGCAAGGCTTTCTATAAACTTGAAGCATACAATATGAAGGTAAAGGAACATTATTTATTCCTGACAGTTTTGGAACGCATCCAGGCTCTCGCCAGGGGTTTTAGTCTAAGGCCTGCTTCATGCATGCCTATACTTCCTTTGTTCATCTGATGGTCTTTCGGGGGTTGTTTTCACAATAGCGACACTCCTAGTAGTGAGTGACAGAATGGCAAAAGACGGGAACTTGTGAACACGTTGGGATTATCGAACCCACCCTTATCATGAGGACAGCCTTGCGGATGTCCCGGACACCGTCGTACACAAGACGGGACGCATCGATGAACTCGTTCTCATCCACAGGCTGGGAGGGGTTTGCACTCAGGGCCTCCACTGCGGCTTCAACCTGCTCCGTAAACCGTGGCATAACTGTAGGCATAGAAAAGACAGGATGGGGTGGGGGTGGGGGGTTGGACAGAGCATGTGAAAAGATAATGTGTGAGAAGGCGACCAAGCAAGAGAGAAATTACATCGATTGAATTTTCACTCCAACACGTGTCGATGTGGGTGGGTGCACACACAGAGACAAAATAAACAGACAAAAGACAATGGAGGCCACAGACTGTTTCCATGTAAACGTGTCTCTACTGCTCTCGCACTCCCATTATTCATTCATAAACATCTGGATGGACAGAGAAAGCACCAGGCATAAGACCCTACAATCCGGCAGTGTGAGAGCTTACTGCTCTAATCCATGTCCATGACATTCCCCAAGTTGATAGGCTATCTGACATAAAATTACAAACACAGACATTCATAAGAAGCAGGCTCTGGAGAAATAGTAAAAAAAAAAACTGTAGTTTGTTGAAAACCCAAGATTCCTTGCTGTGTAAGTGAAAAACAAAATAGGATTAGCCTCTGAAGTGTTTATAAAAGCCAAATGTAGAGGTAATAACAAGAAGCTCTGACAGTTGGCATATGTTCATATATTCATCTTCTGCATATTACGAATCGGAAGTTGAGAGGAGCTGTGGGGGCGGGGTTAAGTAATAAAACACCAGGATTAACATACAAGCAGTAGGATTCTGGAAATAAAGCAAGGCCACTAGTCAATGTGTGAGGGAGGTTACAGTCTTCATTTAGCATGATACATAGCAGCTTTCCAATTCAATGTTTTACAAAGCGTTCCCAAAGGCAATGTATTTTGCCCCATGGATGATATAATGGCTGCCTCGGAGGGATGTCGGTAGGTTTGCATTAATGCTACTTCTCATTCAGTATTTAACATGTAGCTGGGCCTCAGCAGAAGGGGGCTGAATGCACCAGAGATGCATGGGACAAGGAGCAGACACAAGTAAAATAACAACTTTGTCTTATGTACCAACAAAAAGGACATGAGCAGCACATAGCTCCGATATGTGAGGCCTTGTCCTACAGAAAATGCTGTGTGCATGTGTGCGACACACAAACACACACACACCATCTTAACATTTACAGTACAAATGCAATTAAAGCTCCCATCTTAACCCATTCAATTTAATTATTTTAATTATCAAGTGACAAGACAAGAGTCAAGTGACATAAGAGAAGCCACATGAATTAATACCTTTCAATAGATTTTTGACCCTGTATCTCTCTGCATTTACTACTCGATAACGACTTGCTGAGTCACTGTTCATCCCTTACCTAAATCAGCTACTGTATGTGAAGTATGTGAAACAAAGCATAATTTAGCCTTATACAGAACCAAACATAACATCAGCCTCCATCTGCTGATAAGGCCCTTATACTGTCGAGGCATATAGCTAACAGAAAGGGAGGGCAGTAACTGTATAAACCCACTTTTGAACCTCTTCAACATTCATCACACTGGGCTGATATTTGGAGTCCCAGGAGAGCCCATTATCTTCTAGTTTCATCTGCTGTATTCCATTTTGATTCTGGCACCCATTAAAATCACTGAGCTCACTAGCTTTTAGCATAAAGTGCAATACAGAGAGACGCATAACGGTTCACTTCTCAGAAGGGGAGTGAAAAAACATTAAAAACAACTAAAACTTGTGCTCTTTGGTTGCTTATGTAAGTGTGGCTTATACTTTTCTGGATTTATCTTAAAAAAAGACTTAGGTCATTTATCTGTCTTCAGATTCTGACATTCTATTCATTCATTCTAAATGAGCATATTTAATATCTGCCACCATCCCCAAATAAACGTTGAATTCCTTTCAACGTTGCAAGTTATACCATGATATTTTTATACAATTCTAATTTCCTATCTGCATGCTAGGTCTTTGGTACAGTACCTGTGTCAGTGAGGAGCTTGGTGGCCTCCAGGACCTTCTCGGTGTAGACTCCAGGCTCATAATTGTCCATTTCAGATGTGACCACGTGAACCACTCTGGCAGCACGGCCTCGGATAGCCCCAGCAGTGCGGTCCAAGCCGTCCACATCCTTCTCTTGCAGTGCGATCACACACTTATTCACATCTTCCAGGATGTGGTTCTCTGGTGGCACAAAAACAACAAATGAGTTACTTCTTTACATTTTCTTTGAAGAAAAAAAAAAAAAAAAAAAAAAAAAGATGGCTCCTGACTGCAGTGTTTGTGCAGGAAAAAAACTGCAGTGTGTGCTTGCAAAGCAAATACCCCAGCAATCACTGATGATTTTCAATGTGCAATAAGCACGCAGTTTGTTTACGTACTGTGCTATGCATGCGCATAGTATCTTGGGACTGTCACAGTCCAAGATACATTTCCCTCTAGACAATAAAGTCCATCTTATATCTTTATGCAGATGTGTTTTTGCTCACTAGCTTGAAAGCCACCAAAAAAGAAAATGAGAGGAACAACTACTGTGTTCTACAGAAAAACAACAGGTACAGCAAGTTGAAGCTACACATTGCCATCCTTCATACTGTGTTTTCAATGTCCCCGCCTTAAGATGGCTAATAGGAAGCACAAGGGCAGAGGGGAAAAGAATGAAGACAATCACTCAGACAGCTTATTAATGGGGAGGGAGCCTGTAAAATGCAAATGTCCGCTGTGTAAACTGCAGTCCGCCCTTGACTGGAGGTGAAGGGAGTCACTCTGCTTAATGCTAAATGAGAACTCTTTAAGGCCGTGCCATGACGGGCCGCTTTGTGTGCGTTAACACATGTGGCAGGATGTCGATATCAGACAACGTCAGTACCTTTGTCCGACTTGTGAAGTCCAATAAGCCTTTATGAAGCATACATAGTTCTCATCAAGAGAGGACAAATACTGCTGTTCTCTTAATCAATGCTCTTAAAGACTCTGGCACATATTTAAACTAGTCCATACCCGGGGATATGCACACACTAATGCAGACTTTGGATTATGTGTGTACAATTAGGGCTGTTGAATGATTAAAATTTTTAATCAAATTAATCACAGCTTCAAAATTAATTTAATCATGATTAATCACCACTCGAACTATGTCTAAAATATGCATGTTTTCCTCGACAGGATTTCAACATTTAAAAAAGAAAAAGAATCTGTGAAAAAAATAACTATTTATCTTTCAAATATTTATCAAAATAGGTGATCGACAAGCCCTCAATGCTTGTAGATCCTCCAGCTATACTCTATGGCTCTGGTTACAGGGAGACACACAGATATATGTCTCCGTAAAACCGTGCTCTACCCATTTCTTTCAATGAGAAAATGCTCAGTGGGTTGAGTCAGTGTGCACATGAGTTAATTGAGTTAAAAATTTTAATCAGATTAATCAACAAAATTAATTTAATCCCATTAATTAACTATTTTCAACAGCCTTATGTACAATACATTTGTATTGTTGAATATGCTAAACAATGTAGTAGTAGCAACTATTAGCACCTTTCAGGTGAATGTTGTTGAAGCATGTCGACATGCTTCGGGGTCTCTTTGGGATTCTGCTCTGCTGTATTACCCAGGGATGTGCACAGTTAAAGTTTTGTGTTGTGATTCACAGCTGCAACATACACACATGTTGTGATTCATAGCTGCAACTGTTCTCTAACCCACACAGTTCAGGTCCACACATTACACACAGAGTCCACACAGAGTAGAAAAAACTAAACTAAAGCATCCATTAGTTTAAGCCAATTCCACTGACACAGGGTGCGCGTTCCTGCAGCCATGTATGGTGGAAACACATACGCAAGTTACACTTACCAGACACACAAAGGAAGTCATCAATGGAGGTGATGTCATCAACAGCGTCAGTTAGGACACGGACCTGCTTCTCCCATTGCTCTTTGAACAGGTCCATGTTGTCCTGGGCCACCTTACTGTTGGGCTTGGCAGCCAGGGCCAACGCTGCATTAATCACCTGCAAGCACACCAATTACAACAATTAAAGCCCCATTACAGCAGAGCCTACAGCCACAACATTAGCATAGGTTGATTGCACGACCCGCTGCGTTTGGACTGCGGCGTAAAGCCAATTCATTGCAGGGACTGATTAGGAAAAGAGAATATTGTGAAGCCATGAATGAAATGAATGGCTGCGTGTTTTTTTTTTTTGTTTTGTTTTTGCAGCAGGGAAATGCATCTGCGGATATCAAAGCTGAGAATGAATGGGAGTCATTCGGTGTGATTAAAAAGAACAGCAGTGGTGGAATTCTGGAGGGGGATTCGGGGATGAGGTGCTGAGGCTGGCACAGTAACGATAAGCACAATACCGCCCTTAGAGCCAATAAGACTCCAGATCATTCAGGCTTTTAGTGAACTACTCTATTTGACATTTCTTTTTCCATTAAGTTAAGAATATGAGGACTGTGGCAGACAAATTAAAAAATCCTAAAAAACAGATGCCATAGTTGATTGTTGTCGGTAGCATTTTATGGGAGTATGAGAGCTGGCAGAACATGCAAGCTCTGTGCTGTGGAACTGCAGGGGTCTGGCCAGGCATGGTGGTTGGCACAGAATTGATGAAATGGGGGAAGGGTGATAGCTGGGCATTGAGTGAATGAAAGAGTGGTGCTACAAAGGGTCTAGTGGGACATTGTGGGTTGAGAAGAATAGAAGTAAAAACAAATGAGGAAGTTGGGCTTAGCATCAGATACCTGAGGGCAGAGGGTCTCCAGCTGGGAGGCTGCCATCCGGACCAACTTCACTCCCTCCTCATTGTTGGAGATGGAGCACGCCAGGTTGGCCACCTAAACACAAACAAATATCACACTGGTCAGGCACAGCATGGCAGTCTGACAGACCTGCTTCGTAAAGGCATTTTGTTTGCATGTGCATATTCCTGCATTGGGGAGAGAACAAAGAAAAATGTAAAAATAGAATGCATCCTGGCGTTTCGTCATAAACGGGCCGCCCTGCAACGCCATCAATTTCTGAAAACCCAGCGCCAGGGGATTAATTCATAAAGCTGCTAAAACGATACGGTATGACACTATGGAGGGACAGAGAGAAAAGCAAGAGAGAAAGAATGTGACGTAAACAAAAGCTTGGCTGTCAAATTACTAAAGTGATTTTTCCGCCTTCCTTCTTTAAATAAACGAGAATAGTTAATTTCTCACAATTCATACAGCACTGCACGCTGACAGCCCAGGACAGAGCTTCTTCTCGATGATTAAATCACCAGGCTGCCACAGCACCATTACCCTCCTAGAATCAGAGAGGCAAATATTCCTGACACTCTCAAAAAGCCAGCAGCCCGGTGAGAGCCAGAATGCTGAGCTAAGCAAGTGCCGTGCTCTGCTGCCAACATTTATAGTTTGAGAGTAAATTTTGTTGTATTGACCAACAAATCAAGCTCCCCGTGCTGCAATTTCTAAACATTTTTGCATTCACCAGAGGGAGTGTAACATTATATATCCACTTATGGTCACTGGATTTAGGTCAAAGAATTTTAAGATTGCAATCTTAGCCAAACTGAGCCTGAATGCTTGGGATTTTAAGGTGCTTTGTCAAAAAGGTAGTACACAAATGACAAATGAAATAATGCTGACCCCCCACAAGCCTTTTAGAATCAGCATCATGTGGCACTGCCTGTCTAAAGAATCCTTGGGTACTCCCCACCCTTCAATGAGAATCCCTCGTTCACCATTTTGCTGAACCATTAAAATCCTGTATCCTACCTGCGGTGACGAGCACCGATACGTAATGTGAGGGTTCGAGTGAAGCTTTGATGTAAAAATACTGTATACAATAGCCTTTATAAACATGCTACAAGACATGAATGCAGCATAAGGGTGACATTTCAGTGGCGTCACAAACAGAGGGGGTGAAGACTGTGGAGATTACGTTTATAATATGTAAGGATAAAACTAGCACTGTAGTCTTTTCACTCCTATGGGTGAGTATTTTTTTCCATGATCTCCATGACTACAATCACAGCCGACAATCAGATTATGTGTCCAACATCACCTGTGATATCCATGTTTGAAGGCAAAAAACATCAAACGGACTACTAGTTAGACCTGTCTTGTCCTGTTTAACTTAAATTGGGAAAGTACACTATTTGGAGAGGTCAGATTGGGTGAAGTTGGATGACTTCTCATGGGGAAAAGGTGCTCCAGACACACAGACCACTGCTGACTATGAGTGGCTAGCGCTTTTCTGCACCTGCATGAGAGGAGGATAGCATAATATAAATAATAATAATCCCCACCCCCTCGCACACACTTTCCAGCTTTCCGTTGTTAAAGGTTGAAAGATTCACACAAAAATGAGATTGAGTCCTTACCCACTGCCAGTAAATTTAGCATGTCTTTCCGTTTTCGTTTCTGGTGTATCACTTTCAACCCAGATCATTATAGGCATAAAACTCACTACAGGAGCAATATCCACCATTACCAACAAAGGGTTGCATGTCATCTAATAAATCATGACATTCTTTCACCAGAAATGAGTTCACCTGCACGTCTCTTCCACACAATTGGCTTCGCTCTTAGTTGCACGCTGTCTAAACAAATTTCTGCTTGTCTCAAACATACAGTTATTTTTAGAGAAAATGCGCTGATCTCTGCCGCCGGTTCAAAATACTGTGTGTGATTCGGCCTACATGACTAATACCCGGCTACCACCCACTTGCACGGGGCACCACACAACATACAAATTAGTAGATGCAAACACTGCTCGATGGCAGCAGTAGAAGAGTCGTGCGAGAAGGTTCACATGCCCAGGTCTGTCACGATCATGAAATTGTGCTTGGCAATTTGGCTATTTTTAGCCCTTGCCAAACCCCCCGATTCACCATTACAGCGTTGCGGTTGTTAGGCAGATTGGTATCGTTCGTCTCGTCTCCCATAATGTCCTCCTTCTCTCCTTAGGGATCCATTCAAAACAAAAACTTTCCGCGCGGTTTTCTCGCAATAATCCATTATTTTGTGAAAAGCAGCCTCCATTTAGATTCCCTGCCATCTTGCATCAAAGACTATAGGCATTGTGCTAGATGCCTGATGATGAGGGTGTCCAACATTGAGGTAACATACTCCATATTTGGGTATAGCTGAATTGGGAATTCCTTGTATGGTTCCGGTTCAGTCATCGTGACATGAACCTGATGACAAAATATCAATTTTCATGAGATTGTGACAGGCGCCCCTGGGTAGGACTGACTCCTTTCGCCTTGCCATTGATCATACCATCCAGTAAACAGTTTCTTGCAACTGATTTAGTGCAAAATCCATCAAAATGCATCTATTTAAATTAACACATGGTGGTAACAGTTACACCCGTGGATATTAAATTGGAAATCAATTTGGTCCATAAGTTTGTTCACAACAGGTCAATTATAATTGAAATGTGCATAGCTTTCATTTAATGGAGGCCAGTTCCAGGTTTAAATTCAAAACGTATTGATCCCATCTATCAAACAAGTTTGATTTTCTTAATTCTACATTCAATCACTAATGTGAACATAATTCCTAGAAGTCATAACCAGGCATAAACCATAGATTGTGAAGCAATTCGTGTAAAAATGAGAGCTTACCATATGGATACCCACATGTGAAATTGTGTATCTGACACAAAATTACTGTGCGTAAACAATGCATAGAAATCAATACGTACGTTTCTCAATAGCACAATAAAATGTTCCCCATAATATAATCCCCTGCAAAGTCCATTCCTTTTAACATTTGCCATACAGAGCACTGAGCTGTCACATTCCTCCATGGAATCATGTGCATTCCCATTCAGCATGCTACCAGATGCCAGCTGCCTTTACAGCACATTTGTTGGCATGTGAACGAGGTGGCAGGAGGGGAGCTATAGTGCACCATGGGCTGCTGTACAGCTCACTATGGAGAAGACCCGGGGGCTGGAGGATAAGTGAGGAACCCACAGCTTCACTCACTCCCCATGCGCCACAGTGTGTGTATTACCCAGCGATAGTGCATGTAATTGTTATTCTGGTCCATGGTCCATTTCTGAGCTTCTGTGTGTGAATAAAGACCTGTAAGAATGAGGCTAAAAAGATAGATTTCATTGCGAATGCATTGAGTGAGAGTACTATGTAAGACAGGCAGAAAGTTCTGTCAGGTATGCCCAAATACGGGGTCTATGCAGATCTCAAGAGATCATTGTGATTGCATTGTGATGGCCAGTTCCTAGTATGTATTCTGTCCAGAGCTTGGGCAGGGCCATTTGTGCTGGTTCTGGACAACCGGATAAATAAATAAATAAAAAAGAGAAAAGAATGAACAAACAAGAGAGAAAAGCTGTGCATGCATACACACTACCTGTAAATAACCCCCTCAATCTCTGCGGATATCTACGACATTTCATGAAGTGTCTCTTCATGTCTTGCCAGATGAAGCAGACACATTTCTGCATAGAACGGTGATTTAAATGCGGATGCATCTAAAGAAAAGGTTCTCTGCCTGCCCATCTCTTTAAAGGCTCTACACTTTCCTCTGCTCAGTCAGTGTTAAAATCTCCCAAACTCCTCCCCAACAGCCTGGAACCTTTAACAACGTGGCCTCCAGCCAACAGAACTAGGCTCAGCCTATTTCTAAGATGATGCTTTCTGTCACCGTCGGGCAGAAACACTTTTAATTTAAATTAAAAAAAATAGTTAAATACTTACTAATCACAGTGATGTATGCAAAAGTATCAACATGCAAAAGTACCAATAACAGCCAATCTACAAACTTACAATATGGCTATCTTGTAGATTTCCTCCAGGTTAAAAGCAGTTGTCTGTCAATGAAAGGGTTTAGCGAGCTAGTGGCTAAATAATACCTGCACTGGATCCATTGGTACACAGATTACTTTTAGATTTACTGAAAAGTAATGCTGTTGGAAAGAAGAATTCCAACCAACAGCAACTGCATTTTAATCCCTGTCTAATGAAAATGGAATGACCACTTTTTCAAAGAAACTTGAACATATGTTGGGAAATGAACTGCTAAGATTTGGCAACATGCCTCAAAACAGAGACAGATGGAATATGAAGAATTTCTGTGGTACTGTACATACTCTGCTAGGAAAAATCCTCGAGGGACAATTTTTACCAGGCGGTCTCTGTCCTTGACCAACGGGCCGGGCCGTGGGCTCACGTGCCATTGTATTAAAGTTTCCGTTTTGAATGGAATCCTATGGAGAGGCGGAGGACATTTTGGGATACAAGACGAACGATACTGATCTGCTTGGCAAACTGCAATCTACAATCCCACAGTACGCCGTGAGCTTGTAGACCGGCTCACATCTCATTGCAGCACTACTGCTGTTTGACACTGCAGGAGCAGTTGTAGAAAAATTACTTTTTAGTGTGATAACATCTTGTTCATATAATGAGGGCTTATAAGAGCGCCAGTCAGTGCAATACAGGTAGCTGTGATTGACTAAGTCAGTGTGTGCTGCTGCTGCTGCCTCTGTCTACCAATAAAGTAATGCAGCATGCATGCCATAAATAATCATTTAAAATATGTCGGGCCAGCGGGCCAGGCCCAGGCCGTTTTTGGACTTGCCTAACCTGCTTAGGGCCGGGCCTGGGCCCCTACAGGACTCTCAATAGTCTCAATCAAGACAATTTCACATGGCAAAGATGTAACATCCTTAGTGGGAGTAATATCCTGCTTATCCCTGGGAGTTCCACTGTATTGCAGCAAAAGAAGGATCCCACTTGACAGACTGAATACTACATTTATACATTAAACACAAACACACATGCACAACGCTGGCATTCAACCATGTATAAATCACCCATATGAGTCCAAGCAAAAAGCTTAAATGAACCGTGCAACCAATTTAATCAAAGTACTGCAGGTTGAGTCAACATGTTAGTCGTTGTGGAGAGGCGCCCTGAGATTATCATGTCCAGTCTGCAACTAAACATTAATATCCTACAATGGAAGAAAAACATTTCTGAACTGTATTTGAACTCACAATGAAGACCTGGTGGTATATACTGTATATAGTGGAACCATCTAGAATCGTCTAAGCTTCCGCACCAAGGCACTAACTTTAATGAATGAGCCATCAATTGTATGAATAGCTCTGATGTGAAATATTCTTCAGCAACAGCCAGTGTTTTTTCAGGGTTTTTATCTAATTTTGAAGACACATGGGAATTGGTGTGTGATGTAGATGCTGTGGAGTGGTGGACGGTCATCTTTTTTTTTCCCCACCCAGAAAATACATTTGTAACCACTACCATCAATTTTTTGCTATGGGCCATTGGATAAAGCTCGATTTGACCAAACACGATCTGGGAAAAGAATCAAGAGTTAAAAGCATTTTTGCAAATACGATTATAATGAGCCGTATCTGTCGTCTAGCAACCTAGAAGCATTCATGCATTGGCAAATGTGTTAATATGAGCCCTGGTATGAAAGGCATATGCAATAGCATCGTCTGGCCTTTAATACAGTTCAACCGAAAACAGTTATGCACATACCTGAGCCCACAATCTGGTTGTTGAGAAACCACATATGGAATGCCTCTGCAAAATACAGCCCCTCGCCTTGCCTACTTTATGTTCATTTTTCTTGTGTTAATGTTGCATATGCCAGGAAAATCAATAAGTAAAAACGACTGCATACTGTAAAATGTCTGAGCTCTTCCATAGCTACAGGCTAAGGACTAAATAGTCATCTGCAGCAGTGACTGCAGCAATCACTGCAATATTTATCTAATGTCATGGCAGAACTTGGACATTATAGCTGATTGCCTCAAATATTTATTTGTTTGCTTATATATGGAAATGTTCTCAATTCTGACAGATTAGCATAAAAACTAGCCTCGATCCCATTAGGCTCAATAGTAACAAAATAATTTTTTAGAAAATCCTCTGTGAATTTGTGATATGAATGATATCCAAAGACTTAAGGTGTCTACTTTAAGGGAAACAATAAAATGAGTTGATCATGTGTTTAATGCATTTGACAAAACAGCCGGTATTTTCACATTTTTCTGTTTCCAGGGCTCATTCAGACAATTGCATTCAACGTTGTATCTTTTATCATTCACCAATTATTGTGTGTGAGATGTTTTCTGGGTTTTGTAGCGCAATCATCACTTCAAGTGGTGTGCAATGAGTTAATGAGCTTGTTGATAAAAAAAAAAAGCAGACAACAGAATAATCAATCACTCCAAAAGTCATGGTGGTAAATCTGTTAAGGAGTTAAATAGAATATGAAATTAAAAATTTCTAATTGATAAATTAGAAATTAGATATTGCTCAACAATATCAGTAATCCATGGCCCAGCCACCCAAAACTGTGATGGGGCATATAAATCTGGAGTATAGTAGTTCATGATCTACATGGAATAAAGTCAACTACACATTTATTGGCTGAACTGAACCGACTGAAGAGCCAGCTGAACAGATCATGCCTTGCATGAATTTTGTCGACTACAATCCATGTCTGTCTGAAAGTCGTACCACGCCTGTATATCACAAAGTGCGGGCCATGGGCACACAAAGGAGAGGACAGTCAGCTACACTGACTCAATTAAGAGCAATAAAAGTCTAATAAAAGCCAATGAATAATTATTAATGGAGACATTGACACCACTGCTTGAAAGATTTGCACGTGTGTGCGCGCGTGCGCATGCACACGTGTCATTGCTAGCAAGCCAGGACTTTAGTCAGAGACTCGTTCAATACCACCCGCAGTGCTTGCTAATGTGCCGTGCCGCTGTGTGTGCAGTTCACTGAGATGCACAACACAATTCTTAAAACGTAAAGATTTTGGGAGGTAGATAAGTAGGGATTTGTTTACTATCCTCTATTAAGGATAAAAGCCTCTAATGATAATAAGTATCCACATTTATCCTGATTTCACCACCGAATACCAGCCAGTGTTTCAACTTGCCCATTTCCAATTTATTTGAGGAGCTTTAAAATGGATTCCGAAATAATTGCATCAGATATTTTTATCTTCAAGATGGTCAAAAACAAAGATGCGGATTCCTAACTATTCATATTGCATATATAAACATTTATAACATTGTTTGTAGTGCTATTGGACCAATAGTATAAGTTTATGAAGGTTACATAAAAGGATGTAGTATACTATGTAGTATGTTTCTATAAGTTCAATTGGCCAAATATCATTCCACAAAACAGAATTAAAGGATTAAATGTTGACCAGTTAATTTTGAAACCGCAGTCTGACAGTTGTAAACAAAGGACGTGCGTGTGGCCGTGTGCATGTGCGTGTGCGCACACACAGCACCTGGAACCCTGGGATCACGGAACCCTACTTTGAGAACAGCAGCTTCAACTCTACACACTAATTTTGCTAACCATTGCATGCTTCCGATGATGCGATATCTTGAATAAAAGCTCCCAGACACCCGTCAGCTCAATGACATAAGATTAGATGCAAATCTTTCAGCAAAATTCCAAAGTCTTCACTCTTCAGGCAAGATACAGCTATACATAAATGCTTCTAAAAGGTGTTAATACTCTTGGCATATATTGACACAATTTAAACAATTCCTAGTCATATAATCAAACAGCGAATTTACTTGTGATAGAGGTTTTAAAATATGCAATTAGATACTTTTTTATATTAACAACCAGCATTCGTGTTTAATATAATGCATCTTGGGAAATGCAAGCTGTCCATCTTAGCCTCCCTCTGGCCTCACCAAGTGATGTCAAAGTTAATCATTGCTCAGAAGAAAAGCTCTACAGGGAGTCCGTTCATGTCATTTTCTAATGGCATTTATGACACACACACACACACACACGCACACGCACACGCACGCCCCAGGAGAAGATCTGCGGACCATTCCCCAATGTGGTCCCCTTTTACTCTGATGTCTCAGTGCTTTCTCACACCGTTCTGTCTGTCTCACACACCCACAGCGACACTCCAGGGCCAGTTGCCTGTGGGGAGAGGTCATCTCCAAATGTCAGCCTATGACGCTGTGACACGGGCACTCAAGGGAGGGATTGAAAGACCACTAATGAGGACAGTTAATGTTTCTGTCAGCTTGTCACTGGTCTGTCACTCTTGCTTCTACTTCCCGCCTATTACTTTGTATCCACAGTACTGAAGATTTATAAGGCATGGCCATTTCAAAGAGAGTGTCACCTCTATTAAGGAAATGAGCACAGCCAGGGGGCGATGGAACAATGCAACAGGCTTTGTACAATAAGATATTATCTCCTTAATATCATTGTTTGAGTTGCATCCCCTACTGCAGTCTGATACAAAATGTCACCCTGTTGAGAAATTGCCCCGCATCCCCCACCCCACCCCTCCACCCAAGACAGCACTTAACCTTGGGCTGTGATGTTTTGCTCCTTACTTTGACTGGATCTAAAATTTGATTCAGAGCTGTGCCCATCCATACGAATGCAGTGTTTGTCTGCTCTCAATAACACCACTCTGTAAGCACTTCAATTCACAGCAAGACAAAGTGAGAGTGAAACAAGTAGACAGGGAGAGAGGTGGAAGGAAGGGGGGGAAAATGGAGGTGGAGCTGTGTTGCATCCAAGTCGAACATAGAAATTCATTTTTACTTTAGCCTCAACAAATGAAATAAACAGAACACGGCTCCCAACACTTCAGATGGACAAGCTGCATCTCAATAGGGCATCTATTTGAGATCCTGACAGAGGCTGCTATAAGTGCTATATGGAACCAGAAGCCCTATAGAGTAATGCGAGTGTGTTCAACTGCCGTACCTCAATCAGCTTGTTGGCATGTTCACGGAACACCTGCGCGTACTCCTTCACTTCCTTCTCGTTGCCATTCTTGGCGGCTTCAATCAGGACCAGGAGAGGAACGTTGGTCTCCAGGAATGAGTCAGAGACATGGTCCATGACTGCTTTACGCAGCTGTGTAGAGAAACCCAAAAACAAGTAGTAGTGTCAATAATGTGACAGGTATCCGCCACAAAGGATAACTTTGATTAACTAGGATTAACATTTTATTACATGTTATTAGACACCATTATAAACACAATGGTGAAGACATTTCTTGGTAATTATTTAGTTCCCAGACTTTCATAACTTTCATAAAGATGTTAAGTCTACTTAAAGAAAATGGTTTGAGCTGCACAGTGCATGCAATTTGTTCCAGACCAAACACACTTGAGTTTCATTAACATATCACACAGGAAATCAAAATGCTATTACAATAATATATCATTCTCTATAATCAGTAACATGCGGGTGACGATTATGTCTTTCAAATATGCTTTTATTGAAAGGCAAGCAAATGCTCGAGTGTATGACGCAAATGTCGGGTAACGATGGCCAAATGCCTCAGTGCGGCGGCATTTTAATTAAGAGATTGCGATTGTGTTATGCAATCAAACTGATTCGACTGCCAATTTCAGTCATATAGCTCCTTCTCATAATATTAGAATAGCATGTAAAAGTTCATTTACTTCAAGTTCAAAACAGACAACTGGTGTAATGAACACAGTATTACTGTTCCAAACTGACCAGACCTGACCTGAACTCCACAGAGAATTGTCAACATTAGGCCAATCAGTGTCGACTATATCAATTTTTAACAGGCATAGTAGCTAGCTACACACTGGAAAAACATTAACTAATTCTTCAAGAAAAACAAGGTACTTTTACATTAATGACCCAGTACTTTGAAAATCTAGTTTCAAGTTGGCCACTATTAACCTTTCCGTAGCCTGGCCTAACCCTCAATGATGTTGGCCTTGGGGGGGCGGGGTGCCGTGGGATGCACACGGCAGATCGAGCTGATCTGATTTGATCTCACGAACGTGTCGTCATCCTCGGCACCTCCCGCGCCCGTCCACTGCTGTTCTACGTCACATCATTTAGAGCGACGCCCACCCCGGAAGGGTTGACACCCCCCTCAAGGCCACTATGTGTAACAAGTTAGTCCAGGCTTTCCGTTTTCCCGCAACGCGAACGAAAATGAAAGCCTGGGTGTCGAGGCTAACCTTTCCGTAGACAGGGGAAGGAGTGGGGTTGGTTTCGACAGAAGGAGAGATAAGAGTGAGACAAACCTGTCGGCGAAGGTCCCTGGTTTTCTTTGTCATCCTGTCAATGGCATCGTTGAGGGTATCACTCCGGTCCTTCCTGCCAGCCTGGAATGGAAATGAGAAAGAAGTGTTAAGTGGGTGGCATTCTGTCAACTTACTCGCTTTAGAACAAAGAGTCAACTTAATTACGATGCTATGGCCATATTAACACTTTCAACCTGCCGTCATTAATATGGACAACTCATTAGAGGCAAAACCTCCACAGAATCCTCTGACATTTACAAAAACAAAGTGTACAACTACGAGCTTTGCGTCGTGATGAAGACTTGGTTGTTTGTTTCTCAAATAATTATCCCATTATTTTGTAACCCCTTTTTTCAAGCTTGAGAGCCCCGAACTGAGCTCACTCTTCCTTCAGTGCATGAGGATGTCTTTGCACCCGACAGAGGGAGTTTCCCCTGTAAGACAGTGTGTGGAAGCAAAACAATATTCCAACCGGTTCCTTTCCCCTGGGTGACCAGGGGGAGGAAGGCAGTATGAACAGCATGTTTTTTCACACCGTGAAAGGATATCACATATAGGCCTACTGCAGGTGAAAATTACAAAATGTGTGATAAATATGAAAAGAATACTTCTGTTAAAGGGTTAGACATGAAATTTACTTTGAATAAAATTCACTTCTTATAAACCATTTTCATCAATCTTTCAAATTTGGAGGTCTGTCTTATGGACTAATAACTGAAGCAGTTCCCAACTGGTGCAAATGGTGCCAGAGAGAACAACCCACACAGAATCCAGCTAGGCACTGGTGATGTGGTGTAGAGAACACAACCCCAGTAGGAACTGAACCCAAAACCTTCTAGCTGAGGGACGACACTCTAGCACTAGACTAGCAGTGTTGCAAACTGCGCTATGATGCAGGTTTGTCTATGAAATGGGCTCAACTCTATCCACAATATTTACACACACGCCAACAGCATATGAAATCAACACATTTTCCCTATCTATTTCTTAACAGATGTTTTCGTTCCAACCTGTTTGCAGTGCCTCCCCACATAACACAGGTACTAACGTTATAATGAGCCCAAGTCCCAGCAGTGAGATTACATTCACACTGAAAAATGAAAACCGTTAGGCTAAAATAAATATGGGACAGAAATCCCTTTTTCATACCTTAAGAGCACAATAGCAATGAATAGAGGACAATGCAAAGCTAATAATAGGGTACCTGTGCTCTTACTCACTCTGACTATGGTGAAAACTTGGTATACAGGAAGACACAAATTGCAATTGATTCAAGGTCAAGTTGTGTAGTATATCCTGTCATTCCCTACAGTGTCTCCCTTCTTTATCAAAGACTTTTACATTATTGAGAATAAAATTATTTTATGTTGGCTTGATGATTCATTATTGATGATGTGCTTCAATGTCACAAAGTTGATACATGACAGCTACGTGTCCAGAAATGGTGATCATGATTCAGATATTGTTTTTCCCCACATTTCCATTTCTCATCAGTCTTCTCTCACGTGAAAAAGGGATTTGCGTCAAACAACGCCCCAGCAACATGACTCTACATGGCTAACACAATTAATTATGTACAGTAACGCTGTGAAGTTATTGGCAGAGACGTTGCATATTCCAAAGCATTTACAGAGAAGGAGCACCTAATGGTTCACACTAGTAATGTTCCCCCAACTAGATCTAGACAGCAGCTCAATCATGGTCATCCACCCACCACATATGCACGCACACCTCTCGCTGCAGAGAAAGAGTAAAATGTAAATTGTTTAAGAAGGATGGGAAGAACAACACGAGGATTCAGGAAAAGGGAGGTGAGGGAGAGGGAGGTGCTAATGCCAGTGCCATCCTAACAGTCTGTGAAATACTCCCAATATGGTGCCGACATGGACCGGCTCCCATCCACCATCAACCTCTAACCATTGAAGGACTGGGGACAGGACAGGAAGGGGAGCTGTAACACATGGTTAGAGGCCAGAGAGCTCCTTTGGTACCAATCCACTGCGATTTCTTGCTGGTCGGATGCAGTGATGTGGGGCCACTCTAGTCCACTCAGCTCACTACCCCATTTCATTCATGGTTTGCCTGAATTTCATTTCATTTTCGCGGCAGATATTTTCTTCAGGTGTTCATTATGGCTGGGCCTTGTGTGTAGCATATTTTATAATACTAGATACTCTCGCTCTGGCTTCCTGTGGGAGAACCTAGGAAGGCCTCTGTTTAACAGTACCAGGCACCAGAAGGGGTTGACACTAGGGTCTCGTTGCTCAAGTGCAGGTCATGTTCTACTTGCCCACAGGTCTTACCCTGATGCAAATTATAAAAATGATTGTTAAGTGGATAGGTACAGTAGGTGTTTTTTTTGTTTTTTTTTTTCTTAAAGAAACAAAGGCTCAATGCAGGGAGTATCCAATAGGCATAATGTTTTGAGACACAATGGTCCTTTATTTTATTATATTCCACACACATACACATCCTGGTGTTCTCCATCTTAAATTCTGTAGATAAGTTCCATTGGGATTTAAAGATTTTCGTATTTTTTCCAATTTTGTACATGTTTAAGAGGTCACGGTACGTAAATAGACCCCTTGGTGTGTTTTTTATGTGCAATGATGTCTTCCTTTTGTACTTAGGATTTCTTCCTGAGGGCTGAACCTTTCCAGCCAAACATGCCAATGAAAAAAAAAAAAAACTTCAATATAGTGACATCACATGCTCAGCCCCTCCCCTAAGTCCTCTCCCTGTGCTCCCTCTGCTGTGGGTGTGGCTTAAGTTCAGGTGGATCTCCACCCATCACCTCCCGCCAGGCAAACTTAATGAACTGATAGGGCGGAATCATAAAAATGACAGTTTAACAAACACTGTACACTTTTTGGGAAACACCTAAATGTGGAGGATGTGCAGCAGCATGCCACAGTCAAGTCAACTGGATAGTCATAGCCAGATGCATGTGCCATATATCTCATTCCAAGATGTTATTACATAATGACATTAAGGGGGAAAAAAACATTGTTTTCTTAATGTTTCGTTTTGAGTACATTTTGCACAGACGGTACTTGAGGCTTAATTTAACAGAAACATCAACAACAAATTTGTTCACAACATAGTGTAGTGTACTGTAAATATTGTGCACGGGAAGGTTGCATGGGAAATTATTACAGCTCACTGTCTTACAGACTGCTGCTAGCAGGCTGCAGAGTCTTAAAATTAACTCCAATAGGAATGCACCCTTCCATTCAATATTTCATGAAGGCCGGCAACTCTCCATTCCCTCCCGAAGAAATGCAGATAAGTTATTCTTGGAGTGAATCTCTGAAGAAATTCCACCATCCCTAGTTGGAATTTCTCTTTACTTAACTTGAAAATCGGCTGTGGTTATATTAACGAATAATGTTCACTTTTAAAGATTTTAGAGCCAAAGCCCAGCGTGTATTCTTGTTACCATGCAACTTTAAAGCAGCTGCTCATATACATCACATGCTTATGCTCAAAAATTAAAAAGCACTGCACTCAGAACATGTAAATTATAGATAGATACCTACCAGACTGTTTGCATTTCTATATCATACAGTATCAGCTCCTTGTTTGAGATGAAAGGCATTGCAGTGTGCCCTTGCTCAACCCTGAATACCCACCTCCACCAATCACCATCACATACAGACACACTTACGTTGTCCAGGGGATCATGAAAAGACCGTTTTGCTTTAATAATTTTACATTGTTTATGTAGCTTGTCTATGTATATGTATACAGCAGACCCAGAGGCAGCTGTGAGGCGAGGCTGAGATTTACAGCCATGGTTAATTTCAACAGTGAGCTGCCGCAACACGTTGGAGATATCAATATTCTGATGGTGACGAGCCAGGAGGGCGGTGGGAATGGGGGCTGTGGGTGGGTAGAGGCACACAAGCACTGTGTACAAGGCAGAGAGCAAGTGAGTGTGTGTGAGAGAGTGAGGGAGGGAAAGGGAAAAGAGAGAGTGAGAGAGAGAGAGAGAAACTGTGCTTATGATCGACGCCAGGCTGCCACCACTCTGTAGCAGAGAGTGGCTGCAACAAAGAGCACAGAATAACATCAGCGGCTCTCCGCTCTGCTATTTTCTCTTCCCCTGCGTCTCTGGTAGGAGACGAGGACTCCGTGCACTGCGCTGCAGAGGCTATGCTGAGGCTGATCTGGCGACGCGAGCGAGCAGGGTCTCTCTGGCAGCCATCAACAAGTTAGGGTTTAAGGACCCCCAGCTATGAAGGGGGAAGCTTGATCTTCAATTAACCAATTGAGCTGACGACATTGCAGTGGAAAGAAAAGCGGAGGGAGTGAAAAGGAAGGAGGGGAGGGGGTCTCGACGCCGAGGTCGTTTGGGATGCAACTGATCAACTTCGAAAATTAAGGATTCCTTGGAGAAGGGGGGAAAAAAAAGATGCATCCTTTTCTTTTAATCTTGGATTAAAGAGGACAAAGGGGGGACAGAAAGGAATAACAACATCTTGGGACATGGAATTTAGGATTTCATTTCAGTTGGGAGGGCTCAGTATTGCTTCATTTCAGAAGAGCCAGATTCCTTTTGTATTTACTCAAAAGGGTTTTTTCCCACTGGATCTTTGTTCCATCTGGCTGCTCCAAGAGTCTGCGGAAAAGGACAGTTGAATGCAGCCTCCGATGTGCACAAAAGAATGGGTAAGTTACCCTCTTTTATTTGGCAGGTCTGGACCTGAATAGCGAATAAGAGAGGGTGGGAGGCTGAAGACTAAAAGGCTATTGAGACGCATCTATTTAGTTCAATTGTCCTTGATTTTACCCTCGCCAACACCCAAGTTAAAAAAAAAATGAAATTCTTAAGAGAAAGCGCATTTTATAAACAGATGTGCATAATCTGTAAACTGACTGAATTGATTACTTGATCATAGATATTCATCAAATAAACTATGATAAACTCAGAAAATGACACGTCAATCAAGGGTTAATGCATGAAAAATATGAAAACGGTAGGCAATGACAGCAACCCGCAGAACATCAAATGCAATGACATGTGATTGAACACAATAAGCTGGTCAAACTACATCCTTTTAGCTTTTGATCAAACATAGGTGTATATTCAACTGTGACCTTTTGAATTATAAATGTTAAACATATACATGTATTATACACATGGTAATGACGCATGAGAAGTTGTAAATGAGAACAATTCATATAAAAAAGGTGCATTTGTGGGAGGGGGTGGGTGACTGACTGAAAGAGCAATTGCTCATAAATACTAAACCAAAAAACATGCCACACATCAGCACTAAGTGTTCTGCAGAGATTAGCTTTCCCAGCCCACAGTTAATTTTCTTATCTTTGAACCCACTCAGGTTTCCATTCAAGGTGGCCATTGGTGGGAAGTGCACCAGTGGCACTGTGTCTGTGTGTGATCAGCATGCTGCTGATGTGTCTGCTGCCTCCTGCGTCGTGCACAACCTGCCCTCAGAAATGCCGCTGTGAGGACCTGCAGTTCTACTGCGACACCCAGGGGCTCCAGGCACCCCCAGATGGAGTGGACAAGGGGGCCCTGGGGCTGTCTCTACGCCACAACAGCATCACCGAACTAAGCCCAGACCAGTTCTATGGCTTCAGCCAGCTTACCTGGCTCCATTTGGACCACAACCAGATTACTACAGTGCAAGAGGATGCTTTTCAGGGGCTCTACAAGCTGAAGGACCTCAACTTGAGCTCTAATCGCATCACCAAGCTGCCCAACACAACCTTCATCCACCTCATTAATCTACAAATCCTGGACCTGTCCTTCAATCAGATGACAGCATTGGAACCAGAACTATTTCATGGACTAAGGAAGCTCCAGATCCTCCACTTGCGTTCTAATTCACTTCGCACCACCCCCGTTCGGGCTTTTTGGGACTGTCGCAGCCTGGAATACCTGGGCTTGAGCAACAATCGCCTTCGGAGCCTGGCACGGAATGGCTTTGCTGGGCTCATTAAGCTCAGAGAGCTCCATTTGGAGCACAATCAGCTAACCAAGATCAACTTGGCCCATTTCCCACGCTTGGTCACCCTCCAGTTTCTATATCTGCAGTGGAATAAGATCAGCAATCTGACATGTGGCATGGAGTGGACCTGGACCACACTAGAGAAGCTGGACCTAACAGGGAATGAGCTTCGAGTCCTGACGGCTGATGTGTTCGAAACCCTGCCAAACATAAAAGTTCTGCTGTTGGATAACAACAAGTTGACCAGCCTGGATGCCCAGGTCATGGATATGTGGCGGTCTCTGGGCACCGTGGGGCTTTCTAGCAACCTTTGGGAATGTACCAAACGGATCTGTTCTCTAGCCACTTGGCTGAGCACCTTCAAGGGTCGGTGGGAACATTCCATTCTTTGCCACAGTCCTGAATATGCCCAGGGTGAGGAGATACTGGATGCCGTTTATGGATTCCAGCTTTGCCAGAATTTTTCTGCGCCAGCTGTACAAACAGTTATCACGACCACGGACGCTACAACGACCCCCGAGGTCACCAGCTCCCTTTTTGGAATTATGACCCCAACGCAGGACTATGCAGAGGATTTTGGGAGCTTTACTACAGTCACCACCATAACATCGACGACTCAAACCCCACGTGCTGCTCCGACAGAGACTACCACCTCACTTGAAGAGGCAGCTGTCACAGATGACTTCTCTGAGACAGACAATACCGTTCTCACACAGAGAGTCATCATGGGAACCATGGCTCTGCTCTTTTCCTTCTTTCTCATCATTTTCATCGTGTACATTTCACGGAGGTGTTGCCCTCCCACTCTGCGCCGGATACGCCACTGCTCGGCTATTCAGAACCGCAGACAGATGAGGACCCAGCAGCGGCAGCCTATGGCAGACCTGGCTACACAGGTACCATATAATGAGTACGAGCCCAGCCATGAGGAAGGGGCACTCGTCATCATCAACGGCTATGGGCAGTGCAAGTGTCAGCAACTG
Organism: Benthosema pterotum; assembly: GCA_039105355.1. Taxonomy (NCBI): domain Eukaryota; kingdom Metazoa; phylum Chordata; class Actinopteri; order Myctophiformes; family Myctophidae; genus Benthosema; species Benthosema pterotum. The sequence continues at coordinate 40,082,110 of CM076984.1, forward strand.
CCTTATAAAGAGTGTGAAGTATGAACTCCTATTTATTCCTAGAGCTTATGGTTTGCCATTTGACCATTTCAGATGATACAGGGTTTCTTTTGATTTTTTTCCAGTTTATATGAAAATCATAATTTCTACAAGTGAGCTTCACTTATATGTGAGAGCTGTTGAATGCTGACAGACTGATAGGAGGATTTGACAGTTGAGGGACGATGTAGAGATATTCACAAATTTATTTTTCTATGAATGCAAGGTTGTTCTTATCAGGCAGGGGCAATCATTTCGAATGGGTAAAATTGTAAACTGTGAGATTTGTCTCCACATTGTCACTATTCTGCAGCACAGAGTAAATATTTATCCAAAATGTCCTCTGCTAAAGGAACATTAATTATTGGTGGAGAAACCTAATTAAAATGTATGTCTTGTTTCCTGTTAAAGTAAACAAGTATCTGATGAAGTTTATAAGATGCACCATAGACACTGTAGCCCAATCACAATCACTTTTGACCATTTGGATATTATATCAAATGTTTTCTTTTAGTTTTGACTTAAGATGCTTTGAGGGTAATATAAACATTGAATATCACCCACGATCTGAACTACAAGTGAAAATTTAATGTCAATATTGTTTGGTAATCATGTTATAAATAAAGAAAATCCTCTCCTGATGAGAGCAGGGCCCTGAAGTTCTGTTCACTAAACACCCACCACAATTTGATTTAATTAGGCCAAACCACTTTCATCAGATTAACACACCTAGTACTGTTCATGTATGGTTCATGTCCAGTACACAACAATGTCTGGAATGTCTTCCTGACTTGAAACTTTAAAGGTAAATTTAAACTATCATTCAGTGCCGTCACACAGGACCAGTACGTGGTGTCCTCAGCTCTGAATTGCCATACACACTGTGACAGTACATTTATGACAGCTCAACTTAGTAAGCACTGTTAACTTACTCATAACCTGTCAACATACTACAACCAAGGTAAGAAACATTTGTTAAGTGAGAAGACACTGACTAAATGGATAATGAAAAGCTAAGACAGTTTTGATCTAAAAATAAACCTTTCCCAGGGGGCCAGGCCTGGAGCAGCCTCCTTACTGCATAGACTCTAATCAGGTCTGACAGGCTCAAGATTGAACCAATTAAGGCCAGGCAAAAAGAATCTGATATTCTGTCACCCACACCATTGATCCAGCAAGATTTAGCTTCGCCAGCCACTCAGAAATAGTTCTAGCAGAAACATCCTCTACAGCCGGCAAGAGCATCTACCTTTTGTTTCACAATCTCATTCTTGTCAGAGAGGCATCAAGTTGACATATGCCTTTGGTGGAAAAGGACAGTCCGACGGATTGAGAGCATCAGCAGTGTAAAGTTAAACTGTGGAGGCTCCCCCAGGGAGCAAATGCGCTCCTGTGATAAGCAAACAGGGAGGCTGGGTCAGACACATTTGTATGCAGCAGGGAGAGGATGTGCATTAGCATCAGACTAAAGCCGCCGCTGCAGCTCCGCAGTTCTTTGTGTTGGGTTGGGGCAGTGGGGGCAGGGTGAAAGGGAGAGGAAACGAGGGGAATTGATGGGACGATGGAGAGGGGCAGCCGTGGGGTAATGTCCTGGCTTATAGAAGCCAATGAGCATCCTTCCGGCCAATTAATGGTATTCCATAAGGCCAAGGAAGGCAGGGAGGGGATAAAGGAATGACAAATACTGACAGGCAGCACCGTGGGCTTGAAATGCAGAAGCTTAAACATCAAATCGACAAAGTAGCAACACTCATCCCGCTACTTGCCATCAAGACACATTAGGTAATACAACTGAAGAACAATAATAATAATAAACAATCAAGACTAAAGGTAAAATCACGGAATGGCGCATCTAGAATGTGGCACGATGCTGATAATAGTGTACAGTTTGCTTACATTTTATTAAACAGTGGCACTGCCAAGTCCTCTACAAGAACGCAGACTGCTGGGATCTGCCTGACTACACAAAATTAGGATGCATCGGACAGACTGGTGTCTTGAAGAGTGCGTGCTCTAAGTATCTTCTGTATTATCATCTGTGGTGAACATTTATCTTAATGGAAATTCTGTGTCATTTCAATTTGAAAGCAAACATCTAATGTATTGTTAATTGTTAATGCATCCCACTACATATTCCCGGAAATGACCACTTCCACACCGACCAGTCTGAAGGGTACTGGCAAACCTCTGTTGAATGACATCAGACAAGGCTTTAAAAAGAGGGGTAAATGTAGAGGGCTGGTGTAGCTATTCAAAGTGTAGCAGTTCAGTTGCAGTCGAAACGTTCAACCACCACTATGAAAACGTGTTTCAGTGTAAATCCAAAGCAGCAGTTCTACATCATGTTTGAATTCAAGAACAAAATATATGCTATTAATCGACCGTGTCCAAGGCCAAGCACTTTCACATCGTCTGCCATTTTGTTTTCCTACAGCTTTGCACAGTTTTTACTATTGCCCAAACTGTCTTGCATGTTCAACAGTCAAAAAAACTGATTTGAATTTTTATTAATGTCATTCAGAGAACATTGTGGAGATGCCTTCTCCCGGAAAATGGCAAGATTAGGGGTGTATGTGGATTTACGTTTTATTTTATTTTTTCTAAATCGTCCAGTCAATTATTTGACATCTCACTGTTTAAGATAAGGCTTGTACTAAGTGACTGAGAAATCCACACAATTTGTAGAAATATGCATCCCTTTGCACTCTGGCTTTTTGTCCACTGTTTTTTGGTTCCTCTTGTCATACTTTAGCCCTGCTCCCTACCCTGCCTAACAATAAAATAAAAAAAAATAAAAAAAATAAAAAAGGGAAAAAATATTGACAAAGAGAATCCTTTCTCTTACCCAACTTATTTGTGCAAAATGAATGCTTTTCTCTTCCCTGTTCCTTTTGTATTGTAATATGTACAATTTCATATCTGTATAGTGGCTAAGATGTGGCAAATGAAAGAAAAAAATATCTTTCCCCCCCTTAAAACATATATTTTTTAAATAAAATGGTTATACTATATTGAGTGTTTATTAACTGATGGACGCTCCTGACTCTCTTTGGTCCTTTGAATAATTGCCAGTCATGTAAACAAAGTAATTGTTAATTGCTTGCTCAACTTCTGGTGAACTTGATACGGATAAGATACAGTATGTACCCATTACCTCATGACCTTATGCTTAAAATGTTGATGATGATAGATTAATGGAGTGCTGAGGAATTAGGGGGTTTAATTGCTTATTTCAGTTCTAATTGTAATACCAACAGAGTGAATACTAACCATCAAGGGGCAAGCCCATTTAATTGTCTGGCACAACCTGTTCTCTAGGTTTACCAAACACTCAGGGTTTTAATTCAACATTAAGGATCTACATTCACTCAGCTTCACCAATACCTAGTCTTGACAGGGACACGTCATGCATCCATAAACTGAATAATTCCAATGACTGCACAAATCAAATGTTTTGGGGATGCCCATTTAGGGTTTCACACAGCTCTGGCACCTCCATGGCCCTATAAGCCAAGATTGCATACTGCCTGAATTCCCATCAAATGTTGGTATACTTTTGAGACATGCCAAGCCCCACGGTTTTCGTGCTAGAACAGGATGAATACAAAATTATCTAAACCACTAACTCGCAATTTAAACAACCCACCCATTTCAAAATGTGCATATACACTAATCAAATACAGAGGTTCGTAAAAATCTGCCACTGTAAGTAGCAGCTGTGGCCATGCAGCACAAGCAAAACTGAAATTCTAACATACAATTGGCATCCTGCTTACATCAAACAAACAGCTTTGTATCACGTCACCCATCAATTACTCTACTACTCAATTATTATTATGCCAAATGTTTCATTTTAATGTCCTGGAAAAGACCTTCATATTTAAATGTTACTTCGGACAAATGGTGCATTCCTCTCTTCTATCTGCTTTAATGTTTTTCGAAGTCACTGGCCGAGACTTAAAGGGGACTGCACAAAACATTACTGGTGTGGGCCTTGCAACAAGATAAAGCAATCGTTGAAGGGACATTTATCACTGAACCACATACAGATCAACTAGGGCAACAGTGCCAGCAAAATGGTCAGAAGTGACCTGAAGTAATAGACAACAGATAACAGATGTACTGCCTGTGGGGTTTTATCAAGGAAAGGAGGAGGGAGGAAAAATACTGAAAAAAGGATTGGTGTGAAAGGACTAAGATTTATGGAGTTGCAACCACTTGCCAGACCAATGGCTTCTTGAACTCCTATTCTCCTTCTACCAAGTGTGGTACATGCTAAACTGACATGTACATACAAATCATCATGTTAACAGAATGTGGAATTTCTGATTAATAAGTATCTGCCACTGCAGATAATTTACATGTTTTGTCCATTTGCCAACCTTGGTGCCTGTGAGACATTGGAAAGAAAAAGATCAGCAAATGTGAACTAATTTATCTGCATATAGTAGGTACAGTTGGTGAAAAAAGTTAATTCTGATTGAAGTTCTGAAAAATGGAAAGATGCTGAAATGTGATTAAATAATCGTTAGATAAGTGTAGTGTGTGACCTCCGTTTTCATGTTCTCGTTTTCTTCAGAAACAAGATCTAATATGAATAAAACCTCCATATAGACATTTAAAGAGAACACTATTAAAAATCTTATGAAACTGTAAAATTATTATCGTGAAGCCAATTACTAAACAAAATCTATCTGACATATCCTGAGGGGTGTTGAGTGTTCATTTAGCTTCCAATGTAAACGTAGAAGTAATGTTAACAAAAGATGAAAGAGTTTTTTTTTTTCTTTCCCTGTTGTGTTTGATTTAATGGTCTGAGACTCTGGCGTAACGTTATAGCAGAAGCATTTTTCCCAAGAGCTCAAAGAAATCAAGCTGAATAAAAGGTAGTGTCTGTTGCTTTCAGTAGCTGGCAAAGGTGGTCGTCTTTCATCCCATGATCAAAGATGTTGACAAACTATATAATGGCTGGGGTTGCACTGACAAGACAATTTGAAATAAGGTGGAAAGATGTGTTTGGTAGGAGTGATAGCGTAGTTTTTTTTAGGTTAGTACAACTATTTTGCTTTAGTGAGAGCCATGCATGTTAGTCACACTCGAAAGGATATCTGCAAAAGTGTGAATGTGCTACAACTGCAGAACATGTAATCAGACGGAAAGGGACCACATCTGGATAAACATCTTGGAGTGTAACTGTAGTTTGAAGAGTATCTGTATGTCACAAATACAACTAGATTAAAAGAGTAAAAAGATTAACTAGATCAAAAGAGTAACAAAACATGTTTAAAAAATGCAATTACTATTATATAGTAGTAAGGGAACTACACAAGTACTTTGAAAAAGTATCTACAGCATATCTTATACTGACCACAAGGAAAGAGCATTGGGGTACACTAAGAATAATCTTCATTCGCCATCTTTAGTTTGTCTGACAAAGCAATTCATTACCCTACTGCTTTAGCCTAAACTACCTATAAATGTGCTTCCTTATTTCTTCTGGCAGTTTCAGTTCCATGATGCATTATACAGAATGGCTAAATCAATGATCTATCTGGAATTCTCACAAAGAGACTACTAATTTAGTCCATTAAGAGACGACACATTTGTGGTACTGTGACACCATTAAAATATTGAAATTCTATAGTATTATTAAAACCTGCAAATCAACACAAAGCTATCAAATCTCTGAGCGCAATACAATTAATGCCATGTACATTGCTAGTACTACTTCGTACCATTTTCAACCAAAGCAGGGAGGTTATTTGAGGTTTCACTGGAGGTGGTCATAAAATTGGGGAACTGCTGTATAAGCTAAACGGCATGTTGCGAAATTATCAAGGAAGGCCGACTCCACTCTGCTGCCAATCTACAATGCAAGGCTGTCTTAATTCTCACCTACATTACAAACTGGATGTAGTCCAGGGGGAAGAGATGCAGTCCCAATGCATGGCCCATAATTTACTGTAGGAAAATTGAGCTGAAAGATCGGAACACACTTATCAAAGTTGGGAGGAAACCTGATTAAAAACCTCTAACCTTTAGATAGACAAGTTTCCCAAGAAGTAAGATCTATCTTAAGGAAATTTATGTGGAACTGTCGGCAGTAATAAGGCAGAGGCGCACAGATAAATCTGAGTTCACACCACTGCCCACCTGTAAGAACCAGGCCTATTTAATCTCTGAACGGTGCTAGCCATGTCCATCTGTGTGGGTTTGGGTAAACACAAACATTGCCTTGCTACCGTTTCATATTTTCCTATTTATTTGCCATAAATACCAATGCGAATGTGACTTTCAACTGTGGATATGGATTCGTGGACGGTGACATGAGATGTCCAGCCTCCCTCATTTTATTTTATAGGATGAATACTGTATATAAACCTAGTACAACTAGGCTTGCAGTCAGCATGTTTTAATATTTAGGAGGAAAACACATCTACAGAACAGACTGTCAAACTAAATCATTTTGGTTTTAAATGACCAACATTGAAAACTGGGGGAAGGACATTGACACTAAACCCAGTGCACTCAATATTTTCCTGAACTTCCTCAAATATTTGTAATGAAAAGTGAAATGCTGTTCCAATAAGAGACCTTGCTTGCTTTTAAGAAATTAAATCCAGAATTAATTTTCTTAAAATGAAAAACTCTCAAGGATATATATACTTGAGCTAAATCCAACTTCACTTGTTTATGTCCAGATGAGTATCACAACAGCAAAATTCAAGTTGATAAATTCAGAGGGGGTGTTTTTTTTTTTGCAAAACACAACCCAGGCTTGAACAATGATACCAGTGAATAAACCCGATGTGTGGATGTCTCCAGAAGACTGACAAAAGAAGCCAAGGACTTGTCCTTGGTATTTTCTTCTTGTCCATCAGGTATTTCCTTCTTGTCCATCAGGCATTTACTCCTCCTGAGCAGGGGAGGCAAGTGTGTAAGTTTGACAGATGGCATCCATCTTAGACTGAACCATTGTTGCAAGCATCAACTCGGCACCAGAGGCAATACCTTGCTAACCGCTGAGGAGATGTTAATATCTGTCATAATGGCGACGTAGCCATTTCCAGAAACTGCAATTTTCCAAAACAATGGAGTTGAGTTTCCACACTATTAGCTTATTCTACTTTGCATGTTAAAATTCCACCCCATTAGCTTATTTTACTTTGGAAAGTTGTACACCCCCAAGTTGGCGGTCTTCTGCCACACCAGGCTTTAGTGTTTTTGCTAAATCCAAAGAATTTGCCTTGCATTTATGCAAAATCCAGTCATATGCATTGTCCCATCTAAATAAACAAATAAAGTAAAACATGCAATGAGTAAGATATTAAAGTTATAAGATGTCAGCAGATAAATCAAAGCAGTTCACAAATTTATTTTGCCGCATCCAGGCCTGTTTCCCTTCCATTTTAGCTGATAAACATATTGCTGAAGAGTTAATTTACTGGAGGAAAAGCGTTTTAGAAACGATTAATCTTGGCCTAACCTTGTTTATTTGTGAGGAAACAATTTAGTTCTTTCCCAGATTTCTTAAATAGAATTACAGGTCCTTGTAGAAACAGCATTATGTAAATTTTGGCAATTATGTTTCCAAATAGTGTGCAGTCAAATTTCACATCATACTAGCTATTATTAGTGGAGCAGAACAGCATGCGGACTCATGATTTGATTCCTGGTATTTTTCTCCATGATTAGCATTGATGATTATATACACACACCGCATTTTGACGGTGTTGGAGTGTGGCCTGTCATCTGCAGCTAATCTTGCAAACCACTGCATTGCCAGTAGGCCAAAGAAGTAAATATCCCTCAAGGTGCACAATCCTGTTTTTTTATTATTATTTTAGAAATATATATATTTTTTACTGGAAGACAATGTCTTGTTCAGGTCTGAGATACTGTTTTGTTACTTTTATTTTTACTGGTCCAATGGAATTCACAATGCAGACACTCAGGATATGTGATATACACACACACAGAGTTTCAGTATGTTCGGTTTGGATCATGCCCAAATTATTTTATAGCTTTTACATTACACTTTTCTTTCCCAATTTAATTTGATTTATCTGACCGAGAATCATCTCTCTAATCAGAGAAATAAGTCTCACTTTCTTCTTAAAAACAGAAATGGGATCATGTGTTTCACGTTTCTTTGAGAACATCAAATATAGTCCAACAAATACTGCCCAGTGGCTGCCAGGTGGGTATCAGACATGTCCCTCACCATCTTCTAAGAAACTGTTTCATTGCTTCTTTTAAAGCTAAATAATTTTTTGTCAGACCGTTTCTCATTTTTAATAACAGGCAAATTAATTCTATTCCGGGTTTATTAAAGACAGCGCTTTAATATTCCAATTATTGCTGCTCTCCAAAAGGCATTGATGTAAAGTAGGCTATATGATAATTCTATGCCGTCCCTGTGACTAAAGCAGAACTGAAATGCTTCAGAAAAAGAATCAAACCTTTGTATTTGCTGTGTTGAGTCTGTTGTAATCAAAAAAATGTCCTTGAGGTTATTTGGGCTATGGATAAAGGACATTTACTTGTGTGTATTGTTTAATTCCCATAATGAAACAAACCAAACTTCTAAAGATAAAAAAATAATCACCCCAATAATTTCTTGGAAGCCAAGGTCAGGGGAAAACTGCACACCTGCCGAGGACAAAGACACAAGCGTGCACACCCGCACATGTGTTTTGTGAACCATGCCTAGATGTCGCCTGCCTCCCCATGTGGTCTCCTCACCAACACATTCATCACAGATCAATTCACAGGGCCCACCTCACCTTGGAAGCAAGTAATCCTCCAGCTAAAACCCCTCACATTCAGAATTAGGTCCCAGCTTAGAAAGAAGGCATCCATTTTTGGTGGTAAAACGTTAAAAAACAGCTACCTGCCACAACAGAGGAAAAAGGGTTTGAAGCCACCGTGGGGCATCTGGCTTTCTCGAGTGTCTATACGAATGCCAGGCAGGAAAGGTGATGCTTGTCACTGCACATAATCCTACAGGTCAAGGCAGAACCTGTCAGCAGGGAGTCCTGGGCATCATGTTCTCCTGGTGGCTTCTCCTCACTAGCACAGGTGAGTCAGGATACAACTAGGGCTGCAACCATTAATCATAATCGAATTGATTATTAATTGTAAACAAGTTTAGTAATCGATTTGTTAACTAATCACTATTTTTTTTACCCGTTTTACCACTTAACCATAGTTTTTCCAGTTAAATGTAACAATTTCCACCCATTTTCAACATTTTATTGTCATTAACTCCTTCCCTGCTATTCATGCGGCCTCAAAACATCATTCCCAGCTACAGATTTGAGCCAAACCACATCCTACTCAAAGCAAGACTGACAAAACGCATGCACTTAGAGGAACACAAAACATTTGAGACACAATGAGCCAAACTTAAAAGAAAACTATCTTCTGTTCAAGAGAACTGAGGATAACATTTGTACTGAGTACCAGAGACAAGGAAACCACCAAGCCTTAGAAAAAGTGAATGACCTCACAAATAAATAAAAGGCCACTTTCATTTTTCACGAATCAATAGAGAACTCTGCTAACATGCTTTATATAAACCTTTGTCAGGGTGCTTTATCACACACACACACACACGGTTTGATGAGAGATAAGTCGTGGAACTGTCAGAGTAAATGGCCTTCCAAATTTTAGGTCTGACATTCAACTACCTGAAGGTATGAGGAATTCCACCCATGACATGGAACCATCCCAGATGTGGTTTAGTTTCAGAGACAAAACTGTATGTAACAGTGTTGAAGTTGCATGGTGTTTATCTCTCATCCATGCATTTTAACTACCGTTGTTCTACCTCGTTCAAACTCAAATTATTCTTCTGGATTTCAGTAGATGGAATTTGTCCACAAAGCAAGAACCTGCATTCTGAATCCTACAGTTTTGGACTAATCCTCTCCTGCAGATTCATAAGTATGCCTTACTATCACAATTAACCTAAAACATTGCCAGCCGTTTTTTCATCCTCTCTCATAGTGAATCCAATAGTTATTCCAAATGACAAGATTTCACTCTCCTTCAATCGTACACTCAGACCTAACAGTATATGCGCTTCTTGCATGGATAACATACATATTCCATTATGGTACAGAGAAAATATAGAAAATACAGAGATCAGAAATGCTTTCAACACGGGGACCAAACAGTTATCAGCCCATAATCAGCATCAAACAAAAGTTAACTAAAAGGCAAAAATAATGTGCCTTTGACACCCGTGAGGTACCTTCTTCCTTGCAGAGTTACACCAAAACACACAGGAAGCAAAGCATTATAAAAGAAGAATTGTATAAAAGTGGTGGTAGTGGTAATCAGTGTTTTAGTTTCAAAATGTGTTAACCCAGTTTGGTGTAATTTTAATCAAGTTACTCATATTAAATCACAAAACCTCATAGAGCACCTGAGCTCTGTTTTGAAACAAATGCCATTTTATTACAAGTTACACACACAAGTTGAGCCTCTGTCTTACACAACAGCAATGAGCAACGAATTTGTTCTCCAGATCAGGCAGCAGTTAAAAATAGATTCACTCTCTCTGGGCTGCTGTGAGAGAGGTCTGGGATGTTGGCAGCCTTCCTGAAAAACAATGTACCACTGCTGAAGTGTACTGCTGATCCTCAGCATCCCAGGCTACAGGTGATTCAAACTTCACATCAACTCATTTCCACAGACATGTTTACACTGTACAAGACTTGTCCCAAAAAAAAAAGAAAAAAAAAAACAATTTCCCCCTAGGATTATCCATACAACACCAGTACTGAAAAAACGGATTCCATTGTAAATGGCGATGCATTACAATATGGGTATCTTCAGTATGGAATGTTATGGATTCATAAGACTAGAATATATCCGCACACCGGTATATATTTTTTATCCCACTCCCATTCTCTTTTTCCCTAAGAGAGACGAAGAATGCAGCCATGTGCAGCCATACTTTTTTAATATGATGCACGTGTTGGAATACTTTGGATCCATGTGCATTGCCCCAGAACAGATTCATAAAGATGAACACTAATGCACCAATTATTTTTTTAATACAAAAAAATATATATAATATGGGTTTTTTTTATCAATCTGGTCTGGTAAGTACACAAGTCCGGGCCCCTTGAGGTAAGACATGCGCTTTTAGACCTCTGTGCTCAGTTATGCAACCATCCAATGTTCCACATGTCTTCAGCTCCAATTATGGTTCATTTCTACCGCATTCAATTTGAGCAAAAATAAAATGCAACCACATTTCTTTCCTCTCCAAAAAAATATTGAATAACTGTCAAGTGAGCAGAGACCAATGTTTTTTAACATGCTTTAATACATCAAATGACTACACTAGTCTATGTCAGTCATTCATAGGACCAAGTAGCCAACATATCCGAGAAAACAGACGACCCTTCAAAGCCACCTGCACCATCAAACAGACTGCCTCATATGTCAACAAAACAAATCACCGGGTTCTTTGCCTATTTTGTTTAGTAGCATGCATTTCTCCCCACTTCAAACAAACAGTGACAAAGCAGGAGGTAGAGGCAGCACATAAATCTCTGTAACAGAGCTCAGCGCCCCATTTCCAGCCACGCATATCGTCAGCAACTCAGTAAATTTCAATAAGGTCAGAGCCATTGACAATAACTACCAAGGGCGCCGAAATGCCAAACAGGACAAAATGTGTATGGGGTGTGAATATTTATAGCCCATTATCTCCACCAGGCGGAGATCTTGCATTTACGTGTCTGTTGTCTGTCGGCAGCTTATCTTACAAAGTACAGGGCTAATAAGCATCATATTACTTCCGCAGACTGCCACCGGGCCATTGACCTGAATGCCAAAATAATTTACCAAATATATATTTCTAAATCAGCCAATAAATACGCCATCAGTAACGCAACCTCTTGCTGCCTCCTGCATTTTCACACCACTCTATTATGTGGGGGCGTTGGGTGATGTTTATCCAACACTTAAACAAGTGCTTTGCAAGTACATTTTGAAATAGTACAAGCTTCGTGCAGCTCCAATGTTGGTGAGCAAGTCGTTCTACAGCACTACCCAACTGACAAAAATCAGATATTGACATTGGGATGTTTTGCAGTAAAGGGGGAGAAAGGGGTTAAACCCATAAGGTTTCTGTCTAAATAATAACACCTGCCCCAAAGCAATGAAGGTGAGCACTGTTATTTCAGAGGCACCTGTGCTCCGTTCCACAGAAACCAAATGAAATGTTCTCACTTTCACAAGAGAGCAATGATGCAGTACTCACAAGTGTGACGTGGCATTACATTTGCCATATGTGCCCAAAAAACAATTTCAGAAGAAACTAGTTAGGCTAGACAATTTAATGTCATTATCAAGAATGATCCAAATTAGCTAAAAACATTTTTCTTTTCTTTCTTTCTTTTTTTTTTTTTTTTTAAAGGGGCCAATTCTCAAACTCAAGACGTTGGGTCATGAGTTTATAGATCTGCATTTTTTTTTATGTAATTATGCAATGTGTTAACATGGAGTCCACACACTGGTCACTGGTTAAGTTAATTTACATTCAATCCTCATGAATAGTCTTTGTCATTCTGATTAAGATAATCGAAATGAATGTAACTAACTGGGTGAAGTCACTTTCCAGTATGCCGTATCTTATCCTTTACTCATTTTTGACCAGATGTGGATGTTGGGCTTTTTCTGTTTTATTAACATTTGGAGGTCGTTGCCTAGTATGGAGAGGTTTGGTCTACTTCTATGTGCTGCCTCTACCTCTACCATTCACCCCTTTGAACCCCCTTCCACAACCACATGGGCAAGAAGAACCTACAGTATGGCTAAAATCTATTTTCAGCTATCTCTCACAGTTCCCTACCCTGCCCTGAGATCTGGGCTAGGTTATAATCCCTCCCTTTGGACATCGAGAGTTCAGCAGCAAGTATTATATTTTTATAGAGTAGGTGAAGAGCAATTCAATCAGAACGCGCTGTCAAGAGCCCATCAGCATCCACTTCAAATAAGAAGAGGTCTTTCATTGGCTGCCTAACATGTTAGCTCAGAGACAAGCCATGTGGGAGTTTTCAGGTGTGCAATGAAGGTAGATTACCCTCTTAAGTTAAAAACACACCACCACTGAGGCAACCGGATGAGCGGGCGGGATAAGGATGAAACGGAACCGTCTGTCAGTTAGTGTACACGCCTGAAGCAGAATACAGAGTCAGCAGAGGCTAGAGAGAGTAAGGCCTGATTTATACTTTGTGGGGGTGTCACACGCTGAAAATAACCAATTACAGGCTCACAATGTGTTGCAAATTTGAAATGTGACACATTCGTGAGCTTGTAGATCTGCTACTTTTAGAGGGTATGCAACCATGTATGAATCAGCAAACTGTAGACAGAGCAGGATGCAAGATTAAAAGAAGAAATGGAAAAGCGAGGAACAATTGACTGATAAATTGAGTGAAGAACCACACATTGAAACAGTACCATATCACATTAACATATTTCATTATGCTTCTTTTTAATTTTGAACCAATGCAGCGACGATGATGATAAGTTAACACATGGGTAACTTTAATAGCCTAATAGCAGAGGACGGGGCTGTATGGATTTAATAATGCCAAGTAAGTATCTCCACTTCATTGATACGCCGATAGTGGTCAACATGTGTTCATCGAGTTTTGCTGTCAGCTTTTAGTTTTGTGCCTACCACATTTTACAATGTGCATGGCTATGCACAATTACACATTGCGGTACACCTCAAAGATTTGCAAACACCAAACATGTCCCAATCACCTCAGTAATTAATACGTTTTTATTATCCTCAGGAGTCCCCAAGTTGGACGAAAATTGACTCTTTGAGGTTATTGAAACTTTGAAGTTATTTTAAAATTTTAATTATGGTATTGTGGTGGTTCATGTACTTCAGAGATGGTCTCTATTTTTTAATCAGTTCATACAACCTTAAGCCATCATACAGACAACAACATTACCATTCCTGACAAGACGGTACAATCCCATTATAGAAGTTATTAATAATGTGTCTTCTATAAAGTTTGCCTTTGTGTGAAAGCCTCATGTAGACAATAGCATTACCATTCCTGACAAGACAGTAGTATCCCATTATAGAAGTTTATTATTAATGATGAGTCTACTACAAACTTTGTGTGCATTGTTAGCCTTACAAGCTCCAGTGTCACTGACAAAAAGGTTGCATTCTCACCCAATACTTCAGTAGACTCGATGCGGATGGGCAAAGAGGTGATGATTCTTGCATATTTAATCTGCTGCAGTTTGCTTTCACACTACACCGTCCGTCATCCGCAGCAATTGGAAATGCAGCCTTTCAATGTTCAATTCATATACAGTGAAATATAGTAGACCTAATAATAGTTAAAGTTAATGGACATCAGGAGAAGTTTGGAACATGGTTGCAGCATGCATTTTCGTCAGGGTGTGTGTGTGTGTGTGTGTGTGTGTGTGTGTGTGTGTGTGTGTGTGTGTGTGTGTGTGTGTGTGTGTGTGGCGCCATAGGGATTCCTTGAGCGCAAGCAATTTATGCAACCTGCAAAATTGGAAAATGTGCGATATGGAACCTAATCACCCCCACTCTTGTGTAGTCCAGTACACTGTATTAAGGGCTTCTATGATCTCTTCATTAGGCCATGTGTGTCTATGCGTCTGGGCATTTATACGTGACGCTGAGTAGTGCATAATGATGCCTACTCCTTTCTTCTCATGCACCAAAAAAAAACAACTTCTTCATCCCATAATGGTATATTCACCTCACCTTCTATGTTTAAGTTGACACCTGACACCTGGTAAATTGATGCGCCTCAAATGAGACCTCACATCTGCCAGACGAAACACTTTCCAACAATACGCAGCAGGATTCGTGTTAACTGCACTAAATATTTCTGGTGTGAAGGGGACCTATGTGTCCCCCTAAATTGTTCTCTGAATGAGGTGGCTGTCAGCCACGTCTGTTCGCTGCTGACAGCCAATGTATGACTTAAAGTTTAAGACATTTAAATGTCGGTGTCAAAGCATTTCAGCATCAGCTTTTCTGTGTAACAAACCACAGACAGATGTTGGTAACTTCTATACATTATTAATACAATGTGTCAGGAGAGGTTTGACTCAACATGTGCCATGTGAAACTGTCACGACAATATGGAATAATTAAGGTCACGCCATGTGTCAGTGCTGGGGCAAACACTGAGAGCACCCCCATGACTGGCTGACTAGGCCATCTTGTCTCACGGGATTACCGTCATAATACAGTACTACAGCACTCTTTCAGCACTCTTGTCTCAGAGACTGGAAAAGGCAGACAACTGTATCACCAATTATTTGGCGCATCCGCAATCATGTGACATAATTTGCTAGAAGTCTGAACTTTCGCTACCTTCAGGACTAACCTAACATGCCAGTCACACACTCATTACAATTCCAGGCTGCCTTGCATTATGCTAAGCAGTAAAATCAATCAATGAGCCATGTGTGCTAAGTGTGTCAAGGGATATTACCCCATATCGTAATAAAAGACGTATTAACATGACTTTGGTTTGCCATTCAGCGGAGACCAGTGGCCAACTCTTGCCAGAGTTATAAGATACCATTGATGAATACGGATAATTATGAACCTTTGGTGCTTGCGTTTCCCTACAAACAAGCAAGCTGACTAGGAGTGCAACAGGTTGCCTCTATTCAAAAAAGCTGAAGCTGAAAATGCTCTGCTTATGATTTAAGTTATGGACATTTTGAAGCTTTCACCTGGTGAACAACAGTAGAAACCTATTTATCATACAGCACCGCACTGTAGATAAGAGATGGCACAGTAAACATAGAATAACGTTACCACAGACTCAGTCGTGTCACTACGAAGCCTCAAGTAAGACTCATGGGGTCATGGAATATTGATAATTTAAAAGCAGCAACAAAAAAGTGGATTGTGACAGAAATATGCTACCGGATAGCACTGAAAATATTATGTCCAAAGTGCTCCTTGGACCACATGTTAATGTGCACAAGGCGTGACCCTTCTGCTGAACCAAAAATTAGGTATTTTAAACTGACATTTAAAACTCAGCAAGAAAAAAAGAATGCATCACTTTATATTATTCAACTTCTGAATTAATTCAGTACCTAGAAAATGTTACGTAAAATGTAAATAAGGGTGAGATCAGAGCATGAATGATGCATTTGAAAATAAGATAAGACACAGCATGTCAGGAACAATAGAGAGAAAATTATTCTAAACTCATTCTATTATTCTCAACTATTCAGGCTTATTGACAGGCAAGGAAAGTCAAATACAGACTCAGTGTACACTCGGTAGCAGTGTAGCACAAACATTCAGATGGCATTAGTTATGCAATACATTTGGTTTTGATTTATAAATCTCAAGCCTATTTATTCACAAACAATCTCAAACAGAGATCATGGCTAGAAACCATCAAACTATGCGAAGTGGAAAGGTAGTCTAGAGGCAAGAAAAAAAACAACC
Organism: Benthosema pterotum; assembly: GCA_039105355.1. Taxonomy (NCBI): domain Eukaryota; kingdom Metazoa; phylum Chordata; class Actinopteri; order Myctophiformes; family Myctophidae; genus Benthosema; species Benthosema pterotum. The sequence goes on from CM076984.1 coordinate 40,098,635, forward strand.
GGGTAAGAAAACAGCATGTTGCAAAGGCTATAATACCTTCTGTCCAAGCACAATAATTTTAATCAGGCCAGCAGGTAATCACACAGATTATAGAAGGACATAGTGGCCAGGACCATCCTGGCCACTATGTTAGAACTGTTGCTATCAGGTGGAGGGTAAGAGTGAGCAAATCAAGGTCAAGAATAAAAGGAATGCAATAAGGGATTGTGCAATAACAGAGGATTTATGGTATGGTTAGATGTATTATTTGGCCTTTAGTGATTAGACACAATGATCAGGTGGCACGAACAATTTTGTTCTATGTGTTACAGGGACAATAAAGATCTATTCTATTTTAGCTTAGAACAAATCTGTCTTTTTGTAAACCTGTCCATAACACATGCTATTTCAGTCCAGCTGAGCATGAATGACATTCAGCACTGCAGGTATAATTGGCAGTTGTTCTTCAAAATGACAGTACGGGCATCCTCATCTAGTTGAGGGGAGGTGAGGGGTATTTAGTCTGTCAAGCTTAGTCACAGACACTGCCAAGGTACCCGTCAAACCATCAACTATTGGTTGAATACACCAGGTCAAGACCCAATCTGTCTCACTATGCTGAGCTGCAGCTCTGGGAGACTACTACGACATAAATTGGCAGACAACTTCATGCCAGTTCATAACCCCGGTTGTGCTCACATGACGTCTACACAGTGACCGGTTCTCTGTTGTATTGCAATTCTACGACAGAGCAATATCAATGTGTGGATGGAAAATAAACTGCCAGCATTCTAGAAGAGTAAACCATGACATGCAATGCCTTCTTATTGACATTGCAATTGTGTTGCTTTAGGTCCCAAGTGACCTTGTATCATGAGGTCTTGTCACTGGCAAATATGAATGAATAACGAATAAGCTCTCTGGATGAAGGTCATTTCTAGGTGAGGCAGGGTCAAATGGCATGTCTCCTCTGCCTGCTCATGATAGACCCATCATGAGGGATGAACTTCAGAATGGGCTTATTGCAGTGGTTAAAGGTGGAAAACGAATATAATCCTCATTCCTGACGCTCAATAGGTGATTGTCTGTTTCCAAAGCTTGGCCTGCGGCTCAATTCCCAAGTCCCATTAAAAACCCAAGTGCCATTCAAGACAACCATTCAAAATGTAATGTGTCTAGAATAGGCACCATTTATTGGAGCCACATCTATCTGAATGTCTACTTGAATGAATAAAGGGTTCCATATTCCTCCTCAAGCTCACTGTGCATTACTTGAATGGCAGATCCCCAGGGTGACAACGACTCTGGCTGCGGTGACAAGGCTAGAAGATGTCATGCTAGTTGATGCACTCTAGATCAACCATGGAAATCTCCGTCCTTTACTGGTGCATTATTGTTGTCTTGGTGTTAAGGTAGCCTACCTCGACCTTGTAACCTTGCCACCATAGTCACATGTGACCCACAGTTAAATAAGGAGGGTTGGTTACAAATCAGTCCACCTGAGGAAAGTTATGTGCCAAATGTTGTACCACTTTCTGTGCATCAAGTAAAAACGTTTTTGGGCTGACGCTACATTGTTGCTGTTGTTAAATCTGTTCTACAGCTAAAGTATAAAACTAAAGATCTAAATGTACAAATTCACAATTTATTTATGCAATGTGGGAGTGACTTCCTTGGCAGCATGCACAAGAAAAAATGTTTCTGATCGCACCCCTGGTTCTTTAAATTAGCCCCAGATAGTCCTAGAATCTAGAGGGTCTATCTGTGGTTAATATAATTTAGAATCTAGAAGGCTCACCTCTGAGGAGCCACGATGTGCAGAAAAGGCAGACATGCTCATCACTACTGTGTGTGTGAGAGAAAAATGTTCGCTTTGGGTCTGACTAAGACCTCTGAATACTTAAAAGCAGAACAAGCCCCGCACCCCACTCCACCTTCTACACAGAATGTGTTTGAATATACAAGAAACATTCCCAAATTGAAAAATCTGCATGAAAGCAGCCTGTGTGTTTTGGATACTGCACCAACGTGTGGATCATGTAAGGCTGAATGCTATGCAGTGAGAAATAAGGCATGATAAGGCATTATACCAAGAGTAATATAATTTCTCTGGCTGGCTGAATGGCTGGCTGGCTGGCTCATTGTCTGGAATCCAACGTCAAAAAGCAATTTCACAGTTAAATTACAGGGAGGAGAGTCAGAGGCTGGTTAAAACACAGATGTCACAGGCCAAAAGAAAAGAGGCAGCATGAATGAGGACCAAAGAATGGAAGGACACATGTCAGAGACAATGGGAACAGTAGAGGGACAAAAAGACAAACACAGGAAGACAGCGAGATAGCACATGTCAAGGGGAAAAAAATGTGACATTGCCAAGGTACATTGCTCCTCCCCGAACACCAACCCTTCCTACAGACAACAAGCTGTGTTTAACTGGCAGGAATCCCTTAGGGAGGTTGTGGCAGCAAGGCACATTCTAACTTCTCATTATGGAAATACCCAGAATGGAACAGGATACATTGCCTTTCACGCCCCTCTGACAGCTTAAATGATTCCACTGGCTTATTTACAAGGATTAAGCAAGATTTTTACAGTGATTACATGTGCACTTGAGCTGTTGGAAAACAAATCAATTCAGGTCAGGTATGCAATGAAACACACCCACGCAACATGGTGAACTTTCATGTAAAAGCTGAGTAGCTTAGGGGTTAAGGCCTCACTGCCCATATGGCCATGCACTTAATTGCACATTGACAAACAAAAAGGCTGTATGATGGAAAAGATAATTCAGCAAGGCATTCCAGCTGGTAAGGACCTAAACTAGCAGCAATGCTGAAACCGTGACAGTAAAAATCTTGGAAATTGCACACATGAGACCAGACCAGTACAAATGCTTTAGAAACCGCTCATCCGTACAAGCTAAGGCGGTGCTTGGACACATGCCAGTTTAAAATCGATTAGGCATAGCACATTTCTTAGCGTGGCATCCTCCCTTCCATGAAACAACCAAGTAAATACAATGGAGATTGATCAGAGAGTAAACACCAACTTTGTACTCGTGTCATTTTCTGAGAATAAATGTGCCCAATGAATGATAAATAGATTTTAGTGTGGGTAATTAGTGTGGGACTAGAAAATCCCCGTTACTTAATGGCTTGATAAATGCGTTACAATTACATGCAGGGAAAAGACACTAAACTTGTTGTGCAGCGACTGGGGCTGTTAATGCAGGGGTGACTGTTTTTAAATTGGGGAGTATGATAAATGTACAATGCAGAGGAGGAACTCCACAGAATGGCCTCAACACTGACATCAGGTCGCTAGTATGGTGAGTGAGTACTGTATGCACTTCAATGTTTATGTTTTACATTATTTTGTTTTACATGTCATTTACCCGGTTAAATGTAACAAATCTGGCGCTGCCTGCCGCCATTGTTGCATGTGAATTAACTTAGGCGTGGTCACATGAGTGAGACTAGCAAGCCACTTAGCATAACAGTAGCCTACCTGAGGAGTCAATGACAAGCTACTTAGCATAACAGTAGCCTAGCTCCAGTATTGTTTAACTTTCGTTATTTAAAGGGGAAATATCTTGTATCGCGACTTTACTTTCATGGTTATGCTCAAGGCGAAAATAATGCACCTTATGCCACTATGCTAAACAAGTTTGTGCTAAGAGGCGGAGGCACTGACGCAAAGACAAACATCACAAAGTTTTCTTTACAGCACAGAAACACTGGCTTTTAACTTGAGGTGTTATTGCTTATAACACTCACATGAAAAGTTCTTAACACAGTCTTGGAGTACTTTGTTGGAACTAGTCTGATAGAAATAACTTTTAATGATCTCCAGCTACGATGAGTGGAGAGGACAACAACAGCATCACGTAGTTCTTTATGCTCATTTATAAATTTGATCGTGCCACACGCCAAATATAGACAGAAGCACTGCACCCCTAGAGAGAGAGAGTGTGTGTGCGTGTGCGTGCGTGTGTGTGCATGTGTGCGCACGTGCGTGTGTGTGCGCGTGCATGCGTAAGAATGTGTTTATAGAGAAGATTTATACTGGGGTCCGTGTATTTTACGGACAACTGAATTCTCATTTCGTTTTTGACAAACAGTATTCAGTTTAGGTTGTGTTTTGAATACTGTTTCTCAAAAAGGGGGAAATGTTAATTAAAGACATGAAAAGGGTTTCTCTTTCTTAATACTGTTTAGAATTTTTTCCTTAAAATTTAGAAATAAGTTTTTAAAGCGCGTATATGACCTAATTCCTTACTTTCTTCCGTGCGGTCCGACACAGAATTTAGTACCACCATGCTGCTACATTGTGGAATGATTACTGTTTTTTTCTCTTTCACCAGGGAAACTAGCAATACTGCCCTTATTTTTAATGTCACAGACTGTCGGGTCCCCTTTCCTAACCTAGTTGAATACCCAGAGTTTAGTTTCCAGAATCATAAAATCTACAGCGTAATCTGGAGTTCTCAAGATGTCAAGACCCTGTGATGCTAGCAGAGGCCAGTCACAGATTATGGTATAGGATGGAAATCAAATAGTTATGACAGAAAATTAAAGAAATCACAGAGGTTACAGTAAGGACAGCCATGTTTCTCAACTAACTGTGGTTGCCAAGTGTTAACCCATCCTAACATTTTCTTCAAGAACATGGTGCTAAAGTCTGCCATCTTTGTTGAGTGTGTGTGTGTGTGAGTGCGTCTACGTGTACATGCGGATAAAGAGAGTAAAGTTGTCAACACACTACAACTGAGATCGATCGATAGATCGTTATAGATATCATGACACGCCAAGATACCAGCTATTATACACCATATTTGGGCTTGCCAAAATATGGAATGGGGGGGGGCTCTATCCTTTTATTACTCCATGGTGTAGCCAGGTGTTGCCAGCAGTACAAACTAATTGAACATTTCAAACTTCAACAGTTGCCAGTGTTTAAGTTCAAGGAAAATAAAATAGTACAAGTAGAGAGTAGGTACTAGTCTCCCAAGGTGCAGTGACTGTGAAAGTGGTACTTACATTTCCCATGTACTCTGAGAGAAGTTCCTGAAGAGCCTGACGGACAGAGTTGCACTCTGCAACGATGCGCTCCCTCCGGTCATCACGCGTGCAAGAGGAGTCTGCCATTAGGGCAGCACCGCTGATAATGCTCTCCAGACGTTCCTCTAGGGAGGGGCGGAAACGCTCCTCGGTGAACTGCAGGGGGTCCAGGATGATTTGTTTCTGTAATAAAGAAAAATTACACAGACTGTTAAAAAAAGAAGACGTACAATAACACAAAAACAATGAAACCATCTTAGTATCTCAGGCCATCAGGGAGCTGGCAAGAAAGGGCGAGAGAGACGATTCGACAGATTTTGACAGACTGGCTGGTAAATCTGAAGGGAAGAGCTTGAAGGTTAAAACGTCTTTATTTCCTAAGCCTGTGGGCCAAGAGACAATATGCTCCGGTCTAGTTTCAGGAGATGGCCAAGGGTGACCAAAGTCTGTGAAACGGTGAAATGGATTTGATGAAACAGGAGTCTGTGGAACAACTCGCTTCATTTCCTGGCTCAAGTGGACAGCAGGAGATGGATTTGGTTGTGTTTGTGGGATAAATGGCTCATTTCACACACGCGCACACGCACAGTTTGAATGCCTTTGCTCTTATAGTATTAAAGATTTTGTTGGCAGTTTGTAACTGGGGGAACCAGTCATTTATATCACGGCGTAGGAGAAGCCAAGTGCAGACATGCTTGAAAGGCAGTGGCGAAGTAAAAAGACAACCGCTTTGATGCATTTTCAGGTCATGAGGGGACTATTTTTAAGACTTGACTGCCCAAAGGCAAAGAGACAGGATTTCATACATATTCTAAGTGTTGAGATTACATTTCATCACATTACAAACCCATAACGTATGTACATCTAATTCATTTTAATGAGAGCTAGAGGTCATAAAGTTACTAAAGACACTAATGAAACGTATATCCTTATATCATATCTAAGATTGAGGGACACCGGTACAGTCATACACAAACACTGCTTTGATGAAACTTTTAAAAGTATAAGCGCATTTTCGTCGCTCCTAGAAGCTGAATATATTTCAATAAAGTGTTAATAAATGAACAGGGAATGAGTCAAAACAGCATCCAGTGGGCTCCTGGTCTTGGCGGCAGATAATGGGAGCCATTTCTGTTAACAGATGAGCCTATGAATAGATAATGCTCTTTTGTGGATGAATTAGATTTTATAGCCCTTGTTTCACTACGCCCTTTCACAATGGTGTTGTACCTGCATGGCAACCCCTTCTGCCATTATATCTGCAGGATGGGAGAGAGAGAGAACACTTGTTTACGTCCGATTTCACGGGGGCAAGCTTGCCAAGAGGGGGACGTAGTTGACATGCTGGAGAAGCATTGCAGAGGGTAAGGTACCACAATTTTGCTTGCGGCAGCAAGAGAAGAAAGCAATCTTAGCCTGACAGAAAAGGAAAAAAAAAACACATGCGCAGCCATCGGTGCCTTACAGCCAATAAAATATTCAACAATTCAGTTGTTAGAATTCTGCTTTATTAGGTGGCCCATCCTCTATCAAAACCATCACCAGCAACCTCCATTCCATCTCATCTGACCTGCTCTGCTTGCGTGTCACGTCGCCATGGCAACAGGCACCCGAGAAGGGAGAGACAGAGAACGTGTATATACGCGTGTATGTGTGACTCATTCATTAATTTTGCCTCGTGCTTGAAACTGAGCTTCTGAAATTAGATAGCCTGGGAAAAGTATACATTTTATTTTACTTATATATTTATAGATATAGATATATAGACATGTATATATAGACAGAGCGAGAACGCATAACTTTCTGCATGATCACCAGGAAATCACTGGTACATCAGATCGCCAAGAAATGACTGGTGCATCACATTTTAGGTGCTGTAGTTCTGCCATCTTGCTTTGTGTACATTAATGCTTGATCCTTTATTTTTCTCAACCTTCACAGAGGCATGCCATGCGCCTGCTGGGAGAAACAGACACCTCTGGAGGTTTTAAAATTGTTTGTTTAAACGCTACATACTTAGTTCAGCAGGGTCCGCTGGGGTGTACATTAGGTTCACTCTTCCGACACTAAATCCCATTGCTGAAAATAGCACGTAGCAGATTTTAGCGTGACATGTTGGCTTGTAGAGCATTCGCCTCAGAATAGAAACACTAGCACTTGTGGTTAAAACCCAACTCAACTATTGTCCTGTAACACTGAAAAGATAACCAATCCCATGCCATGTTTCAAACAGTCCATCACTGACCACTGTCCTGAGGCAGTCAATCTACATCGACTGGTTTATTTATACTATATAGGGGCAAATATTAATTTAACCCTTTCAGGAAAGGAACTCCTTTTGGCGTTTCAGGCATTATGTTGTACTTTATTTTTTTCGATAAAAATAATAAGGGAGGGGGGCAGATCTACAAGCTCATAGCATGGTACAGACTGCTACGCTACTAGCCTGTGGGTGATGGATAACAGTTAATACAAGAGAGGAAACTCCACAGATTGCTGCATTAGGAGATGGAGAAGGCAGTGGATACGGTTTGTCTCAGACTCTGTGCCTGTGTGCACAACAGGGTTTACACACAAAAATCGCCACAAGTCGTCTTTGGTGGTGGCCCTATGAAAACTAATCATCCAAAGTGACGTGAATGACTTCATTTGGTAATGACTCCTTTTGAAAATCATCCTCGTTTCAAAAATTCTGGAAGCCACCATCATCATGCAATATTTGTTTTCTGTGTAGATGTACTGAAAAACGGTTTAAATTCACTGAATCGGGATTTCCAACTCCACCTAAGAGATACATTAGCTACAATAAACAGTATATGGATGGAGATATCACCTATGTAATTTATTTTCCTTAATTAGAAGGACCATTAGCGGTGATACAAGAGTCCTATACATCCGATCACATCAAGCTACAGTGGTGTTGCCATGACCACAGAAAACTAATGGGTGTGTGGGAAATTAGCTGTGTTAAAAATTAAGTGGAAAGCTGGCTTATTCCGTAAGGTCTTATCTCATCATTAAGTAATGATTATAAAGATTCACTAAGAGGGGAAATGTAGCTTTTAACTGTCGCATCCATGTTTTACTCGATGCATTTAAAGGTGGTTGGCAGTAAACTGTGCTTAATAAAGGCACCATTTGTGTGCATGTGTGTGTGTGTAGGGGGGTACAGAAATGCAGCTTTTGACACTATAAATGTTCCCTAAAAATAATAATGATCATCATATCAAGATATAATATGAAGATATAATGAAAACTGTTCGAGTAATAGCAAGGAGGTAGTCCGGCCATAGCAGTAGGGCTTCGATAGAGATATAAAGATCAGTTTGTCGACAGTGTGGGAGCAGCCTCATAGCCTGTTGTCCATAAGGTCGGCGATGCCAACAAAACATGTTCTTAAAGGAACAGATAGACAGAGACATCAGCTTGGTTTGTGTAATGCAGGGGCGGCTGTGGCTAAGGAGTTAGAGACAGTCGCCCAATGATCCGTGGGTCACCGATTCGAATCCCAGCATGTGGACAGTTCCTCCTGTCATGCCGATTTCCATCAACGTCCTAAAACAATTCTAATACAAAAACATTTGGATTGTCGCTAGCTCAGGTCTGGATGAAGGAAAATAATCATTGATGTCAGCAACAAGGAAGTAAAGCTTTGCCCTGCAATGACGACTACAAGATCCGGTTAGAAATAGTAATTAAACATTAAACTAAAGACTTGTTCGATCTCGTTCTAGGCGATCTGTGGCATTAATTTACCTTGCCCAATCCTGTTCTGCAGAAAAGGAGTTAAAAGCAGAGGAATTCTTAAGTAACCTCTCAAGGCAGTGTTGTATCAACTCTTGGAGTTGGCATGTCCTTTACTCCTGAATGGGACTGCGGAGTGGCTTTCCCCCCACGCCACAACAGTAGAGATAAGACCAGATGACAAGACCATCATGACAAGAAGAATCACAGCTCTGGGATTAAGAGATGTCATTAAATGTCTGAAAGTCTGATAAGCGAATAAACCTGAATCTATATCATCTCACGCTCATCAAACAATGTCAGGAAGGGCGAAACGCACCGACGACCAACGACCACCTCCAAACCAGGTCACATCCACTAGCAACCAAGTGACGAATCCACTAGCGACGAGGGCACGAACACATGCTTACTAATTGAACTATAGCTTTTACAAGAGGTGGCGGCTCAGCGGCACGTGAGGGGATGGCTCAACGGCACGTGAGCCCCCCCGACAACCTATACACTCGTCACGGCCATAAGCAAGTAGCTGCTAACTTGTTGCGACTGCAAGCACCTACTGTATATCCGTGGCTGCGAGCAGTCGTTGGTGGATTTCACTCCTTCTCAAGATCGTACCAAAATACAATTTATAGTAGTTTAGGAATACATAAATAAGTGTCAATGTGAACGCATGCCATGTGTTCACATTGTGAGCCTGATCGGCACACATTTAGCTAAACAGAAAATTTAATATAATCGTAATCATACTGCGCAATTCTGTGCATAGCAAAAAGGTTGTGTGTTGGTTAATAAAGCCTCCACTGCAGCATATTCATTCACTGCTCTGATCAGTAATAGGCAAAAATACAAGCAAGTATGAAGCAACTGGGTCAAAATCAACGTCATTGAACCTACGTCAAAGTTGTTGATGGCGTAGGCCAACTCTCCGCCCCCAGCTGGCTGGTTCAGGGCAGAGTCCTCGGTGGCGGTGGCCTGAGCTGCGTTGGAGATGCCGGAGACGGCATGCTGCAGCTGCTTGTAGATGAGGTCACGATTAGCCTTATAGGCCGCCACGTCTGGGTGCTGCAGGCACGCACGAGACGCCGTGTACAGCATGGGGATGTTCCTCTGCAGTACCCCACGGGCAGCTGCCATTTGGTCCTTGTGGGTGACGTCCTTTAGCTCCTAGCGGTGGGGAGCAGGGGGAGAAAGGGAACAATCAGAAAAGGTTAGATGAGTGAGAAGTGAAGAGAATGCTTTATAGGTACAGGCAGCAGGGGTACAGGTGTAGTACAGTGATTTCCACAGGGAAGGAGGGAGCAGAATACTTTGGATTCAAAATGAGCCTGTTATGCCCTCGTGGAGACACTTAAGTGTGACAAAGCTTACACCAGATGACCCAGATTTGTTTCTGTTCCCTGGGGTAACACTATACACTCATAATCGGGACATTACAATAGGCCTTTGCCATTTAATGCATTACTATTGAGACATAGGCACTATATATGCTGATTCTCTCATTGGAAGGAATATGGGATACACTAATGAAGGCGTTTAAAAGATATATGGCTTAGAAAATATGCAGGCTATTAATGTTGCCTCCTACTGCCTTAAACCCAAACAAACCCCCATGTAAACCACATTATTTAATCCTCTCATTTTGATACATGATAGGTCTGCCATTCATCAAAACACACAGTAATTTGAAAGAAAATCTGTTAATTTGGCTATACTATGCATTCAAACTCAGAAATATGTGTTATCTCAAGTGGTCTGAGACTAGCCCTAGATAAACCATTCAACCAGGATTTCTTATTTTGATATGTACTGTGAAGAAACTATGCCCTAACTCAGCTGACAAATGCTGGAACAATATTTTACTTGATAATCGTGGCTTGGCAATTCTCCTAAGAGAGGTGATAATATTTACATGTAATTGTCACAAAGCTGTTTCCATAAATGATGATTACTTTTTGATTAACTTCTGAATTCTCCTCCAGCTTATTGACACTTTACAGTGAGCTCTAGCCTGACCTAATTTGAAATGATTCATTTGAAGAGACGCCCACCCTGAAAAGGTTGACTCGCACTTCTAGGCCACCGTGGCTAACAACTTTTGTCCAGGCAACGTGGACGAAAATGAAAGCCTGGGTGTCGAGGCTATAGTGAGCTCTAACTGACTAGCTCCATTTGGCATTGGATACCACCGGTAATGAAAGGGAGGGTTGGCAGAAAAACACTGTTCAAACTCTTGCTCAACATTAACATTTATGTGAACCGTAGCAGGTGTGAATGCAATCACTTTGATTGGTTTACATGTGAATGACTTTGTTTTGAAATGAGGGAAATTATCTTTGGCTGAGTCCCAGGGTTTAGAATACAGAATATGTGGGTGTAAAAACAGCGGACGGTTTTGGATTCTTCTTACTCTAACAAGAGCAGGCTGTTAATGACTATTAAAGAAAGTTGAAACTGTCTTTTGACAGCTTCTCCTCCAACTGTTAATCAGATGGCACAGCAACAAATGAGCATTCAAAAAAAGATGATCAAACCATAACTTTGTGATTATGTGTGTGGAACAAAATGTCAAAGATTCTTGTCATTTCTTATTGCAATTCCCTAGAAGATAAGGTAGGTTCACCAAGTTTTCCAGGGGTTCCTGCAACTGTTAAATGCAAATGGATTTCACTTGAAGAATCGATAAGCCTGCAGTTTGTTGGTGGTAGCAGTAACTTTGTTAGAGGAAGAGAAAAGGGTCGATGTGACATGTTGTGAGCTTGTAGATCCGACTAGATCAGCTATTTTCGGTGAGTAGCACTGCAGTAAAATAAATAGAAGTTAGCTTGTGTACACTTTCTCCACCCATTCCAGCTTTAGAGTGTTTTTTATGTTTATTTTCTACAGAACAGGAAGGGAGTGTATAATGACTCCAGCAAATTAAGACCCCACATCAAGTTCTTAAAATGCCACAAAGACAACTTCTTTTTCCAGGAGAATTTTAAAGGTTTTAGCACCTTTTATTTCACCATAAGAATGTGATCAAATGCAATGACTTTCATCCGTCAGCTTAAAAACTTGGCACAAGTTCATGTGCATAATTGGAAAAAGTACAATATTTTAAAAAGCTGGAAAACAAACAATGTACTTTGACATTGTACTCACTAATTAACTTGGCAAGGAAAACAGACCTGTAGTCCATTTGGCAGAATATGAACCCCGATATTTTGACTTTTTTGCAATCTTAGGTTGTTAATGTTATGGTCACATATTGTGCCAATTATGAAAATTGGTTAACATCTGGCAGTTTCTAAATGCTGGGGACCCATAGTCAACATAAACCCGTGGTGTACCCAACATGTTCACAATGGGGCCCTATGGCACGTAGACTACTGTGCTCTCTACTGCCCAGCAGAACAACAACAGCTCCCGAGTCCATCCCAAAGCATTTAACATTTTAAATGCAAAGTTGTCCTGTTCTCTACAGATTTTTATCAAAGCCATTACTTTTACACTATTGTAAGCATTGGTAGTGATTTAAAGTGTAGATGAATGTGAAAAGAGAATAAGACAAACAGGTAACAACAATCAAAATAAACAATAGATTAACAAAGGTGCCACTCCCTGTCTTTTATCTCTAAAAATTAGCATTGCGAGGTTTGTATATCTAGTTGATCTGTACTGGAAAGAAAGCTGTGCTCATCCCATTACTCAGTTGCGTCACTAAGAAAACTCATCATGGAATGCACGTCACTGCGGACTACCGCTTATGACACAATAGAGAAAATAGACAATTCTCATCTTGAGATAATGGATTTTGTCACCCATGCTGCATTCAGCATACACTGATACTGCCCTCCACCCTCTCCCTGTTACCAGTAATAAAGGAGATTGTTCATGCTTATAGCATCTAATCTTCTTGCAAAAGCATGCGGCAGTCCTCCCTCCCTCACTTGCTCTGTGAGCCATCTGAGATACACAGCGACAAATCAACCTGATAACACCTATTCCCGTAACGACCTGCTAATGCAACCTATCCCTCACCTCAAACATACCCTTCATCAAATCCCTATCGCTTGTGACCCATCACTGTATTTCATCCAGTTTCTCTCTCCCTCTCCTTTTGGATAACAGTACTTTACCTGCTGTCTTTTGGCAGCCATGATGTTGAGCTTGTCCACTTCTGGCTTCAGGGCTTTATACTGGATCCCCAGGTCCTGTTCTGTTCCTGCATTACGCACTTTCATAAGGTTCTCCTCAACCTGGACAGTTTAGAAGGGAGCGATAGATAATTATTACAGATATGTATATTAGACCGCACAATTTTCACTGAATAGCATCAACATATTAATCTGGGTTCTTGTTATTAGTATTCATACAAAAATAAATTAGAAGGTGCATAATATTTAGCAATTTGTGGAAAGATAACAAAAATGTCAAGAAGAAATATCTTATCATGGGTTCTATAGAGAAATATACCAAAAGCTTCAAGGTCATTATCATTTTGTAAGTCTCCACTGAAAATTGATTCATGAATCAAAAGCTAAAATGTATTTCGCAGACCACAGAAACATGGCACAGGCTTCTTTTCAAGGTTTCTTTTGGGATGTTAGCCGGTTCATTTCCCTGTGGCCTCCACATTCTGGTTCTGCTCTCCGACAGGGAACCGGCAGGGTACGAACATAATGAAGTAGAAGGCTATAAACGGAGCTCTGATAAGATAGGGCAGCAGAGTGCATCACATATGAGCTAAGAGTAGGTTCTACACAGCTATGTTTTAAATTAACTGGAAGCCAACTGAAAAACTGGGTGGATCCACAAGCAAGTGACACCAAGCACTGTAATACCACACATATTTGTGGGCATTTCAAACCCTCAAAACATAGGGGAGTAGCCAAGTCTTTTTCCAAGAGCTTTTTGTCCCATCTCAGCATTCAGATTTGTACAGGCATGGTTGTTATCACAACATGGCAATGCAGTATGCCTCTGGCCCTTTTAGGAACTCTGACAAGAGGCACGTCTAGGCCGTTTTAAACAGTTCACATGACCTCATTGGCTGTGCCTGTCTGAGCGTGTGTGATTGCATCAAGAGCAGGTTAGTCACTGATAAGTAAAAGAAACAGGAAGGGCCATTCCCTGCTGTCTCACACACACACACACCATGTCATTTCTCCTTCAAGGTGAGCAATCAAAGTTTAATGTGCTAAAGAAAGCTGAAAGGCACAGCAACTACCTTCTCTCCGGTCAAGGAAATCATGTCTAAATTCAAGGTCTTTTGAGAAGAGTTTGGTTTAATTTTCTGAAACATTAAGGAGAGGGTGTCCTAAATACTTAAAAAAAGAAGGTGACTGACTAACCAGTTTGAGCTGTAGCAGCAGCTTGTAGACATCAGACATATCTGCCAGCACCAGTAGGTGAGTGACAGCTGACAGGAGGGCCCTGGCAGCACGGACCATGTTGCCTCTCTTCACTGAAGAGCAAGGGTCCTCTGCAAACTCCCCTGAGGCCAACCTCATGGATTCACCTGAGACAGAAAAAGAAAAGCAGTTGTCATTTTTCAGTTCTCAGTTGACTTAAGTATCCACTGCAGAGTTATTCGAGAGAGCTTGCCGGTTTTCGTTTTTTAAATTTTAATTCCACGATTTTCTAATCAAGTTTTCATGCAGTGCCAATTCCTAATGTGATCCTGGGCTCCACATACTCTCCTCCAACCTGGAGAAGCACAGACTTGCCTCATGCTTCCTTCAATGCATGATGAGTCCAAGCCGCCATCTTTTCACGTGACATTGGCGGGGTGGCTTACATTGGGGCTGTCACGACTGACGATTAATTGTCACACAGCAGGGTTATAATAGTTAACTAAAACTAACAAAAAAATGAAAACAAAAATAAAAAAAAACATTTGAGTTAAAGGTAGGGGAAGTGATTTCACTTTTGTCAGATATCACCCAAAAAATATTTTTTTTTTTTCTGTTAAAATGCTCTATTATAAGGTGTGGAAACCACATATGGAGTTTCCCCTCCCCCACGTTAGCAGAGGAGCTAATAGAAGTTCCCCAGGTCACCACAATTCTCCTCCAATCAGGAGAGAGCAGCAGGTTCACATAGTGTAGCTACTTTTGGGGGCCCCTAGTGCACCAGGCTGGTACTACACCATGAATTTCAAATCACTTCCCCTACCTTTAACTGTAACTAATAAAAACTACAAATGAATGTAAAAAACGATAACTAAACTAAAACTGTAATGTGGGTAAAGAAAAGTAACTGAAATTAAAACCAAAATACCCTTAGTTTTAGTTTTTATAAAGCTTATAAAGAGTTGTTCTATCCACTAGTGATTTCCATAACACACTGGGGGTAAAAATGTGTTCTTGTGGGAGAGTGCAATCATCCAATCTACAAAGAAACTCAAAGCAAGGGTTGAATACCAACCTTTTCCACTTTGGCACATTTTTTAATCCTATACCTGACAAGCAAAGCAGAGAAAAAAAATATAATAACTAAAACTAGCAAACCTGCTCTAAAAACTAACTAAAACTAACTGAATTAGAAAATAAAATGTCAAGACTAACTAAGTAAAACTAAACTAAAATGAAAAATCCATAACTATAATAACCCTGTCACACAGATAATTCCAACTAATGATTTAATTGTGTCTTGGCATTGAAGATTTGAACACTATAAATGGGAATTAGATTTCCATTCGGGTTTCAGAATTTCTAATGAGAAAGTGCAGATGGCAGATATGACAAATACAAATGTATGCCATTACAAAAATTACAGGCATTTTTAGAAATGGTTACAGCCCACATTATAAACTTGTTGATCTGCCAGTCCTGCTTTTTTAAATATACAGTAGGAACATTTTAGCATGAACACAATCATGTCATGCCAACACATTGAGCCGTTTTTACATTAAATCTGCAAAGGTTGATTAATAAATCAGTCCGATTAATTAAATCAGTCTTAATAATCACTGTTTACAGATAAAGCTTTCATAATTGAACTGAACAGCTTGAACAGAGCTACAAGCTCACAGTATTACATATAAAATGTATTAAAAGTTAAATGTGACTTGCCTAAGCCTGTAGTGCAGACACAATTTTACATGGATTTTTGGAAGGCAAAATTATAACTTTTTTCGAGATTAACGGTAATATCAGTTAATGGCCAGAACACTGATTAATTCTATCGAATATCAGCCAAACCTACTCATAGGCACATCCTTAGTTTTTAACTGTGCTGCAGTGAACTTTACCAAATAGACCTAATTTAGATGTCCTATGGGACACCATGATCATGATCTTCAACATTATCTTAAGTGTTGTAGGGCTAATGTCCAATCTGAAAACTGAGCAGAGTTCCCTGAAATGCCACCAACCCTGTGCTAAAAATCTATGAATGCTAAACATTACTACCCGTTTTAACTGCTACCTTTGATTGCTACAATATTGTCTTTTATAAGGATGAATGCTCTTACATAGATTACAATTACTATATTAGTATAAAAACTGTTCTCCTTATTCATGCCAGTTTTTATTGCTCCATTTTATTAATTACATACTATATATACTTTAATTACTATAAACTACTACTATATACTATTACTACTATAATTGCAACCTTTTAAAGCATCCTTTTATGCCTTATGAGAATCCTTCTGAAAATCCATTTGCTTTGTTTGCTTTAACAGCAAAATGTTACCCTTAATGAATACCATTGATATCACAGCCAAATGAAAAAATATACTTCAGATACCAGTAGGTAGGTAAGTAACTATACAAGTCTTATATTGTCCATTTGATATTGCACTTTGGTACTCTTCTCCAATTTAACAACGTCTGTGTGTAAAGCCATTAGTGGCAAATTCTCAAAATTAACTTTTTAACATTTTCGCAGCATGGCTAGTTAAAATGTTGCTGTATGTTACAGTATACTGCTGATCAAGCCCTGTTGTACGGTATGTGGCCCTTAGTTTACTATTACTAAGTTACATGCACCCACTGGTACTACCTTAAGCTCCTAACATCATACCTCACCCAATATCATGTTGTCTGAGCACCACTTGTGAAAAGCGCTGCCAAGATTCTGCATGTTTGTATGTGCATGGAGTTTGGGGATTTCAATGATGTCACAATGTCAACAGGCGAAGGGTGAATCGACCAGTAAGCAATCGGCAGTGAATTTAAACAACAATATTAATTCTGTAGTTTAGCATACATTATGTTATGTACATGGACAGTCTGTCAACAAAAAAAGCATATAATGAGCCACAGTCAGCAGTAAAACAAGAGTTACAACAGTTAACAGGCCTGTCCTGGTGCTAGTCATGTACTTCCCTGTAGTACTCATGCAAGAGTAATGCAAGTGTCATCTCTATCCTGAGTCATTATTCCAAGAACAGAACTTTGGGGTTTGGTCATGTAGCCTGACGTAGGCACAAGGGACTATCCAATGTTGGCGGCCAACAGTTGGTTACAGGCTACAAGTTAATTGCACCGTATTCACTTAATTTGAGAAGACTAGGCTATGTGAGGGAGTGGTAGTCTGACACATTCGCCCTGTCCAGCTAATGTTTGAGTAAGCCCGCCCCCCCGTTACCGAAACACACACACACACACAGCCCTCCCCAAAACAAGGTCAAAGGCATGACAAAGCCTTCCTGTCTGGGTCATCCGGCAACAAGCTTTGTCCTATACTGGACACGCTAGCACAGTTGACTGGGCACACAAATGAGGTTTGTAGTCTCACATTATCAAATAGACAGTAAACACCAAAACAGTTTTGCTGGGGGAGTGAGCCAGTAAGGGGGGTTAGTGCCAAATTTCAACTTAAATAATGTGATTCTTATGCCAACTCCGTCTACATTAGTGAAACACAAATCACGGTCTCCCAAAGTCAGAGACAGGAGTCTGACCAACCAACTAATCTGGCTTGTCAAATTGATCTACGTATCCACAGTGAATGGAAAAGTAAGTAACACTCCTCAGACTCACTATTTATTGCATTGGGTGCATTCTCACCATTGCAACTGATAACACATTAACTTAAGACCATTATCTCAACTTACATACACTGTATATGGCTTTTCCCATTAGGGTACACTACACATGGCCAACAAAACATCATTAAGTAATCTATTACTTTAACACTCAAGGACATTTGGCCCATCTGAAAAATTATATTTGCTGGGAGACATTATGAATTGAGATACATTGTGCAGCCATTTTTAAAGCATTAATTTCAACCTCATGGGATAAGTGTTTCACCATTTTTGACTTCAGATTCAAGTAGTGGTGGACGACCACACGCACACGCGCACACACACGACTTAATCTGCACTAAAGAGATTGTGTAGATTGTGACCATGCTGGTTTGTGCAAATGATAGACCACATGCATCTGAAAAGCGCACACCCTCCACTACAGACTGTTATTCCCCCTGGTGAGTCAGATCAATAAGGCATTTCACATGGCCAGATAGTGATCGCTGCTGCTTTAATAAACTTCCATCCATCCAACGCCTCACCTGCGGCCAACCAAGTGCGCGACAAAATGATTCAAATGTATATCACACAATAGGTCACATAACCGGAAGGGACAACAGACACAGACTCATTCATGCATTATCCTTAAACCATACAACAGTATTACATGCCAAACACAGCAGCCCTACAAGCTCCCAACAGGATGCACTGCACGGCCTTTGTGCTTTGGCAATTTTCAGTGTGCAGCAATGGAATTCTATGGACTATAAATAAAGCATTAGAGGTGGAGGTGGGAAATGTTGCAGATGGGAGACAGGACGACATGAAGATGTGATATTAAGCACATAAATAGCGGCAAAGTGGATAGATAGACAGCTTTGTCATTAGGAATGTGATTAAATAGCTCGCCTACTGATCTCCATGAAGTCAAAAATAGATCTTTCAGGGCTTTAATGCAAGCGAGTCCTTAGGGCCAGTGTCTCATTGCATCTATTAGCCAGTATTTCAATGCAGATTTATAGTTGTAATTCCCAGTAATTATAGCTGTAATTTAATTTCTTAAAAAACAATTAAAAATTATAACTCAATCTGCATTCAAATAAAATTGATTTTAATGTAGTCCCTCAATGGCACTTGCTGCTTACAGTCCAACAAAAATGGCCAATCTTTTGTCTGATGCAATGCTACTTAGCACCCAGCGGCAGCGTTATAAAAAGGACTTTGGTATCTATCACCATCATCCCCCAGATGCAGTTTTTAATTCATGCATTAAAAGCACACTTCCATTTACAACCAGATCTTTGTTAAACATTGTTTTGGAGAAACTTTCCTGGAGTTTTAATGTGCGTGTTGTTTGGGGTATTTTGTATAAGACATAATATATTACAAAAAAATCTAAAAACGCATTACGCACATAAAAATCCCAGGAACGTGATTTTGTGGTCTCCCAAACACCATTAAATAAGTTCTGTTTGCAAAAGCGTCACTTTAAGCCTGCATTGTCTAGATACCAAATTATGTTAAGACAATTCTGCACGTGGAGTTGTCGTCTAAAAATAATGTGTGGTCTGGCATCATCAGTGCAGTAGGCTATACTTTGGGATTCAATTAAGACCAAATCCAAGATGTTCTGATCACTGATGCAGTGACATTGCAGGTGATTCCTTGTTATTTGGGGAGTGAATCGCTTTGATTAGCAGCCTTGGCTAGGTACACATTCACAATGTGCACACATTGATTGCAATCAAAATCCATTCGATCTGAATATAGGTTCAACAATTGAGGCCGCTTTTGAAGCACTAGGAAATTAAAGAAAAGGTTGCCAGTGCCATGCATGTAACAGATAAGAAACGATGGAAAGAAGCTGTGTATAGCTGATGCACTAGATTCAATACGTTACAGAACGATGATTTGCATCTAAACATTTCTTATACACATTATATAGTATATTGCCAACTATGCAATGGTGTATGGGACTTTCATTACCCCGATAGCAAATCCCACCTGTCATTGAAACAAAGTTCCATTTGTTGTTTGGTTTGTCGGGTGTCATAATCAGTCATGTCAATGAAATCAGGTCCCGCTCCAACCTTGATATTTACATTTCTGCATCATGTTAAAAAATGTCAATCCAAGGAAGGCAAATTTGCTCTGATTGAAGATTTCAAGGGAAGGATGATAGATGAATGAAATGCTCCAGTCTCCGGGGAAAGGAGCTAGAAATCCCAATAAAATATGTCTAGAGGAAACAACATTCTAGTAGCCTCCCAACATGTAGGTTTTAGCATAATGTATCCCTTGCCTAACGATTATATCAGCCTTTTTTCCCTTGCCCGTTTAAACAGCTGGTTAAGAGGGTTTAGCCCTGCTCAATGGCAGCATTATCAGTCTGGGCACGCTTGGCTGAGCAGCGTGGCATAACTGACAGCCAAGCCTAGGCAGCAGCTAACAACAGACACGGGATTCCTGTCCAATGACAGCATACCAAAGCTAGTGTGACATTCGCAGACATTGAACACAATGCTGGCCATTTCTTGACACCGTGACCGACTCCAAACTCAACCCAGACCACACATACAGGCATCTAAATAAATTGCTGAGTATCTGGGAGGGGAGAGTCAGTCACTGACAAAGTTAACTGCCATACTCCGGTCATGGACCTTAAACTCGCTAGTCTACGGGGGTGTCAAGGGATCCTGATATGACAAGCGTGTGTGTGTGTGTGTGTGTGTGTGTGTGTGTGTGTGTGTGTGTGTGTGTGTGTGTGTGTGTAAACTCAAACCACATCACTTCACAATGTGTGTGTGTGTGTGTGTGTGTGTGTGTGTGTGTGTGTGTGTGTGTGTGTGTGTGTGTGTGTGTGTGTGTGTGTGTAAACTCAAACCACATCACTTCACAATAATAGCCACCCCCCTGAGTCATGGCTCCTAAATCCACTGGTCTACTACTGTGTCAAATAGACATCCTCATATGATGAGCATTGTGAGGATTTGAGAGTGTATTTGTGTCTGCCCGCCCACTAAATGTGGAGAAAGGTAACTTTAATGCAGATTCACATCTTGGAAGTCATGGTTGGCATGAAATAAAATTTGAGATGTAATGTGTGTCCGTTGAATTTCAGCAGGCAACAGCTCAATATAGGAGTATTCTCATAACAAAGTAGGTCTTCCAACTGGTAAATTGTGGAGGAAGGTACACACCACATTATTTAAGTCCCTGACAGAATGTCTCATTCAATATTTATCTGTATCAGTCTATTATTAAAAGTGCATCTCAAAAACAGACCATGAGGAGCTACATAATTTTGATAATGATGTTAAAACCCTTGATTAACATGCCTCCTTCTGTTTTTGTGGGGTGAAAACAATAATAATCCAAACTACTCGACAAATAAATTAGTGTTGGTGATGTGCAAGACCATCTGCCACGGGGCAACAATGCACCAGAGTAGTATAGTTACTTTAAGTATGCACAGAATCATTCAAAACAATACCTCCAATTAATGATTAGGCTCTCTGTCCTCTTAGGAAATTCTGATTATTCCCATGTATGATCTACCATTGGGGTAGACAGTGTACATAGTATGATTTATTTAACAGCCCTGGGAGAACCCTGTACAGGCCTGAAAACACACACACTATTGCAATATGTGTTTTCCATATACCTTGCTTGCGGACATCCTCCACGGCAGCAGTCAGCTCATCCTTCAGGAACTGGCTCTCTTTCGCAATCTTCTCTCCTTTATCCAGGAAGTTTGCAGTGGCTGTCTCGACTGAGGCAGCCAAAACATGTGCTTTCTTAGAACGGCCCTTCTTCTTGTTAGATGGTCCTTTATTGCTCGAGTTGACCAGCGTAGTGACCTTTAGGGAGAAAGGAATGCTAGATTTATCGATTTGATTTCTAACAACTACTGTCCATTAAACAACAGTTATGTTACACCTTGACACATCTTAACAGAGGATGTGGAATTGCGTTTACAGCTTCACCCAAAATATGGCTACTACAGTGGCTCTCATCAATGCAATGTTTTGATGCGTTGATGTTTCATGACAAACCAGAATTACTTGCATAGTGAAATAAATTTCCCTGCCCAAACATGGGAGTAAATCTGATATATACAAACACTCCATTCACCAGGCTGTTTATAACACGCGGCGCTTGTCATAAATTATTTGTCATTCTTGAGAGATTTGTGATAACATGTTATCACAAACACCCATCTATTCTTGCATTGTAGTTGTTATTGTATTCTCTGCAAGACTGCATTGTTAAACAATACTCCAAGACATTCAAAAATAATGTTTTGTCATCGCTTAAGATCGCTGGCACTGCTGCTGATCAAAACCTTTTTATATTAATACAACTTCCCTCCCACTGCACAGCTTGCATTCAACTTTCATTTCCCTCCATAATGTTTCACCACAAAACTTAGTCTGTTTACAAACCCAGATTTTATTTTTTCTACACATTAAAAGTTGCCTATATTACCTTTAACTTATCAATCAGTCTTTGTAAAGATAACCATCGCTCTCTCCTGTGAATGTGTTTAAACATATTTACTCAGACTTTAGGTTTAATAGTCAACAGCCAGCGTGTTATTTATTTTTTTTAATAAATGGAAATTTATTGTAATCTACAGTATATTTAACCCACATTTATTTATTGTAACCACATTGTGAAGCACATTATGAATTACCTGGGTAACAAGGGGTTCCAGCAGCCTTTCTACAGCCAAAGTCCGGATCTCCAAACTCTTTGGGTCCCACTTGAAGTTAATGTTGGCGGTGTTTATGGCCGTCATGTTGTCACAGATCCTGAGAACACATGAATCATGCACAGATAAGAGACAGATGTCTGGAGCCCAATGGATCCATTTTTCAAATGCAATCATAATGTGATGTTCTAAAAAAAATGTATAAAAAAAAGTCTGAAAGACTGTTGTCATAAGTGAATGACCCTGTACATTCCAATACATTCAAATGCCAAACACTGTCTTATAAATTACTTTATTTCGTGTGAGAGTAAGCATGCAGCAAAGAGCCTCGGGTTAGCCAACAGCGGGAAGAACTTGGGCTTTATTTTTGTGGTATGCATGTGCTCTTACCAGGTGAGCCACCGGGCACCCCAGGGTTCATACTTCTAATTTACATTCCTAAGCGTCTATAGTTGCAAATCAGGGCCAACCCAGATTACCTCATGCAAGAATTAAATAGGGAGTAAATAAAGAGTTATTAGAACAGGCTGGGGTTCATGGAGCGCCTGAATGCCACAAGGAGTAATACGTTTAATATTTGACCCCTCTTTTTTAGAGAAAGAGGTGCCGAACTAAGTCACTTTCTGACTGACAGTCATAAGCAGAGCACAGTAACACGCTGGCCTAATTTCGATTTTTCTTTTCAGGCAGCAAGTGCAGCTCTATTGATTACCCATCACACACTGAGGGGCACGGATAATCAGCAAGCCCTGAGGCCCGAGCAGGTTCATCGGTTGGTGATCTAAAATGTGCCAGTAATGCGCAAGCTAGCTTTTACCCTACAGCAGTGGTTTTCAACCACCATTTGAAGACATTTTAGCCCGACAAACCCAAAACAGAAAGATTTTTTCTGTTTTTATCTCCAATAACAAGCTGGATTTCGGACACATAACAGGCAAACATAGATCTCTATAGTGTAGATTGGGGCTAATTCAGATGAAAATGAAACCAAATGGACCCGCAAGGGTTGAAAACCACTGCCCTACAGTACACGGTCAAGCAAAAGACACTTAAAAACAATAAAAATTCAAGTGAAACCTCTGAAAATGTTTGATGAATAACCTATTCTTGGCAACAGTGTTGTCAAAATAGCCACCTTGTAGCATGCACTGCAGTAATAATTGCAATGTAAATCTAGATACCATATCTACATTGACTAAATCCAAAAGGATTTAATTCAGGACAGGCTTCAGAGTGCCTCCTCAGGATCATTGGCTGCGATTAGCTCTGCTCCAGAGCTCCGCTGCTTCTGAGTCTGACTTGCATTGGAGCTCTGTTGGTCTCCGTGCATTCGGCCATTACTGCACCCGACCAGCCTCTCTTCTCTAGTGGATATATAAAGAACGTTTTACCTACTCGCCAAAATAAACACGTCTTGTGTCATTAGAAAGCCTACTTACCTTAGTGGTCGCACTCTTAGCCCCCCACCACACGGATAAAATGGACTTTTTGGCCAGAACGCGATCGTTTTTCACCGGAAAAAACAACCAGGATTTGCGCCCTCTACCGATATTGCCAATAGAAAAGTTCCATTGGAAATATTTTTCCTTCAGTGAAAAACGATCGCGTTCTGGCCAAAAAGTCCAATTTATCCGTGTGGTGGGGGGCTAAGAGTGCGACCACTAAGGTAAGTAGGCTTTCTAATGACACAAGACGTGTTTATTTTGGCGAGTAGGTAAAACGTTCTTTATATATCCACTAGAGAAGAGAGGCTGGTCGGGTGCAGTAATGGCCGAATGCACGGAGACCAACAGAGCTCCAATGCAAGTCAGACTCAGAACAGTGGAGCTCTGGACCAGAGCTAGGCTGCGATCTGAAACGCATGCCCTTGCTGACATCGTCCCCAGGCAGGGTTCGAATCCACAACCTCGCGCATGAAAAGGCTCTTAGTCTAACCACTACACTAGAGTAAAAAGTTCAAAATAGAGGAGGGTGTGGCAGTCATGGTCTGAAACCACAAGCTCAAGAGACTTTCATGTTGCTCATGCTCTTGACTCACTAGTGTGAGCTGATGTAAACTACCATTAAGTAACTGATATTTGCTTGGTCCCAGTAATCAGTCATAGACAAAACATACACACACTAGTGTGTGTGTGTGTGTGTGTGTGTGTGTGTGTGTGTGTGTGTGTGTGTGTGTGTGTTGAATTAGTTGTCAACTGATTTAGTACTAAATTAACCAGATTGGCCACTAATCACTCATTCATGATTAAACACCATTCACTGGAGTTGTGCTGAAACAGCCATCATAACTCCAGTGAATGGTGTTTAATCGTGAATGGTGATTAATCGTGATATACACATGTATGTATGTGTATATACACACATATATATCCATACATACACATATATATAATTAAAATCACACGAAATCAAACATGGCATGAATATCAGCTACAGAATAGCTGGCCAACTCATTACCAACAGACCGGTGAAGGAGGAGTAGGCCATTGTTGGTCTCATGCCAAGCTGATATCCGACTGTGTGTTTAATCCCAGAATGACCTGGAAGCCTAGTATTACACGACCTGCTAACGGCTAGCGTTTCATTGGGATTTAGACATTATAAAGAGCGTGATTTTAGCCTATTGCAATGAAATCTAAATGAAAATGGAAAATATAGAATATGAGATTTGTAAAAATCGAGTTTGCGGCTAGTCTCCCATTAGGGAATCGGTCCATCCAGAAAACGTGTTTTAATTGGGATGTTAAAATAGTACTGTAAATTGAAAAAGATGGGGGGGGGCGATAGTGTATCGTGGGGGTGGGGTGTCTAGTTAGTGGTGCCACTACCTGAACACACACATCATCATATCACCACTCAACACTCCCCCATAAAATACTACAATTAGACAAGTATCAGAAAATGTTGTGGGCTGAATGAAAATCACCAACTTTTTTGGTTGGGTAAACTTCGCCCCAGACGACAGTCAGTTCCCCTTCTAACCAACTGACTCAGTCAAGTTAACTTTGCTCTCTCGAGCTACGCATGCTAACTTAGCAAACACTGCTAATAGTCAATAGTAATAATACCTTGTCTATTAGGAATACGTTATGGGATTACTGCGTCGATTCTTTTCAACTGGACGAATCACTTATTCCAAGGGTGAAGCTTCACTTTCGGTTGAAAATAATAATAAAATAAATACGTAGTTTCTGTCGAGCCGAAGAGAGTATATTCACGAGCGATATGTTGTAGCCTTGGATCGGCACTAGTGTGTTAACTTCGCCCAACTTCTTGGCTTGCGTCATTTCACTGTTAAATCGGTTGTCTAAACGTCAATTTGGTAAAAAACAACCATCTCAAAACAAAACGTATCACGCCCTAACGCGAAACATTGAAATCGAATCGAAAAAACAAAAGCAACGCGCATTCCAACCGAAACTCTTCTTGGGAAAAGTTCAAAATGGTGGAATGGCTGGAATTTCAACAGAATTCCACCCTGAACTTACCTCAAAAGTTTTCCCCTGTAAACTTGTTGCTGTGCCTGGTGTGTGTTGTTGTATTATTCTGCGGCTGGCTGGTGAAGGTTCTTACTTTACAAAGAATACTAGTAAATCCCCCCAACTCCAAATAAATACCGTTTAATGCCCACCAACGCTGAAAAGTTTCGATGGCTGCTGGCTGGATTGTTTCGATGTCCCGTCAGTCACTCCCCAGTCCCCACAGACAAACACAATGGAGGAGGAGGAGCAGCGGCACGGTGTTGTGCTAAATCTAGTGTCCCGTAGGAATCGGTCACCCTTTGGATACATAGTGCACATTGATTGGGGGATCAATCCATTGGTGGCTGTGCATCCGGTTTAGAACGGATACGGAACCGGCTGGTGTGAGTGCACAGTACCTCTTGCATAAACACTACCGGATACGGTCAAGAGTTATAAGTGGGTTGTAAACCGGATCTCTGATTACCGAACAGTTGTCAGCAGAGAAACCATAGTTTTCAACTTGTATCGAAATGTTGTGCACAGCCTGCCCACAAAAGGTACGTTTTTTTACGTCAAAATATAAATGCTGTTCATTTTACTTGGGCTGGGAAGCTACCAGGCAGCGGCACCCACTAGGTGAAACCGATTCCAACAGGGACACAACATTTGGCAAGGTAGTCAGGGCGGTGACCTACTGTATTTCCTGGGCCGCCCCCTGGCCTGGACAGTTCACAACACAGGTGGGGTGCGGTGCGGGTGGATTGGGTGTGGTACTGGCACTCAATGGATAGCGCTTTGCATGTCCTTATAAGGAATAATTATTTATTTGACAAAATCCTCCAGTAGCCTAGTAGGATATTTATTTATTTTATACCATGGCCAATGCCATTCCAAGCCACCATAATTGGCATTAAAGTGGAAGGTGATACACGTTTTCTATTTGACAGGAACAGTACATGCAATAACAGGCACAAGAAAAAGTATGCAAAGTGCTGCAGGCAATATAGTGGCATCAGGGATTAGGGGTGGGAGCCCAAAAAACTACCCGATACCCAAAGTAACGTAATAAATCTTTAAGTCCTGAATAAATTAGGCCTACCTGGGAGCAATCAAACGGTATGCAAACTATTTGTCTCTTTTCTTTAACCAGAACATTTATTTTTAGTCCGGCATACCAAGGATGCAGGAAAAAAACATGTGAAATCGAAAAATTGATGACACAAAGGAATAAACAGACAAAATTGCAACTGGAACACAATAAGATTGAAGCTGGTAAATAGGTAGGCTAGGCCTACTCTCTCCTGATTGGCTGATATTGGCAACAGACCTGTTTATTAAACGGCTCTATCGACAGGGAGACCCCTGTTGCTGAACAAACACTCTATAGAAATGATTACTATCATTATAGTGCTTTAACCTTTTAGCAAAGGTCCCCAAACATAGCCAGCCAACACCAGTTTTCGATTAATTGAAATGGAAACAAGCCATGGGCTTTCTTGGGTGTAAATCCTCTGAGCGGATCTTGTAATGAACTGTACTTTCTTGTTAATAAAGTATTCAATCAATTATTCTCCAATTTTGAATCCAAAAGACAGTGAATTATTTATTTTATAGCCCTTTTATAGTACTTAACAAAACGTGGTATTTACCTCAGGGTGGGCACCACATAAATTCTTAATAACACAAATAAAATCACATGGATCTATTCTTAAATAAAACCCATCTTGGTACAGTACCAAGGTAATGATCTTATTACATCTCTCACTAAAATTTGTCTTGCAGCAGCCAAGTATGCAACACACATTTGACAACATAGAAACAAAACAAAACAAATTGCCTGTATAAAACATTAAGACAAGATCAATGTTCCATGTAGCCCATGTTTAACGTTAACATTTTACTCACTAGCATCTAAAAACACTGGCAGACACAGAGGACTGATGTTGTGTAGTTGGAGGTCTCTGGTTAGGAGGAAGTCAATAGTGGAAGTGGAACCATAGATACCACTATTTAAAAAATCACACCTGTGATGTGGGTGGTGCAACTCTGTGGTTCCTGTGGGACCTTCAGACCCACAGGAATGCACACAAGGGTGCCGGCTCAGTTCCGGCGAGCAACCCTGTCCGGTATTTACTGTATGTCATGTGTTTTCGCCCCAGGCATGACCATTAAAATTCCCAAATCACGTCTACAGTATTGTATGTACACAAAGTCAGAACTGGGAACCTCCTAAGTCTTCAACACCTCTGTAGTAGTACAAAATTAATGTATCTCTTTTGATACATAGACAAGTTACAGTATCTCATTACGTTTCAGGCAGCCTCGACACCCAGGCTTTCATTTTCGTCTGTGTTGCGCAAAAACGTTGTTATCCACTGTGGCCTAGGAGTGGGAATCAACTTTTCGGGGTGGTTGCTCCAAATAATGCGACTTAGCACAGCAGTGGAGGGGCGGGGGAGGGGCCAGGGATGACGATACGTTAGTGAGATCAAATCAGATCAGCTCATCTTCCGTCCAAAAAGCAGACCCCCCCAAGGCCAAAATCATTTCAGGTTAGGCCAGGCTACATTTCAGGTAATGCACGTAGATGTTCACACTTACCCATTCCCTTCCTCACAGAACAAGCACCCTGACCAACCAGATGTTTTTTCTCCTGTAGTAGTCTGTCGAGACAGACTGTGAACTTGGAAAAGAGGGTGCTGTTTTTCTATTTTTTGACACTGGGTTCTCAGATTGTGACCTGCAGTGACAGCACACAATCTCCTGCGGGGAAATGAATCAGGATCTCTACGGTGGTATTATCTCTATTCATACCACCCAGACCAACCTCCTCTGCCGTGTTAAACATTGTAATTTGTCTGTCCTTATAACTAAGATTACAGCCAACCATTGTACACTTGCACATTTCTGATCTCAGTCTGGACTGGACTGCCATAACAGGCAGTGATCAAACTGCATTAGGGTTTCCAAATGAAACAATATAGGCTATAATCAATATGCAGTGGTGGCACTTTTGTTAAATTGTTTGTTGCAGTTGCAAGGGTAATAAATAACTATGTGAAATCTGATGAGGATATTCAAGAGCCAAGAGTTTCTGTGTACGCCTAATGAAGTGAGAAAGCAAAGCAATAAACAGATTATATGAGGGAACCAGATGCTTACACACTCACACGCACGCAAGCATGTGCATGGGCACCAGTGTTGGGCAGTAACTCATTTTAGATTACATATTACTGTAATATTATTACTTTTGCTCCAAAAAGTAAAGTAACGAGATTACTCTGCAAAAATGGGTAATAAGTAACGCATTACTTTGCAAGTAACGCCAAGTTACTTTTTTTAAAATGAGCTTGTTATTGCATGCAAAAATAGAACAGATTTACAAGCTATCGACAGGTACTGTAACAACAGAGATGTGCAGTAGATTGTAGATCCAGTCCACACGCTGCATCCTGCGCACAGAGACAGATTTTGTTGGCTTTGTTTTCAGGTGCAGTTTGTGGGATTGGAGACTATTATTATTCCAATAAACTGGATTCAGTTCTAAAAAGAACTCGCTAAACAGATTATGTTGTACATCTCTATTTTTTCGGTGTTGAGAACTTGGGAAAGTAATAACGTAATATGTAATATATTACTCTTCGATTCCAGTAATAAGTAAAGTAATGATATTACTTTGTCTAAGGAGTAACGAGTAAAGTAAAGAAGTTACTTTCCTAAGTAATATTGACCAACACTGATGGGCACACACACATAAACACACACGCACGCACGCACGCAGCCACACACACACACACACACACACACACACACACACACACACACACACACACACACACACATACATACACAAAAATGCGCGCACACATACAGTAATGGCCTTCAAAGATGACAAAGCATGCACTTTATCAATATGTTCTTTTTGCAACAGCATTGCTTATTTGCATCTTTATACAGCATTGTCACACCCAGATTTATTATTTCCAAATAAAGTATCTGTGATGGTTACTGTCCATTAGTAATTTAGCTTTAACAACATGCATCCTTTTTAAACATTGTCGTCATTGTGTGTGCTCAATACACCCTTTCACGGGTAAAGGATTAGTCTATTAAATTGAAATTAACAATCAAACATGACAAAACAGCATATGTAAATGTACTATACTATTCAATAACAATTTAGTATAGAGAGGAAACTGCGTCTGGGGACACACATTTAAAATCGTGTGTAGTAGTGGCCTGGGCCAAAAAGGGAATTATAATCGCTTCTTGTCCTGCAGGCTCTTGAAAACATACACTTCAATTAGGTGAACCAATGAAGTTTTAATTAAGAATCTCTAGCAGTGGAGCATGAATTACAATGCTGAAGACTATCAAGGCTCTGTATGGGGTTCTGAGTATATATTAACCTATAATGTATGCATCATACTGTATTAGGAATTAAGGTATAACTGAACATTTTGTGTATATAGCGCGCGTGCAAGCACGCGTCCGTGTGTACGTGCAGGAAGTAATACTTCCTAAACAGTAATATTTCCTAAACAAAATTACAGTATTACTGGTATTGTGTTTAGGAAACAAGTGTGTGTGCATTCGTGCATTCATGTCAATAAAGTATTGTTTTGTATGTAATGGATATCTTCTGTTCCTGCAGTTGTAACAGTGTGTGTGCCAACATTTCTGTTAACTGAAGAACAAATGTGTCCAATCAATTCGGCTGTGTTAAGAGGGATTAGAAATGAAGGCTCCAAGGATAAATGTTTGTCCACACAAGAGTTTGTGAGGGGGAACAAGTTACCATGTCCTTGAACTTTTTATATTGTGTTGGAAGCATTAAATGATTGGACAGCATGCTATAAATAATTCCTTCTCATAATGAGGACGTGCACATGTTTATCACACACTGTATGTATAATTGAGCACATGCAAATGTGTGGCACACTGTGTTGGATCATGGGAACAGAAATATGTTGGATATATTCCAGTTTCCATTTGTTACACAGTGTTTCTGCAATTGAATTTACAATGTCCGCCTACTATGGCATTGTATAGCTTTCACGTCAGTATAAATATAAGTGAGGGGGTATTGTAGCCATGACAATAAGCTGAATTGAGCTGAACCTATAGTTGAATCAATCTATTTTTTTTATATATATAATCTCTTTTATATAGAATCGTTTTTTATTGTTCATACTGCAGTATCTCACAGGGAGAGAAACAAGGGGGTGAAAAGGGGGTGCATTTTGTTTTTACCTTAGAGGACAACTGCTGTTATATGCTAATGAAGTTTGTGTTAAGAACACAGATACATTAAGCCTGCATACATTATGCAGTCCGACTCCCACAGCTGTCCATGGACAAGTGTGATGACATCACCCCAGGCTTTCTTCAGGGTTACGACAAATTCACATCAATGCCGCGCAATAAACAGAACAGTTGTTAGCAGTCTGCACAGTTCCATTCAGGTGTCACATGCATGTCACAACACCCAGGGGCTGCATGCGGGGAGATATATCGTGAGATTAACCCTGTTAGCCAGTGTGAACACATGAGAAAAAACATTACCAATGATTAGGGCAAGTCCCCATGGGAAAAATGTAATGGTTTAATGATGGCATAGCCTAGCTATAACAAGTGTGTTATGTCATGGTATCTGCTGCTGCCAATCCTCTGAGCAATGGTGCAGTTGGATTGGACCATTGAGCAGCTTTCAGTGATTCTCATGAGTGGAGTTGTGCTGGAAACCACTTGTTAGCAGAGCTCCATCTGCTGGTGTGAACCACATGATGGGACCACTTACTGCTTCACTGCTGCTCTGAGTCATCTCTTCCCTCTGCTTTTGAAAGGGAGGGGGAAGAGAGGCTATGTCTACCTTGGACTGTGTGAGTGAGCATGTACATATGTTGTTTAATGTGTGTTCTAATGATTTCAGGCCATGCCTCTGAACACCTAACTAGATTGTCTGCCATTTTTCCTACAAAGCACACCTGCCGAAATTTGCTGGAGCATTAAAAACAATGACACAATTGATTAATTGTTCATTCATTCATGTATGAATTCAATCGACCGCAAAGTACACTAACATAAGTATGAAATTACAGGTAACAATACAAAGCAATGAACATGAAGCAAAAATGTCAAGACTCAATGTCGAGACTCACATTGTTGATGTGACATATTGACCCCAGGAGATAACAGGATCATTAAAGCAGTTGTACTGCTGTGATAAATACGATTAGTATTTATTGCAGTTGCATTGTTTTTACTTTGTGTTTCTTTCCTATCTTAGCCACAGAGGCAAGTTTCATATTATGTACAGATACTGTAACTGTGTTCAGGATTGTTTTTACACAATCAATTCTAATTGACTGAAACACAATCATCAGGAGACTGCAACTAGGTTACACTTATCTGCCTTGTTCCATAATGCTCCTGGGAGTCTGCCCTCATTTCTTGGATTCCAACTGGGATTCAGGATAAGGGACAGGTGAAGAATCCTAGAACATCTGAGCCCCAACATGAGATGCAAGGAAATAAATTCCTATATGTCCCCATGGGTCCTATATATTTGCTGGGCCCTATTAGACTTTGGGTTGGGTAGGTTTTGGGAATACCGTAGATTTGATTTGGAGTTATAGGGTTGGGTTTAGGATCTGCCAATGTTTGGCACCTGTGCATGATGTTGCCTACCCTAAGGCAACACCATGCACAGGTGCCAAACATTGGCGAAGGGGATTTTAAAAACAATATAAACTAGAAAAAGTGCCTAGGAATGTACTGTACATGAAAACCAATCCTGCAAATGTGAGCCAATTAGGATGAATGTGAAGTATTGGACAGATCTGTCTTGAGCAGATGCAGGATTTTTGGGCAGAATTTGGAGCAGTAATAAAAAAGTCAGATGTAACACGAGAAGTGTGTTTTCCAAGGTTGAAAAGAAACACTGTTTCTGTTGTGTTCTGGGGTCCAGGTTTTGTTTCTGAGGCTGTGCTCAGAAACGCTTTCGAAGTCTCTTATCGCATGGAGATTCGCAAGACACCAATCAGCAATCAGGGCAACCACTTGGACGATGGCATATTGGAATAGTGCAAGGAGGTAAACGGGAGGGTAATCAGGCAACCTTTCGGGGCAATCGCTTGGACTATGGGTTGGGGCAACTATGAAGAAAAGTTCCTGAGGGTTATAGTTCAGGTGTTCACCTGACAAAAATGCAGGTCAACGGTTGTCCTTGACCTCTAGGGAGAGTGCATGCAACGTGCCTTGATAGGGAGAGTGCATGCAGCATTTCACACAGTTTGACGCAATTAAAAAATGTGAAAAGCTGCTCATGGTGGCACTATAACAGAGGTATAGCAGAGGTTTATTGTTGGCATCCAGTAAGTGTGTGTGTAAAGTTAAATAAACGTTGCCAGAGATTAGCTGCTAACAGACGAACAAATGGAGTAGCTTGGTTTTCATCCTGATTTGCTGCGTTGTAATTAAACTTAATGTTGATGAATGTCAACAAAATGAAAACATGTCATTTACTACATGTAAAAAAGGTTTCCAACCCCCAGAGGTTAGGATTGGACCAATCTGGGAACCCATCGGCAAAGAAATTCTTTGTGAGATTAGGGTTGGTCTAATGCTCAATTCGTATCGCCATCAATCTCACAACAACCATGTGTCACAACATGTGGTTGTGCGACATGTTAATATAATTCCCATAGTGTCACAGATTATTTATACAAAATGCACTCTGCCCTTCTAGCAGTACACTATTGTCAGTGTTATTGTAAAGCTGGGGGGATATGCCACAATATAACACCCTACAGATGAATGTATGCTTAAAAGAGACACAATGAAAATGTCGACATCAGCACTAAAAGTGTGCAAAGTCAATGTACTGCTGGTACTGAAACAACTTATACTACTTACATAATGTCACTGAGTATGCCTATGTTATGACCGTACTTTCTTGACGCAATGAGGACATTTCTTTCACAATATTTTTCCTCAGAGTTAAAATCAGGCACCTTTAGAGAAAGCACAACAGAACATATTGCATGGGAGCTAGAATTGACTATTATCATGTCATCTGCACATATTGTAGCCATCTGTCTGTAAATTATGAATTGTGGTGGAAAAAACATCTCTAGAAAATCTCTCATCCATATCTGTGGGCTTTTTCAAACTTAAATGTCTTTGACTTTGGCTTGACATTGGCAATAAAAGGCACATGCAAATGCTTCTTCAAATAATTAAGCATAACTATACCTTTTTGTTTTATTTCTTTCCTTATTTAGGAATTCTATATTTAAGTCTGAATCATGTACTGTACAATTATTGCACCATACACCATACCCAAAAAGTTATAATTCACGCATGAAGGGACTCTCTACACAAATAGCATATAATATAAATAAAAACAACAACCCAAGCTTTATTTCTTGTAATAATTAATATAAAATATTTCTTACCTTGGTTACAGATGATTGAGTTCATCTTAAAATAAAATAAAATAAAATAAAAACAAACTAAAGTATGCCAAATCATTGCACATACAGTAAGCTTTATGGTATATGAAAGCATCAGCAATTGATTTCAAATATGTTGGAAAACATCAAGCATCAAACTATTTTAATTTTGATGTAATTCTATTGCATGCTGAAGAAATGACAAACTGGTAGGACAAGAGTGTTTTGGGGCATGGTGGCAATGTTATGTTACCTCCAGCAATTCTGAGCAAGAGAATCAAGGGAGAAGTAAACCAGTTCCCAGACAATTTCCCAACTCTGATGGGTAGTTATGTTCTAGATCCAATTGTGGAAAATTGGAAATTGAACATTTGTGATAGACACAGACTTCCAAACAGGGAAAATTACTGCCAACAGGAGGCCTAAAGTCACCAAGACCTGATTGGGTTTTGCTGCAGCTGCTGGTCCCCAGGATGTGAGCGGATGTTGATTGTATGACAATACTAATTCACCCAAAGCCCAACAATTGTTAAGAATTTCTCACTCAAACTACTGGCATCGAGCTTGAGCCTTGTTCGAATGTAACAGCAAAACTGCAGTCACTCAATAAGCACACCCTCCCACTCTCAGAGGGGCTGACATTACAGTAAGTCAGATGATTGTTGAAATGCACACATTTTTCTTCAGCTCAAGCAGAAGAAACTAATAAACCGATACACATTTATTTGTATTTCAATTGCCATGGTAGTCCAACACAGATCCACAGAATCAGGCTATAAAACAAATGGGACAGAATGGATGTTTTTTTTTCTCTGTGTACTGATCTTTCTTCCCCCCTCTGCGTACTGAGCAGAGCATTGTCGCACATCACAGAAAATGCAGCAAAGGGATGCAATGCTCCTTCAGTCTGACATTTTTTTTCCGATGTAAGAACTCCTGGTGCCATGCCAAGTCACTATTGGGTAGGATTATATCCATCTCATGCTACTGTCAGTCACTTTCACCTGCTGTTTTTGCTCTGATTGGAGAGGATAATGAGCAGGGGGGAGAGTGAGGAGTATACCTATATAGCCATACAGAAGAAAGCACTGCATCTCTGGGGCAAACAACCCAGCTGAAAATAACCATGTTTTGGGAAACAAAATCAAGATTCAAGAAAAAGGGGATGCTTTCAGATAGAACATGTGAATAGGCACCCACAACAAATTGCATTTTGCTAAATTATGCCCTGAATGTGGGTTCTTAGACGCCTAACACAATTTACCTCCCAATGAAAGTGGCAAAATATCCAAAGGAAATTATGGAGGAATGTTGATGCTACAGTATAATGGACAATTAACCAAAGATTATGTCAATTTAGATTATTTGTCTCCGTAATGGTTCGCTTTATACTGTATCTGCGGTGGGCAGAAGAGACGGCTGCGCATAGCAAATTGCGGGTAGTGCTGGTGTAGTACCAAAAAAAAGCAGAGCTTGCTGGTAAGTGTGTGGTTTTGTGAACCTGCTTTGCTGACACTACCCACGGAGTGAGATACAATGTTGAAATACTGCTGGACCAGACAGCAATAAACGTCCAGTCATTCCTGGGACCCACCACTGTAAACAATCCCAGGGTATCTGTCGGCTGGGTCTATCCTTAATCATGTGGACGTGTCCACTTTAATGCACTGTCACAAATGGTTTATGGATTTCTATTTTGACCTGTCAATGTTACCAATAAGATGGAGCTCCCATGTCTATTATCAAAATTTCCTGGTATTCCATGGGAGGAGATAAATTCACATGGCTTCACTTAGCAAGCAAAAAAAAGTCAGATAAACAGATTCCTGAAGATAAAGGGATCACTTTTCTTAAATAGAAATTTGTGGTGCTTCAGATGTATGAAGTAGTCATTACCGAGGAAGTTTGATTTATTATTGTGCATTTCCAATTTAGAAAATCTTTGCTCATTATGGCAAGGATAATGAACAGCAAGGTGGTCATTATTGATAAACAAACCGCAACAGTGTGACACAAAGCAGAGTGAATTATCCTGTTCACTATCCAGTACCCTGCTTAGTAAACATGCTAAATAATAATATTTAAAGATGGAGTTCCATGATTTTTTTCTACCCTAATACATGATCATCAGGTATTAATATTTTTTCCCAAAAAGTGTACAGTGTTTGTTAAACTGTCATTTTTATGATTCCACCCTACCAGTTCATTAAGTATGCCTGGTTTGCCTGGTGGGTGGTGATGGGTGGAAATCCACCTGAACTGAAGCCACACCCACAGCTTTAGTTCATGATAAAGGGGGAGGAGTTAGGGGAGGGGCTGAGCACGTGATGTCACTATATTGAAGTTTTTTTCATTGGCATGTTTGACTGGAAAGGTTCAGCCCCCAGTAAGAAACCCTAAATACAAAGGGAAGACATCATTGCACATAAAAAAACACACCAAGGGGTCTATTTACATACTGTCACCTCTTAAACATGTACAAAATTGGAAAAAATACAAAATTCACGGCACCCCCTCTTTAAAAAAAAATTGAAAAAAGACCTTCCAGGGGGCCCCCATAAAAGCATAAGAGAGCATCCATTCAGGTGATGGGATGGCAAAGAGAGATGGCTTGACACTGAGCTACTACTACACCCCACACATGGACTGTTTGTTTACAATTAGTCGTTCATCTCTCCCAATTTACTGCTATGTGGCTTATTTCTACCATATAATGTGTTCAGATATATACTCTAAAATGACGCTTGATTTTAAACCGACTAATATGCAAGATTGTGATTAAAAACAGCATTTCTGACTGCAATCAAGCCACCTGTGTTTGTGTAGGACGATTCAGAAATGGGATAAAAACAAGTCAGTTTCATTTCTACTAGATTTTATTGATGTGATAATGGATACGACATCACACAGCATGTTTTTGTTTACAGGAAGAAATTATAAATAGATTTTAAAATCTAATATAATGACCAGTTGACCACAGATGTGGTGATTCACTGGGAATAATGAATAAAGGAATAGGAATGAAATGAAAGTTTTTTATTTTGTTAGCTGGCAAAGGCACTATTGATGAGGTGGGTTTGGAAGATGGGGGCATCTCTGAGAGTTTTGAGCAGTGCATTCCACAGTTGTTTCGTTCAGTGCCTTGTGGGTGTTAAGTAGAATACTGAAGTGTATTCTAATTTTCACCAGGAGCCAGTGATGGTCGTGGAGGACTGGCATTATATGGTACTGTAGTTAGTGATTCAAGCATTATTTAGGACATTGGAAATTGAACATTTGTGATAGACGCATATGTCGAAGCAGGGAAAATACAAATTCTGCCCAGTATTTTTATTATTAAGGGGAAAAAAGACTCCCATAACCTTTGACTGGGTGGACATTTGGGTGGGCTCTGCCCAAATGGAGGACTGGCGTTATACATGGTCTCTGGAACGGGTACTGATGTGCAGGTGTGCAGCTGACTTCTTGTTTTTGGGGCCTTTAAGCCTTTCAGTAGACTGACAGGGAAAGAGAAACACCTGCAGCGTAGCAATGGAAGTGGAGTTCATGGTGGCGGGGGATCTGACCAGGTGGTAGGATGTATTGTAGAAGATGAAGAGGGGGGACCAGGAACTGAGCCCTGGGGGAAACTGCGGGTAACTGGGGCAGTGGGGGAGTTGCAGTTATTGATAGAGATGAATTGTAGAGGTAAATGTTATCCTCTAGATACTGTAAATACTGTAGTTACTGATCCTAGCATTCTTGTAGGAAACACATACTGTATGTCCAAGCAGGGGAATTGACCGTACAATATTAATGACAGGAGGCTTAAAGTCAACAAGACCTGAATGGTTATTGCTGCTGCTGCTGGTCCCCACAGGATGTGAGTGAATGTTGACTGTATGACAATACTGCTGTTATTCAACCAAAGTCCCATTTTTAACAGTTTAACAAACCAACTGCTGGCATCCAAGCCTGACTCTTTATTGAATGTAACAGCAGAACTGCAGTCATTCAATAAGCACATTCTCCCAGTCTCAGAGGGACTGATAGTAAGTCAGATATATCCAGTTCAAGCAGAAGAAACACACACACATTTATTTTCCTTTCTGGAGAGGCAACCTGTTATCCATGCATGGACTATATCAATAAATTGCACAACCTGCAGTAAATCTCTCAATAATTAGATGTGATGCAGACATGATCTAATTTAGTGCTGTTTGATTGAAAAGGCGCCTAATTATATGTCGGTGTGTGTACTGTGTGTATAAACATTATTATCTAAAATGGAAAACTTGGATCTATGCCCCGCAAATGAGTGTCAGTTTGCATTTGGTGCTACAGAGCTGTTAGCTGATCTATATAATCCATAGGCAGATACACCAAAAAGAGACCCATGGTTGACTGCGGCACTGGCATGATTTCCTGAGAATAATAAATAAATAAAAATCACATTTGCTTGAAGTGAGATGTGCCTCAACTGTATCAACAAAACTACTCTATGTTTCTTTACAATGGTCACATAGAAAGCCTAAATAGACTTGGTTGCCACATGACGTCAATAAAGGCCAACCAGACATGGCTGCCATATTTATCATATGCTGGTATAATTTCCAAAAGGCAAGGCATTGGGTGGGCAAGGTCTAAGAAAGAATGAAAAGTGCAAACTAAAGATTTTACACAATTGTCTAAGTTAGAAGAAAGAAATTCTTCAAGGAAAGAAGGAAGATCAGAAGGACGAAAGGACACTGTAGTTAAAGAAGAAATCAAGAGGCCAGATTGCAATAATCGTAAACAGAAGTTAGAAGGAATGAGAAATAGATGGATGCATACAATCAGACAGACAGACAGACAGACAGACAGACAGACAGACAGACAAAATCTTCTATAAAAGAGAGAGAGAATGTTTTAAAGTTGTATAATGCAGAATCCATCAGGATCCAGGGCTGGTGGTGTGTTGAGAAAGTTGACCACTGATTAGGTCTTTTCTGCGCTCCAGGGGGACAAACCTCAACCTCTGCTCATAGCAGTTGCAATGATTGCCAGGCTTCGCCTCCCTGATTGTGTATCGGACAGATTGTGGTAGAAGTACTCAGATTTTGCCCAGCTTGTATAAAGTGCACGCTGGTCTATATTTGGCTGCTGTTCCACACCCCTCTCGTTGGTCATGCCCTGCTGACAACTGGCTATGGGGGAAAAAGCCCTTCCCCCTTATACATTTTCTGTATGTTTTCCATTTTTTTCTAACCGTGTATACAATTTATTTTCTTTATTTTCTTGAAGTGACATCAGAAATGTCACTTTGCAAATAAGTCTGGCCAGAGCCTGCTTGACTTGCATTTCCTCATGTTTCTGATTTGATGCGTTCAAACTAGGGCTGTTGAATGATTAAAATTTTTAATCAAATTAATCACAGCTTCAAAATTAATTTAATCATGATTAATCACCAATCGAACTATGTCCAAAATGTGCATGTTTACCTGTACAGGATTTCAACATTTAAAAAAGAAACAGAATCTGTGAAAAAAATAACTATTTATCTTTCAAATATTTATCAAAATAGGTGATCTACAAGCCCTCAATGCTTGTAGATCCTCCAGCTATACTCTATCGCTCTGGTTACAGGGAAACACACAGCTATATGTCTCCGTAAAACCGTGCTCTACCCATTTTTTTCAATGAGAAAATGCTCAGTGGGTTGAGTCAGTGTACACATGAGTTAATTGAGTTAATTTTTTAATCAGATTAATCAACAAAATTAATTTAATCCCATTAATTAACTATTTTCAACAGCCTTAGTTCAAACACAAGTGAACTGGTGTTTTTTTCCTTGAACAAACCACAGACCAATCAGAATCCTCAGCTGCTTTCCAACCTTCATAGGCTCTTGGCCAGACTGATTTGCGAAGTGATTTCAGATGTGCTGAACGCAGCAAATCAGATTGGAGCCCAGGCTATAGAAGTACATGTTCTGAATGATAAATTGAAAATGGAGGACACTTGTATAA
This sequence comes from Benthosema pterotum, assembly GCA_039105355.1. Classification (NCBI taxonomy): domain Eukaryota; kingdom Metazoa; phylum Chordata; class Actinopteri; order Myctophiformes; family Myctophidae; genus Benthosema; species Benthosema pterotum. The sequence continues at coordinate 40,139,001 of CM076984.1, forward strand.
ACAAGTCTTACTGCTTTGTCTTAAACCTGAAATTATTTACTTATTGATTTGTTTACTTTAAGTCTCAAAGCACAGAAACAAATCGATCACTGCGTCTGTCAGATATTGTTTTTATTTAAGTAAGCAATACCACCACTAATACCAATACTAATACCATCCAAATCTGATGTAGTGAGCCTACAGATCAGCTGGACAGGAATTGGCACTGACTGAGTTCTCTGCCTGAAATAGCTCTGCAAGTTTTGCATCATATCTACAAGCGAATGTCAGTTGATAATAATTCAAGTCTAACAAAAAAGTGAAAAAGGTCTATTAAACAAGCAAAATCCTTAAAAGAAACAGGGGGGGATTAGTAATTTTTCCTGAAAAAGTACAATTTTTGCATTTGTGAAGAAGTTGAATAGATTAATAAAATAGGCTATAAAAATGTCATAGGCTATAAAATGTCAATTATTAATGTATATAGGCCTACAATATGTGAGTAAGTGTACCACTGTTTATTGTGATAAATCCTGTAGATATTATTGGAGGTGGCATTCTGCACTCTAAGTATGGCTTTGCTTATAAAAGATTTATCCAGACAGATGTCTCAGTCTGCATTGAATACTGTATGACCACATCGCTCCTAGCTTCCAAAGCAAAAGGAGAATTCATTAATAAGCGATCAACTCTGAATGTGAAAGTCCCCACATGGACCTTCTTTTAGTTCTTTTTTTACAGTTTATTTTTTGGGCTTTTTACCGGCGTGTCTTTATTATTGACAGGACACAGACTGACAAGAAAACGGAGAGAGAGATGGTGATTGACGCACAGCAAAAAATATGTTTTTTGACTTGTCATTTACTTTTATTGCTACAATTAGCATTGTAAACCATCTTTCTCAGTATGCTATACTTGCCTGTGTCTTTTTAATAGTGTGTATGTGTGCGTTGCGCAGCTACACACAAATGCACATGCATGTGTGCGTGCATTTGCACGCACACATGCGTGCTTTAGAAGTGGTGTCCCCCCACTTCTAAAAGTCCCACTACAACACTGGTGGGCTGGAAGAATGGCAGTGAGGCGAGTCCGACATAATTATATTCCATTGTGTTTTCTTCCCCATAAGAGAAGATTTGCATTGTTATAGCAGTGATTCTCAAACCATAAAATGTAATTTTACATGTTGAGAATCATTGATATTCAACATGCATTTTAGTCTACATACCCCCATTGAATGGCATTTATGATATTGTAAAATCAATGTTAATTTTAACTGTGAGAGTGATAGTTTGGTTCCAAACTATCAATTACCTGCGGATCCCTGAGAACTCTGGACCCCTGGGGGTCCCCAGACCATACTATGAGAATCCATAAAGGGGGTCAAATATTGTCTGTACCTACATCTGAAGATGAATGAACACATGATGTTGGTGGGAGAGAGATATTGTATCACACGTTGTGTGATGATTGAATAATCGTACTGTCCTTCAGCTTTCACTTCAAGTGAAACACAGACAACTTTTGCGGTATGCATTCATTGTTACTTCTAAAAACGCTGCACAGTATTTCTAATATTGAGGGGGAAAAAGACTGCCAATAACCTTTGATTGGGTGGGCAGGACACACATTTGGGTGGGCTACACAGTCAAATCCTCACTGCATGTTAAATCTGTAATCTGGAACGTATTTTAATGAATAATATCTTATTTTATCCAGTCAAATTATGTCCATTCTGTAGTACCTCAAACTTGAATCATTTCAATGGATTTTTAGGTGAACTCACTCAGACATTACACTAAAAACACAAGCTGTCACTTTCTAGCGGTTGCCGTGACACTAAGATGAATTACAGCGTACACAAACTAGAGGCTTTTAATGGAAATGTGAATGAATTTTTGATACTGACTGTATTAAATCTGACAAGAACGACCAGAAGGTAAGCAAGAGTCTGTGTAACCACGGCATGAAAAAGATGTACAGAATTCAAGGCAATTATGTGAACTAACAGGTGAACATGGTGAGATGAGATATGTGTGTGTGTGTGTGTGTGTGTGTGTGTGTGTGTGTGTGTGTGTGTGTGTGTGTGTGTGTGTGTGTGTGTGTGTGTGTGTGTGTGTGTGTGTGTGTGTGTGTGTGTGTGTGTGTGGGGGGGGCTTTGATAGCTATATGCTGCTTTTATAAGCCGCTGTAGGCCTACAGCGGGCTTATAATGATGAGCTGCCATGAATTTTGAGCAGCTAGAGGGCTAGTGTTTACAATCACATGCAAATGCTCAAGAAATGAGTGGGCGGGAAATATTCCATCATGCTGATGGTCATCTAGAACATGTTTTTGAGGGGTGGTGGTAGACACTTTTACAGTCATGTACAGCACAGCACAGCACAGCACAGCACCAGTCAGTTCAGACAGGTCTCATTTTAATTCCTTAGTTTTGATCCTAAAGGGTCAAAGGAACCATCTTATGGAAAAGAGGCATGATGTTTGGTAGATGATAGGATTAATTTGATAGGATTGTTTGTTTTTGTGTTTGTTGTCCAAGCTGTCCATGGTTTGGGGCGTTGAGAAAAGCAAAGGTTTTGCAAGAACAATTTGGAAAAACTTGTGAACTATACATGCCACATCCAATGTGTGTTTGTATAATGCATTACAAACATACTGTACATAGTAGTGAGCTCCTTGGGCAGGACTACCTCCCTCTTCGTCGGGCTCCCAGGGTGTCAACAGAGAGTGGAACTATAGGAGGAACTGCGTGTTTCTCCACATGCATACATTAATCCGCCCTCCCAGGGAAACTCATTGTCAGGTGATAAGAAAGGTCTGGTGACTTCATGAGTATTGGAGGAGACATGTGGTTGCATACTGCATGTCTACACCTCCCACATGACCAACTGGGGGTTAGCATTGACAAGAACTATGCCAATTCCCACAAAACCGGGAACTGGCATAATAATGATTGACAAAAAAAAAGTTATGAAATATGTCAAAGGAACTGCATGCTTTTGCCAATACATGCATTTCATGTGGGACTCTCTCCAGAGAGCTACTTCCTCCTTCATGCATGCTCGTCGCTACAGTGCGTGAAACTGCTAACGTTACATCTAAATGTAGAAACAGAAAAGTGGTGACTGGTGAGTCTCATACATAACGAAAATAAAACATGACAGGAACATTACTTTGCATACATGGGAGTTAAATTAAAAGCCATTATTCAAGAGACTGCCTGCATACAGCATCCGTTCAGTTTGAACACAGAAAATATGACATGATGTAAAGTGAATGTCACTGAAGATAAATCTGTTCACAGCACACCACATAATAGTATCTGACATTACACTCTGTAATTCTGTAATTCCAGTCTTATCTCTTTAAACTTAAACAATGAAAATAGGTTATTTATATGCCCACAACATCAGGTTTTGAGCTTTTATGTTTATAGTGCAAAAAATAAATAAATAGTTAGTTTGAAGCCTCGCACTTTTCTATTAGTTTAGAGGTTCCATTTCAGGAAATCTTTGCATAGGTGGAAATGGATAAAACATCTCTTTTTCACTTTTTTTGTTAGACTTTCCCAACAAGTTTAATTATTTACTTGAATAACCAAGAATTGGGGATTTAAAGTGGGGGTGCCGTGATTTTTGTATTTTTTCCAATTTTGTACATGTTTAAGAGGTGACAGTATGTAAATAGACCCCTTTGTGTGTTTTTTATGTGCAATGATGTCTTCCCTTTGTATTTAGGGTTTCTTCCTGGGGGCTGAACCTTTCCAGTCAAACGTGCCAATGAAAAAAACTTCAGTTTAGTGACATCATGTGCTCAGCTCCTCCCCTAACTCCTCCCCCTTTATCATACAACTAAAGCTGTGGGTGTGGCTTCAGTTCAGGTGGATCTCCATCCATCACCACCCACCAGGCAAACCAGGCATACTTAATGAACTGGTGGAGTGGAATCATAAAAATGACAGTTTAACAAACACTGTACACTTTTGGGGAAAAAATCTTACTTTTCATATAACATTAATACCTGATGATCATGTTTTAGCATAGAAAAAAATCACGGCACTCCATCTTTAACAGTTAACGGTTAATATGCGTATTAGCTATGTTTCACTGTTTTGCATTGTTGGGATAGCTATGTACAGTAGCTAAGCCATGCAGGTGTTTGACTTCAATTGTTTCACCCCATTTAGCTGCGAATGCAACTAACGTCTTTAAATTCTATTGCACTTTGGGGTGTTGGGATCAAACATCAGCCATGCTCTGACACAGTGCTCATGAATGTGTTTATTGTGGAGTCACTTAATATAACTTGTATATCATGTGTTCTGCCTGCAGGAGGTAACATTATGCATGCTGCGATCCAGCAGGGTGGTGGTGGAGGAGCACATATTTGTGGCTGAATTGAGCCACACACCATTCACTGCAATGTGCTCGGTTATTGTCAATGAACTAGAATCTCGCTACTAATGCCATGTGCTCCGAGTTGTTGTTGATCTCTGTGAATATTGTGTGTTCCTGTCCTCAACATGTTGTTTCTGTGTTGTTCTCCATGAATAAGAGAGAGAGAGGGCCCTCCCCCTAGCTCTTATTCATGGAGAACAAGAGAGAGGGAGAGAGAGAGAGAGAGAGAGAGAGAGAGAGAGAGAGAGAGAGAGAGAGAGAGAGAGAGAGAGAGAGAGAGAGAGAGAGAGAGAGAATCCAAGTGCTCCCTGTTGTTGCTGTTGTTCAGCGCAGTTGTGGGAAATCTCTGCAGTGACCATCTTTTTTCCATGCTGCATGCCTGGGTGCCTTTCTCTTGTTCATTGCATACAGAAAATGTCTCACTTTCAACACCAAGTGAGAGAACTGAAAAAGCTAGCCCTGCTGTGTCCAGTAGCCGCACACCCACCCAGCTGGGTGAAGCCGCAGGTGGGTCAGGTGACTGATATGTCACAAACAGAAAGGACAGGCGTGAACGGCACTTTGCATACTCCTTGCACACCTGTACGATGAAATCTTGTCCACTTTGCACATTTCTATAAGTATAACTGCTAGACTCTAAAGCGTAGGTCTCGTCTAGTGTGGTGGCTCCTAAACGTTTTCATGCCCCCAAATTGACATCATTTGAAAATATATGCCAGGGGACGCCCCATAAAGAAAGAACATTGATTTTCAACCTGGACTATAGCAGTTTGACATGAATTTGTATCTCTGGGCCCCCTTATATGAAAATAAATTGAGGGGCCCAAATTGATCCATAAGGGTCAATTTGGATCCAAACAATCATTTACTGGGAACCTCCTGGAACCCCATCAAGGACCTCCTGGAACCCCTTTGGGAATCGGCTTTGGTAACCGATAGTGTAAAGACATACACTCAAGGTACCACAGACTGATTTGTCGATGGCAACATAAACGTTCCCATATGAACGCTGAAGTTCATGTTGCCATCGACAAATCAGTCTGTGGTACCAGATAGTGTAAAGACATACACCCAAGGTGACTCAGCATTAGGTTACAATTAGTAACACAAATCTTCTGACCATCTTAATTCCCTCCGAATACGGCTGTTTGTTCCCCGTCTACAGGTTAGCATGATTATATTGTGTTGACTTAAGCTTAGGCCTGGATTGGAATTACTCTATTTCCTATCATCTGTCTCTCGACACCTAAAGGCTAAATGATTTGCGGTTTACGGAAAATGGGAAAGCAAGGAGGCAATCAATTCAAACAGAAAAAAAAACCTGCCACATAAATGAACAAATACAAATTGAATTTGGGGAACGTGTCTTCGGGGGCATGCGGGGCAAACCAAGTGCTCGGAAGGCTGAACAACATTTGCATGTTTATGTTTCCCCATTGCCCCGTCATTAAATGGCACTAGCCATGGCATTTGACAGTGTACACATCAAAGGTTCCAGTTAAATTGAGACCCTATGACCCAAAATAGCTGAAAGGAATTTTCATTAAAACTTAATGGAAAACTAATGACTATGCATGGACAGTGGCCATAGCCACGGTTGAAGTTTCCTTAACAAAGCCCTCATCAGAACTGAAACGCTCCACTGACTTCGATAAATTCAGAGCCACATAACAGCTCTGACCTACTGATGGTCCACATACAGTACTCACCCCCAACAGCACCCCAGACACCCAGGAACATATCTGGTTTGTGTGTGTGTGTGTGTGTGTGTGTGTGTGTGTGTGTGTGTGTGTGTGTGTGTGTGTGTGTGTGTGTGTGTGTGTGTGTGTGTGTGTGTGTGTGTGTGTGTGTGCGTGCGTGCGTGTAGGCAAGTGCAAGCATATGCACACTCAAATTACAACTGGAACCCTAGAAATAGACCCGGTTTTGGTCATGCCATAATATTAATTTGAACATTTGGCGTGTGAAATGTGGTGTACCCAAGAGGGAGCATATTATAGACCAAACAGAGACTCCCAGCAAAGTAAAATCATTTAATAAGAGAGGTCAATTTTGCATTCCTCAACAAGGTACAGAAGAATACGTTATGGACCCTTGCCTATGGTTTCATTGTTGAAGACAGCCCTTAATCAGGGTAAACTGTTTCACTGCAAGGAAGTTCCTAACAAGGAAGTGTCATGGTCACATGACCAAGCTGCACCATGACACTTTCATGGAAGCTAGAACCTGTCACCGGAAGTTACACAATAAGCATGTGTGAATAGAGTAAGCTGGAACAGCTCAAGAACTGAGATCTGTATCATATAATCGGTTCAGGACTATAAAGAACAATGCATTTTTTCCTAATCACTTGCTATTTGATTTGCACAGATTGCACAGTAGGCCTACTTGATTTTATTTCAAGATCTAAACAGCAGCAGGCATATTTTCTGTCTCTGGCAGCCAGATCTCATGAGATTTGGCTGCCAGACATAAAACAGTGTAAAGTCTCGCGATATGTGGTGTGTTCCGAAACATATTTTTCCCTTTTTAGATGCGTCTATAAAATCACACAGGGTACATGTTGAAATTCAACGTAGGCCAATAATATTCAACATAGGACATTAATAATGTGTTGTATGACTTCTGTTATTTTCCAGAAGTGAAAAAAGATCTCACTTATTCAGAAACATTATTTGTTCAGGAGCTGGTCACTGAGTTCAGAGTTGTCATCAGACAGCAATGCATTTCACCAAACTCCCAGGTGTAATTCCGCTCTCATGGTGCAACGAATCTGCCGTCTAGAATTGCATGATAGTGAAAATGTTTTTGTCACTACCTGCTTAGCCTGGACACAGGCTTTCATTTCCGTCATTGTTGCGTGAAAAGGAAAGCCTGGACTAATTTGTTACCCATAGTGGCCTAGAGGGGGGAGCCTTTCGGGGTGGGCGTGGGTCCAAATGATGTGACGTAGCACAGCAGTGGAGGGGCGGGGGAGGGGCCGGGGATGACAACACGTTGGTGAGATCCAATCAGATCAGCTCATCTGCCGTCGAAAAAGGCGAGGCACCCCTTCCCCCCAGGCCAAAATCATTTCGGGTTAGGCTAGGCTACTACCTGCTTACTCAAATAGCTTGTTTCACAGCAGGAACTACTCCTTCTTAGCCCCAGCCTATACCATCCAGCAGGGCTCTCTTTGTCCTAGCTAGCTAGTTCTTAGTTTGTGATAAAGTGCGTGAGAGTTCTTCGGTGATGTTGAGTTTTCTGCTACTGTGATGTTCTTGTGTGAATTCCGCCGTCTCACCCTTATGCACCCCACTCCGCCCCACAGCCTTAAGAGCTGGCGTGCTATAACTCACACCACCACTCATGCTTTGCAGCCAAGCCCAGCAGCTTCCTTACAGAAGATTAAGGAGGAAAATTTTGAATGCATGGAGAGACATTCAGCATTTTGGTGATTACTTGTCTACATACACCAGTGTTGTAGTGGTACTTTTAGAAGTGGGGGGACGCCTCTGAAAGGGGAATTCCCCCCATTTTATTATTTTTTTTCTGAGAGTGTACAAATGTGAACCAAATGGACCCGCTATAGGGTCCATTTGTACACTCTCAGAAAAAAAGGAAACTCATTAACATGGTGAAACACATCTTGATGATGTCATCCAGATGTATTTCACCATGCTAATGATTTTTTTCAGACCCAAAAATATTTTAGATGTGAGAAGTGGGGGGACGCCGTCCCCCCGCGTCCCCCCTCCACTACACCCCTGACATACACACACACAAACCACACATGTTGTAATGTAATGTGATGTTTCCTGCCACAGTGAGCAGAAAGACGAATATTTCATTGAATAAAGTGTGTCATACCTGCAGACCTCCGTGCAGCCATCACCCAGGGCCTGAGGGGCACACGGCGGGCCAGCCAGGACTCTATCATAGACACATTTCTTCCCTTCAACCTTCATTGGGGAGACACACAAGTCTGCTAAATTAAATCTAGTCTGTGGAGAATGCGGCTATTTTTACCAGCATCATGAGACTGATAGTCAATCTGGGGCTGCCTTTAAAAAGTAGACGCAATCTGTGTTCTGAATGGGCCTGAACGCACAATCAGCAATACACAGCACTCCAAAGGAAATAAGGCAACCACTTCAATCCTGGCATTGATTTCTTTCTCTCTTTTCTCAAACATTGTCTTCTCAAACACAAAGAGATGGTGGCAGCGTGCATGGTACATAACCGCCTCGCCAGGATGTCGAGATGATTGCCTGTTATTATTTTCTACGAAAAATCATCAATACTGCCTGCTCTGACGAAAGCTCATCTCCAATAGATAGACAAATTCTGACGCCTAACCAGGCATCAGTACTGTATATGGATGTGCAATGAAGTATAGGGCTTTAGATATTAATGAGAGTAGCTCTAAGGGCTTGTTAGTGCTGCAAACCAAATGCAATATTGCTTCAAAGCCACAAGAGGGGGGGAGGCACCACCTATTTTATCACAGTCAAACAACAGAAGGGGGTAGATTAGGGATTCTTTAAAGAGAAAATCAGTTCTGCTAGTTCACACGCATTGCATTGCGAGCTTGCAGAACTGCTATTTTCACCACCCTGAGTGGATAATTTAATTTGAATTACAGCATATCAGGAGCAGGTTTGCTGCATGTTGCATCCTTCCTTGTGGGGGAATTTGCACAATGGATCACGAAAATAACTCACAAAATTACGTGGGAACAGTTGAAAGCTTCCATCACAACAACATGAGACTGTGTTATTATAGCCAAGGGATGTGGATGACACGGTGACACGCCCTGCTGAATGCAATCCATTACACAAATGTGCTAAAATGTAACATGCGTGTCTCCTATCTGCCCGCACATCTCTATTTTGCTGCAGTCATACAGATCTTTATCGCAAGCAAAAGTATCTCTCTCTATCTCTCTCTCTATATATAAATATATCTATATCTATACCCCCCCCCGCTCTCTCTCTCTCTCTCTCTCTCTCTCTCTCTCTCTCTCTCTCTCTCTCTCTCTCTCTCTCTCTCTCTCTCTCTCTCTCTCTCTGGTAATCATGCGCAGTAACATAATGTTACCAATAGGTGGAAACAAGTGCATGTCCATTGTCCAACACCTACACTAGCTCCCTCATGTGTAGGCGTCAACTACTGCTAGCCTACATGCATGGTTTCCCAGTGGGTACTTGAGGGTGTTCCGGGCGGGGGGATCTGTAATTCTGAGAGTGTACAAATTCTGAGAGTATGTATCTATTCTAAAATTTGAACATAATATATTTTGAAATGTAATGATTTTTTATATTGTAAAATGTAAATTGTCCCCTAATTTATATTTCACAATATAAATTGGGGGGCCTCGAGATATAATTGCATTAAATGCTGGTCCGAATATGCATGTCAAACTGATCCTTGAAAATAAACGAGTTGAGAATCACTGCTAGAGTGAGCTAGAGGGGCGGATATAAAATTTCCCAATTGGGGGGGGGGGGGGGGGTGGTATGGGTATGGTAAAATGGTATGGTATGGGTAGTGGGCATGACGAGACCTAGTCTTGTCATGCCCATTTTAACATATAATAACGTTCTTAATGATTTTCAATCTTCTATTATTAGTAACACTGAATTTGATTGTTTTGCCCCCGTCCACCATTACATTAAAAAAAAAACTACTAATAATATAATAGGGCTGGAGCGATATGGTTGATAACAAGAATATAAAAAATCCCTAATCAGACACATCCCAGTGTCTGTCTTCTTTCTTTTCAATATTTACCGAAGAAAAAAGTATATTGCTATTTGTGCCTGCAGCTGTCTTTATGAATGGGTCCTCGCTCCACACAATGAATAGAACTTTTCCTTTGCATTGTCTTGTCTCGAGAGGTCTTGTTGGCGATCAAGACCCGAGACAATGGCTCCGAGGTCGAGTCAAGACCAAGACAAAATTATACGAGAACAAGACAAGACCACAAGACAAATGAAGTGGAGAACCGCAAGGTCGCGAGACAAAAACAAGACCGAGACAATGAAAATTTGTTTTGAGACTGGTCTCGGGACGAGACAATGTCTCGAGAACTATAACACTAGGTATGGGGGCGACTTCATCGCCCGTATCGCTTTGTGCCACAGGCGATGAAGTCACGCCCATACCATTTTCAGTTACAAGACTTATATTAGGCATGTAAAACATCAATAATACAACATCAGTTGTTGCAACAGACATACAGCATGCATAAAGCTAAAGGTCTGAGTTTTCTGTTTTCAATGATGAAATGCTGTTGGTTTAGTGGTTACAACAATTGTTAGTTAGTGGTAGTAGTAGTGTTTTAAATCATTTTAATTATAAGCACTTTTTGAAATATATTTGAAATTTGGGTTGTTTGCATGCTGTCATGTTTGGTGGGGCTGTCTGGGCTTTTAGGAGGGCACTGCCCCCTCCCCCCATGCCCATATGCCTAGATCCGCCCTGCTAGAGTCATAAAAATCTTATGGGAGACAAGAGTTTGGTATCCACTGAACTACGAGGCATGCAATGCTGGACAAGTTGATGGAGTCCATGAGCAGAACCTCCATAGCCTTATTTGGACCAATGGTTCTCAAAGTGGGTTCAGCAGCAACCCCCAGGGTTTGTTACAAATGGATCCATACAGGTCTGTAAATCTGAGAGTGTACAAATTGATCCATTTCATGTGGTTTCATTTATGTTGAGTCCTAGAAAACCTTTGAAAAACACTGCTTTACACATGTGCTTTTAACCTGGTCGATATGATATAAGATTATTACTGTGTACTTAACGAGAACAACAATAGTAAAAGCCTATATACCTTTCCAAAAATAATATCTTACAGTTAAAATTAAATGCTCTTTGAAGGAAAAAAAATATTGTTTTGTTTTTGTCATAAAGCAAAAATATAATCATAGTTCTTTTATGTGAAGCTCAAGAACATTAAACCCAGATGGTGTGTGTGTGTGTGTGTGTGTGTGTGTGTGTGTGTGTGTGTGTGTGTGTGTGTGTGTGTGTGTGTGTGTGTGCATGCGCGCGCACAACCATATAGCGCTGTGCCGTACACACATGGATATAGTTGGCAGGTGCATGAATACCACTTCCAACCCGCCTTTTCCTAGTATTTTTGGTATGCCATTATTGACTTGGTACAGGTACAGCTCTGGTGGTGCAGGCTTTCGGCCTACACACAAGGCTCAGCCAATGAGCCAGACCTGATTTGCTGCATGCCATGTAGCCACTAGCCAATGAGAAAGACTTACACACCATACCTGGCTACATGACCAAAGCAATATAGAATACCTGTTGGACTTGCCACATACAGACAAATGATTATCATAATCATAGAGGGCTGACTCCTTTGCTGCTACAACATAAACATTCATAGGTTTTTCAAATTTGATAAACTTGCCTTGCCTACCGTATCTCAATGAAATTGGATTCTACTTGGAGTTGGTTGCACATCATTTTTTATGTAATATGCTGATTGCTGATGTATGCAGACATTTTATCAAATGTTTATTTTCTATCTCAAATATGAGAGTAGGCTTGTGGGGGGGGGGGGGGGGCTTGAAAGAAAGAAAGTAGGCCTACAAGAGTCTTAGGAAACTACTTCACCTACACATGTAAGAGAACTCAGCATGCAGAATGGTCCATTTAACATCAGATCTGACAGTCTGAATTATAAGTTTGTTTCCCTTCATTATTCAGTCTGAAAGCCCTCCCCACCACAGGGGTGGCGTTGTCAAAGCGACAGCAGTCATATTATTGAAATGTGATCATTAAACTGACTAAAATAGTGTTTTTAGAGGATATATGTTTGACCTGTTTAGTTTTGTTTGGTGCTAGTTTGATAAATTCATTCACCTCGTATTGCCCTCGTATTTTACCCCGTTCAACCCTTATTATGAAAAGTCAAAGATCCAAGATCTTGTGTTATGTTGTCTATTATGTTGTCACATATCATTTCCGGTGTCCCACTGGACGATCAGAAAGGAATCAAAGGATTACCACAGTGATCACAGTGGCGGCCATTGGATCATGGTATAAATCTCTGAGTAATGCCATCTGGGACAAGGACTTGGAGATAAAAGCAATTGAAAGAAACAGATAGAATGGGAAGCCTGCTGGCAAGTGGTCCAGGCACGGTCACACGAGAAGTCGGGCCACCACGAAGTCGAAAGAGAGGTCGGCCCCTGTGTGTGGAGAGGTCGGCCCGGGGCTGTGGAGAGGTCGGCCCGGGGCTGTGGAGAGGTCGGCCCGGGGCTGTGGAGAGGTCGGCCCGGGGCTGTGGAGAGGTCGGCCCAGGGCTGTGGAGAGGTCGGCCCGGGGCTGTGGAGAGGTCGGCCCGGGCTGTGGAGAGGTCGGCCCGGGGCTGTGGAGAGGTCGGCCCAGGGCTGTGGAGAGGTCGGCCCGGGGCTGTGGAGAGGTCGGCCCGGGGCTGTGGAGAGGTCGGCCCGGGGCTGTGGAGAGGTCGGCCCATGTCTGTGGAGAGGTCGGCCCGGGGCTGTGGAGAGGTCGGCCCGGGGCTGTGGAGAGGTCGGCCCGGGCTGTGGAGAGGTCGGCCCATGTCTGTGGAGAGGTCGGCCCGGGGCTGTGGAGAGGTCGGCCCGGGGCTGTGGAGAGGTCGGCCCGGGCTGTGGAGAGGTCGGCCCATGTCTGTGGAGAGGTCGGCCCGGGGCTGTGGAGAGGTCGGCCCGGGGCTGTGGAGAGGACGGCCCGGGGCTGTGGAGAGGTCGGCCCAAGGCTGTGGAGAGGTCGGCCCATGTCTGTGGAGAGGTCGGCCCGGGGCTGTGGAGAGGTCGGCCCGGGGCTGTGGAGAGGTCGGCCCGGGGCTGTGGAGAGGTCGGCCCGGGGCTGTGGAGAGGTCGGCCCATGTCTGTGGAGAGGTCGGCCGGGGCTGTGGAGAGGTCGGCCCGGGGCTGTGGAGAGGTCGGCCCGGGGCTGTGGAGAGGTCGGCCCGGGGCTGTGGAGAGGTCGGCCCGGGGCTGTGGAGAGGTCGGCCCGGGGCTGTGGAGAGGTCGGCCCGGGGCTGTGGAGAGGTCGGCCCATGTCTGTGGAATAGTTAGTTACTTATTGAGCTAGTGTCAACTGTTTTAGGCCCTTTTAGGCCCCTATTATTATCCTTATTATTATCCTTATTATTGTGCACTTTTTAATTCTACACAACAGAATGTAGAAGTGTACTAAAAAGTCTTTGAGTGTGGAAGAATAAGGAATTCTGTTTTCTTAATAACAATCAACGACATGTACACAGCTAGAGATTTATTTATAGCCTTTACTATAGAGATGCGCCGTGACGTCACCAGCCTTGTTCCACTAGTGGATTCCTCATTCATTTTCCTCATAGACTTTTCGAAAATGGTTAATAAAAACACGATTGCGCCACGGCCAAAGCCAACTCGGGTCGTGACAAATCATGACAACAAACACAATATCGTCATATAATACATAATTAGGAAGAAGTAGAAAATGGCATGATACAAGACTTTTTGTTTCGTTTTTCATCTTAGAAATTATTTTATTGTCCCAAAAGTTTGTGTGTGTCATCATGATTCGTCACGACTCGAGTTGGCTTTGTCAATCGTCTTGATATAAATTATTTTCGAAAAGTCTATGAGAAAAATGAATGGGGAATCCACTAGTGGAACAGGGGCGGTGACGTCACTGCGCATCTCTATATGCCAGTGTTCGACTTCAATCAGCTAGCAATTGTTAATGTGAGCAGCATCTCGACTCGATCAAAAAGTATAAAAAGGTATAAAAAAGACCAGTTAATGTCACAACATTGGTGCTAGGCCAGATTAATCCAAATAACCCAGATTCTCAGAATGCATGTAGCTAGTAACTAAAGTAAAATTAGTGGTGTAAAAAATAGATACCTTTTGAGATGTAGTAGGCATATACAGTGAGGAAAATAATTATTTGATCCCCTGATGATTTTGTAAGTTTTCGTGATTAGAAAGAAATGAGCACTCTGTCATTTTTATGGTACTTTTATTTAAACAAATAGAGACAGAATATGAACAAAAATGTCCATAAGAAAATAATATTTAAAGGTTATAAATTAATTTGCGTTAGAGCTCGTGAAATAAGTATTTGATCCCTAAGCACAACCTGACTTAATACTTGGTGGAAAAACCCTTGTTGGCCAGCACAGAAGTCAGACGTTTCTTGTAGTTGGTCACCAAGTTTGTGCACATCTCAAGAGGAATTTCGGCCCACTCCTGTTTAGATATCCTCCCCAAAACCTCAAGGTTTCGAGGCTGTTGCTTGCCAACTCAAAGCTCAATCTCCCTCCATAGATTTTCTTTAGGATTAAGGTCTGGAGACTGGCTGGGCCACTCCATGAGCTTAATGTGCTTCTTCAAGACTCATCTTTAGTGCTCTGCCTGAGGGAAGGAGGTCTTGTCCATGATGTTGCAGTGCATGTCTCCATTCATCGGCCACACAATGCGGTGAAGTTGCCCTGTACCCTTAGCAGAGGAACAGCCCCAAAGCATAATGTTTCCACCTCCATGCCTGACGATGGGGATGGTGTTGTTAATGATTTGAAGGCAGCTGGGACCACAGTCACCAAAAAAAAACATTGGTAACATAGTACACCATAACGGATTGAAATCCTGCAGTGCCCAGTCATGTCCCTCTGCTCAAGAAGGCGCATAGAGGCCCGTCTAAAGTTCACCAATGAACACCTAAATGATTCGGACCAGGCTGCGGGGAAGGTGATGTGGTCAGAAGAGACCAAAATTCAACTCTTTGGCATCCATTTGACTTGTCGTGTTTGGAGGGAGTGAAATGCTGAATACAAACCCAACAACACCATCCCCACCGTCAAGCATGGAGGTGGAGACATTATGCCTTGGGGCTGTTTCTCTGCTAAGGGTACAGGGCAACTTCACCGCACTGTGTGGCCGATGGATGTGGCCATGTACCGCAGGATCTTGGACAAGAACCTCCTTCCCTCAGCCAGAGCACTGAAGATGGGCCGTGGCTGGGTCTTCCAGCATGGCAACAACCTAAAACATATGGCCAAGGCAACAAAGGAGTGGCTCACAAAGAAGCACATTAAGCTCATGGAGTGGCCTAGCCAGTCTCCAGACCTTAATCCTATAGAAAATCTATGGAGGGAGCTTGAGCTTCGAGTTGGCAAGCAACAGCCTCGAAACCTTCAGGATTTGGAGAGAAGATCTAACCAGGAGTGGCCCAAAATCCCTCCTGAGATGTGTGCAAACTTGGTGACCAACTACAAGAAACTTCTGACTTCTGTGCTGGCCAACAAGGGTTTTTCCACCAAGTATTAAGTCAGGTTGTGCTTAGGGATCAAATACTTATTTCACAAGCTCTAACGCAAATTAATTTATAACCTTTAAATATTATTTTCTTATGGACATTTTTGTTCATATTCTGTCTCTATTTGTTTAAATAAAAGTACCATAAAAATGACAGAATGGTCATTTCTTTCTAATCATGAAAACTTACAAAATCATCAGGGGATCAAATAATTATTTTCCTCACTATATAAGTAATTAGTGTTGCCAGGCCAGGATGCCAAGAGGCCCAGCTGAGCCACTGAGGCCCATATAGGTCAGGAGCCTGTTTCCTGTTCTCTAGCGTGAGGCAGCTTGATGTACAAGCAAAGATACTCTATTTATAAAGATGGCCGTACTCCCATTGGTGCCACTATATAAATGACATGGACTACAAAGCCTACAAATGGTCTCCTAAGTAGTAATGGTTTCGATCAGAGCCCCCTATCTGTCGTATGTGAAACTGCAGATTACAATGAGACTTCCTGACTCCTAACAAATCTCGCGAGAGTTGGGCGGTGGGATAAAGAATAATTCATAACAAAGTGAAATTTCTTCTGTTCTGTTTAGCTAATAGAAGCCATTTTAGTATGAATGATCGAATGATCCAGTATTTAGTTCAGTGTCCATGGAGATAAGGAATGGATCATAAGTTGTGTTCACGTTCATTCTACCATTGGAAATGAATAGACTCCAACATACTTCCCGTCTCCTAATATTGTACCCGCCCCCTCCTTCTAGAGTCAGGAAGCAACGTAAGTGGCGCTCCAACCGTCTATGCTGCGTGCCAAGCAGGTATGACCTGGCCAGGAATTGAACCCCCGACCTCCCAGTCTCATGGCAGACACTATAACCACAAAGCCACTGACCTGGTCACATAAGCATACATAAGAAGTAAGTCTGTTGAAAATAACAAGTTAATTAGTTAAATTAACTGTTGATTAATCTAATCTTAATCTTTAACACAATTAACTTGTGCACACTGACTCAAACCACTGAGCATTCTCTCATTGAAAACAATGGGTAGAGCAGGGTTTTACAGAGACATATAGCTGTGTGTCTCCCTGTAACCAGAGTCATATAGTATAGCTCGAGAGATCTACAAGCTTGTAGAAAAAAACAGCATTCATTGCCATCCACAGTACATACGCAGCAGCAGTTGTGAAGTAGAGATGAACTAGCGGAGGCCATGGTACACTACGGTGTGGTAACACATTTGGAGTCCTGTGGGAATGTGTGTGGCACTACTGAAAATGATGAATCATCATTGTGCTGCAGCGACCTGTGATCTCATGCTGAGAATCCCAGGGAGATACTGAGCACAGATTCATCAGTCATGCTGGACTCAGCAGGACCAAATAAAACAAAAACTTCTCACTACTACAGAGTGAAAACACCACTGTCGCACCAGTGCTGCTTGCCTGACGCCTTTATTTCCAAAATACCGACTGTTGCATACAAAAATCTTCTATTATAATTCTTTGATGGCCTTCAAAAAGAAAGCATAATATTTTTGTGACATGAGCTTGACCTTAAATATTAAGAACAAATACTGGACACAAAGGTGCATTTCATCAAGGCACCAACAGCTTTTGGTGCTCCAGATGTCTGCAGGAGATAGCAACCATGCAAGACAAGCGAGGTGTTTGTAAGAAAGACACTGGGGATCTTGTAATGAGCTTGCCCTTGCTGGGAAAATCTATTTAAAAGGCTTAATTAACCAAATGTAGAGCAGAAAAAAACTTTGCAACAGAACTAATGGAATTATTGGCTGTATATGCAGCATATCCTGTAATGCATCTTACACTGTAAGCAATTAATAATTTCTGAAAAGATTCTGATGCCAGAAAATGCTATCCTGGCTTGTAGCACTGATTTAATAAAATGATGTAATAAAAGTGAATATTGGAATAATTTGCTGTATTTGTATTATTTTCCGACACATAGATCTTTCACAAACCTGCATCACATGGTTCCTCTCTCCCCTACTCCGAATCCAAGTGAGAAGTTTGTTTGAATGAAAGTTTTAAATGAGATAATATAGTATGTTTTCTTCCTAACCACATGTATCTCTGGAAATAATGATCAGAATGTGACCATATTTGGACTGAAGATGAGAGATGCCAACCACCCATTGAAGAATACTCATTTTTGATGCTTGTATTTATGTTAGCTTGTTCTTTCAGGCATGTGCCACACTTGATTAGCATAGGTGAAAGTAAGAATGAAGATTCCTCAGTAGACAGACAGCTTTGCCTTCTTGCTCATCTTTCTTCTCATCAAAACAATGCAGTGGCTCAGGGGTAGAGTCACCAGATGGTAACCACAAGGTTGCCAGTAGAGTATGAATGTGTGCGTCAATGGGTTAATGGGTTGCATAAGCTATGTAAAGCACCTTGGATAAAGGCGCTATATAAATGCACCATTTCCCTATAAAAAAGAAAACATGCTCATCATACCACAGTCCAGACACAGCAAGGTGGAATTTGGAAAGCACTGCACAAGCTGGCAAAAGGCTTTCGCCTGCTTTTCGCCGATTGTAATGATTGGCACAAACCTTTCTTTGCCTGCAACAGCATGGCCATTGTGTATTAGTTAGGGCCCATGCTGCAACAATAATACTAGAGCAATACTCCATATCAGTCATCACAGGTACTTAATTGACAGGTGTACTTGACGAGTAGTGAGAGGAAGTCTGCACTTTCTTTTTTGTTTGCACTTTGCAGTAACATACATAATCCACATACACTCAATGAGTAACAGATGAACTAGTTGGCCAGACATTTGAAGATGGAGAAGAAGCCAAAACCATCTAAAAGGACAGCATAGCAAGCCTAGCCGTTTTTGATTAGTGATTGTCCATTGTAAATGGAATTAGTGATTGATTGTCCATTGTTCATTGTAAATTCTAAATGTACCGGTAAGTACATTTTATGAAACAGATATAGCTCAATACAGATCCAAAAAAAATATTTAATGAAGGCTTTAACTGTCCATGTCTGCTGCAATGCCTTCCTTCCTGGAAAAAGCATTCACAAAGCGTTAAAAGCACATCCAGGAACTGAATAGGCTAAGTTACATGATTTTGACACCAAATCTTTCAATCATCCGCTATAGTTTTACCTACATTTCTAGGTTAATACTAGCAAATATCCGGCGCTGCAGGTTTTATTATCTATGGTTATCTTATTTGCCTTTCTGTGCAAGATAAAACCTTTCTTTGATGACTGACAAGCATAACAAAAGCCATTATCTGTTTTCAGATTTAGGGACTTTGATGTTGATCTGAAAGCATGCCATTCTATAATCTTTGAAACTTTGTTTGTTTGAAAGATTTGTTTTTGGGCTTCTGTGCTTATATGTGGTTGTGCCTTAACTGCTAGGCCATTGGCCCCAATCATTGAAACTATAAATACTTTTATACTAGCCTCAACAAATAGACAAAACTTTGAAAACAACTTTTGGTACCAGAGTCTGCAGCATGAAAGCACATACCAGATAACTCATGCCACCATTTTTGTCTTTGAGTTCTGTAAAACTTACTTATGCCACTGTTTCATATGCTGACTAATATTATAAAATTAATTGACTGCAAAATGAGAATTAAGTGACACACACTCTCAAGCATGCAGGCAAACACACACGCATGCACGCACGCACACACACACACACGCGCACGCACGCACACACACACACACACACACACACACACACACACACACACACACACACACACACACACACACACACACACACACACACACACACACACACACACACACACACACACACTTAGATGACAGGCCAATCCTAAACATAGCTGGATCACATCATCTTACACATACTGTACATCTCCAACACACACACACACACACACACACACACACACACACACACACACACACACACACACACACACACACACACACACACACACACGCACGCACGCACGCACACACGCACGCACACACGCACGCACACACGCGCGCGCAGCCGCGCACACACATACACACACAATTAAAGTTAAGCACATGAACATTGGAGGGGGTGCAATCATTCAACGGACCACCTTAAGTAAGCACATCCACAATCCCAGACTCATACTCCAACAGTTTACCATATAAGGACAGTTTTGGAGAGACAGCGAAATCCAACAGCAACTATAGACCAGGTCTCGACCTGGTCAGCAACCAGTTTCTTACTGATCGCTGTTGCGGGTATATTGATTGTGGTCGCAATTAGTTTGCAACGTGGTTGTCTCTAGTCACTAGTGGATCTTGCCCTTTCTGGATTGTTGGACAAACTCTATTACTGGTACACACACCAGTTGGGCCATAAGACAATAATAATGATCTGTCAGTGTATAATGGCCTGCAGCTATGCAAAAAGACAAACAGACTAAGAGACCCAATCTCAATTTGTCTATCCCTTCTCCCTGTACACACTCCCTGTATGTCCTTTAATAAACATCCTTTCCTAAAACATTGCTAATCTCTCTCAACCCTTCCCCTGTGAGGTTCCCCTGTGGACATAACCCATTAAAAGAAACATGTTGTGACACTGAAAATTGTGTTGTTTTATCACAGCATAATATTTACAAACAGGTACAAACAGAACAGTGACACAAAAAAAAAATGAAAAATGAAATTTTAAATTTCAGGATAAATCATCTCTATTGTCAGTAAGACCTAAAATTCATATATACAGTAGAACCAATAGGTAAAGTATATACAGTATCTGAACATCCATTGGTGCAACCACTTCATGAATGAGCTTTGTGTGTCTGTCCCTGGCTGGCTGCCTGGGTCTGTCTATCTCAGGACGAAAATTCTTACGTTTACAGTGACTGGGAGTGGCTCACCAGGCCTGGGCCGGCACCCTGGGTTACGTTCTTGTGTGTCCGGAAGTTCCAGGGACGCCCTCACATGGAGATGCACCAATTACCTTACACAGATGTGATTTTTAATGACATTTTGTCATCTTGATGGAAATACGCAGAAGTAATGAAGCGATAATATCAGATGAATGTTCGTAGAATCTCCACGGGATATCTCCAACAGATGTCCAGTGAACCGTCAAGCAGAATAAATGAATTATACTGCACCAAGTACCCGATGTTTTAATAGAATGGATTGTCAAAATGTATTAGTCAGTTCTTTGAGTTCAACTTCAATACAGCAGAAATGCAAAATCAACTGACATGAGCTAGAACACAGTTAACTAAATTTAACACAGAAAACAAGTACACCTGTGAGCAAAAATGATATTGACCATTACCTATTCTAGTTGGCCAGTTGATACTGTACATTATCTAGGACAGCATACTTAATGCCACATTATTGTCAACCAAATACAAACACAGCAGAGGGCATGACTAAATATGGCGTAGTCGTACAGGTACCTTAATTTTCTATTACATCCTAATGTTTACATTTTATTATTATAAGCACTGCTATATTGCTGTGTAAGCACAATTCAGCTGAAGAATTGAAGGTATCTTTCTCTAAAAAGTGGTTTGTGCAAATCTTAAAATGGACTCATTGGGAGATGTAAAGGTTAGACGCAACAGCGTATTAAAGGTCATCATGAACGGGACACGCAACAGCGTATTATTTGGCATGTGCCTGGACCACTAGGTCAGCCGCACGCCAGATCAGAGGTCTTTCCAGGAATTACATTGAGCTTGGGTTCCTGAGGGTTTTCTCAGACTTAAATGTTGCCCAATCAGTATGGCAACAATACGGGTTCTAATAATAATAATCATAATTATTTATAATAATGATAATAAAATGTGATAGTATTATGTCACTGACACCAGCTTTACCATAATTAATCTGTGGGACTTTGTGCTCCTCTCTGCTCATCACATGCCTTCACCCCTGAAACAATATCTGCTACTGTCTTCCTCAATGGCCCAAGGACAGCACTGGGAAAACGAGGTTCTAAAAAGCTGAAGAATTTTCATCTACCAAGGGTAGAATACATCATATGACATCCATGGCATGTAATACTATTAGTTGCGCATCAAACAAGGCACTGTTTTATTTGTTGTTCTGCTCTCTGTCTGTCTGTCTGTCTGTCTGTCTGTCTGTCTGTCTGTCTGTCTGTCTGTCTGTCTGTCTGTCTGTCTGTCTGTCTGTCTGTCTGTCTGTCTGTCTGTCTCTCTTTTTTTGGCTACCGATCGGATCCGATTCTGACCATTCGATTTTGAGTGTCTGCCAATAACGATTTTTATACGATCACTATAGCACAATATTCCAAATCAGACAATATCCAGTCTAATATCATGATTTGAATATAATATTGATGCTTATGGATGTCTGATCACATTTTTTGCACCATATTTTTCCGATCACTTTATCCGATCGGGACGGCCATACTGAATATGTGACACGATCTGATAGATGCAACAGGAGTCCGACCTAGATGTCTACCAAAAATTCCAATAATCTTTGTCTGTACATCGTATATCTTGAAAATGATTGTTGACAGGCGTGTTTCTGAGGACGCGAGAAAGTGCACTATATAGTGTGAAGTTGATCAGACGTGGCACACAACTTGTAACTGTTCGTCTGATTGATTTCACACTTGGCTTAACAGTTCTCAAGGACAGACAGACATACTGACCATACATATAAACTTTGAGGCATGCATAGACAGCAGTCCTTTTGACAACAATAACAGCTGGCAGGTTCCATGAATATAAATATATAATCTGCTTTTCAAGGTACTTCGTTCAGGCTCAGGATTTGAGTTCTGGACGCATTAAGTTTAGGCTATCATCTCAATATTATATATTTAGGGTCATGACAATGTCACAAATGCAGGGACAAGAGCACTTATTGTATATTGGACAGCAAACCTACGTGCGAAAAGCATTGAAAGGGATTTTCAGCCTTGAAAGGGATTTTCAGCCAATCAAAAAACAAGAATCTTGCACAGGACATCCGCATATATCATTAGAGCTGTACTGAGGGCGGCCGATGGCCAAGTCATCCAGGCGCATGCCACATATAGCCTCCGGCCTGACAGCGTGTTGCATGTTCGAGTCCCGTTTAGGACGACCATTGCTGCATGTCTTCCCTTCTCTCCTTCCCACTTTCCTGTCTGTCTTCACTAATAGTGTCAATAAAGGCAAAAAGCCAGAAACAAATATTTTCTGTCTAGCCAGTGCTGTCATTCATGTCACTCTGACAAGGCTTGCACTTTAGGGATGCTCACGGTTGCCCAACAAAGTCGGCTTCCTTTGACCATGTTCCACCCAGGTGTGTGGCACTCAAGGGACACTTTGTTACACAGCCACTACTCTGTAATCCTGAATTCTCTTCTAAAGTTTAATATACAGTATAGATCTAAATCATGGCTTCACTTTAGATAAACATAAATCCCCGAATATTATTTGAGAGATGTCAGTAGTATAGGGATTAACCTAAAACAAACTGCAACTGAAACTATTTCAACCTGTTTTGTTTCACAAATATATTAGTAAAAACCTACTGGATCATAGAAACCCCAGTGGTGGAAATAGTGAAAAATACTAAAATAGGGGTAAAATGTTGCGTACATTAACAACCCAAATAAGGCAAAATTCTCATATTCTCCAGTCTACAACCAGCTATTTAAAGCGATCAAATTGTGTATAGCTCATTCAAGAGGAGAGGGGCTTATATTGCTTGCTACCCATTCTTATCGCTGCTTGCAGATATACAGGATTTTTAAAAAATTGTTTTGGGTTAATTGATTTTTTAATAAACATACACTATGTTTGCATAAAGTAAGTATATCTAAAGACAATATATTTACACAAGGTACAAGGATGTTAGAATTCCTACTTTGAACAGATACAAAAAACAGATGGTATTTGTTTAAATTAACTATGCATGTGGTAAATCACAATTTAAAACTTTACACTATAACACAAGTCCCATGATATAGATTACAGTAAATCAGTACGATGATTTACTGATGATTTACTATGGCATATGGATATGTGCACGCAACCTCAGGTTGCGTGCACATATCCACCTGGGTGACAGCAGACTGCTGGGTGAGTGATGGACAGATCAACATATGGAATTAATTCTGTACTGGCCATATAAGGTGTCTCCATACTGTACAGTAGTAGACAGTGTCTTGAGCGTAAAGGGTTGGATGAGGTCTCATCAAATATGTATAGTAGCGTGTCTTGAGTGTACAGGATTTTATGAGGTGTAATGTCAGAACAGGATATTGCAGGTGGGGAAGGAACAACATATGTGATGTCATTTTAGGTTAGCTACATACATGGAGATCTAAGAGTTGGGGGATTGAGGCCAGACAGAGCGTTGCTAGCCAGCTCTCTACACAGTATGAATATCTAGGCCAGGGGTAGGCAAACTTTTTGAGATGGAGTGGCATGTCTTTATTTTCTTAATAATCGGCGTGCCATATGGACATTGTGTTACTGTAGGTTATTATGATTATTATGACATCAAAATGATATATTTGCCTCTGACTTTGATTGTCCATACGCACAGCAACCTTTATGTTTTCTCTTCTTCTTTAGAAATCTTTTCTGTCAGGATGTATGATTATTAGACTCAATTATTAATATTACCACTGTTTCCCCAGACAGAGTTCAACGAATGTGAGTTTGAATGAAGGTAGAATTATGTGTAGGATATAATTTGCATACAGATGTGGGTGGACTGAATTCAACTATCCCATTTAGGCCTGACCTAAGATTTCTGAAAAACTTCAGATATTTATTTAGCAGCATCAAAAAGATTTACTGTTTGATTACTGTACATACTGTACAGAATCCAAATATGGATTCCCGTCCTGAATGGGCTATACATCGTTTTATATATATTTAAGTTTAAATGAAAAATAATTTCTCTCACTCTTGTGCCAGTGTGCCCAATGATCACGCTCTGAAGTGCCAATATTGGCACCCGTACCTAAGGTTGCCTAGCCCTGGCCTAGGCAATGATACAATCTCCTCCATATATGGAGCGTGTCACAGAGCCATATATGGCGGTGTGATGTGTTACAAGGTGTAATAGACTGCTAACAGACACAGAAGTCAAAAGCCTACCTCTAAAATGAAGGTAACACCATGCACTAAGATACTAAGCAGTCTCCCAAAAAAGTGTGCATATCCCCTGTCTCCCAGTTAACAACAGAGTATATTCATGCTAGAATGGAGGTAGGCCAACATCTTCGCCAATCAATGACAAGTACTTTCTGAGTGACAGGCAGGCTGTCAATATACTTAGCTCCAGGTAATTATAAATAAACATTTAGGATGATGTCAGAAAGAAGTAGAGCAGAGGTGTCAAGCTCAGCTGTTGAGGATGACCTGTGGAACCCTGTGGTGAGAATAGTGTCCTGTTCAAGTAGCAGTGTTGGGAATATTACTTTACCTGGTTAATATATTACTTATTAATTATTACCATCATTTTAAAGCAATATATTATATTACAATATCACTGTCTGAGCAAGTGTAATATATTGATATATAACATATTACTTTTTACAAAATATATAATTAGTATTTAGTATCACTATTAATCAAATATTGTGTAGGCCAGTGGCATGCGTACAATAAAGTTTGGCTTTTCTGGTCAAATCCATTTGAAGTCAACTTGAAAAAACGTCACTCCTTAACACAGGAGTTAAATGGAAGCCAGTAAATAATTTGATGACAAATTATAGAAAATAAGTAATTATTTAACTTCTGCAGTTGTCAAGATAATTTCACAAGAACACTTGCAATGAGGCAGATTGACAGAAAGTAATATTGAAAGTAATGCAGTAATGTAGAAAGAAAAGTATAGTATATTAGATTGTTTTTGTTTAGTAATATATTTATATTACAAGTTACTGCATTCTATATTATATTATGTAATATATTATGTATAATATATTATGTAATATATTAAGTTACTTAGTGCACATGTGTTCCAACACTGTTCAAGTAGCAGGCAATACTGTCCTTTCGGTTGGCCAACTTCACGTTAAGCCTATTAGTGACTGCAAGTGACTGAGAGAAAAGGCAAGAAGGGCTTTCTATGCCATCAAAAGGACTGTTAAGATAGAAGACATCCCAATACAAATGTGTTTAAAGATTAGTATTCTGTCATAGAACACCATCATATGGTTGTGAGATCTGGGGTCCCCTTACCAGCCAATAATGGAAGATGGGATAAACACCAAACCGAGACTCTGCACACATAATAAATACATCCCACACACCCAAAGCGACAAAAACCGACAGGGATTCCAGCTGGTCCAGGGACTATATACACAAACACTAGCACAACCATGAGATGGAAAGCCCACTGGATTAAACCAGATTATAAGAAAACAACCTGGCACACTGGAATGAGACTATCAAACGCCAAAGCAAAAATAGAATGCTATCTATCACTATAAAGAGAATATAAATTGGCGAAATATCTGAACACTGTAAAAGACACAAAACTTAGGAAAGCATTGACCAGATACACACTCACAGTGACTATAGCCTTGCAATAGAGAATGACCCGACAGACAGACCCAACTCCCAATTGAAGACAGACTATGCACCCACTGCACACAACATGGGGTAAAAACAGAGCTACACTTTCTAACCACATGCCTCTTATACCAAGACACGTGACGCAATGTAAATATTTGTTTTCTCATGCCAATAAAGATTTTTTGAAATTGGAAAAAAGGAATTTGACTGACAAGCATACTGTATATGTATGTGTATGTATACAGTATAGGTGTCTCAGGTGTGACCTGACTGACAGACAGGTTTTGCAGGTTTTCATAGTAATCTCCGACCTACGGTTGCAATACCTGCATATATGGACCCCAGAAAGAGTAGTCTTCACTGTGGTGACGACTAATGGGGATCCGTAATAAACATAAACATAAACATATATTATACAGTATAACAAAGGCATTATGTGCTAGCATGCAGTGTCATGGTTGATTTTTCCTAGGCTGAGATGAAGACACTTGCACTATGTGGACACTGAGCAATGCTTGCATTTTGCATGACTAAATGCAGTTCAAGTGTGTGGTGGTGGCTGCCTGGTTTGCGTGCCTTTTGTGTAATGTGTCATAATGTCTTACAGTTAGCATCGGTGGGATGGGCCAAATGGCGGCACGACACAAAAAATACATTTTCATAAATGTATGAACTTGTGTGTGTGTGTGTGTGTGTGTGTGCGTGCGTGTGTGTGTGTGTGTGTGTGTGTGTGCGTGCGTGTGTGTGTGTGTGTGTGTGTGTGTGTGTGTGTGTGTCTGTGTGTGTGTGCGTGCGTGTACATGCATGTGCCTCTGTAAGACAGTATGTGTGCCTGTGTGCCTGTGTGCATGCATGCGTTCGTACCAAGTCAATCTGCTATCAATATGAAGGTTAATGTAGATATTAAATGTGGTGAAGTGTAGTAGTGTATCATTTCATTAAATTGCATCGGGAGACTTATGGCATAGTGTTAATGGCATTAGGCCTAAACATGCTGTTTCTCTTTCCATTTTGCATATATGTCAGAAATGCATTTCACAGAGTGCTACCAGATAGAACTGATGAGTGACACCAAGCCTATTTCAGATGTAAACGCAGTGAAGCCACTGACTTCATCTCAGATGATGGCTGCAATCTTGGTACAGATGAGACCAGATGAGGAACGTTTTCCTTGTCTTGAAACCTACAGGAAAATGCTGCCAAGATTCATTCCTTGATACCCTGGTCGGATAGCCAGAACCCTCATCTACAAAGGTAATAATGGGACTTGTCACTTGAGGCATCTGAGCATGCTATGGAACAGAACTTCAGAACAGAAGTCGCTTAATTTAGGCCTCAAGTGAACTACTGTACCAACTCAGTTTACCATGAGTCAATAGCACTGGATTTTGAAATATTTGTTAAGGAATAAAGGGGTGTTTATTTGTCATTCTCATACTGCTGCATAGAAGCATCTCCCCATCCATCTGTGTCATACTTGCAGTGAAAGCAAACAGCTTTTTTTTTTTTCAAATGTAGTTTTATGAAGTGTTTCTTTTGCACTAATGAATGCTAATGCTTTTTGTAAAGCACTTTCAATTGTTTTTGTCTAGATTAGAAAATTAACTAGGTACAGTATATATATTTTCCTTTGTGCTTTAATTATTTAGCTGTCTGTTTTGCTAGTTTGTTAATATTCTCCGGCTTCTTCAGAGCTCTAGTTATATCTCACGGCTTGCAAGGTGTCTGCTGTAATGCAAGACCTGTTCTTTCTTTCCTATTTTCTTTCTTCTTTTTTCATTCCTACGCAAGCTTTAGTTGCTACCAGTGTATGGCTTTTGACCTGTTCCCGCTTGATGTTAACACCATCTGTGACTGTCTGTGTGTAGTCCCCAGGGTATGTGAGAGATGCGAGGGTGTGGAATCCTTTATTCATGTGTAGGGCAAAAGAACCCTTCTCTCTTGAGTTTGATTTGATTTATTTGACACTTGGTGAAAAGAAAACATGTTTAAAACAGATATGCTTCTCAGGAAAAGGAACATCAACAATAGACACAACTAGAAGAGTGCAATCTCGGGGAAGTATGAGTGTGGTCAGTCACTGGTTGCTTAGCCTCAACACCCAGACTTTCATTTTCGTCTGCGCTGCACAAGTGAAAGCCTAGAGTAATTCATTGTCCGTGTGGTGGTATAAAAGTGGGAGTCAAGTGCATTATTATTATTATTGTTTGATTAGTTACTAATCATTAGTAGACCTAATGTACATTACTCACGTCCCATGGTTCCCAGAGTCAGAATCACAGTATTGTGCGTGGTGGTCTGCTGGCATAATACTAGCCATTCTACAATCTTACAATGCGACCCGCATTGTGAGTACAGAAAGGTTCTCAAGGGTGTTTGTAGGGTCAGGTCAAAAACTGGATATTTTATACATTTTTTGTTGTTTTTACTTTTGGATAAAACAGCAAAACATGGTCATGAGTCAAATCCTAACATGGGAAATGACACCCCATCACCCAATCATTTTGTGAAAGAAAACATATTTAGAAGAAGACTTGTGGGCTGAGATTTATTTTAATGAAAATGTTAAACAGTATACCTTTAAACTGTCCATGTCCTATAAAATATTATTATTATTTTATTTATTTTTATTTTTTTCACTTTTATTCCTTCAGGTACAAATTATTGTTTAATTTGGCAGACATTGTCTTTGTGTGTTTGTTTAATAGATCCTTTTCCTTTGTTAGTTTCTCTTCCAGATTGTTTGGTTCTTTTTTCTTTCTTTCTTTTTTTATGGACATCCAGACCATTCCTGTTGGGAAATGGGCAGGGTGGGGGTTAGATGAAGTCATTCTTTGATTGTAGTGCATTTAATAATATTAAAATAATACATCTCTGACCTCTGTTGTTGCTGGGCGTTTTGAACTGGAGGTCATCTTGGTCGATGACAAGATCGAAGCGCCAAACAACACAGACAGAGGCCAGAAATGATTTTAATATCATTAAATACACCCGCCATGCCTATTTCCCAACCGAATTGTCTGGATGTCCATAAAAAAAATAGATGAGCCAAGATAAACAATATGGAAGAGAAACATGCCAAAGGAAAAGGATCTACTAAACAACCACACAAAGACAATGTCTGACATATTAAACAATAATTTGAACCTGAAAGGATAAACAAATGTCTGTTATGTTAAAAAACATTTACAGGGTTTATACTTTCATATTGTTGGGTGGCCTTATGGACAGCAGAATTTTGAGGGCCAGAGGGTGAAAAACAAGTCTTGAGTATACAGGGTTTTATGAGGTCAGATCAACATAATATGGTATGTCAGAACAGGTCAGCTCCATCTATGAGTGTACACGGTTTGATGAGGGCAAAGATACGGGTATGGCTGAGTTTTCTTTTTTTTTTAGCTATCACTCAATAAGATCAACATATGGAATATCAGATCTCCATATGTGGAGATCTAAGAGTTTTTTTTTTCTCCACACATCTATTTATTGAATTTTAATTTTACAAAACAAAAAGCATAACAGTGAAAGCAAACAGGAAACTGCATGAACAAAGAATTTGATGCACTTTCACAAAACAAAAAAGGGAAAAAACAGGAAAAAAAAGAAGTAAATAAAATAAAATAAAATAAATAGATAAAAAAGATATAAATATATATTCACCAAACTATTGAAGCATTATGATCCCAGTCGATCCACCATCCGATCCGCCACCGAACTATAAATGACTGTAATCAGTCTGAAATATCAGGGAGTCTGAGCTCATCAAAATACCTAAAGAAAGGATCCCAAATTCTATGGAACTTTTTCAGGGAGCCGCCAAGCAAACATCTGATTCTTTCCAATTTAAAATAGGACATCTAAGAGTTTGAGGTCAGATGTGGAGTTGCTGGCCAATGTGAGGCATTGGCCAGCATCTCCATCCTTGTTCATGTCACAAGACACACAATGCTGTTTGTTTGTTTGTTTGTTTGTCCGTTCATAGACAGACAGACGGATAGATAGTATGGGTGTAACAATACATTTTAACAGCGATTCGATATGTATCACGATACATGGTTGACAGTATGATACATGGACGATATTGGGTTATTCTGGCGATACGATCCGATACAATTCAATGATTCTAAATCAACATATTAACTAATTAAAATACATTAGCATTGTCTTTGACTAAGTAATTAAACCACTCTTTTGGTTTTTTTTTTTTTTTTTATGCTAAATTTTATGTAGTATTAATGCAATCGATTATCCGCAATGAAAAAGATTCAATACCGTTTATTTGCATTGTAAACCAATACGATACGAGACATAGTCAATGTTGTGGTTTGCATTGTGATATATTTCCATTATTGAAATTAAAATCATTTTTTTTTCAAGGCAGTTACTACAGTATATTGTTACACCCCTAATAGATAGATAGATATACCAATTTATTGACTTATAATAGTTTCTGTCAGCCAGTTTAAATCATGTGCCATAGTATCCAGAATAATGCCAATTTACCGTAAAAGCAGTGTAGCTTTAGGGTATCTCTTGCCACAAACCTCTGTTTTGTGTTTGCCTCCTGTGGCTTACTATACACTTGGCCACATTCTACCTCTGGGCTAATTCTGGCATAATACACACATAGTAATGATTATGACACACATACCAGAATCAATTTATAAGAAGAGTATAGTTGAGGCAGGCTTGCACAGTGTTTCCATGTTTGTATAAATGTAAGTTGTTTGTTTATTGTTTGTGTTTGAGCAACTGTCATTGCAGCTCCCATTGAGTTGAATTGGAGATTGATTACGTGTGAAGAATTCATTAGCTTGATGAATGATATAGTTTTATAATATGGACAGAATACGGAAATATGACGTCAAATGTAAAACCATCTACATGTGGATGGAGAATTGTTTATTGGATTGGATGTCAACATTGAATTGCTTTTCTATTTTATATTGAAGTGCCACTGGCGAATTGTCAAGCTACATAGTG
Source organism: Benthosema pterotum (assembly GCA_039105355.1). Lineage (NCBI taxonomy): Eukaryota > Metazoa > Chordata > Actinopteri > Myctophiformes > Myctophidae > Benthosema > Benthosema pterotum. Next base: position 40,170,173 of record CM076984.1, read on the forward strand.
AAAATAAGTCTAAATTGTTCTGAGAATAGCTATTGGGAAATACTTGGGTAGTATACTATAGAGGTGGCCACACTTTTTTGACTTGTGAGCATCTTTCAAAAATGATCAGCTCAGCAAGATCTACTACTGTGAGCCCGAGTCTGATTTTTGGCTGAAGGTGGTTTCATCTGAGGGTGCCCAGTGACATATGCCTTGGGCATTTTGTTATTAACCCCTTAATGCCCGATTCACAAATAATCTTACCAAAATAGAGTTTCATGGCATTTCATGCAACATACTCTGAACAGTTTAGCCTATAACTTATGCTTATGAACTCTGATCTTTAGATTTCCCACTATTTTGAATGATGCCCAGCAGGGAAAAGTTTATGCGTGACGCACTGACGAATGAAGCCTCCAAGACCAAGGGTCATTGAGGTGATTACATTTCTTTACAATGATTATTCTTCTCTCTATATATCCACCTCAACTCCAACCGCAATCAGTTAGAGAAATTAGAGGCATTGTTGGGAAATTAATCTTAACAGGGCTGAAGTGTTGGAAATAGCACAGAAGGAATCAGAAGGTTTTAAGTGTTCTGGGCCTTTGAATTTCACGTTATTTGCTCAGCGGCAGCACAATATACGGAAATAACATTTGCTCTTTTATGAGCCACTCCACTGTAATGTGTTCAAAAATGGATGCATAATTACAATACTTAAACCTTCAGAATTCTGATCCACCCACAGTTCCTTTTGTATATCAATCAAGTCACCTTGATTCATGTGGCAGATGAATATATAGATTGTATAATTTTAGGGGCATGCCATGTGGTATGCACAGCCTTTCTATCTACTGGTAGATCGCAATCTACCTTTTGGGCAGCCCTGGTATAGTACCTTCAGTGATGGGCAAGTTACTGGGAAAATGTAGTAACCTACACTACTTGTTACTCTCGAAAAAATGCAGCTAAGCTACTCTACAAGCTATCGCCAGAAAATTGTAGCAAGCAACACTACAAGCTACATGACAAAAGTAGCTTGATGTAGCTTGCTACATCATCACTACATAATTTAAATATATATCTCATCTTAATGTACAACTTTCTAAATACTAATCATAATAATAAAACAATATGGGTAAAAATCATAATGATAATAATTTAGCAGAGGGTTTGAACATAGGATGGTGGCATGTTTAAGTTTTGGGATGTATATTAGAGGTTTTCTACCCATTAAAAATGGGTGGAATTTGAAAATGTGTGTGGGAAAATGTAGTAAGCTACAATCCTTGTTACTCGAAACAAGTAGTGTAGCTTCACTACAAGCTACTCGAAACAAGTAGTGTAGCTTCACTACAAGCTATTCCCAGAACAAATGTAGTAAGCTACACTACAAGTTCGGGAAAATGTAGTTAAGCTATGGAGCTTAGCTACTTGTAACAAGCTACCTTTTGGGCAGCCCTGGTATAGTACCTTTATACCCATTCATACATCGATGGCAGCGGAAACCATGCAAGGTATGAACGAGCACATCAAGAGGAATTTGGAGTTCAGTGTCTTGCTCAAGGACACTTAGACACTGCAAGAACATGGATTCAAACCAGCATCTGGTTAATCTATCCTTGAGCCACTGCTTGGCCTAACAGGCCCTAACACATATACAGCTTTGTTGCACTACTTAATCTTACAAAAGTGGCAAAAATAGCTGATCTGGAACCCTCACAAAGAATTGCAATATGATGTGTGATGAACTGGAATACCTCACAACACTGCTAGTTTGTGTATATTATATGACTATTGTGTCATATTATATATCATCATATAGGCCATTACATGTATTTAGTGTCATAGTGCATTTTATTTTTTATCTTGAAGCACATTGTATGCTCTGGTCATGTAATGTCACATTTGAAAGCTTGCATTCTGTATTTTCACAATGTATAACTAGAAAAGGTGACCTTCTGGCACAGGCTAGGCTAGGCTAATCTGAAAAGGGTGCCATTCCTTCTTGCCTTTGCTTCCAATTGGATGATTTGAAGCAGGTCTTGTATCCCAAATATGTTTTGCAAGAATCAACCTATTGGTGGCGCTATAACAGGCCAATGTGAAAAGGTTGTGTTTACATTTCTCAGCCTAGTAGGAAATTCTGGAGATTCCGTGTAAAGATTTGCAGGGTTATATGACAGAATCTGGAGGAGTAATATGAAAGAATGTGTTTTACAAAGACTAGCATCCTGGTGGCGCCATAAGAAGCTGAAAAATACAGGCCAAAGGTTTGTCCATGGCCTCGGGCGAGATTGCAGACTGGCACATTTATAGATAAAAATATGAAAAGCTGCTTCATGGTGGTGCTATAACAGGCTGTTCTACAAAATATGGAGCAGAGGTTCATCGTTGGCATCCAGGGAGTGTCTGCGCAAAGTTTGGCATCAACCGGATTAACGGTGCCAGAGATTAGTTGTACGTTGTACACAGACGGAAGGACAGACGGAAGGACGGAGGGCAAAACATACACCTCACCATGGCTTCGGCCCGGTGGAGACAAAAAACTGACAGGGCCTCCCTGGAGATCTAAGAGCTGGATTGGCCGGGTCATGGCATCAGCTGCCATCACCAGACACAAAATAAAATGGGCTAGGGTAATTAGGGTGAAGTAGTCTTTAAAGTAGGAGCTGTTTTAACACATCCGTACACGCATGGCAGTTTATTGGCTTGTGCAGGTGAACTTGCAACAATGGCACTGCACTTTATGACAGATAATTCCTGATGATGTGGTCTTATTTTAATCACCACATTTAGTGCTCAGTCTGCCATGAAGAAATGTGGAATGTTTTTCTTCTGATCTTCCTTGCTTTTAGCAATGCTTCGTGACAATACTCTTTTTGATGTTAGATGTGATGTCATCCCGTGCACCATAACTGGAGTAGACTGAGCAGGCGATGTAAGCCAGCACTACAAGAAGACAGACTGAGTAAGTCATCAGCACCAGATGTCTAATAATAAGTATATTCCTCACTGCACCAGCACAGTTAACATTCTTCACAAACTTCACGCATCCCGAGAGCCATTCCACGAATTGACTTCGAACCCGGTGTTCATCATCGACTGTATCCAGAGGGAGGGAGTGAGTGTGCTGCCTGCAGTGGTGTCCATTCTGATGCTCAGTTTGAACTACAGCAGATTGTCTTGACCAAGCTGCCCACATAGGCAGTAAATGCAAGAATCTACACCACCAAGATACCCAAGTATCGTCTACACACACACACACACACCAGAGGGAGTTCCACAAACAAACCATCTGCAACCCAGATTCAGTCAGCCAGCCAGCCAGCCAGCCAGTCAGTCCATCCATGCCTGCTCTACCAGCCACACAGTAAAGTGTACTGTATGTATAGAGTTTTCAACAGCTCGATCACCTTTAGCTATTAATTTTGTCGGAGGAACAGCTAACGAAGGCTGCGACGTGGCTCTCAGTGACCTCCTACGGTTGGAGTAGGTCAGACAGATAATGAGGTGCCATGGAGGTGCTTGGCACTCGGTTCAGTGTGTGATCAGAATCATAAAATGTATTCTGTAGGAGAAAGCGTAGGGCAAGGACAGGTGTTATAGGATCTTCTGGACCTGGTCAGACACACTGTTTCTCCAATCAGCACGAAATGTATCACTTTTAAGGGGTCTGCCATGAGAATAGTGACACCTGTGGGGCTCCCAGCAGCTACTGGCAGCGTTGCAATTGTCACCAAACTGGGCAAATGCTATCCTGGGGTCTACAACAGTCCCACCCAAAAAATTGCACATACCATATGGAATTCTAAGTAATATTACAGCAGTGTTTAATAGTTCAACTGCTTACTTGAAGAACCATGGGCATGTTTATCCACTGAATATGTCTTGTTACTCTATAGAGTAAGTAAATTCCCAATTAATTTTGCTCATAGACTTTTACAGTATATGATTACGCCACAGACAAAGCCAACTTTGTCTGTGCCGACTTGTGCACAACGCATTGTGCACAAGTAGGCCATGGTCTACAAGCAATACATAAAGGTCTCTTATTTATGTCACCATTACGTCATCACCTAAACCGGCCAATCAGAGTACTTTGAGGAACGACCAACGACCACTGACAACCAACCACGATGACAACCAACTCCACCCGCTACACTCACGCAAGTAATAATTAATGCAGCCATTTCCTTTTATTCATAAAGAAGGATGGTCTGCCTTGGATGTTTGCACATCCAGTGGTTATAATATGAATATGATATAATATTTTATTGTCAGTTCACACTGAAATTTGTCTTGTGTTGCTATACCCAAAAGGAATTGTATGCAAAAAAATGTATACACATTTGAAATGACACAACAAAAATCAATATTAAAGACATGAAGACAAGAGCAATGTCCATCACCTAGAGCCCTCCATGACTACAACTCCTCATTTAGCCTCAAAGTCGACTGGTGGACAAAGGACTTCTTTAGTCTGACCTTCTCAAGGTGAAAGTGGGAGGCGATCTTTTCATTATACATGCCCTCATTTCACCCATAAGACTTTGTCCTCACCTTCGTCTGCAATGTTTGTGTTACACAATGTTTGTGTTTACATGAAAACTCAAAATTGTTAATGGAATTTAACGTTATACGTAGGACAATGTCCTACATATAACGTTATATAATGTAAGGATGTTTTTTTCAGCTGCGATAACAGACATTGTTGAAGCCCTGTAAGTAACATCATTCCAGGAAAAAAAGTACTGCTTCATTAAACAACAATAATTCCACTGTCTAATGCGCTATTGTCTCTTAAACCAAAAACATGGCATTCATAGTCTAGTTATTATTATTATGTACTGCCAGATATACAGTACATGACACGAATAGCATTTTGCTCCATCACCCAGACAGGAATTTAAGAAACAACAATCGCCCTAACATAAGCAGGAACACCCATTTTCATTAGCGTATCTATTTTTTCTTCTTGTTTTGACGGGCACTAACGTGTCCTAGATTCTTGTCCTGACACAAACTTTAACTGCCATTGTCAATGAATGAAGAGTTTACCTCATACAGTATGTGGACGAGTTTGTCCTAAAATGTAATCCACATTAATATACAGTATAGTATATTAAGGTATATTAATATATAGTAAGATATGCAACGTTTGATGACATGAGCACCACTCAATTCAAACAGACTATGATTTATTTTTATTCTACCCCAACCTATGCAACCATTTCCCCCTCCATTAGGTGACCTCTCTGACCAGGGGCGGCAGTATAAAGACCAGGATTGCTGCATGCTTATTGTCAGGGTATAGGCCTTATAGGGAACACGTGGAAAACATGCAAACGCCATACAGAAATGCATGTCTTCGGGATGAAGACATGCCCGCAATGGTGCAATGATTAATCTGAAAAAGCCACTTTTAATTATCAAAAGTACAAATTGAAGCAAATTTATCTGACATCATTAATCTGTCTAATGCAATTCCCAAATGAAGACACAAGTTACTAAATGTGAATTATTGCTCTGATGGCAAGTTGGCTTGTGAATTAATTTAAAAATATGCAAAGGGCCCAGGAAGCTAATTGCCTTTTATATTGTTGTTATTATTAAGAGTGGGTGCCCCCCGGGCACACTGTTAAACAGTCAGTCACACCTTGTGAGAACCTACAGCCAGGACAGAATTCATTTCATATGTTGATCTGACCTCATCAAACTCTGTACACTCAAGACACTGCTCCTGCTGCCACCTTTAGACCTCTGTGGAGCTGACCTGTTCTGGCATTGCATATGTTGATCTGACCTCATCAGACCATGCACACCCAAGACAAGCTCTTGCCCTGTACAGAATTTATTCCATATGTTGATCTGACCCCCTGCATGCCAAAGCACCAGCTCACCCATGCAGATGTGTGCATGTGAACTCGCCTTTTAGGTCATTTCTCACCATCAGGGTTATCATAATACTGATATTATTATTTGAAGTGAAATAATATTATATTTGAAGTTTGGTCTTTATTTTGGCTTTCGTCATTATGTTTCTGTCACACTAGTAGACATTTTGAACTGTAGGCTATACTTCTATACTTCTATATCAATTGCAGACTGTAAATGAAAGAAAAAAGTGTGATGAAAGCCACAAAACATATCTAAAAAAACAAACAAACACAATGTTAAACTGCCTCGAAGCAGAGCCACAATACACAGCTTTGCTCTGCTTGATTTCATTTCATCACGTTAATGAACAGTGAAGGCAAAGGAGGGAGGGAACTATACGGTATATTGGATTATAACATGTGCTCACTAAGCCGACGCAGTGCCGTTCTACAGCTATTGAAAGGCGCACAGTGGGAGCGCACTGGAGGCGCACGGCACGCGGCGCGCACTTCTGTTTTGCCATAGATAAAAGCAGGCATCTTCGTACTTTGTGCGTCCTATGGCCCCGTGTTCTAGCCGTCTTCGTCTCTATCGGTAGAAATAATTCCAAATTCCACGTAATAGCAGCAGAAGAAAACAGCCTTGCGGGTTGAGAAACATTCAAGCACCACTGCTGCAGAAGTTTTGGAGATAAAGCCTGGCTGGCAGCGCCTGTCGCCTGGACGCGGTAGGATAATTCTTGCCTGTGTGCCGTTCATTACGCAGGAAAAGGGGACAGTTGGAAGATCTGAAGATGAACGACACGGACATATTTTGCAGTGATCAACCAGATAACTCGACGAACTCGTCGTGTAACGCAACTGGCACGCATTACAGTCCCATCGACGTGGCCACCTTCATGCACATATTCCCATCGATCTATGCCATTATTTGCTCAGTTGGAGTTGTCGCCAACGGACTGGTCATCTACGCGGTGGCAACATGTAAGAAAAAGATGGTGTCGGATATTTACGTGCTGAACTTGGCGATAGCCGATATGCTTTTCTTGCTCGTGATGCCCTTCAACATCCATCAGCTTGTCAGAGACAGACAGTGGGTGTTTGGTAACTTTATGTGTAAAGCAGTAGTTGTGGTGGACGTGAGCAACCAGTTTACCACAGTGGGGATCGTCACAGTTTTGTGCATTGACAGGTAAGTTCTCAGAATGATATTGATACTTTGAAAATGATCTTGACGCACCGACCAGCAGTGCGTAACAGATCCAAACTTTATGAAAGTTTTGTTCTCAGTTCATGATGTAAATCGCTTTGTAATAGATGTTAGGCTACTACATCCACATCCATTTTTGGAGATTGTTCATATAGCCTACAGTTTATTTTTCTTTGCCCTGGACTAAATATAGGCTAGCCCACGGTAGAGTATGGCAAGTCATTAATCAATTTGGGTATCATGTCATCATGGAATGCTGCATCTGATAAAACGTATGCCTAAACGTTGTACACTGTAAAACAAACAATGCACCTCACTGTTGAAAGGAGTATCAGAAATGTCCCGGAATAGATTTGTGTCATCAGACAACAAAGAAACACAAACTCTAAACAAGACCTTATTTGGTCTTGTAACTCTTGTTTTCTGTTTGTTTGCCCATGCAGTTCTATATATATATATATATATATATATATATATATATATATATATATATATATATATATATATATATATATATATATATATATATATATATATATATATATATATATATATATATATATATATATATATATATATATATATTAACATTTACAAAAACAAAACAATTCAAGCACAACTCAATACAAGACTAAAGACTGTGGATGGACAAACCAGTTAAGCTCATGCTTGTTTACAATCATTTCATCAAACTTTTAAAGGCTATACAAATATTCAAGTAAAAGGGAAAGAGAAATGTACAAGGCAAAGGGAAAAGTGGGTGGGGTAAGTAAAAGTAGTAAAAGCCTAGTTCAAGGCATGGTTAAAGCAGAAAAAACCCTTGGTTACATTTGGTTCTGCCATTTTCAGTTCATGGAAACATTTAAAGACATACAAACATACACTGACTTGAACTTTATGTAGTCGGCAAATTTGAATTGTAGTCACAGCACGTACTGTAAGTGCTCTTACAGTACACCTTTCCGAATATGACCATCTGTCTATCAATGCAAACATCCTCACTTACACCAGTGGTGGTTGAGCATGTCCTGGACTATATGTACCGGAGCATACACAATGTACAATAGTTATCATGAATATGCAAAATAGAATTAGCTAGTTATGGGAGAAAAATGTAAGAGTTACAGTATGCCAATTGCGCATGCACAAAGGAGATACATTAGTTTTTGTTTCATTCTAGGCCTGCCTACGTTTACCAGTGTTCCAAATCCTACAAAGCCTACGGCATATTGCGACATCTCAGGAATGTCATGACATTTGGAACAAACGTCCACTCGGACTAAAGGATGAACTGATTCGAAATAGACGACAGACGAATGAAAAAATAATAATAATGCGGGGGATGAAAAAATAAGGCGTCTCTGGTATTGTTCAAGGTCCCAGTTAGGATGTGGCGGTGGCCCACCTCCACATTCTACTGTCTGGCCCCCGGGCCATAGTTTGGGGACCACTGCTATACACCCTTAAAATCTTAATTCACTATAAGTACATTGCCTACTATTATACGAGTCTTCTAGTGGTTTTCAACCAATGGTCCGGGGACCACTATGGTAAATGAAAGAGGTGTAACTCTTTGAGAGCGTGAAAATGAAACAAAATGGACCCTTGCAGGTCCATTTGATTACATTTACACCCTCAAGAGTTAAAATATTCATCATCTGAAATTTAGCCCAAGTCTACTAGAGAACGTACAGTAGAATAATGGTCATTTTGGTCTGTATGTTGGACTATTTTGTTCCCCAAATCCAGTCTGGAATTGTTGACAAAATGTCCTCAAATGGTGGTCTGTGGCTAAAATTCTGAATAAAAAATGGACCCTGGTATCAAAAAGGTTGACAAACACTGTTCTAGACAGATACGTAAACCACAATTGTACTGTTTGTGCATACTGTAAGTGTGTCTGTGAGGGGCGTTTGGTTTATGGATTCACTGACACTGGCAATAACTTGTGTATTGTAATCTGAGAACCCATCATTAAAAAATAAAGTTTGTTGGGGTTACTGTGTGGGGGGTCTCAGCGACACTTGGTTGTGTAAAAACAACCAAACGCACTCAGACAGACCCAGCCAGGGACACAGGGACAGAGGCACAGACAAAGCTCTGGCTGCACCATTAAAAAACATTGAATTTGTAAACAGTCTACGGCATGGGTTTTCAACCTTTTTCATCCCAGGGCCCACCATTTATTCAGCATTTGAGCCACGGACCACCAATTGAGGATATTTTTAGACCCACAGACCCCAAAACTAAAGATTTATTTTGCTTCTGTCCAGGACCATTAATCTTCTAGTTGTGTAGACTTGGAGTAATTCGCATGATGGATATTTTAACTCTTGAGAGTGTAAAAATGAAACCAAATGGACCCGCAAGGGTCCATTTGGTTTCATTTTTACGTTCTCAAGAGTTACATCTGGTTAACCAACTTAGCTGGGGACCACCTGGAACCCTCTCAGGGACCACTGGTGGTCCCCGGACCACCTGTTGAAAACCCCTGAATTTGTAAACAGTCTACGGAGTCAGTCTCAAGAGACTAGTGTAATGTATTGTACCTAATAATATTTTTAAACTATTTTGTCAAGCTACACATCTGTTATAGATTCAAAGAACAGTTGATCATCACAACTAAATCTGAAAAAGTGAAAACAGCACATACAATAAAACATGGTATTATGAGTTAACTTTAAATTGATGTGCATAATCTGCTTTACTTGAACGAACACGGTTTTGGGGGGAAATCAAAAAATAGCCCGCCTGCAGTTGGTGGTTCAGTCTGTTTCATTTAACATCTTCAAAAAAATAGCTAGATCCAATAAACAGCAGGCTAAAAAGATGTAGGTTTTTAAATTTGGTACATTTTGCAAGCATTGTTGGCTGACACTCTGAATTATCTGAATTATCATTTTGTTTCACTTCACTATAAAGTCTGAAAGCATTCTGTGAGCTTTCAGACTGTCTGACTGTCTGTCAAAGCGACAGTCTTCAGTGATTGGTTCATACCAACCAATCAGAATATTGGGAAGGCATTAATGGGGCTACTGTGCCTGGTTGCTAACCAAACAAACACAGCCGACGAGTGTTACTGGCATGTGAACAAAAGCAGTAAAATATGTCGGATGATGATGTTTATAAAACCCAACGACTCTTTACTGTAAATAAACTATTTACCATAGGTAGATTAACTTTAATAGACAGGGGGGGGGGGGGGGGGGGTGACACTGCTGAGTGACAGGTCTATTGCCCAATCAGCTGCTGTAGTCAGATGTTCATCTAATACTGATGGCCTCATAGGCCGTGTCACCAGACCTGAATCCCCAGGGAAAATAATTTAAGGTGGTGATGGGATCTGTTGATTGTTATTATTATTACCATATTATTAATGTTATTTTGTGATAATCTTCCCTACTATACAGTAGGCTGACTGCTGATCATATAATTAGTTCCAGTTTTTGTGGTGGGTGACACAGCCTTCATCCAGACAGGATAGAGGGGGGCTTGGTGCACTTGTTGTTGGCCTGCTGCATGCCCCCCACCCCAATATAGAGTATGCACATGTGCATATCTTGTTACCGGGGAGGCCCAGGTCCAAATCACTGATGTCACCTCAGTAACATCACCCCATACAGCTTAATCATGCATTTGTATCAGATTCAGGTTTAATTGAGCTTCACTTTCAGAGTAACATTAAAAACCACTAACATCAATCGCCATCCATCTTCAACTGCTTATCCATAGTTGGGTCACGTGGGCAACAGCCCAACTCCCTATCCACAGGGAGGTGCAGGGCAGCATAGAATTGTGGGAAATGCAGTCCAGGAAGTAGTGTCGATGACATCTCGAGTCTGGACTGAAAATATCTAAAACCACATATATCACATACACAAAGACCCCTAGAAAATTGTTCTAAATCTTCTAAATGTTTTTATTTATTTATTTATTTTAGCAAAAAAATGGTGAAAAGTCCCTTTAAGACCTCTTTATATCGAGCAACATTACTTGCTTCTGGGGGATCCTATAGAGCTGCGCAGTGACGTCACCGCCCCTGTTCCGGAAGTCTTTTCCCAATTCATTTTTCTCATAGACTTTTCGAAAATAATTTATATCAAGACGATTACGCCGCGGACAAAGCCAACTCAAGTCAGGACGAATCATGATGACACACACAAACTTTTGGGACAATAAAATAATTTCTAAGATGAAAAACGAAACAAAAAGTCTTGTATCATGCCGTTTTCTACTTCTTCCTAATTATATATTATATGACGATATTGTGTTTGTTGTCATGATTCGTCACGACTCGAGTTGGCTTTGGCCGCGGCGTAATCGTCTTGATATAAATTATTTTCGAAAAGTCTATGAGAAAAATGAATTGGGAAAAGACTTCCGGAACAGGGGCGGTGACGTCACTGCGCAGCTCTATGGCATATTCCAAGGTCAGTGAGTCAGTGTGATTCCTCCAACTGCACCTTGATCTCACCCCATGCCTAAAGGGAGATGCCAGCCAACCTGTCGAAGAAAACTAATTTTCGCTCCTTGTTTTTGCAACCTTATTCTTTAATTCATGACCCCAGACTTCATGAGCATACCGGTATGTGAGAGCAGAAACAAATATTGCACTGTAGACAGAGAGAGAGCTTTGCCTTCTGGCTCACCTCTAGTTTCGTCAGGGTAATATCTTATTCCAAACCCCGTCGTCTGCACAATGTATTGGTTTCCTCCATTAATTAGATCAGCACTCGGTAGAGTGCAACTTGTGCGTTGCACACAAGTACCTACTTGTGCGTGAGCTAATATTAACCCTTAGTGTCCTTGGCGTTTTGGTGTTTTATCTGTTGAAAAATAGCAGATCAACAAGCTCATGTCGCGCCACCGAGTGGCGCGACATGAGCTTGTTGTTCTGCTATTTTTGAAAAATTGTGAAAATGTGCTGCAAATCTCTGAATATGTTATTTTGGAAGCAAACATTTTTAACTCAAATTTTTGCATCTGGGGGATCCCTAGAACAACATGTTTTCAGATGGGGGGGTCTGCAGCCAAATATGGATAATTCTGGTGGTCCTTGGCTTGAAATATGTTAGCATCACTGACACAGGAACACAGGTTTTTCAGAAAAACTAGAATCTAGTGTCAGAGACTATAGAATCTAGTGTCAAAAACTCGATTCTAGCGTCAGAAACTAAATTCTACTGTCAAAAGTAGATCCTATCATCAGAAACAATGGGTTAATGAATTAGCTATGAAGGTCTCTTACGTCACATTACGTCATCACCTAAACCGGCCAATCGGAGTACCCCGAGGGACCGAACACCACGCCCCCACTCCGCTCAAGCAAGCAATACGTTGGCATTAAAGTTTGCAGATATCAGATATTGATTTGATATCGGTGGGCCAAGAAGTAATCTAGTACACCTAAACACCAACAGTATTCATTTGATACACACACACACACCCGCACGCACACACATGCACGCACGCACACACGCACACACACACACACACACACACACACACACACACACACACACACACACACACACACACACACACACACACACACACACACACACACACACAGACTGGAAATATTTAATTGGTTCCATGGCGACACTTCACTTGTGAATACAAACAAAGAGGTTGTAGTAACTTTACTTGTTGGTTTAGGGAGCATGATCTGGAACAAGCCATTTGGCTAATTTACCCTAAATTGCCACTGAATATTTTACTGTGTGAACATGTACTCAGGCAAGCTTGGATTTGCGCACCATCAGGTCTGCGTTTGTGTTGTAACCCTTACTGCTTTCACTACCTTGTTGCCATGGGAGTCTTAGCGACAAAGGCCGTCACACTGGCAGGATCGCTGCCTTAATGCATAGAGTAGGGCCTACACTGTATGTATATAACTGAGAATTAGCTCTGGTACATCTCCTTAACACTATATGCCACTCTTGACAGGTGAATACCCTAACCCTAAGAAACAAACAAATAAGTAGATGCTTGTGTGGCCTTGCAAGACTACTTTCCCTAATGGATGCACTCTGAGCCCTCACCACAAGGGCAGAGAACAAAAAGTGCAAAACCTTTATCCTTATCACTATTACACAATTTTCTTTTGGTGAAATGTTTTATTTTATACAGGTGCGAGGCTCAGAGTGCATCCATTAGGGATAGTACAGTTAAAGAGAAGTTCGGCAAAGGTTTTTGGGATCAGTGTTCAAACCCACAACATGCTGCATTACCAGCCTACAGTATGTGCCCAGAACACTTCACCAGCCATGCCATGCCATGCCATGCCATATTGTTGGGTTTCTCTGTTGTGGTTACTGTTTGTTTTGTATAATGTAACTGCAAAGTCTGCAATTCATGGGTAGTTTGCATTAAGGCAAACATTTGCACTCACTATTTTACTCTTGAAAACGTAGTGATTTGACAATAATATCATAGTTGGAGATGCAATGCATTCCTCATTCCTAATTACTGAAATGATCACAAGACGGACATATGCCCATTGTTGGCCCTGATGTAATGGAAGACAACGTGAAGGAGAGATTGGCTTCAGTTGAACATTTTTACTCATGAAGGAAATAGCAGAGCTATCTCGCTCAAGGCTGCGTCACATGTGACATAACTGTACGATTGCTTGTTCTGATCTTGTGTCGATATTGTTGTCAGACCTACATTTGCAATAACATATTCTGTTCTATTATGAAAACAGTGAACACATGTTTATTTGAGGCTGTTAAAGATCAAGGCTAAAAAAAACTACATTTATTATTATTATTATTGATGACTGGGTTAATTTGGAGAATTGGTCTGTCATGCAGTTTCTCCAGCAGACAGAGTGGAGGCCATAAGCATATCACTACTTAAGCTACCAGTAGTTGTTGCTGCCTTCGAGTAAAAAAAGTATTTTCTTTGCATGAATGTGTCATTAGTTGCCTTACACACGCACCCATGGCTGGGCTGTCCCACAAGAGCCGCTTGCACAGTCTCATAAATCATGTTTTGGGTTGAGTATTGGCCACAATTGCTAATCAAAGTACTAGCTGGATACGTGATATATGTATATGTAATGTATAGTGTTTCGTGTTGTCTGTTCTTAATGGACCCCAACCAATAAAGTTGATTGATTGATTGATACACTAGTGGTGTGTTTAGCAGTAAGTGGCAGCACGTGTGGGACGACCAAGGCATGGATGTGTGTGTAATGACGTGTGTAATGACCGCAGCAAATAGGATAATGGGCTCTGCTCTATGCTATGGGGGCTGCTGGGACATTGGACGGCAAACAGAACCTATGGCCAATCATTTGGGATTGATGTAGGGCAGTGGTTTTCAAGCTTTTTGATAGCAGGGCCCACTATATAGTATATTCAGCATTTGAGCCACGGACCACCATTTGATGACATTTCAGCCAACAAAACTTAAAATTTATTTTGTTTTTCTCTACAATTTCAGGCTGGATTTTGGAAATAAAACAGGCAAACCTACAGATAAAAAATGATCATTAATCTTCTACATTCTCAAGTTGCGTAGACTTGGGCTAATTCAAATGGTGAATATTTTAACTCTTGAGAGTGTAAACATGAAACCAAACGGACCCGCCTGGATTTGCCAATCCATATGTTAACGTGACTGACTTTACACACACACGTATCTTTGGGCGGCAGTGGCTCAGAGGTACAGTAACCGGATGGTAACCACAAGGTTGCCAGTTCGATCCCGGGTCCCACAGAGTTAGTGTCGATGTGTCCCTGAGCAAGACACTTAACCCCTAATTGCTCTTGATGTGCTACCTTGCATGGTTTCCACTGCCAGAAGTGTATGAATGCGTGTGTGAATGGGTGAATGTGATGAACAATCTATGTAAAGCGCCTTGGTTTATCCAAGGCGCTTTACATGCCAGTTCGATCTATAAAATGGCGCTATAAAATGCACCATTTACCACGCACACACACATTCACACACACAGGCATACACTCAGTCAGTCACACATGCACGCACGCACGGACACACACACACACACACACACACACACACACACACACACACACACACACACACACACAATTGGTTACTTAACGAGGGCACTTTCCACAGTCCGTTTGAACTCTTCAGACAGGCATGCAGACAGACGGAAGATCTCTATGTAAGGTGGGGCATACAGTTAAAATGGGAGCTATGGTAACGCGTATCATTAGATTACCAAGTTCCATCGTTCCCAACTAGGCCAGCAGCAGACAGGCACATACAGGTCAAGAGAATGTGTAATCTTTGTTTTGAGGAGATGGGAAATCACCGCACTTGATTAAATTCCCGCAACTTGCCAAGGAGGACATCGGGACAATTATATCTTAAAAAGAGCTCTGTGTTCTGTCTTAGGTATCCTTCCAACGAAGCCAGCTTCATTTACAGTCATTGTGTTGTATTAAACCATAATCCCTGTCTCTAATGGGTGTCCCTGTTGGCTAAATTCCTCTGTCTAGGTACATTGCTATCGTGCACCCTACCTCGGAGAAGCGAACCATTCAGTGGACCATTGTCATCAACATGCTGGTGTGGCTGGGGAGCTTCCTCCTGAGTGTGCCCGTCATGATGTACGCCCAGGTGGTCAGCAACGGGAAGATGGAGATGTGCATGATGTACCTGGACGGTCCCAGGGACATGTACTGGTACACGCTGTACCAGTCCATCCTGGGCTTCGTCATCCCGCTGTTCATCATCAGCACCTTCTACTCGCTCACGCTCTACCACGTGTTCCGCTCCATCCGCCGCGTCAAGCGCAAGCAGACCGTCTGGGCCCGGCGGGCCACCAAGACGGTCCTGATGGTCATCGGCCTGTTCCTGATGTGCTGGTCCCCCTACCATGTGATTCAGATGATCAACTTGAGCAACAACAAGCCGACAAGCGCCTTCGTCTACGTCTACAATGTCAGCATTGTCCTCAGCTACTCTCACAGCTGCATCAACCCGCTCATGCTGCTCTGCTTCGCTCAGAATTACCGCGAGCGCCTCTGCCACAGGAACGCTCGGGGTAATTGGGCGCTGGGTTCCCAGACTTCGCACTCCATACACACCAAGACCACCATGGTCAAAACCGACGGCTCGAGCTGCATGGCCACGCCGGACCCCGGCTATCGCTCTACTGTCATCTGAGGGGGGACTTTGTGTCATTTTGTACAGTATAAATGAGATGCTGCTGTTCAAAAGCGTAACCACTTGGCTATTTTCAGTGTTATTATCATTGTTGATTATAATTTTTAGAATATGTTATTATTAGAACATTTTTGTTTTTATTCTTGCCTATCATGGCGTACCTAAAATAGGGATGCCAGGTTTAAAGTGGTTGAGCAAAATCGCACATATACACACATGCACACATGCACACATACAGTATCTCACTTTCCGACTCTTTTCTCTCTCACTCACTCCCACTATTTATTTTACCCAATGCTTAACTGTTTTTATTGCCTCTATTCCCATCATGAATGGTGGTCATAGACGATGTGTGGGTATGAGCAACCCCGTGACTGGGTAGACACAACGTTCTACCACAGAAATTGAACTTGTGACCAAGTGGAAGCATCAACACGTTCTGTGCTTAAAACCTTGTTTGTATATATGAACATTGAAAAATGTCACCTGGGACAGGATTTGGTGACCCCTCCACATCTAGCAGTGGCAGAATGAATATGTAAAATTATTGGTATTTATTGATTCAGTCTGTATCAGTGGTTGTCATCTGAGAGGAGATGGCACTGTTAGCTTTTTTGCTTTGTATTGTGTTCACCAATGTCAATGTTTCCCAACACAAGCATCCATGCCGAGGTGTTCAAGGAGAGTTCAGGATCGTTCTTCTGTATAGTTACAAGGAGTTCTTTCATAGTACAGGAAGCTATTTTTAGCTACAACAACAATAGGATTGAAGAGAGTGTGAAGGAAATTGAATGCTTTGCATGTACAATGAACAAGAGAAAATGTTGCATCAGAAAATGTGGCCGTGTAAAGACAGTACAGTAAAGAGGTATTTTATGTGTTTATGTTTTGAAGGTAACCTATCTAAAAGGTAGTCTTAGATAGATACTAGTGGCTGCACACACTGATACTGTATATAGCCAAGAATTTAATATATAGTAGAGGACGCAGAGAATAAATAAACCGATGTATGGGCAGACAACTGCCTTCTTCAGTATATGGGTCATTTTGCACATGCAGTGTTTTATTGAGGTAACTTATGTCAGCACATTATCATAAGTAATTGGTAAGTGAAGAACTAATTGTGATATATGTTTGTCCTATACTGTATATACAAGCAAAGATAGTTTGATCACACAATCCTAAGTGGTTCCACCTTGTGCTATGTACAACTACTGTTCTGTTTATTTAATGTAATATTAGAACATTTGCTATTTGTTTACCATTTGTTTTGTCACCCCATTCAACACTGAATTGCACAGACATAATACAGTAGCATACTAAAGACACAAGCATACATACAAAGACACTAATAGAAACTATATAAAAAACATTGATACATCCTTAGCACACAAGGAATGTGCAGTGAGTGATTTGGTGAGCAGTATTGCCTTTTGTTTGAGATTATACAAATAAAATTATACAAATAAAATACATAGATTATTATTGGGTTATAATTCACTGTCATCAGAAAATGGACCACGTCAAACATTTATAAATAACTTGGAGGTGCAATCCATATCCTTTTTAGTGAAAACAATAACCAAGCAATCTGTATGTTGTAGTATGCTAGTAACTAGGTTTTGTTTAGAGGAAAAAGGTCCTAGTGTCAACCACAGGTTCAGTTCAGTTCAGCTTTTTATGCATGGGCTTTGTGAACATCAGATCACAGAACTGTAAGAGGTCAGAGGTTCAAGTGCCTTACATTGAAGTGCCTTAAGTTAAAATACCCATGTCCATGCCCAAGTCCATGTTTTCAATGCATTGAGTTCTGGAACATTCTAGAACAAATTGTTTTATCATGATGATCAAAACAGGATGGAATTAAAATTCTTAAATCAATGACTGGTGAGATGATTGTCATGGTATTGATATTGATAGCTTTTTGGTGATGTGTCAGAGCTACACACAAATAATAGTTATTGGTATGCACACAGGGATGCACGCAGAGCAGTTTTTGGAAGCTAATGACCATTGTACAAATGACAGAAAAGGCATTTGTAACTGTTGGATTCCTTGGAATAACAGATCATATTATTATCTCAAATTTTGCTACAAAAAATAATTATTCTTTTCTGTCTAAATGTTGATATACAGTATATACAATCAATTGTTAGTCAATGTCAGAATTGTCTTATATTTTCTGTTAGTCAATGATTTGCCAGTGATTTATTAATGACTTGTTCCTACAGTAATTGCATTTTAGTTGAAAAATAATTGCATGGTTGTTAAAAAATGGTTGTTAAAAAAGCACAAAGAATTGGTTATACTGTGGTGAGATGGCCTGCGATGGATGTATATGGAATATCTTTTTTTTTGCAAAGTATTTAAGCCTTAGGAGAAGAAGCAGCTTGATTTAACTGACTTGCTTTAAAGAAATAAAATAAAATAAAACCTGCCTTCAAAAGACATCTTTCCGAAATACAGTAGTAGCTACAAAGTTAGGGATCGAAGGAGGATATGACCATCGTCATACAAAGGCCAGACGTCACGAACACCATTCAACTCCATGATCACAGATAAGATTTTAAGCCTTTTTTCCACTGCAGTGAGCTCCATTCTACATTCCAAGACAAGATCAGGCCTTCTATAAATCGTTGGTGTCGAGTATAGAAACCTTGGATGACCACAACCATTACATATCAGGAAAGTATTTGAATAATTTATGTTTTCACTTTAGTCAAGAGATTTTAACAAACACATACTTGTACGTTGTAACAACATACTTGTACGTTGTAAATTCAGTGCTCAAGTTATCAGATGCCATTGTTAACTTGATTCATCAGTGTGTTTGAAGTGAAATAAAAGGTTTTCCATTCAAATTTTAACCCTGTTTTAATATAGCGAGACAGCAACCTTTTTACGAACCAAGTCAGTCCAAAAATCATGATTTTCTCTTTGGATAATCGCCATCCAAAAGCCTTACCCACATCATAAAATCGTTAAAGCTCAGACAGTGATGTCAAAGGCATATTCTGTTCCACATAACAGCGCATCTAGAACAGGATACTTCAAAGTGGGTGCCGTGATGCAAGTCTAGATGTGCTGCAGTGCAGAATGCTTATTATAATACCTATTACTTCTTACTTAATATCATATTTGGAATTCATCATCACTTCAGTTTAACCACTTAAAGCCTGTTAATATGTAGATGAGTTACTTGGAGAATGTATTTTGGATCTAAAGTGCACCCAGTGTCCTTTCCAGAAAAAGATTCTTTTTTTCAAGGGTTTAATTTGGGCAAGTGGTCTTCCCGGAATATAGATGCTGGGCTTAAAAGCTTGAAAAGTTATATTCAAGCTGGCTAATGGAAACTGATATTTACCTTACATTTACAATTGTAAGGTTCTATAACAATGAAATTCAGGGGATTGTGTGTGTGTGTGTGTGTGTGTGTGTGTGTGTGTGTGTGTGTGTGTGTGTGTGTGTGTGTGTGTGTGCGCGCGCGCGCGCACACAGGCGTGTTCATGTCAAAATATTTTCTTCCAAATGTGTGGATTAATATTCATTCATGCTGTTGCATGGTACGCTATGAATAGTTGACATTTCTAAACCACATTCGGGTAGAGGGCACTGAAGCCATATACAGAGACCGGGAGGATTAGTTCAATAATGTTAATCTGACCCCCCATGCCAAAGCACCAGCTCACCCAGCTTCTGCCATTACCCTCATTGATGCATGTGCACGAACTTGCGTTATTTGCAAAGGTTAATCTATGCATTTGGTACTCTGCACGGTGTCCTCAATGGTCGAGTGTCCTATTCAAGCAGTAATTTCCAGCGTGTTTCCAATCATCACCTTGAGCTAAATTCAATATGAGTATGGTATGATCAAGGCACAATCAAATTATAGATTTGAGGAACAACTCTATGGTTCAATTTTGTGTAAAAGAAGAGCAAGAAGGCTACCTTAACTTAATTCACCATAACGAAGTAATCAAGGGTGATCCACTAGTGACTCAATCAATGGCTTGCTGCCCACAAAAACAAAAACAGTGCCTTCTTGTGTTCTCATCTACCTCAAAGACCTGTGAGCTGAAAGCCTTCCTGCTTTGGCAGTACCTGTTGTGAGTCAGAGTCAGTGTGTGTGTGTGTGTGTGTGTGTGTGTGTGTGTGTGTGTGTGTGTGTGTGTGTGTGTGTGTGTGTGTGTGTGTGTGCGTGCGTGCATGTGCGCTTGCATGCATGCTACTGTAGTGCCTGCCTGTGCCTTCTCTGCAGTGCTGTCTTGCAGGTAGGATTATACAACACCCTCCATAGCATAAGCTAACTAGAACAGAGCAGATACTATGTGCAGAATATAACTGCATATTTATCCATCCTATAGGAAGCTCCAACATGTTAGTCTTAATAAATTAGCAGGCAATTGTTTTGTACAATGTTGAGCAGGAATGCGTTACAAATACCGCATTACTGCAACAGCGCTACTTTCTGCAGAAATGCAAGCTACGTGTTATTTAATATTCTGTAATGCCACTACCGTTATTAAACTGTCCGTTACATCGTTATTCTTCCGTTATTTTTCATCCACACAATGTCAGGGGAGACTGGGAAGAACTGTCAGTATGCTTGTCTGAGTGTATCAGGCACTTGATGCACGTCAATACTGCACGACTATGTGCATATGTGTGTTGTGTATCACAGTACTACTACTACATGTTATGCACATAACGCTGACTTGATGTATTATGACCCCATGGTCATCAACTGAGCTATCATATTGACAAACATGTGAAGCATGGCACAAAACATGGTTGTTTTCCTACTGATTCTGTTCCAGTGGACAAACAGTCTCGTTTCGTAAACTGCATGGAAGTTATTTTCAAGAAAATGTATAGTTTTTTACCAGCTGCTTGCAAAGCTGCTGGTCAATGAAATCCCTAAAATGTGTTCAACATTGCCATCAGGCTCTCATCGTCATCAGTTAGTCTACTGAATTCCTATTCCTGATTGGCTGCCTCGCAGCACTTTGCCGTGGCATAGCATGAATTACTACACGACATAACTTTATGTTAGGCTCTGACCAATGGTAACCATGCACACTAACCAGGGTTGGCATGTCCACTTTACCGTATTTCCAGCCAAATCAACCCCCTGGATTTCCTTCTCGTTTTTGGAGGTTGTTTAGCTTATTTCTGTCAACAACAATGCCAACAACCCATGACATACCATCGCCTGAGCAGTGCGCAGACTAGACCTGCACACCCACTGATTTAATGGGTAACAGTAAGACATTTCCTTCTCAGACTATCAGTTTAGTTATCAGTTACTCTAACTGCGGACCCTACACAAAGAAGTCATCAACAGTTAACAGTTAATATGCACAATATCAGAGCGTATTATTATAAAAGGATTCTTTGTTTCCCTTTGTAGCTGGCTAAGGTTACACTCTCACAGTTTCCACACATAAATACATTTAGACACAGATATTTACATTTCATAGTACAATAGTTGTTCCAGAACTTGCTTTTTAACACAGTTTTCAAATGACTAGTATATTATAGCATCAGAATAGAGCGCTGGCTGTTTGCAGCTGAAGGCATTGTCATGCGTGCATTTTACACATACTACACACATTATAGAGACATAATGTTGTCCTTGTAGCTACTATAATCACCTTCCCCGCAGCCATTGATTAAGTTACAAAGCAAGCCTGTAATGTACAGGTCTCGTGTTCATAATGATTTTGAAACACAGCTCAAGATACATCACTATACTGTTATATCTAAATGCACATCTGCGTTTTCCGCCCTCAGGTCATATATCGAAAAGAGAGCACCTTGTATTATAAAACCACAGATTTATAGTACTCAAAGGGGAAATTCAAACGACTCATTTGATATATAAATCAAATGAGAAGAGAAGATAGCCACCATCACACAGATGTACAGTATAAAGCAGAGATCACTTCTTATGGCAGTGTGGATAAAGGGCAAAAGCTCTCAGTATCACAGTTAAAGCAGAAGGTAAGAATGGCTTGTGTGTGCTCAAGGGACAAGTTGCATCAAAGAAAATCTGGGCACTTCATGAAAGACTACCCAAAGAAAAATATTCTGTTTGACTCTGAGCGAGCTAGACACAAGTCACCTCTCTCCGTCTCTCCTTATATGACACGGTATTTTTAGTTTCTCTGACTCAGTAGTACAACTTGATAGTATAAACAAGTGGTTCCCAACGCTTTTAGCTCAATACGACAAAGAGAAATGAGATGTTTGCTCGCAAAAGCTCACATATCCCAGGCTGCATGCCTCATCCTGTGTAAGGACAACCTTACACAGGAGGATCCTCGCCTTGTACTGCAGTATGGTGCAGAGTTTGGTTTTCTCTGTATTCATTGCTTTGCAATAATACTGAAATGCCTTAAAAAGCAACACAATGTTGTAGTTTAAAATATAGCCCATGACTATAAATCATTCAAAACATTTTGTAGGTGAGATGTGGCTTAAGAGTAGGGGTATTGTATTTATAGTATTTATAGTACCTTGCAAAGCACATGACTGCATATAAGGACCACACACATTTACTGTGCGTACTGTAAATGTGTGTATTGTATTTCAATTACACACGTCATTGATGAGTCTCTCTCGCATGAGTTATGCCTGTGCAAAGGTTTCATTTTCAAACTATTGCTGTAGTGCCGTCCTTTGGCATATTGGAGCAAGACTGATTTCAGTGCTATTTGGCATAGAAAACCGTCACTCTCCAACCTTCCCGCTGCCTTGAAAAACAATCTGTTACATTTGTTCCATGATGCTGTTGTTTTAATTTATTTCTGAGTTGTTTCCACAGTTTTAGCCCATTCATTGAATTAGATGTCACCAGATGTATCAGCAGATCGTCGCTGGCACGAGACTATAGTGAAGAGTGTCACATGTGAGTTAGAAGCAGATGAAAAGCCTAAGAGAGTTTCACTTCATATTAAGCACTTATAGTTTAACGACAACATTTAAATAGCTGATCTACAACACACTGTTTTATTTTTACCTTAAATGACAGCCCCCAAAATTGTGGTTGACAAGTTTAAGAACAAAAAGAGCAGGCAAAAAAATGCAATGTCCATGAAAGGCACAAGAACAAATGCAAGCAGAACCCAGAAAATCACACTTGTGAATTAGAATTGCGACTATGTTACAGTTACACTCCTGTTCTGTGTGCCATAGTCTGCTCTGTGCTGGTGGAAATGTGCTGGTCGAAATAACAAATGACAGAGTTACCATGGTGCAGCTTACCATGCTCGGACAGGCAGACACAGGGACGTGCAAACATAGGAACACCCATAGCTGCGAGTGGAGCGGAAGCACCATTCAAAAAGCACTGGAACTCTATAGGGAGAGCCAGCAACAATATGTATATGGATACAAAGAAAAAAGAACCTGTGTCAAAATGGATCCAAAGTTGTTATGTTTTTAGTCATAAGCACTTGTTAACGTTTTTCATTGATTAGGCCTACATGTAAAATCTGACTCCAACCACCAACCTGGCATGCCTAAAACATTACTTTGCTACTTTTCTGTGACTCTTTCGTGTGATGGAGCTGAGCATAAAATAGAGAACGAAATATGACCAAACCCCAAGACGGCGACATTGTATGAACTTACAGGAGACAGAGAACACCAGAAGGACTATAAAAAGGGCACAAGGCTTAACAGGACAAAGGTGAACACATTGGATAATCAACACAGGATAGGCTAGACTAGAGCTAGCCTCGGTCCCAGGCTTACTCATCTGCCTGGTCACAATATAAGGCAGAGGCGCTATCAGCGGAAATGTCGGAACATCCGTCATATGGTTTTCCCCCGGATTTGGCGGTACTTCCACCAAAATCCTGCAACTTCTGCCCAAAACAAATGATAGCTTCTACAGTGTAGGCTAGAGCAGTGGTTCTCAAAGTTGGGCCTGAGGACCCACAGGAGACCCCTGTGGGTTCCCAGTCTTCTTAAACTTGTAGATCTGCTATTTCCCCCAACATTATGAAACCCTTTGACAAATTGGGAACAATTTTGCATCAACACTAATCTGTTTTGTGGGATCCTTGGTGCAAAGTATTTTAGGATGATCAAGGCCCCTTCAGGGCGAGATGAGTTGTGATGAGGTACAACAGGAATGTGGGAAAGGCTGATGGAGAGAGAGTGAAAGAGAGCCAGTGAGAGAGGGCTGAGGGAGTGAGATGCAGGGAAACAAGGCAGGAGGGGCAGAAGTCTAAGGCCTGAGAACGTTGCCATAGGGCCAGAGGAGCGGACCACAACAAAGAGAGAATCTTGACGGTGTCTCACGCGTTGTAAACAAATTAATTGCATTTCATTTAATTGTCATCTCGTTTAGTCTCAGTCTTGGAGATGTGGAGCACATGGAACAAGCGATTGAAGTTTGAACAGGCCAGACATTGTTTCACCCACTGACCACGGGCTTCATTTATTTTTTTTCTCACAGCACATGTTTAATTGCACTGTGTCAGTGGTGGGGAGCAATTTGTGCCTCTATCGCGTGGCGGTCTCGCGCGGCGTCTGCCGTCTCGATACGCTGGCGCCAACTGTCTTGCCGACAGTGGCGAATGCCACTACAAGCTCGAGACTGTCTTCTGACACTTTCCAATTATGCCTCATAACAATGATAACAAAATATCAAAACACACTAAATAACAAAGTAAAAAAGTGCTGATCAGTTTCACAGCAATTGAACGCTAAATGTGCCACAGCTCGATGCAGTTATAGGTAAAGAATAAAGAAGCAATCGGTCCTCTTTAGAGCACCACCATGAGGTTGGTTTGAAAAAAAAAAGAGCACGCTGAGTTGCTCAGAATGCCCACAGCTAGATTTTTGGGGTCTTTTTTATGCCTTTATTGATAGTTACCAGTAGCTAGACGGGAAAGGGCATATATTACAGGTAGGACTATTATGCTATAGATTATTATTGTGAAATGTCACAGACACTGCGGCGAGCTGAGGGTGAGAGAGAGAGAGAGAGAGAGAGAGAGAGAGAGAGAGAGAGAGAGAGAGAGAGAGGTGTGCTGGTGGGTATGAAATATTCTGTTTCATGTTATTGCTGAGAGTGACGCACAGAGAGATAATAAATAAAAAGGGGTATGGAACAGAGAATGTCACTCAGGGACAAGCCTGTCGATGAAACACACCCACTTGATATTGCCAGGTGTGCCCGCTTTGGGAGATGTCTCTTGGACTTTAATATTGAGTGTGAGACTCCATGTATGGTGCAGCAGGGGAAATCACATATATTGTTCTAAAGAGTATAAGCTCTGGCAACCAGTGTTGTTTTTGTTGTTTTTGAAGACTAAGACTAAAGACTAAGTCGACTAAGGTTTTTGATATTTAGTCGACTAAGACTAGACTAACAAAAATGAATTTCAAAAGACTAAATGTGACTAAAAGATGTGTGTTTTCAAGACAAAGACTAAATCATAACCTAAGACTAATGGAAATAGAAAACATTTTTATCTTCTTTTTTGTTCTTTTTAAGTATGTGAACATATCTGCAGTATACATTGCATACCTTTTCAGGAAAGGAACTTATACAAAAAATAAAATGAGACATGTTTCATACTAAAAACTATAAAATATAAACCTACAATGTATTAGTATGGAAGACTAAACTACCAAGACTAAGACTAAAAGACTAAGAGTAGACTAAATCCTTTTTGACATTTTGTCGACTAAGACTAAAAAAATGAATTTCAGAAGACTAAATGGGACTAAGAGACTAAACATGCCTTATTGAAAAGACTAAGACTAAGACTAAATCAAAATATTCTAAAAAAAAAAGAAAAAAAGAAAAAGAAAAAAAAACACAACACTGCTGGCAACTTTTTAACTGGGAGAGGATGTAGGATTTTGTGGGGCCTGCTGATTTTATCACCTAAGACTTAGGTGAGCCACCATGTTTCCAGCAAGTTCCACCATGTTTCAACTGCACAGGTTATTGTCTTATAGGTCCTAAGACAATAACCTGTGAAGTTGAAACATGGTGGAAACATTACATTTGAGCTACAGTCCAACAAGCTCTGTGTGCCGTGTGGTCTAAGATGAGACATCAGAACTGAATGGACAAGACAGGTGGACAGAGAGCGAGTGCCAACACTAGCAATGGCAGACACTGTGGAATAGCCATGGAAATCGGTAGTGTTTCATGTGGCAGGATACTCTAACCCAGTGGTTTTCAACCTTTTTCATACCAGGGCCCACTATATTTTCTACATTTTAGCCACGGACCACCATTTGATGTTGAGTTCCGTCTGTCTAACTTTGGTCCACAATGTATGAGATAACTGGCAAACTGGAGCCATTAAGGGCCGATTTGGTTTCATTTTACGATCTCAAGACTTACAGATCTATAAGGGATCATTTGGTTACCAACTGTCCATCATTTAGCTGGGGACCACCTCTCAGGGACCACTGGTGGTGCCCAGACTGGTTGAAAACCACTGCTCTAACTCAAAACGTTACCCTGATCCCTAACTGCGAGTGCACGGCACATCGATCCATCTTCAACCGCTTATCCGTAGTCTGGTCACAGGGGCAACAGCTCCACCAGTGTTCAAGAATTTCCTCTCCAGAGCATCATTGGTGACTTCTGAGACATTCCATGGCTGGTGAGTCGTCATGTTTCATCCAACTGCGCCTTGGTCTCCCCAACGTTCCCCCGAGGACCTCCCTAGTGGGCCACTCGAGAGGCATCCTAACCAGATGCCGGAACCACTTTCTAAGCTGTGTGCATGCATGCATAGTCAATTGACAGTGTCACAGCATGTGCTTGAGGGCGTGCAGGTATAAGCTTGTGGCCATTAGAGTCTGGAGACTGTGGTACAAATCATTAATGCATCAATCCTCCATGCTGTGTCGTCTGGTTTGGCCAGATGCTCCAATCAATGGACACATTCGAGCATGTTCCCAGGTGAGAAGTCGAGTGGGGTGGGCAATCTCTGATGCTGCACCAGCGACTGCTGCTACAAGTGAGATTTGCGGAAGTGGGGAGTGGAAATTATGCCTTCCTGTGAAACTAGTCCTCGCCGTCAGGTGAAAGGATGCTGCTGGCGCCATCACATGTATAGGAAACATGTGATTGTGAACACCCTCCGCAAGGCCGACCAGCAGTGAATGGGGGAAAAGTCCACATTTTGGTGTGCAATTGTGCAGAAGGAAGAGTGAGTGCATCAGTGAGAGATTAGCCTAAGGCGGCATCAGAGAGACACAGACGGGAAACGAAAATAGAAGCCATAATAATAATATGTGTCTCTATGAGGACAAGAATACTGAGCGATTTATAGACCTTGTTTGAAGAAGTGACAGAACCGTTTTATTGCACAGAGACAGAGTGGGGCTACAGAAACAGCAGCTCCACACAGCCTTTCAACCCAGGAGTGACAGACACCACTTACAGTCAATTTGTCTTGTTTATATACCCTATCTATACTATACTAAGCACAAGCGCCACTTTGTCTTGTGTGCTCCATAGGAAGAAGTACAACACAGGTTTTCGATTTCTGTGTGAGACAAAAGGAATTATTAACAAAGAGCTGGGATGCTGTGCGACCAGCTCAGTGACCTTGTGGTCAGAGTGTGTGCCCTGAGGCAGCGAGGTCAGGGGTTCGATTCCAGGATGCATCATACTAAAGACATACTAAAAACTTTCAAATGCACTTGCCCTCCATGCATATCTTCCCAGAAACAGGAAACATCACCAGTTGCCATGGTAACCAACATGCCAGGTTACCTCTTACAGTCCGTTTTAACAGCCGGTGATGGACGGGCGGTCATTACTGTATATTCTCGCTTCGAATGGCATGCAAAATGAGTACCGTAAACGACGGTGCTGTGGTGCACTGAAAAAAAAGGACGGTGGAGGAGGACTAGGAACTAGGAACCAAACTCCAAATGGTTCGGAGTCGAGGGGGTGAAAAAAGCAGCACTTGACTCTGATTGGCTATCCCCAGGCGAGCACCGGCAAGCTCATCAATTCTCATCTTTTCGGCCAACGTTGGCCCGCCCACTTTTTCGACCGTCGCCCGTTCTGCTGCTATCACCCAAATCGGCAGCTCTCATAGACAATGGATGTCGGCCGATGTTGTTTGTCCATCGCCCGCTGTTAAAACGTACCGTTACAGTACATTTTCACAGCCGGCGATGAAAACCGTGCGATGACGGCAATGCTCGAATTTTATTGGCTGTAGCCTAAATCGCCCAAGTATCGACCGAAAATCTCAACTATATTTATCTTTTCGGCCAACATTGCCTGGCCCACTTTTCGACCATCGCCCGTTCGCCTGCTATCGCCAGAATCGGCAGCTCTCATAGACAAATAACAGAGTTCAGGAAACAGTGTCTGTCCATCGTCGCCGGCTGTTAAGACTTACTGTTAGTTTCTTTCTATATTCCATTGCGGCAAGTGGATTTCATGAACATGGACATTTAGAAGGACGACAGGCAGTGTGACTGTCAAAAAGGACATACCATATTATTCCATGTTTTTTATAAATCATTGTGTTAAAAGGTGTTTTGTTTTGTTTTTCATTTCATTGATTGCATTGTCTTATCTGTCTATTCTGCATCAAGATTGTTCAGGAGCACGGAGCAGTTACTGTATATGTCATTAAATGTAATGTATGTTGCGGTTTCCAATCGAGTCTGGATCGTCTTACTCTTGAGGGCTTCATAAGCCCGCTTCACTTGAGGCTGTTTGGTTTCAGACGGCACTAATGCCTCCCTGCTTGGCACTCGGCATCAAGGGTTGAATTGAGAGTAAGTCCCTGCGATATACTAGTGTCATGTCCAGGGGCTGTACTTGTACATCAAATTGCCTCACACAAAGGAAACAGGAGATAGACTCATGCACTATAGAGCTGCGCAGTGACGTTAGACTTTTCGAAAATAATTTATATCAAGACGATTACGCCGCGGCCAAAGCCAACTCAGGTCGTGACAAATCATGACAACAAACACAATATCGTCATATAATATATAATTGGGAAGAAGTACAAAACGGCATGATACAACACTTTTTGTTTCGTTTTTCATCTTAGAAATTATTTTATTGTCCCAAAAGTTTGTGTGTGTCATCATGATTCGTCACGACTCGAGTTGGCTTTGTCTGCGGCGTATTCGTCTTGATATAAATTATTTTCGAAAAGTCTATGAGAAAAATGAATTGGGAAAAGACTTCCGGAACCGGGGCGGTGACGTCACTGCTCATGCACTATGGGGCTCAGGGCTCGGCAAGGCTTACACGGGGATGCTCTGGACAAAAAGACAGAGAGTGTCCTCAGACTGTCAATTTCATAGTTTGACAGTCACTTTAATTTCAGTAGGAACTTTACAAAGATTTTTAGATATATTTGGAAGGAGATGAAGGGAGAGGGGGAGCATACACCAAATTCGTCAGGAATGGGACTCAAACCCGCATTGTGCCGTCAGGCTGTATTCGGAACCTATAGGTGCCTAGACCAGAAGTCCAGCCCAGGCCAGCAATTGTAGTATTGCAATTAAATATGATTATGGTTTCTTTAAACACATCACTATTGCAGTGAGGACTTTTATCACAACAAATGAGTTTCAATTTGTTTCATGGATAACTATCAAGCATTGGATGTATCAAGTCCCCAGCATTCAATCACATCTACTGATCTCCTACAAGGTGTCCGAAGCCTGAGTTACACTTTTAGTTATTAGTCATGTCGGGAAAACAACAAAGTTAAACGTCGAAAACAAGTTATCTTGGTGCATGACACGATGCACAACTTTAGTACAACTCTGACTTTAAATAACAGTGAAACCCAGCAGTGATTAAGAAGTGGTGATTGGACAGCGGGAGGTGGCGAGCGAGTATCTGAGTGGCGTATTGATTGGCAGCTCAGAGAGGATAGAGATCCCCGACCGCACGCTTCCAGGCAACATCTCCCAGAAAGGATCTTACTTAATGTGAAATGACAGCCCCCCACTGTATCAAAACTGAATCTGGACATCGATTTCAACATCGAATTTCTTCTCTGTAAAAAAAAACACTTTTTCTTCTTTCTTTATGCGCACCCAGACAGTGGGGGTGTTAGGCTTGTCAAGAGCGACTCCTGCTGTGCCATTAAATTGCAGTGCTACAGTATGCATCAAAGACTGAAATGCATGTTTCCCAAGTTTTCCAAGAGGATGTGTTGTTGTTACACTTTTACTATCACATTTTTGGCATGGAGATTCTATGTTGCCTGACTCCAAGTCAACGTCATATGTCTTTGCCTGACTCTAAACCAACGTCATAAGCTTGGGAGATGATGATAACCAGACTCTTCCCTCGCTGTCCCGCATGCCAAACTCAGGGGTCAGGGGTATAGCATGTGTTAAACAAGGACATTGACACAGGTAAGTTTGCAGTTTTTACATATGCACATACTATATATATTTATAATAGTTATAATCTAGAAGTATAAGAATCCTGCACACACCACCTTTAAAGACAATGGCCAAACTGTATTATTATTACTAGTTACTACTGCCACGGTACAGTACATCAGAGTGTAAGACAAAATCTCAGGTTATAACGCTTGTCAAATACTGTAAACATGTATCCACATTGATGCTTTTCTATGTCATTAATGCTGTTGCTGAAATTAGGTCTGGGACTTTAACTGATTGAGATTCATTAATTACAGAAACAATAACACAATTTAAAAAAAATAACTTGCACCCAAACGCACATTGTCTGCACCGATGCCAGCGCATGCAATGGGAGAAGAAGCCAATCCGTGTAATCTCTCATTGTAACCTCACTCTACCGTAATCATAGCCTGGTCTAGCCCTCAATGATTTTGGCCTTGGGGGGCGGGGGTGTCGTGGGATCCACACGGCGGAAGTGCTGCGCTCTGATTTGATCTCACTAACGTGTCGTCATCTCCGGCCCCTCCCACGCCCGTCCACTGCTGTTCTACGTCACATCATTTAGAGCGACGCCCACCCCGGAAGGTTGACACGCCCCTCAAGGCCACTTTCCAACGCGCGTTAGTCCAGGCTTTCCGTTTTCGCGCAAGGCGGACGAAAATGAAAGCCTGGGTGTCGAGGCTACCGTCAACATAACACGTCACAGTGTGGACACAGGACTTAAAACAATGTGGTCAACCATTATGCTAGTGGTGGACATTACTTGCAATCTCACGATAAATATGTACCAGTTGTACCACAATATGGAGGCCACAATGCGATATATATCTCGATATATCAATTTATTGATCGATAATACATTTATTCAAAAATAATGCACAAATAAAATAAAACACTCTCAGGCTCACAGAGATCTTTAAATTAAAATAAAATGGTCCAGGTGGTTAGCTCAACCGTCTGGGCACCTAGGCTGCCAAGCCAGCCTGACGGCGTGCCGCGGGTTCGAGTCCCGAGCCGACGCACCCCTTTGCCGCATGTCTCTCCCCATCTCTATCCCACTTCCTGTCTACCTACTGTGTTGACTATCAATAAAGGCATAAAAATAATTCATGATGATAATAATAATAATTCATGATGTTTATTGCCATATCCCCCGCCCCTCCACTGCTGTGCCTCGTCACATCATTTGGAACGACGCCCACCCAGGAAGGTTGACTCCGAGTCCTCCCTCTAGGTCACTGCGGGTAACAAATTAGGCTTTCCGTTTTCGCGCAAAGCGAACGAAAATGAAAGCCTGGGTGTCGAGGCTACATCGACACACTGGGTTAGCCCAGGATTTGAATTGTGGATTTGAATCTTACAATGAACACTAATAAAATGTACTGATGTAAAGATACAAATCGTTTTGTAGTGTAGTTGTAGTTAAAGTAATCCTGGGTAGTTTCCCAGCTGGTCACTGCAGCAACAAAATTTAAGCCTTTCTGTTTCCACTAAACCGAGACATGGTGTTTTAGGTCGTTGTACTTCCTTGACCTAGCTGGTTATTTAGAATTCTACAGGCATGATGTGTTATCAGAGGTCAACCCAGGAGTTACTTCCCTATGGTTACCTATAGTTTCCCTCCACATAAAAAAGCTGTCTTGCACAAGTTTTTTCTTTTGTTTTGTTTTTCTACCTGAGTGAGTAAGTGAGAAAAAAATAATTAAATTAAATTAAAATCTCCACCATCAGCCAAAGGAAATCACCCAGAAAAAGAAGAAAGAGATACAGTAAAAGATTCATGGACAAAATTAATAGTTGGTATAATAATGGGTATAATTTACGTCAAAGAATAAAAGAGTAAATCTATTAGGCTTATGTTAACCACAGAGGTTATTTTATGTGTAAATCGAAAACGCTATTGGGGAATAAAACTCTGCTAAACGGCTTCCAGATTTTAGGACTATAAACTGTAGCACACTATTACAGTGGAAAGAAATTTAAATTATAATGTGATCATCATGACCTGTTCCACCAGAAAGGTACAGTAATTCAGTTAGTTTATTGTCCTCGTGAGGTGAACATTTTTGTGCAGTTTTGCATTTGTGACTTGCATGCATGATAGGACGTGACACACATAAGGATATGTGGGCATCTGGACTTGTATTCCTAGGTCCATACACACCTGTGTGACACTCGGCAGCTTTTCCATTAAGAACAACTTGAAGGTTGTTCTTAATCGATGCGTTTGCATGCTGCTGAAGCCACATGTTTTTATTATGGTTTTATTTCATGTTAATTCTGATTACAGAGACATTATATTTAATTTAACAGGAAGTGTACTGCAAATTGAACACAGCCCCAATGTTGGGGTATTTTCCATGAGAGAAATCCAGTCATGTCCCATGATTACTACACTTATATGCACATCATGTGAAATAACAGCCTACTGTAACTTACAGTTAAGTGTATTATGTAATTTCAGTTAATTTTACTTACTATGTTGCATCTAATTAGAATATGCTGTAATTCAGGACAACTTTGCACAAGTGTGCTGTAAATTGTACCGTGGCTATTTTCGGATCCTACTTCAGATTTTACATATTCGTATGCCTTTAGGCTTTATCACTGCATCATGTACCATTGAAAGCATAATGCATGCACATTTTACCATAAATAGCCAATCGTATCAAGACAAACTCCTGACAGACCTGGGCCTACTTCCAAATAACTTCCCTCCTTCTCCAGAGATGTTACGGAAACTTATTGGACATGACTGCAAACCTCAATCTGTCATCAGTCAACAGACTGCAGTTCTAACAAGTAACAAGTCTAGGCTATAGAGACCATATACCAGACATTTCTGCTGTACAATATACAGTACACTTGTGTGCAGATTTATCCTTAATTATTACATGGCTTGAATGAATGCTCCAATCAGAAGCCAGCGTTCTGGTCATGTGAGCGGTCAAATAATACACTATAATCACCGCTCCGCGCTATTATTGACCGCTGCATAAACAAGTTCCCCAAAGTGCAAACAGCTGTGTTCATATCAATCCGCGCTGCGCTTCCGCATTTAGTTCCAGCACGCCGTTAGCGGGTCCATTTGGTTAGCTACGTATTTGGTTGTTTACATGCCGTTGCCGTCACCCTCTCAAGGACCACTGGTGGTCCTCGGACCACTGGTTGAAAACCAGTGAGGTAAACCATGTAATAAGCGGGATAACACCCTTCGAGGCGGTGATTTGTTTCCTATTCAGTTAGTTAGGAAACAAATCGGGTGTTATCCCTTACTTACAGCATATTTGTAATTATACACAATGCAACTAACACATTAGTCCTAAAACGTCTAACAAATGTTATTCGTCATCACCCCACATGTGCAACTAAGTGTAGTAATCATGGAATATGACTGGATTTCACTCATGGAAAATGAACATATACTGTATAACTGAAATTGGGGTTGTGTTCAATTTAAAGTACACTTCCTGCTAAATTAAATATAATGTCTCTGCTAGTGAATGGAAATAACATGACGTAAAACCATAATAAAAACATATTAGGCTTAGTTAGGTCTGGTAATTTATTATAAGCCCATATTGAAGCCAATAACAAACGCATTATTTCTACTTATGGCTTATTAGGCATAATTATGTGTGCCGTAAACTGTGCTGGGACCGAACAAAAAGGCACTAGATAACACACAGAGAATCTATCTATATCTACTATCTATATCATACCTGGGCATTATGCGGCCCGGGGGCCAAATGCGGCCCCTTGGATGACTCTGACCGGCCCCTGAAAGGGTACCCTGGTTTTCAACCAGTGGTCCGGGGACCACCAGTGGGCCTTGAGAGACTTACAGTTAAATATGGAAAGTTGGTTAACCAGGTGTAACTCTTGAGAACGTAAAAATGAAACCAAATGGACCCTTGCGGGTCCATTTGGTTTCATTTTTACACTCTCAAGAGTTAAAATATTCATCAGGTGAATTAGCCCAAGTCTACACAACTAGAGAATGTAGAAGATTAATGGTCATTTTGATCTGTATGTTTGACTGTTTTGTTTCCCAAATCCAGCCTGGAATCATGGACAAAAGCAAAAGAAAACTCTAGTTTTGGGGTCTGTGGGGCTAAAATACTCTTACCGGTATCCTGAAAATTAAATTAATATTACGCATACTTTAGTTCAGCCTTTAGTCTTGGCCCTCCACAATATTTTATGTATCTCATTTGGCCCTTTGGGAAAAATAATTGCCCACCCCTGGTCTATATCTATCAAGAAGACAATGGACAGGAATACTAACATGATGACTAACATGAGATCACAAAGCCCTGCGATCAGTGTTGTAGTGGTACTCTTAGAAGTGGGGGGACGCCTCTTAAAGGAGAATTCCACCCATTTTTTTTTTTTTGTACACTCTCAGAAAAAAAGGAAACTCATTAACATGGTGAAATACATCTTGATGATGTCATCAAGATGTATTTCACCATGCTAATGATTTTTTTCAGACCTCCATTTCTAGGAAACACAGAATGGGGGGACTTTTTTACCATGTCCACACAACATCTCTAAGGTATATTAATGACAGTAAAATATTGAAAATGAGTGAAATTCCTCTTTAAGGCACGTGCTGCATGAGCACTTGCATTTGCATGCACATTTGCGTGCACCTGCGCAACACACACAGACACGCTATTAAAACAAGTATAGCATATTGAGAAAGATTACAATGCCTAGTTGTATCCATAAAAGTAAATGACAAGACAAAAAACATAGGCCTACTTTTGCCCCAAAAATATTCTAGCTGTGAGAAGTGAGGGGACGCCGTCTCCCCAAGTCCCCCCTCCACTACACCCCTGCCTGCAATGTGCAGTATGTTGTTCTCTGTGTGTGTGTGTGTGTGCGTGTGTGTGTGTGTGTGTGTGTGTGTGTGCGTGTGTGTTACAGAGGCCAAATCTCTGTCCTTTATCCGCACCCAGAGGGAAGGAGAATAAAGAGTCAGGGAGGAGGTGGTCATTTACAATAACTAACAGAAATGCAGAGCAGAGGTCGTACGTGCTTGGGGAGGAGGTGAGACCAATTATTCTGCTGCTGTAGTTGAAATGAAAAAAAAAAGGACAGGGTGCTGCCGTGTTTGTACGGACAATTCACTTGATCAGATGCACATGAGCCTCTGTGTGGGTCATGTGGCATTTAATGTTGGTGTAATGGCGTACACCTGTTTAACCTGACAAACATTCACAGTCACACAGCAGCCAATTGTGACATTAAATTACGGAACGTCGTCTAGTGTACAAAACAAGACAGTTTGGAGAGGATGCGAGTGTTTAGAACTCAGTTCTGAGAATGAATGCCCAGACCTCGGCCTCTCAATAATCTTCGATCAATGAAGAATAGAATCATCTAACAACATTGCACCCAATGAAGCAGTATAACGCCAGAACTGTGGGAAACTCTGCACTGTGGGGAATCTGTCAAAGACGTGGGCCAAAGAACAGCCAAACAAAGTTCAACAAATATAGTTGTTTTAGAAAATATGGGTGAGTTTTAAGTATTACTAAACAAAAAATATAAATGCAACACTTTTGCTCCCATTTTTCATGAGATGGACTTAAAGATTTAAAATTAATTCCAGACACACAATATTACCATTTCGAAAGCATGCACCATTTCCCACTAACATCCAGCAACTTCACATAGCCGTTGAAGAGGAGTGGACCAACCTTCCACAGGCCACAATTGACAATTTGATAAACTTTATGCAAAGATGTGTTGCAATGCATCACACCAGATACTGACTGATTCCCCAGACCCCCAATTAAGGGTGGCCTTTTATTGTGGACAGTCACACCTGTGCACTACTCATGATGTCACACCTGCATCTTGATATGGCACACCTGTGAGGTGGGATGGATTATCTCAGCAAAGCAGAAGTGCTCACTACCACACATTTAGACAGATTTGTGAACAATGTTTGAGAGAAATGGTAATATTGTGTATCTGGAATGAATTTTATTTCTTTAAGTCCATCTCATGAAAACAGTGCATGTGTAAATTGCTATGATAGAGCAGCCTTGGGAAGCAGTGATTCCCAACCCAAAGCCATGTGGCCCGTAGTTCAGGAGTCTAATTCAATCTCCCGTTTCCGTAGCATGAGGAAGCTTGTTGTACAAGTACACCCACAGGACGCGACATTAGCATGTGGACGTACTCCATGCCACCACACCAGGGGCGGATCTAGGCATGGGCATGGGGGGGCAATGCCCCCCTAAAT
The DNA here is from genome assembly GCA_039105355.1 of Benthosema pterotum. NCBI lineage: Eukaryota > Metazoa > Chordata > Actinopteri > Myctophiformes > Myctophidae > Benthosema > Benthosema pterotum. Next base: position 40,207,059 of record CM076984.1, read on the forward strand.
GTCCAGTCTGCCCCCCAAACATGATGGCATCCAAAACAACCCAAGATACCCAAGGAATTAAAGTGCTTGTAATTAAAATGATTTGAACCACTACTACTGCTACTAACTTAACTACAGCTGTGTCACCACTAAACCAACAGCATTTCATCATTGAAAACAGAAAACTCTCTGAGTCAGACCTTTAGCTTTATACATGCTGCGTGTCTGTTGCAACTTCAACAACAACTGATGTTATTATTGATGCTTAAATGCCTAATAAAAGTCCAGTAACTGAAAATGGTATGGGTGCGGCTTCATCGCCCATGGCGCGAAGCGACACGGGCGATGAAGCCGCACCCATACCATTTTCTCTTGCCCCTCCAACATGTTCTCTTGCCCCTCCAAATGGGACATGTTTTATCCGCCCCTGCACCACACCAACCCTTACCAACAGAGGTGGAATGGATAGACAATGAAAGGTCAAGTACAACATTATGATGAATTATTAATACTTGAGGATGAATCTACTAACAGTGTTCCTGATACGCTCAGTCTACAGAAATCTTAGCTAGCATTAGGCCTGCCCGGCGATCTGCCAAAATTCATTCAATCCAAAATATCTTTAATGACATGAGAAAACATACATTTACTGTATATTGCCAAGTGTCACTATTATAAAAAACTGTTGAAAGTGGAGAGGGGGTAGAACAGCTTGATTGTCATATGTCACATTGCATTGTAATATGTTTGTTAGACAGCGTATAAAGCTTTGAAACAAATATAAGATGTGTTTAATTTAGCAATTCTGTTGATGTGATTAGGGGTACATGGATGCTCTGTTTACACGAATCACATTTGAAGCCACCTGGGAATGTGTTTCCAATTGGATTTGGTCATTTTTCTATGTGTTTTTTCAGACTTGATGAATTCAATCTCATTCCAATATGGGCCAAAAATCTGATTAAGGCTGTGAGTCAAACTGTATAGCGGACTGGCAGTGCTGGTGGCCAGTGAGTGTAATTGGGCTGATTGGTTTCAGCCACTTGCTATAATAATAGTGATAAACAACAAGTAAACATTGTCTGGGTTTGAAGCAGGGGGTGGCCAGTACTGTACTAGCACGGATACAACCTGGAGCCCACATCACAACAACATACATTCCAGATAGAATGACAGCTGCAGCCTTTATGCAAGACACCTGTGATACGAGAACTCACAGAGACAGTGCTGTTTGGATAGGATTCTACATCCAGTGCCAATTAAAAATAAACTCTCAAGACACTTTCTCTGTGTCCTGAAACTGCAGATGGTAGACGAATGTTCATTTCAGCATATAAACGATTGAGCTGAAAAATGAGTCCCCAATTCATCATACATCAATTACTGTAGCTCAGCCATGGGGTTGGGGCCCAGCTACTGCCTGGAATGAAGTCACCAAAGACAACCATGTTATTTTTATTCTTGACCTAATAGACCTCAGATGGTATCTGGATACCATGGGAATGGGATAGCTCAGTGACAGGAGGTGCTGGAGTTGGAGTGTAAAGATCTTAATTAAATAAAATGTGACTGGCAGGCAGTAAAGTTAGTGATTTTGTTCAAATCACTCTCATCAGTAATAAAGGGCATAACGTATAAGTAGCAGAGACAAGGGGATAAATACAAAGGATCAGATGGAGGAAACAAGTAAGTCTGTACAACTGTCAAAAAACATCTGCAATTGATATGATATATTACTTTATTGTCAGTTTGCACTGAAATTTGTCTTGCGGCACAGCAGCTTTGTATGCAACACATAGACACATTTGACAAGACGCAAAAAGGAACAGAAAAGAGAAAACAGTTACATACATAGAAACATATAAGGGCACAGAGCAATGTTCACGGCTCACTTTAGTCCTGGACAAAGTCCTGATTTAGCCTCAACGTTGACTGATGGACAAAAGACCTCTTCAGTCTGACCTTATTGTATGCTGGAACAGCATATCTCCTTCCAGAAGGCAGTAACCTATACTCTCCATACAAAACATGGCATGGATTGGAAGTGATATTCCTTGATAACCTAAGGATGCTGTTATCATACGTGGATGTATAGAGTCTCTGAAGTGGTTGTCCAACAATCTTTGAACAGATGTTAAGTTGTTGCAGCAATTGTGATTTTAAGGCAACAGACAGACTTCCAAACCAGGTGGTACTACAGTACTGAAGCACACTCATAATAACAGAAGTGAAGAACAACAAAAGAATCCTTCTACTGGCACCAAAGGATCTTAAGCGGCGAAGAAAATAGATTCTTTGCTTTGTTTTCGTACACACAGATTCAATCTGATCTTTCCAGGACAGGAGATGATCTATTACTACTCCTAGGTACTTATATGAACATACCTGGCTAATGTTTTCACCATGAATAGTAATGGGGGATCTGTGTGTTTCTGGTGGTTCACCAAATACAATCTCTTCTGTCTTTTTTGTGTTAATGATAAGAGCGTTGTTATCACTCCAATCAACCACCTTGTTTACTCGTTGTTGATGCAGTCCAGGATCACTGGATCTATCTAGAAGAGAAATTAATGTTGTATCGTCTGAGTACTTTAAAATGTATTGGTCTGGTGTGCCAGTGCGACATTCAGAAAGACATTCATCAGTGCGACAGCTGTCAGTATAAAGAGTGAAAAGTACAGCAGAGCTTACACACCCCTGGGGGGCACCAACATTGGTAGTTAGTGCAGAGGATAGGGTTGTGTTCACTTTTACCCTTTGTACTCGATTGGTGAGAAAAGAAGCATACCAGTGGATTAAATATGGATTCAGTTCTAACTGTACCATCTTTGACACTAGTATATCTGACTGTATTGTGTTGAAAGCCGAAGAAAAGTCTAGGAACAACACTCTTGCATAATTCTTGTTAGACCTGTCGAGATGTTTGGTGACTACGTGGACCAGTGTGGCAACCGCATCCTCTGTGCCACAGCCTTTTTTATAGGCAAACTGACAATTGTCGGTTTTCTCTTTGGTTATGTTAACAAGGTGTTGTAATAGTAGTTTTTCCATTGATTTCATTATCACTGACGTGAGGGCTATTGGTCTATAGTCTTTGTGTTCTTTGGGACACTGGATCTTGGGTAATGGTTTTATGTGTGAGGTTTTCCAGGACAGAGGAATTGTGTGTGTGTCTATGGAGGTTTGAAAAATGGGTTGCCACACTGGAGCCAACTCGGATGCAAAGTTTTTGAGGAGAAAAGCACTGCACTCGTCAGGCCCATTAGCTTTCCTTGTGTTTGTGCGCTGGAACACTTTCCTGACATCCTCCTCTGTGATGAGGATTATGTCTGAAGGGGCAGGTGTAACATTCTTAAGTATTTCAGCGCACTTACAAGAGTTGTCTAATGATTCAAATCTTGCAAAGAAGGTGTTCAGATCATTCGCAAGGCCAAGCTCATTGTCAGATTACGCCTGTTTGCAGCCTGTTGTACTGATGCCCAAAATGTAATATGGACTATAGTATCCTATTCAATTGTATATTCTCAACCTGTAGCATTTAGGCCCCGATTTCCTTTATTTATTTTGATTTTGCATATGTAGTATTACGCAGAAGCGGGGATCGAACCCGGGACTCCCACTCGCCAGTCCAACGCACCATCGCGTCAATAGGGCTGAGCCCGGTTGGCGGGGCTGTTGTGGCTGGGTCATGGCTGGGTGGGAGTCCCGGGTTCGATCCCCGCTTCTGCGTAATACTACAATCTGGCGTAGTCGGACCAAATTACACCACACTGCCACACATAGATTACATACGTCTAGTTTCAAAACAGACAGTTTGAATCCATCCCAGTCAGAAACTGTGGATTGATGGTGAGTTATGTGTAAAACTACATGAACTTTGCCGGCTTCAGATATGGCAATGTGGGGTGTGCTTGCACCGGCCCTGCACCCCTAGACTGGCCCCTATCTGTTGTACATCCTGGACATGCTGTCCCTCCCAAATTCTGGGTGTAACCTCAGATCCTCAGATAAGGTCCTCTTAGTTGTCCTTCGGACAAACCTTGTTACACATGCAGGGTGCGCATTCACCCAAGCCCCTAAGCTATGGAACTCATTGCCAGTAGATTTAAGGTTGGCTCCATCTGTAGCCGTTTTTAAATCTCGTTTAAAAACCCTCTTTATAGAGAGTGCTTTTTAACAACTTCATAACCTTTGTTTATACAGTATTCACCATTGTCTAATCTTTTTCTCTGTAAAATTTTTTTTTGTTTTTGTTTTATTGCATTATTGTATCTGTTTGTTGTTTTAAACTTCTTCTGTACAGCACTTTGTAACTTTGTTTTGAAAAGCACTACAAATAAAGTTCATATCATATCATATCATAAACATTGCCAGAAGTGAAGTGAACCCTCCATTCCCAACAAATCTACTATGGCTGGTTCAGCACCAGCAAAGGAGATGCCACCTCTGAGGATGATGTGCTCACGGCCTTCACATGAGTTCTGTTGGCATCGTTAACATCTCCCTCTCCCAGGCTATGGTCACTGCAGGTTTCAAAATGTCTACCATTGTGCTGCCCGTCACCAAAGAAGTCCAAAATGCCATGCCTGATTGCCCAGCACTCTCAAGTCAGCAAATGCTTCGAGAATCTAGAGCAGGGGTTTTCAACAGGTGGTCCGGGGACCACCAGTGGTCCGTGAGAGGGTTCCTGGTGGTCCCCAGGCTAAATGATGGAAAGTTGGTTAACCAGATGTAACTCTTGAGAATGTAAAAATGAAACCAAATGGACCCTTGCGGGTCCATTTGGTTTCATTTTCACACTCTCAAGAGTTAAAATATTCATCATCTGAATTAGCACTATTTAATTAAGAAGTCTACACTGTTTTGTTTGGAAAATCCAGCCTGGAATTGTGAACAAAACCAAAATAATTCTTTAGTTTTAGGTCTTTGGGGCTAAAATGTCATCAAATGGTGGTCCGTGGCTCAAATGCTGAATAAATGGTGGTCCCTGGAGTCAAAAAGGTTGAAAACCCATGATATAGAGAAAGAATAAAACGGCTCCATGCTGGCCGGACCCATGGCAGTTCTCATACCCTCAAAACAGATCCACCGATGATGCCATTTTCATGGCTCTCCCCACCACCCTCTTGAAGGACAAATATGTCTGTATATGCTGTGCATGGACTACAACTTGGATGCCATCATTTCAAAGCCATAAGTTGGAGGGGCTAGCGCTCCCTCAAAAACATCACATGCTAGACACACAGTGTGTGTGCGCAAGTGAGAGAATTAGAGCAGATACACCTCAAGCCAGTTTAAAAGCTGTTTTGTTATGTATATTAGAGTTCTTTGGTCGATATTGTGTACATTCATTTGGTCTTAATGTAAAAAGGGGGGGGGTGGGGTTAATGGAAACATCACCTCTCAAACAAAATGGTTAATGGAAAGGCAAGTAGCTGAGCAGTGTCATGTGATGGTTTCACCATGCTAACTGACGCAGATATGACGACACAAAGGCCGACACCCTGCACCACTGAATGGGTGTCTTTGAAAGTGTTTGGCAGGATGGCTCCTTCTGTGCAACACATAAGTCAAATCAATTTTCATACAAGGGCAACAGGGATAATAGCCCTGTCCCGAGGCTGCCATTTTCTCTCATTCTCTCTCTCTCTTTCTCTCTCTGAGCTCCATAAGGAGTTCTCGTACAGACTGTACAAAGTTCATATCATAGGCAAGTTCTGCAGAGTTGATTGCTGCTCCTTCCCTTGAATGAGTACGGATGTGGTGGGTATCAAAGGGTAATGGTTAGTTCACCAAAGTCATGGGTTCCACTCCCACGTGCCATGACGAAGCCCAAAAACAGAACTGCTTCAGAGGACAGTGCTAATGTTGTCGTTGGAGGAAAAGGAGAGCAACGTTGGGTCTCCTGTGATCCGGGGTATTCATGCCATCACAACCCGATGATCTGTCAGATGAGTGATCATTTTCCTTCCTTCAGACATGGGATTGTGTACTGTACATGCGCACACACACAGGCATGCATGCATGCATGCAACCCCCCCCCCCCCCCACACACACACACACATCTTACAAGTAAGATGCCTTAAGGGCGATAAGGGACTGCAGGGCGAATAGCTGTGTTTTGTGTGTGTGTGTGTGTGTGTGTGTGTGTGTGTGTGTGTGTGTGTGTGTGTGTGTGTGTGTGTGTGTGTGTGTGTGTGTGTGTGTGTGTGTGTGTGTGTGCGTGTGTGCATGTTGGACGCGAGTCATGCGGCGAGACGCAGGGAGAGCAGAGCAAAGAAGTAGATTAATAACGAGGGATCATTACGCTGACTGTCATAAACACACTGACTAGCACTTTATAAAGAAAACTCAAGGAATAACAGTTTGTGTAAATCTGACAGATTCTGACGTTAGTAGATTATTTTTTAACTGCATTACAGGCAGGCATAAAAGCGTGACCAATTCCTGATGGTTTACATAGTAACTGTAAAATTATAATGGGCTTAGGGGCCTCGGGGCTCAGCAAGGCTACTTACTTATTGACCTGAATATACAGTAAGTCAATGTTATGTTTTTCCAAATGTAAATATCCCCCCCAAAATGGGGTTGTATTATAGACTAGACCAGGGGTTTTCAACAGGTGGTCCGGGGACCACCAGTGGTCCCTGAGAGGGATCCAGGTGGTCCTCAGCTAAGTTGGTTAACCAGATGTAACTCTTGAGAACGTAAAAATGAAACCAAATGGACCCTTGCGGGTCCATTTGGTTTCATTTTTACACTCTCAAGAGTTAAAATATTCATGTATTATAGACTAGACTATTTGACATTCAATATGTTCTTCTTCCACAGATGAGTCTCATGGGGGTCATCTTATAATCAGATTTGTCTTATATTGGGGACAATGTGACAATACAGTAGTTTCTGTAACAGGAAGGGGGGAGAGATGCAGTATGGGGAGGGAGACACGCAGTGGGACTCCAACCCACGTCATGCTGACAGGCTGGATTGATCTACTGTAGGAAAGACACCAGTGATCAGTCAAAAGGGATATAAAACTAACATTGACAACTGTGACGCTCAAGCATTAGTGCAATACGTCAGACGACAGAGGATGTCAAAAGGTGTCAGCAAGAACACTATATTATATACCACAATATAGTGGTATTATATATGCAGGGCATTAACCCCTCATTATGGTAAATGGTGCATTCATACATACATACATTTATACTTTCTAGCGTCGTTATCCAAGGCATGGATTGATTGCATCACAATCACCCATTCACACACACTTTCATACACTGATGGCGGTGGAAACCATGCAAGGCACAACCAGCACATCAGGAGCAATTAGGGTGTCTTGCTCAAGGACACTTCAACAGTGACTCTGTGGGAGCCCAGGTTCAAACTTGCAACCCCACTACCATCAGACACCTGAGCCACTACCCGCCACCATTAAAATTCATTATAAAGACAAATGCACATGGTGCAAAAAAACATCTAACAGAGATGAACAGAGATGTGGAAAATGAAATATGACTAGATGAGTCACCCTTCAGTAGGCGAGTGCATGTGTGGCAGCGCACACACCAAGAGAAGGGTGCAAGACCGGCCGAATGCCTGACACCTTCCATGAGCCATCTGTGGTGGTGGCTCTGTTATTCTGTGGGGGAGCAATTTCCTGACAAGGTTTCGGCCAACTACCAGTGGGACGAGTTCATTTACTATGAAAATCTGCAGCATCTCCACTTTCCTGTCAGTCAGTCACACCGTGTGACACGCTCCATATACATAATTGACCAATACAGAATTAATGACATGTTGATCTGACCTCATCAAATCCTGTACACTCAAGATATGTTCCATGTATGGCCACAGGATTATTCCATTTGTCATCAAACCCTTAGATCTCCATATGTGGAGTGTGTCTTCTTGACAGATCACCAATAATATCTTCCTGGTTAGATCACTGCAATGCCCTCCACACTGGGATTAGCCAGTCATCCCTGTCCCGTCTCCAACTGGTGCAAAATGCAGCAGCCAAACTTCTGACTGGCACCAGGAGGAGGTATCACATCAGCCCTGTCCTGGCCTCTCTCCGCTGGCTGCCGTTCCGGTATAGCATACATTTCAAAGCCCTGCTCTTTGAATACAAAGCCCGAAAGAGGCTGCCCCCCTTCTACTACAATACAGACATCCTATCATGTACTCCCTCCATTAGGAGCCCCGGCCAGGTCAGCAAACAGGTGGCTTCTAGAAATTCCTAACAAAAACGAGGCTCAGTGGGAGACCGTGGCTTTGCTGTCGCAGCTACACTATGGAACAGCATTCCCCTCGCTGTTTGGTCTGCCCTCCCGATGAGAATTTTCCAAACATTTTTATATTCACAGGAAAATATTTGTCTTAATACTGATGTATTGCATTGTATTGTTTACTCTGGCCTGAAGGATTGCTCACTCACCACCAAAACATAAACTATGTTTTTTTTTTGTTGTTTTTTTTTACCTCAGGGGCTCACTGGGGACAGAAACCACTGAATCTTTAACTGTGATGTATTAAGAAGCTCTGCGCTTCTCACCCTCAGGGCGTCTTACTGGTGCAAGCCAGTACAAAATTATTCCAAGTAATCTCCTTTATCCTATGAAACACCTTTATCCAGTTGAACACCTATCAGAGTTTTTGGGCCAACGGATTGGAGCACCGCTCTCTCTGCTACAATCGCCCCAAACACCAAATGAGGGAATATCTTTGTTAGAATGCTGTTCCATTCTTCATGTAGACTTCCAGAGACTTGTGTTGTCTATTCCAAGGTAGCCTCGACACCCAGGCTTTCATTTTCGTCCGCCTTGCGCGAAAACGGAAAGCCTGGACTAACGCACGTTGGAAAGTGGCCTTGAGGGGCGTGTCAACCTTCCGGGGTGGGCGTCGCTCTAAATGATGTGACGTAGAACAGCAGTGGACGGGCGTGGGAGGGGCCGGAGATGACGACACGTTAGTGAGATCAAATCAGAGCGCAGCACTTCCGCCGTGGGGATCCCACGACACCCCCGCCCCCCAAGGCCAAAATCATTGAGGGCTAGACCAGGCTAATTCCAAGGTGACTGAACCTGTTCTGTTTTTTCTCGTGGTCGTCCAACAACTCGTCTTATCGAATTATGCTCCGTTGCTGTCTCTCACTGTGTTCAGTATTCACAGCCACCTCACACAGCTCATGTTCCCACTGTGTGTTGAGGTTATGACTTTTTAGTGTTTTGTATGAGTAGCGACACACACACACACACACACACACACACACACACACACACACACACACACACACACACACGCACACACACACACACACACACACACATGATGCACTGAATTATGTGAAAATGCCAAGGTGTCAGCATGAGACTAAGGTTAGAGGGGATTATCCATGTGCTTTAGGGGCAGGGAGAGGTGCGATAGTGAGGGTTCTGATCATCAAAAACAAAGGAAAGAAAAGCAGTAAACCTAGTAGACAAAACTTGTGATATTCCAAAAGAGGCAGAGCAGTCTTAACCAACAATTCTTCCTACATAATACAGTGCTAGCCTAGAACATACAAAAAACTATACTTACTTACTAAACATCAGTAGCACAAGAAACTTCAACAAAGCTGCAAGCGTCCTGAGAGAAAAGGCAAGAAGGGATGATGTTACGCTAGACATCCCAATACAAATTTCGTTAAAGATATTAGACTCCGTCTTAAAACCCATCTCCCTCTATGGTTGTGAGATCTGGCGTCCCCTTCCCAACCAAGAACCCAAGAAATGGGATAAACACCAAGCGGACAGAACAAACAAGGGCTGGTATTCTCAAACAGCTTTTGTCAGGTACGGTGTAAGCCTTTTTAATGGCTGCAAATAAGGTCTGGGGTCTTGTGGTAGGCCAAAAGCCCATACCACCATACCTGGGGCTGGTGGTATAGGATGGGCCTGACCACGCCATACCTGACAAAATGACCAGATACACACTCAGTGATCACAGCCTTGCAATAGAGAAAGGCCACCAGAGAGTGGTAGAAACAGAGCTACACTTTCTAACCACGTACCCATTATACCAAGACATCAGAGACACATTTTAAGTACTTCCCACAAACTACACACACTCAACGCGAGTTTGAAACTACGATGACGGAAAACTCCCATACCCACTGAGAGACATACAACAATGTGCAAACAGAGCAGCAAGATTTGTGAACTGATGTGAAAAAAGAAGATTGGCCCTTGGAATACATTTGTACTATTCTAGACCATGCCTATGTAAACAGAGCTGTTACATTTAAACAGACCGTGAATCTGATTTCATTTTTCTGCATAATCTTGGGGAAAAATGCCGCCATTTGTCCCAATTTGAAGAGGCAAAACATTGCCCTGATATATACCTTTCCCATGCATTTCAACTGTTGTAGCCTATTTGTGACATTTGTTTTGGCGATGTAAGCTCTGTTTTCGCATGCCAATAAAGCTTTTTTGAATTAAATGGAAAAGGTTTTGAAGATAGCCTCAGCACTGCCTCACACTAAATTTGCGCTTCATTGTAAACCTGTCACTTACAGGATTTCTTTTGACTTTAAGTGAATTTACTTGAGGATCAGACCCTTTATTGGTTCCATATTTAATGGATACAATACAATACTGATGGAAAGATGAAACTCAAATTTCTCCATAAACAGCAGTAAGATCAGAATTATGTCACAAACATAAATCAAACAGTATTCACTTCAGTTATTAAAGTTAGCTATTGTCAGCAGCTGTGACCATCTATGAATACAAATTATGAAGCAGAATCATAAATCTAACAGTTCTTTATTTATGGAGGTATATCTTGCAGCCATCTTTTCATTGTACCCTATATAAAAGCCACTAAATGGTCTGGTATACAACATGTACTCCTGTACATTAAAGGCTCCTCAGGGGTATATCCGGAGTGCAGATAATTCTATGATAGCCTCCAAGAATCAAGTTAGGGGCTTGTGAGACTGCACTGAACTATTACAGCAGCATTCTGTTTGTAGGAAGGAATGCCACTGGTTTTATTAAGTCAAAATCATGAATTTGTTTAGTCCTTTTCTGGGCTCTAAGGCTCATTTATAGTTTGTCCTACAATGTAGTCTACAGCAGAGATCCTGAGCGTAGCTTTTACACAAGCTACACGTGTTGCAATTCTGCGTTATGCCAACATTCACCACATTGACCCCTGTGGACAGAATTTGGAACTTGATTTCAGTCTATTATTGGAAAGCCAATTAAAAAAAAACGTTTTAAGAGCCCAGGAGGAACTGGTCAGCCCTGACATTGTCATTGTTTTGTCGTGTAGTTGTAGCTCCAGTCTCCAGTCTTTTGAACAACCACGGTACAAGTGTGGATTTAAATAGTTCCAGTAAATTAATTTATTCTGGTCTTTCCAGAACTGCTGAATTAATGTGAAATCATGATGTACTCCCCTAACAATAAGATGCAAAAGAGCAAATTAAACTAGAACATTATGGCAGTGGCCCATGAAGTCCTCTACTACTATAAGATGGCCTGGTAATCAATCGCATAACATTATTAGATACATGTATTCTACATTTCTTTTCTTGTTCTTTTTATTGATTATGGGACAAAACAAGTTATCAGATAACGAATATTTGTCTCCCTCTATAGGCTGACTCTAGGTTGACAATCTTCCTGTTAAAGCATCTTCTATAGTCCATCAGCAGGGTGTGTGGAGTGGAAAATTTGTTTTTATTGGCCTCTAAATGATCATGTACTGTATTATACAATTATGAATCCTCGTGATCATTTCGGACAGGGCCCAAATTATACAATTAATTGATCATTCTTTTGAGCTGGTCACAGGCCAGCACCATATATGGAGATCTGATCTCATCAAACCCTGCATAATCAAGACACGCACCATATGTGAACAGTAACAGAGTTAATTTTGATTACACCTCATCTAACCCTGTACATTTGCAAATTAACCATGTTGCTACAACACATGGATGTCCCTACATGTGAAGAGAACAACACTGAGCTCATCAAACCCTGGACAGCGTGGACAGGAAACCCAATCAAATTAATCACGCTTAGCTAAAGTTAACACACGCCACCGCTGTGCACAACTGAACAAGCCACTGGATATGATAAAACATAAAGTATATGTTCACTGCCAATTGATGTTAAAAAGGTTGCCCACTCCTGGCATATACTGTACATTATGTCATCATAGAACTCCATATATGGCCTGAAAGGCATACAGGGAAACAGATAATTCTACAAATATCTGCATAAATGTATAATTGCATAACTCTGTGCATTTCCAACTTGGATCATTAACGAGTACTGTTCTAATCTACTATATATATTAAAACAATCATTTCCAACTTTTTCATAAATCCTTTATTTTAATATATGAAAGGAGCATATCGTTTAACACAATATACAGTGTAACAGACCATGTTCCATAATTATCATACAAATCCTTTGTGTCTTGACAAGGGCTACCCTTTGGAATAGGCAGGACTAAGTTAAAATAATGCATGGTCAGTATGATCAAAGGTTCATACATTCTCCGGCAAGCCAGGGGTCAACCCAGAAAGAACACAAAATGGGGAACAAAAAAAACTACTATTGACTAATTTAAAAAGAGGAATGCTTGGTATGTCTCCTGTGAAAGAAAAGAGTGCGTAAAGAATCACATCCGTATCCTTTTAATTGGAAATAAAGCTGCATGGAGCTGCAAGTCAGCGATCTCAAGAGCAAATCCCCATTGCAGGAAACAAAAGGCTTTTCACACAACAGAAAGAACAGAGAAAACATTAAAAAGAGAATTATGGATGGTGCTTTAATCAAAGAGCGGTGTGAAATGACACCTGGAAACCGTGCCGATAGCCACTGTACAGAAAGAGTCCATTATTACGCAGATTATCTGCGGATTACAGACTGATCGGATGTAAAGCGATGTCCGCACACCGTGAGGTAGACGCGATGTTCTACACCGCCGCAAAGCTATGAGGGAAATGTAAACACAAACATCTGAACCTACTAAAAAGAATCCGCAGCCTGAACAGGGAAAAAAGCTTCTTTTTTTTACAGAATATATAACCATTGAGGTTAACAGCCTTTATGAGGGAAACAAATAAAATAATAAACCTGAAAAAGAAATCGAGAACGTCAACACAGGCAATTTACATATTATTAAAATCATCAAAAGCAATGTGCTGTCTTTGATTATCAAGACGTGGTTGAGATGTATGTATGCTACTTTGTAAAACAATTTTGGTGTGAATGTCAAGCAAAAAACAAGAAAAACACAGTAAAATGTAAATGCAGGTATATAAAGTCACTGGCAGGCCTTCCACAGGAGATAAAGAGGTGACAAAACAGAACACACAATGGAATGCTCATGTACACAAACAAAACAAAATCTTATTAGAAAGCCACAATATAAAACCATAATCATTTTCTCTAACACATAATTTTCTTTAATTCACATTCCTTAATTTCACATCTGTTGTGCATTGTGTTGCAAAAGTGTGGAGGAATAGGTCCACTCAGATAAAGACTGCTATATTATTCACGGTTTGCATAAGGCTTCTTTCTCCTCAGGTAGAATAACCTCAATCCCTAGCAGGGACAGGAGAGAGAATCAAATCAGGCATTTCACGTTGCAAGGCCATTATGATGACAGGACCAAACATAACTAGAAACTGAACACACCCCACCCACCCATTTCAGTAACAAAACAAGATCCACTATAGGTGGGAAAACAAACAAATTCAGCTTCTAAGCAACTCAATAACATGAATATGATCTACTACTGCCAGCTGCTGACAGAAGCAGTATTGCAGGGTTCACTATCTGGTTTAGGCGACATGGACAAAATCAAACATCACAATATGTTTTACCAAATACCCCAATATCGACATTGTAACAATAATGGTACTGTGACCATAGTAGCAAAATATAAGATGGGGATTTAAAGGGAATAGGGAATGATGGGAATTTAAAACAGATCTATATGCCAGACGATATCTATTCCTATGTCACAACAGCGAATGCTGTCCAGGGGTTGACACTAAGATCTCGGAGGCACTTGCCCATCGGGCAAGTGCAGGTCAGGTTCCACTTGCCCTCAGCTCATGGTCACTTGCCCCCCAAAAATATATTGTAAACTTTGCAGATGTAACTCTTGAGAGTGTAAAAATGAAACCAAATGGACCCTTGCGGGTCCATTTGGTTTCATTTTTACACTCTCAAGAGTTAAAATTCATCATCTTAAATAGCCCAGGTCTACACAACTAGAGAATGTAGAAGATTAGGTCATTTTGATGTGTATGTTAATTTGCCTGTTTTGTTTCCCAAATCCACCTGGAATTGCGGATAACTAGAAAGCAGGGAAAGACACAGAGGCAGAGTGCAATGACTGCCTTCAAGACAAATTTATCTTGTGTTGTGTTATAGTGCACTATGTTGCACAGGTATTTCAGTCAGACTGCTACCCAGGTAGCAGTCTTCACTTGCCCGACCATTTTTTTTTGCTTGCCCCGGGCAAGCGGGCAAGTGTTAGTGTCAAGCCCTGCTGTCCGTGCCATTGCTGCAGGGTGACCAGGGGAGCACTGCAGCTCTCCACAATCAGACAGTCACCGCTTTCCGCCAACCGGATCCATGAAAATCACAGCGAGGACCAAGGCTGCCCTCTATTCCAGGGGTTTTCAACGGGTGGTCCGGGGACCACCAGTGGTCCCTGAGAGGGTTCCAGGTGGTCCCCAGCTAAGTTGGTTAACCAGATGTAACTCTTGAGAACGTAAAAATGAAACCAAATGGACCCTTGCGGGTCCATTTGGTTTCATTTTTACACTCTCAAGAGTTAAAATATTCATCATCTGAACTAGCCCAAATCTACACAACTAGAGATCTATGTTTGCCTGTTATGTTTCCAAAATCCAGCCTGGAATTGTAGATAAAAAAAAAGAAGAAATCTTTGGGTTTTGGGTCTGTGGGGCTAAAATGTCATCACATGGTGGTCCGTGGCTCAAATTCTGAATAAATGGTGGGCCCTGGGATGAAAAAGGTTGAAAACCCCTGCTCTATTCCACTGTGCACGACGGAACAATTATCCCCGCCAGCACAAACACAGCTTTGTTTCCTCCTGATTGAGGAAATTTCTGCCAGCTATAAGTGGTTACCAAAATTACACACTTCTTCGAATAATCACTGAAGCGAACGGGCATAAACGAACGAGCTGCCACATGAAAACCAGAGGAAAAACACAATGAGGAATTCTACACGATCATCTTATCAACTAAACTATGATCGGGGTGAGCATAGCACTGCTGGGACTTTTGTTCCCCTATCCATACCGGTGCCTTATACCACTGTAACCCTGGCGGTCCTATTTTGTTCACGTCATTATAGATTAAACGTTTCCTGAATATTTGAAAAATTGCACAAAATACCAGCTCTACAAGCTCTGCAACACACTGCGATGTGTTGTGGGTGTGTTGTGGGGACAATGAAGTATATGGCTTAAGTGTTTAACAGCTGCTTCACATGGCCACCTGCGCAACAATTTACAAGAGTTTTGTGTGTTTATGCCCTGAAGGGAACATTCCCGTCTGTCAGGTGGGAAGAAGCTGGGCTGACAAAGCTCGGAAATGGGACAATTTCATATGCTGTTTGGAGTGGGACCAGACTCCCCCCCACAATTATTCTTTTTGGTCTTCAGTGAGGACCATTTTTAAGTCAACAAGCCATAGAGTGGATTGTCTCGACCCTCTCCCAGTTTAAATCCACCAGAGCTGCAGTGGAAAGACGACCTGACAAGGAGGACAGATGAGGGAGATCCAGAGAGATGATACCGAAAAGTAGTACAGAAATATCCACGGGATTTCACACAAGCCTGACTCTCAGACACACACTGCTGGAGCAGGGGCTCTCGTGTGCATACACGGTTCACTAGCTTGTAATGTTACCAGTCTTTCACTTAACATCACAATTCAAAATGTGACATTTCTGTTACTGTTTTCTCTCCTTTATGCCAGAAAGAGATGTGTGTTTATTTATGTGTATTTGTATGGTTGAATAAATCCCACACAAGCCCTAAGTTTCCCTACTGTGAATCTCATTCAAGATACTAATACAATATTTAAACCGGTTGTGCTGACCCAGTCAACCCCATGCAGTCAAATAGTGTCTATGTCCTAAGAGTGATTACATTACCAATGGAAAAAAGGGAGAACCACCATATTTTTCCACTGATTTAAAAGCAGATGACCGTCATAGGATTTGGCAGCTGTTCCTGACCAATGAACAATTAAGGATAAAAAGTGTAAACCTTGTGCAGACAAACATTGAAACCCAAGCCCAGATTAGTGAAAGATATCTATATAATATGGCAATATTCGTCATAGACCATCACTGGTAATGCTTTGTTAACCATCTTGCTGAATGGTTGTAGCATGTGATATACTGTCAGATAAATCTAAGAAATATAAGAAATGTCACAACAAACGTACATAGATCTAAAAAGCAGTCCGGTTTTGATCAGACTCAATACGTAAAGAAGAAGATTAGCAGGAGGATACTATGACATTTGTTACGTGCTTTGTTATTAGACTTAATCAAGCACTTGTCACATAACGGAGGATCAACATTAGCACACAAATTGACCAAGAAATGGCTCGTTAGCGCTCTTAGAATCCCAAACGGAAACCAAATTGTAACAGACAGCTGAAATGTGGTCAATTAGTTTGTGGCTAGCTGCCACCTTTATAGTTTCCAGTAGGATCACTAATGAAGTTAACCAACCATATATTGGATCACCTGTGTGTCAATGGAGTGACCTGTGACCAGAGAAATGAAATAACAGCCACACTGAAAATGTCACTGTATCTCTGGGGAGGGAGCGGCTAACCTAACGGCTGGCTAATTCTCTTCCATAGACAGTGGACAAAAAAAATCAGCATAAAACCATAATTGCGAACGCAAATCAAGTAAAAACTAAAAAAGGCCCCAATCAAGCAATCCCACGTGCTTCAGGGACGCTCGGAGATAAACAACAAGAAACTCCCCTTTCCCTGTACAGTGTAGACCTATTATATTAACCAGGCCATCCCATAATGATACACTACAATAGCCTTCAGCAAAAGCACACCATAAGGGAAACGGGGCATCAATTGAGCAATTATAGGTAATATCTTTTTTTGTTCTTTTTTCTACCTAAATTGAACACAGAGAAAAAAATATATATAATATATTTCAGCCTGCAGTATAAATCAGGCAGTTCAATAACATGCATTGTTGGTAGAGCCTGAGGTCCACATCGACACTGGCTCAAACAGGACATGACATCGGGGATCAGGGTGCAGAAATTCCAAGTCAAGAATACAAAAAACAATAAACACTCAAAATTAATGGCACTTTCATAAAAAATAAATCTTTGAGTTGGAATTTCAGTTAGCTCCCTGAACCGCGGCAGAAGTCACCCACTCTGTTCAGCCAGTGTGTCCAAAGAAGTCTTTCAGTGGTCATGAAAGGTTATGATGAGGAAAACGACACCCGGTGCGTCTGTCCGTCCGTCCGTGCACCACTGTGTCCCCGACAGCCACTCAATTTTCCCCGGCGGGGCGGCAGGGACAAGTGGGAGGAAGGGAGAACGAATGAACAAACAAAACCTTTCGAAGAGGCATTTTCAGGATGTGCGTTTACTTCCCAAGTTGAGCACCTGAGGCTGCGCGACATCGCAAAGTGTGGTTGTTAGTCGAGTCACCCCACCACCCCCAACACACACACACACACACACACACACACACCCTTTTTGTGTTTACACGTGGCTCTATCAGTCGCTCTTCTCACTTGTCCTCAAGCAGTGGTGTAGCAGAAAATGTGCCCAGCTGAAGAACCAAATCAAAGAAAAGTACAAAGAGTCTGACTTTGAAGACGGTTTAAGGAGACGGCCGCAGGGGGTCCCCAGTGAGTCAAGAGTAAATCGCCAGACTCAATCCCCCTGGCTCCATAGTAAACAAACAAGGGGGTGTGTGTGTTGACTGTCTGAGGAGGAATGTTATCCCTGCGATTGTCAACCGGAAGGTAAACTGTGCGTGTTTTGGATGCAGAATTTTCCTGTGTGCATAATATTCCGTCTAGGTAAATTTGTATCTGTGCGTGTTGTGTGTGTTCTGTGTGTTGGCCCGCTCAACGTGGAAGCAGACAGTTGTGTCGTCATCGTGAGGTGTGCCGGGCTGTCAGCGGAGCAGCTCACCTCTTCTCTGGGGCCTTGCGTCACCAGTTGGCTTTGACTGCTTTGACGTCGCTCACCAGGTTCTGGGCCAGGCAGATCCCAAATATCTACACGTGAACACAGCCAGGAAGGAGATGAGATCACAACAATGTACCCAACTGTTTAACAAGGTGGGGGGGGCTAGATGTGAACTGGTCTGTAATGACCTGATGGTTGGGCTACGTGCTTGGTGCTTGATGTGGAGTGTTTTCACCAGCAGATGGCGGCAATGACGCAAAATCACAAAGCACTGCAGCAGTCTTGCTTTTAGATAAACATTTTATTGCAGGGGGGGGGGGGGGGGGGGGCAGACCAGCTGTCTGCATGGAGATAAAATTCTTCTTACCTGTAAAAGTGCAACACCAACAAAGACTCCAGCCACAACTATCAAGTTGTCCTGAAGCCACTTCTCAAACTGCCCCACGCAGCCCTTGGTATAGATATATTTCTGCTGGTCCAACTCCTATTCATAAAAATCATAGGAAATACATGTAAATGTTACAAAAAAATCTGACAAATGTGTAAATGAAAACAAAAATATATATCCAAAACATAAATAAACTGGTTCTGAGACGGGTCTTTGGACTTTGCTTGTGAGTCAAGGCAAATATATGAGCATTTGGCCTATGACTAACACACATATCGTTGGGTACATTTCCTGTGGCACAGATGGCCTGCTGACAGCTTTATGAGGGAACAGGATGACACTTATTCTGAGATCACACTATTGTACTAAGGCACAAGGAACCAACTTATACCTTAATACTTCTATTAATTCAGTGTTAACCAATTCAGTGTCAAATCATTGTTATACTTGTCAGAGAATGTAGCCAATCTATAAGGTCCTATTTTGTGTACTTGTTAAATGTTTTTTTTTAGGAATGTGAAACCTATTTAAGATGTAGACATATAACTGCATGCCAAAATAATTACCTTTTACCAAGACAAAGTACCATATTTTCATACAACTGCACTATGTACCGACTACTGAGCAGTCACTAGTATTTACGCATTTGAATGACGGAAAGCTTCAAATCACTTGTTTTGAAGGTGTGGTACAATATTGCTGAGAAGATGGGCAACAGATCGCTGACTGCAGCGATGACTTGTCATAAAGTCGAGAAGTGCTTCCTGACTTACAGTACAGATGGCATTTTGTGCTGGGACATTAAGCCGATGACGTACGAGCTCCATTCAAAATGACAACAGAAAAGGTGTAATTTAGAACCTACATTGACACTGAGATGGGGGTGTGTGTGTGGGGGGAGTCATTTCCCACAATGCTCTCTTTGTTACTCCTGTGGAGACAACTCCACCAAGAAACTCTTTGTTCCCCATTTTCCTTCTTGCAAAAACCTGGAAAATGCCACCTCGAACCAATTGGATTGGTAAAGGCAATCCTTGGGCAGCCAATGAAACACTGGGGAGCCGTTTGTTGTCGTGACCATGACCCGCCCCCCTGGAGCCATTTCTCTCTTTGTTGTTTTTAGTGGTCCTCCCTCTGTCCCTGCCCTGTTCCTCTTTCCCACCATAGACACACCGTCTAAACGACACCGCTGTGGGAGGGGCTGCTGCCCTGCAGCATGGATTTAGGTTCTTCTGCTGTACTACTAAACTGACATTGTCTGTCGCTTAAATTTGTTGAAAATCAGTTTAAAACAGTTTTTTTTAACAGAAAAACTGTTTTAAACTGATTTGCATTTCACCCATTAACCACCACTAAAGCCCCCGATGCTGTCAGCTACTGCCACCATAGACGGCACTCCATTTCAATAACAAAACAAGACCATTTCCCGTCATGGTAATGTAATCATTTTCTTTTTGAGAGTCAGAAGCATTCATATTTTAAAAGCCTAAGAAAGTCGATTTAGTATTGAGCCACCAACATCGGCGACTTGTTCAATCTGAGCCGTAAAAAACGTCTATCAAGATTGGCGGCCCCAGCATTGTGCGTGGGCCGGGCAGGACAAAACAGTGACTGGGCCTTCGGACTATAGATACTTTCAGCTATCAGGGAAAAAAAAACAACAATACACATGGAAGATACATTGAATATTACAACCATCAACTGACCTCGGGGTCAATTGGAGTATTGTAAACTCTTTGGGCACATACGAAACAGAAAAAAAGCACAAAAAAACATGACACTCCACTCCATCTTTAGAGAAAATCTTCAAATTGGGCCATGAGATGAATTGTATTCTATATATAATACACCGCCCAGCCAGCCCTATGACGTGGGAGCGTAGCGTGACGTGTTGATCGATGCCACTGGCCTCCACTGCGCTCACGGAAGGAGAGAGAAAAAAAAAAAAGAGCGTTGTGCTTTTGAAATGGACTGAGGCGGCTGGCAGGTAGCTCAGTGTGTTGTAGTGAGCCTAGCAACAGCACTCCCACTGACTGCAGTGCAGTGAGTTGTTACCACCACACCCACACATACACACAAGAGGACTGGCATGAGCCACTGAGCCGCCAATTACAGAGCATAGATAGGCTGGTCTCGGAGGCTATAACTGGAGCCTAAGTATGCCTGTTAGAAGGCCAATCTGTCATTAAGGCAAGAAACAGTATGCCGGAAAATTAACCCTATACTCCACCTTCTCTCATTCAGTGTTTGTTTGGTCGGATGTCATTAGAGTGAAGCTCAGCTACATTTCCAATGTCCCAATGTGTATTGTCTACGTGCTGAAGGATCATTTAAATTTCATCACAGTTTAAGTAGTTTCTACAAAAACAATCCGCCATGAATCCACCATAACTACAGACTTTTTCAGATAAGAAAAGTGGACTGGTACCACCACTCCTAAACAGATGATGAAATCCTTTCCTATTGGGCAAGTTTGCTGAGTGAATACTCCCTGGCATGCCTCCACTTAGCAGCTCGGCATCATGTTGTTCAGGGCAGAGAACCGCTTGTTATACTACCTACTGTCTGTCTGTCTCTGTGAACACTAGCGGGCAACATCGTCTGTGCTACTGTTTTTGCAAAACCAACATAACCAGAGATGTACATTTGACAGAATAATAAGCTATAAATATTGAGATTATGGGACTTAAATTATATAGCTGTTTAAGGGAAATGTACATTTTGTTTTCATACTATATCCTCTACAGCAGAAAATAGATATACCTGTACTTCTCAATGCGTTTGGTTTGTTAAGAGAATAACACAGCCAGCCTGCATAAATCTATATATATTATTTTTTTCACAGCATCAGAAGAGCAATCTCTCGAGACTGCTGGGAAATGTTACAGTTTGTGAAAATCTTCCTCACGGTTTTGAAAAGGCGTTAAATAATTCCTCCTGTATGTAAATGTGTGATGGTATAACAGGATATATGCCGCAACTTTGTTTTTTGTCAGTACGTAACCTTTCCTTTTGATGTACCAATGATTTTTAAATATTTTTGACGGATACACAAATCTCTTGTCGATCACTAGATCTTTTTTAAAAGGTAATTTGCATTCTATGCATGTGAAGCAATATTAGAAATACTAACCTGTTGAAGTCGAACATCATATCCACACTGTGTGTTGATGACATCCTCCTGCAATAAATAACATACAGCACACAACATGAGGAAACAATGAAGAATGAAGACGGTTTTACTAGTTAACTTGCTGAATGTGTCACCAGCTCATGATCATGGAGGAATTTTCCATATGAGAGGTTAAGGAGGAATAACCCGTTTTCACCATTTTACCATGTCATTAATATACCTTACAGATGTTGTGTGGAAATAATTAAAAAGTTCCCATCATTTTGTTTCCTAGAAATGTAGATCTAAAAAAAACATGGTGATGGTGAAAGACAACTTGTCATGTCATTACTTGCATGAGCGGAGCGGGCGCAAGTTAAGCGATCAGTGCACGGTGGTTGGTGGTTGGTCCAGGGTAGGATTATCCAACGGGCACGTTGGGCCCGGGCCCAGGGGCCCCTGAGCTAGGGGGGTTCCTGAGCTTTAGTGCCCACGTGATCGCTAAGAGGCTCCAGCTCAGGGCCTCCCCAAAAAAGGGGTAACTGGGTATAAAAGTGGCACACGGTCCTTTTCACTGTTATTTAAATGGGTTTATTCATTTGGTGTCAATAAAATAACCCCAAAAGTCTTAATCCATCATGACACGATAAAGTGTTTAAACCTTTTGCATTTATTTGGCTTAGTTATTTTCGGTTTATTATTTCTAAGGAATCCCATGCTATAAATTCTGCTGAAATGCATGTGCGCTGTGCCGGGAAGAAAAATGCTCCGGTACAGGGGGCCTCTTTGGCTGGTGGCGGCCCACGGGCCCATCATTTCTTAATCCGTCTGTGGGTTGGTCGTCCGTCGGGGTACTCCAATTGGCCGGTTTAGGTGATGACGTAATGATGATGTGACTAAGAGACCTCTGTAGCTAATGTCATGAGTATTAGCTCACTCCACTCACGCACGAGTAGGCCCTACTTGCACTACTTGTGTTTGCACTCTTTTTGTGATTTTCTTCACATCTCCAGTTCTCCCTCCCACAGAATAGGGGGGGGGGCATTTTTTATTATTTCCACTCAACATCTATAAAGGTATATTAAGGACATAATAAACTGATGTATTTCCCTTTAAGGAAAACTATTCACTCATGTGGTCTGAGCATTTTTTTTTATTTCAACCAATCGCCAGACTTTGTCAGTTCTAGAAGCACAGTGTAGAAGTATAAACTGTAGTAGACTCTTACGGCGGGGTCTTTGACACAGCAGGAGAAGGGCACACCACACTTCTCTCTACTGGGGTTCTGCTCAGTGCAGTTGAAGTAAATGTTGAGGTTCCAGTCGTTGGGGCCGTGAGCTCCGCAGCATGACCACTGTGTCAGGGAGGGACAGGACAGAGTAACAGCATCATTATTCACTGGGACATTTTCAAACTATTAGGAAGGGAAATATGACAATTTGTTCCGCACACAACATTGTGCTCGAATGCTTGACTGATGGCTGTTTCGGGGCTGTTGAATGTCTACCACATAGCCTGGAGGCACAGTCACACGGTGGTGACTGACGACATGTAATTATGACCAGGATTTATCTCACTCGCTGCTCAATGCAATAGAATTGATGAATCACGAATAAGATTGCATTTCATTGTTCCATACTCTGGTGTAGAGCACAGGCTTTATTTGCATTAAGTAAATGAACACCCTCGTCTCTATATATTGACATGTCGTTCTAGGCAAATATTCTCCAAAAATAATATAAAGTATTCCACTGGGGCTGCCATCAACATAGCAAGACACAAAGAGTCATAATATCAGTGCTTATGATCTGCATGGTTTATCTCTGATGAACTAATGTGTACATCTTGCTGAGCTGTCCTAAGGCACGTACCGGTATCATACTTTGACGCTGAACAGAACACTCGCTTCGGTCAATTGTATGTTTTAGCATAAATCACAAGGAGATAACAGCACTCAACTTGTGTCTAAAAGTTGATATATTCACTCTGTGTTGGCTGGAGAGTTTCAGGGAAAAGAGAGACAGGATTCCTACATATTTTTACAATTCATTTTTTAAAACTTTTTTTTAATATATATTTGGAATGTTTTGGATCTGAATGGCCATCCCTTTGAGTTGGACAGCTTCGTTCAGGTTCGAAATGGAAAACCTGGATGGTTTTCCATTTCCAAGTGCATTTGGCCAGCATTAAGCATACTTTAGCTCTTACAATTTAGGCATTTAGCAGACACTCTTAATCCAGGGCGATTTACATCAAGCATGGACAAATGAAAAAATCTGGCAATGCATCATATACAATGTATTTAATATGAATCATAATGTAACAGTAGAAACTCTATAAGGCTAATTAAATTGTGCATGTGCTATGTTTACATTAAATACTATAAGTCTACACAAAATACTATCCAAGAGGCTCAACTACATAAGTTGAGCCTTTGCATACACCTGTAGGAGGTTGAGGCTAGGGCAAGTACTGCTGCAAGTCGTCTTTAAGGTGCTTGTCGATGTGCTAGGTCTAATGTTATCTGCTCATACACCATGTGTGAAATATGTGCAGAAATTAGCAGCCTGTTCATCACCCCTGTGGTTGTCTTCCTGCTTTTTGCCTTTGGCATGGCTGAGCAGAGTTACTTGCTGCCAGTAACAGTAACATAGGTTTTGGAGCAGAGGTAGACTGCATCCCATGAGGCTTTCGGCTATTGTTATTATACTACATGTTGTGGTCGAAAGCCATACATTATTGAACACGCAGTGATACCTCCCAGGCACTTTCAGGGTGCGCGTGCACACACGCACGCACGCACACACACGTGTGTTTTCCAGGGAACTTCAGATTTTCATCCTCACTGATTACGCACATATTTCACAAAACTTATATACCGTAAGAGTAGTCACATTAGTGATATCCATTTGTGGCAATATTGGCTGATGAACTTGTTCGTACATACAGTAAACACACACATAGATGATTATGGCAGTGTAATCTAAAATTATTACACATGCAGACTGGAGAGGTTTATTTTGGCTACAGGGCGTTTTCACTTCAGCTGTGGGTCTGGTAATCAAAGCGGTTTTGGATATTTGTAATTTTTGAGGGGCACTACCCCCTCCCATGCATGCATTTGAAATTACATATGGCAGACAAGCCTGTGGACTTTTTGGCAGCACGCCGTTCAATCCAGTGGCAAACTGTGTTTATGGAACATACACATTAGGCCGAAGTAAATTGCAAAGAAACGTTTTAAACAAGTTTAAAAACTGTGTTTGTCCCCCTCAAAAAAAGCCTTTTTTCCTATTAACTGTAGACCATCATCAGTCATCACACGTTTAAGCTGCTAAGGCCAATGAAAACGGTATTTGTTTGCTGATCTGGAGCTCAGGTCAGCTTAAGCCTGCAGCCACGCACATGCATGTAGCTACTGTGCTACAGATCGTGTACCATTAATGATCCAACAGGATTACACGAGTGTTACATCACCCCAGAGCGATTAACACGAGATCCAATTATCTAAATCATCTCATTCAAATAATTGCATAACTATTCAAATCCAATGCCATTCGTTGTGGGATGTGCTCAGCGACGGGCCGTCTCGTTGTTCGTCATAAAGGAGACAGGAGGAGGCAAGACAAGGAGGCAAGACACGTTTAGCTGTATTTTCTAAGGTACAGTAGACTCACATATTCCTGGGCAAAGTCGATGAGGTTCTGCAGGTCGATGTCATCGCGGTAGGCCTTGACGTTGTTGTTGATGAAGAAGTTGAGCTGGTCTTTGATCCAGTCTTTGAAAACGAACGCCAGGATGCCAGCGGTCAACTCTAGGAAGAAGATCAATCCCAGGAACACGGAGAACTGTACACACGCGCATGCACACACACACACGCCACGTACGCACGCGCACAGACACAGGCACAAAGGAGAACATTCAGCCACTATTATTTTAGGAGAGGAACGGATAACACTATATTTTCCCCCAGGGCCATTCTGTAGCACAGAGCAACAAGAGGGAAAAGTAAGTGCACAATGAACAATACATACAGCAATAAATACGGTACTAAACCAAACCACACAATAATAGATACATTAATAAGACTTTCATTACCACAAGCAAGGAAATATCACATCTTGTTCTGTTTTGGACCAATTTCATAATCTATGTATTACGTACGTAGACATGTAATAAGCCATAATTCGCCGACAGGGGGTTTAACCGCAGATGAAAAAGAGGTGGTTAATCACAATGAAGGGGCTTACATAATATTAAATACTTACATGATACATCAGTACATTATTCTCACCCACAAACACAGGCACACATACATACTGCACCAGCATGCACATACACATCAGTGTGCTTTTTCATTTTCAAGCAGTCAATGAAGAGGGGCGGGGTATTTATTTCTATATACAGTTTTAGGGGGAATAGTGAGAATGAAACAAATAGGTTCTTATTTCAATATCCTCATGAAACTACAAACAACAAAACAGGAAAATTACTTTGATGCATTAGCCCAGGCTTTGCGTACAGCAGGTCTGGTTCCAAGACATGGAAGTTGGAACCAGGCTGGCTGAAATGAGAGCGTGGCTGTGAGAGCGCACAGTCCCAGAGGTGCCATCGCGCCCTGCCGTTTACAGTAAATGCGGGAGGAAAAAAAAAAGAGGGGGCTAATGATAAATGCACCGGGTCATAAAGAACTTCCCGAGCCCAAAAGCCACATCAGCTTCCCACATCTCCTCTGTTGGCAGGGCCTAATGGACCCGGACAGCAGCTAATAGGTGCTGGCGGACGACCAGGCTAGTTTGTCTCTCATCAGTCACGTGACGATACAAACTGCACAACAAAGACGATCTGATGTGTCGTAGCTCAGGAGAGTGATATTCTCTTTTATTTATCGGTGGCTTGCCAACAGACCGTGGTACAGATGGGGGTGGAGAGATATGATTTGATGAAAGGGGAAATGCTGCGGTCCAGTATGACGGGCGGATCGGGTGTCCTGATGAGACCAGATGTGGTTTCTGTTAAACATTAAGAGGCAATGTCACAGTACCACCTGCTGCACTGGCAGTGGTAGCTGTGCTCCCATTTCTCCATGTAGAGGTGTGAGAGGTGCATGAACGAGGTGCGAATTGGTTTAGCAACACTCTGTGTCCCTATTTTTGGTGCATGTCATAATGCAAACATGTTGGAAAATTAGACTCACAAAATGTATTTTCACAAGGCGATGCTGTGTGATTGTGTAGTCTATTTTCGACAAATAACAAGTTTTTACAATGACATATGAAACGGTTAACAGATGTATAGTAAGTGGTTAAATGTAATAGAGGCAACTTTTCAGCCAAAAATCAAAACAGATATATGGTTATATTTTTTACTCTTTCACTGCAGACAGACACTTTGACATACACATCAACTTTGTTGATGTCAACAAATCATGAAACCAAAACATTGGGTCAGGCTCAGGAAAGGCGGTGCTATTTGGGGGGGTTGTTTCATTTCAGATTCATAATGAGCCAATAGAGTGGAGGTGAGGTGGAGTTAGATTTTTTTTTTTTTTGTTTTTAAACAAATATGTTTACAAACGCAAAGTTTGTACCCACTAAAGTTGCTTCTATAACCTTAAAAAAATGTGTGTTGACTTACAAACTTCAACAGGAAGGTGTTTTCTCGCAGGGCTCCTATACAGCCAGCAAAGCCCAGAATGAACATGACCCCTCCGACCACGATGAACAGCCACACAGGGTCAAAGCCCCCGAGATCTGTGATGGACGAAATGTTGGCCAGCACCCCCTGCAGGGAAGGAGAACAACGCAACCAAGTTATAATATGGATTTAAGAAAACAACCACTACCCCCCCTCCCTCACTCACACACACACACACACACACACACACACACACACACACACACACACACACACACACACACACACACACACACACACACACACACACACACACACACACACACACACACACACACACACACACACACACACACACACACACACACACACACACACACACACACACACACACACACACACACACACACACACACACACACACACTCTACATCACTTCCTTCCTCTTGTCAAGTGTCTTCTGCAAAAAGGGAGACCTAACAAGGGAGCTTCTGAGAAATTCAAATAAACATGTATTCTGTGCCCGTAGGCCACAGAGCCTTAGATTGACCTGTTAAAAGTAAAACCGCAGGGGGTGTAGTTATTCAGGTGATCAGTGAAAACGTCCTAACTTGTCCTACACTTTAGTTCTGTTTATTTTCACTGTTAACGCACAAAGAAGAACAAAGCCTGCAGCTTGATGATTCTTCAGCATTCTGTCTAGATTTATTTACAATGTTTTTTTCCCCACTTTCTTTTTTTTTGGGCGCTCTGGCAGATCTAACGCATGCCTAAAATGTGAGATATTTTCCACGGAAGGCAGTGTTTAAAACGCTCCACAAACATTCAAAAACAGACATCCATCCTTCCTCCCCGACAGCCCAGCCCCCACAGCCGTGTGTGTGTGTGTGTGTGTGTGTGTGTGTGTGTGTGTGTGTGTGTGTGTGTGTGTGTGTGTGTGTGTGTGTGTGTGTGTGTGTGTGTGTGTGTGTGTGTGTGTGTGTGTGTGTGTGTGTATTCAAGATGACTTCCTGTCAGTCTCTGCTCTGCTCTAGTTCCTGCATCCTCCCTGCTTCTGATAGTGGCTCAGCACTCACTCTTATGGGTCCCAAGTAAATTCAAAAGTTCCCTTTCAGTTGTTATTTCTAATGTAACTTCACCAGTAAAACATTATTTTGGATCTTGTGTACCGGTAAAAGTTTTGAGAACCACTGGCTGGTAGGAGTGAAATTAACCATTTATCCATCAACCTGCAATTTGCTTTTGACTAATGAATGCAATCACGTTTATCTATTCCATTTTGATTGGCAAGTTGGTGGTAAACAGCATTAAGGGCTTTTCACACGGGGAGTAATACATTGCGCCTGCAGTTCATTTTCAATGAGAACAGCGTTTTGTGCCGAGAAGAAACTGTGTGACGTGTCGCTTCATCTCATGGAGTCCTGTGTCATTTGTTGCTCGTTTCGTGCACACACCTGCATCGGATCTTAGACCTCAATTCTGGCGAGATTTTTTGTATTGATTATACAATGATTATCAATACAAAAATGAAAAAATGAAAAAGAATGAAAAAATAATTAAATAATAAATGATAATAAAAAATAAATAAAATAGCAATCTGCATCGGTAGTGAAAATGCATCTGCATCGGTAGTGAAAGTACTTAAACAGGTTGGAATGGCCAAAATACACCGCGTTCTAAATTATTATGCAAATCATGTTTTGTTTGATTTTCCAACATATTTGATGCAAATGATGATCAGCATAATTTTCAAGTCATTAGCTGTCAATTTTTATTTCAAATGTTATTGAACAAACCTACTAATGAAAACAGAATTTAGATAATAAATTAAAAACTTGGAACAGTGCGTTTCGCACTGTTCCAGATTATTATGCACATCATAGTTTCAAGACATTTTCTAGTTTGTAAAGAACTGAAAATAGTAATTTATTGAATTCATAGCAATAGTGAGGTCATATGTACTGGAAAAAAAAGCTATTTCAATCCATAACATCTTAACAGGTCAAGTTACATGCTAACATAGGACCCCTTGTTTGATAGCAGCTTGCGTCCATAAAACTTGTGAGTTTATGGAGAGTTTCTGCTTGAATGTCTTTGCAGGATGTCAGAACAGCCTCCCAGAGTTGCTAATTGGATGTGAACTGCCTCCCACCCTCATACTGTACATGAAGACCATTTTTCAAAACAGTCTTGTTCACTGATGAGTGCCGTGCAACCCTGGATGGTCCAGATGGATGGAGTAGTGGATGGTTGGTGCATGGCCACCATGTCCCAACAAGGCTGTGACGTCAGCAAGGAGGTGGCGGAGTCATGTTTTGGGCCGGAGTCCTAGGGAAAGACCTGGTCGGCCCCTTTAGATCTTTTGCTCGAGGATGCTCCAGACATTCTCAATAGGATTGAGGTCAGGGGGGGGGGGGGGGGGGGGGCACACCATGATTTTTTTTCCCCTTTTATGCCCATAGCAGCCAATGAAGCTGAGGTATTCCTTGCAGCATGAGATGGTGCATTGTCGTGCTTGAAGATGATTTTGTTTCAGAAAGCATGATTCTTCGCTTTTGTACAGTGGAAGAAAGTGGTCAGTCAGAAACTCAACATACTCTGCAGAAGTCATTTTCACACCTTCAGGGACCCTAAAGGGGCCGACCAGATCTTCCCCTAGGATTCCGGCCCAGAACATGACTCCGCCACCTCCTTGCTGACGTCGCAGCCTTGTTGGACGGCACAAATCAGTGAACAAGACTGTTTGAAAATTGGTCTTCATGTACAGTATGAGGGTGGAAGGCAGTTCACATCCAAGCAGCAACTCTGGGAGGCTGTTCTGACATCCTGCAAAGACATTCAAGCAGAAACTCTCCATAAACTCACAAGTTTGATGGACGCAAGCTGCTATCAAACAAGGGGTCCCATGTTAACATGTAACTGGACCTGTTAACATGTTTTGGATTGAAATAGCTTTTTTTCCCAGTACATATGACCTCATTATTGCTATGAATTCAACAAATTACTATTTTCAGTTCTTTACAAACTAGAAAATGTCTTGAAACTATGATGTGCATAATAATTTGGAACAGAGCTTTTTAAGTTTTTAATTTATTTTCTAAATTCTGTTTTCATTAGGAGGTTTGTTCAATAACATTTGAAATAAGAATTGACAGCTAATGACTTGAAAATTATGCTGATCATCATTTGCATCAAATATGTTGGAAAATCAAACAAAAACATGATTTGCATAATAATTTGGAACGCGGTGTATGGTTTCCAAAGGTAACTGCATGCGGAATTGGTTAAATATTTCACATGCTTCTGTTGTGTCCGTTGCACCAAGACGTAACGGATATGCTGTGGCTGTGAATATGGTTAGTTTGTAAATATAGTTACAGCATATCCGTTATAGTTGTTATTGTCAATGCACTTTAATCTGCAGAGAGACCTTGGGTGTTTTAGCATTTGAAGTCATATGACATTGATAATGCAGAGACAGAGGTTTGATTTGATTTGAAAAGAACCAACTCTGCAACAATTAAGGTCTGTCTGACTTGCGCAGGCGAGAGCCTCATCATCGCAGTGACTCAGAGACCCAACCTCACCCTTTTCAGTCCTTTAGCGCCTGCAATTCATTATTATTCACTCGGTTGGGCTGAAGGTACTCCCGGGCAGGCCAAATTTAACAGAGTTCATGACCAGACGTTACTAATCAGTGCATGTTTCCATGCTGCTGGGGCATTTGCTAAATCAATCGGTACAATTTCCAGCTAATTAATGAGCAAATTGACTGCTGTACCGCAGCTGGAAGAAGATCCGAGCAGCACCACATTCCTTCACACACAAGAGGGCCAAGTCAGCATTTGACCTTTGTATGTAGTGAAGAGTGAAAACTAATACAATTGCCCACAGAGGATCCGCTGCTACAATAATTTCCTGACAAATGTTAATCCAATTTGTCCGCAAATGCTGTCACAATGCCAAATACAATACATGCATCCGATACAATTTGTACACACGAGACCTATGGCCGTTGGCCACTGGCCTACTTAGGAACGATGCAAGTTGGGAAGACAGTTTGCCCGTTGTCATAGGTGGTTATGGATTTAGTTTTAATCGCAGGAAAACATCCTGGTGTGATTTTTTGTTTTTAATCACTATCGGCAGCAGACATGCTTCCTTCAAGGCATGGGGAGTCAGTCAGGGCACCTTCGTTTCACCCGAGTTTCCCTGGTTAGACATGGCCCATGGAAAGAACATGTGACTGTCCTCTGCCCGAGAGCAGCAAGTAGATAAAATGGGGAGGAACCTTTACAGGTAGAACAGACCTACAACAGGGGTTGACACTAAGGTCTCGGAGGCACTTGCCCATCGGGCAAGTGCAAGTCAGGTTCTACTTGCCCTCAGGTCATGGTCACTTGCCCCCCAAAAATATATTGTAAATTTTGCAGATGTAACTCTTGAGAACGTAAAAATGAAACCAAATGGACCCTTGCGGGTCCATTTGGTTTCATTTTTACACTCTCAAGAGTTAAAATTCATCATCTTAATTAGCCCAGGTCTACACAACTAGAGAATGTAGAAGATTAATGGTCATTTTGATCTGTATGTTAATTTGCCTGTTTTGTTTCCCAAATCCAGCCTGGAATTGTGGATAGCTAGAAAGCAGGGAAAGACACAGAGGCAGAGTGCAATGACTGCCTTCAAGACAAATTTATCTTGTGTTGTGTTAGTGCACTAAGTTGCACACTTGCCCGATCGGGCAACCAAGTAGTAGTCTTCACTTGCCCAACCATTTTTTTTTTACTTGCCCCGGGCAAGTGGGCAAGTGTTAGTGTCAAGCCCTGTACAAGCTAGTAACGCATCGCCAAGCCCACAACGTGCCTTTGTCAGCTTGTAGATGGGCTGTTTACGGTGCGCTAACAAACACAAATACTGTACATCATATCATCATATCAACCTGAACCACTTCTTTCTCCAGCTAAATGCCCTCCAGAAAAGAAAGCTAATTTCTTCTTAGGTAACATGGGTAGTAATAAGGGGAGGAATGTGAGGTACGCAATCGAAACAACAGTCTTGTGTTTGTGTGTACGTGTGTGTGTGTGTGTGTGTGTGTGTGTGTGTGTGTGTGTGTGTGTGTGTGTGTGTGTGTGTGTGTGTGTGTGTGCACTTCAAGTGTATACTTACCTTTTCCGCCCATGCCCACAAGCCTATGGCGAGGAATGTGGCTCCAAGTAACTGCAAAACAGAACACACAGGAGAGGCAACGTTAACTAGATATTTGCTATCTCAGTACTGAGACGTTCTAAAAAGAAAATTTCCATCAGCAACACTAAATGATGGAAAGTTGGTTAACCAGATGTAACTTTTTGAGAGTGTAAAAATGTTTACACTCTTAAGAGTTACCATGCCTGAGAGGTCATTCTGTCCGTTTTTTGGATATTTTAAAGTTGTTTATCTTTGCCCATGAAGCTTTCAAAAGTTCTCCTTCCATGACCATCATCATCCATCATCATTCTATCATCTCAGAAATTTAAATCTAAATATGAATTTAAGCAAATGCTAATTCTGGGCCCTTTTTGCAGTCATGCTAGTGTTAACCATCTGAATTAGCCCAAGTCTACACAACTAGATAATATTTTGATCTGTATATTTGACTGTTTTCTTTTCTCCAGAATCCAGCCTGGAATTGGACAAAAGCAAAAGAAATCTTTAGTTTTGTGGTCTGTGGGGCTAAAATGTCATCAAATGGTGGTCCGTGGCTCAAATTCTGAATAAATAGTGGGGCCTGGTATGAAAAAGGTTGAAAACCACTGTCCTAAACCATTAAATCTGGGAAAGAATATTTTGTTATTTTAGTTTTTAGCAACATATACTGTATATCAATGTAAGGTTTATAATTAGCCTTTGGTCTAAATGGGCTGAAGATGAGATTATCAATGTACTGTGGCCTGAGTAAGTCGTCAATAGTCAAATTGGAAACCAGGATAACGTTTCACTCTGGCAGTGATATCCATAGTGCTAATTTTAGCCTACTAGTGTTCCAAGGCTTCAGTCTTAATCGATTTATCAGTCAGTCTGACTCTGGCCTTATAGTCTTTACAAGTTGTTGTTAGTTCATGAATCATTATTTGTGCCTTTTCCTGCATACCATGATCTGCCAGCATATCAAGTCAGGTCAGAGCACATGCCACATACCTGTATAGGCTATAACCTGACTAGCCTCGACACCCAGGCTTTCATTTTCGTTCGCCTTGCGCGGAAACGGAAAGCCTGGACTAACGCACGTTGGAAAGTGGCCTTCAAGTGGGAGTGAATTTTCCGGGGTGGGCGTCGCTCTAAATGATGTGACGTAGAACAGCAGTGGACGGGCGTGGGAGGGGCCGGGGATGACGACACGTTAGTGAGATCAAATCAGAGCGCAGCACTTCCGCCGTGGGTATCCCACGACACCCCCGCCCCCCAAGGCCAAAATCATTGAGGGCTACACCAGGCTATAACCTGACTAGAATCCTGTTAATGATGCCCTTTACTGCAGGTCTCTCCCCTTCTCTTTCCTGTCTATCCTCACTTGAAACTATCAATAAAAGGCAGAAAAAAAAAACACACACACATCTTTAAAAAAGAAAAAGGCCACTGGCCTAATATTGGAATGATGCAATTTGGAAATGCCATGTCTCACCCAGTTAACAGTTTTATTGCCGAACCTAACTTACATGCCTTTCTGCTTGTAGAGATGCTTCCCTACCAACTGTGTTTTAATTGCTTAATCCATGTTTTAATCTGTGTTATTCTGATCGGGCGATCTGGATGGACAGCTATGGATATGAGGTGTGTGTGTGTGTATGTGTGTGTGTGTGTGTGTGTGTGTGTGTGTGTGTGTGTGTGTGTGTGTGTGTGTGTGTGTGTGTGTGTGTGTGTGTGTGTGTGTGTGTGTGTGTGTGGATGACATCACCCGTCGCTCTAAGCACAAGTCAACGGTGGGTCTCGGCTGCTGCAGTCATTAGTCACTGTTGTTGTTGTTGTTGTTATCGGTCACAGCATTGGACTATTTTTCTGTTTGACAACATGCCGTGGGACTACCAGTATTTTCAGGGGGATTTTCATCGATCATATAGGCACAAATAGTTCGGGTAGGCTCCACAGGTGAACAAACAGGCAGGGAGATATGGTTAATTGCTCACTATTTATTTAGAGAGTGAAAGTCATGAGTCTGTGCATAATTATATCATAACAGGCCAGGTCCATATATGTAGATATTGATGGTGGTGGTGGGGTGGGGGGGGGGGTGCAGGTGCAGATCCCAGATAGGGGCTTTTGTGCTGGTAGCCTTCACCTTGCCTGATAAGGGCAAGGCGAGGCAAGGTAAGGATACATCAAGAGAAATATAAAACAGTAGCCCAGGTGGGTCGAGGTCTCCAGGGTGCTGGTCCGAGCACCCTAGGCTGCAAGACAGCGTGTTGGGGTTTTCAATTCCAAATCTGTTCACACCATAGAGTTATAAATATAGAGAGCGCAGTGACGTCACCGCCCCGGTTCCGGAAGTCTTTTCCCCATTCATTTTTCTCATAGACTTTTCGAAAATAATTTATATCAAGACGATTACGCCGCGGCCAAAGCCAACTCAGGTCGTGACAAATCATGACAACAAACACAATATCGTCATATAATATATAATGAGGAAGAAGTAGAAAACGGCATGATACAAGACTTTTTGTTTCGTTTTTCATCTTAGAAATTATTTTATTGTCCCAAAAGTTTGTGTGTGTCATCATGATTCGTCACGACTCGAGTTGGCTTTGGCCGCGGCGTAATCGTCTTGATATAAATTATTTTCGAAAAGTCTATGAGAAAAATGAATTGGGAAAAGACTTCCGGAACCGGGGCGGTGACGTCACTGCGCATCTCTATAGAGAGCGGACTGGAGCGATAGCCCCGCCCCCTTGCCGTTCAAATGAATGACCATTGTAAGCGCTTTGAGTATACACGTAGTGCATAGAAAAGCGCTATAAAAATGCAATCCATTATTATTATTATTATTATTTCAATACAAGTTGCTCAGTGGCGCTTTGAAGCACCCGGAAGACCGCCGGAAGTGTGCCTATTTCCGCATTTGACCACCAAAATTTGGTGGTCAAATGCGGAAGTATTTCTCCATGAACGCGCCCGAAGCAAGGGATTATGGGAACGGAAAGGATTCATGAACGAGCGCCGTCGAGAACGAGCAAAGGAGAAAAAAACTAAACAGCATCAAAAAACAAGCTTGTGGGTTTGCTGTGAGCTTATTATCTGTCATATAATACATCAGTTATGTATTGAGAGGTAGTATATGACGTGAGGACCGCTGGTATTCAGAAAACAAATTAAACACAAACTGCCCTGTCCGCGTGCACAAAGCAAACCAGCGTGCGTGCTCTCGGGAGCTGTCGTGCATGAATTCCACCAGCCCCCCTGATGTCGTTCACAATGTGTCACTCTCCCATTTCCTGTCAGTCTAATGTCCTATCCTTTCACCAAAAATGAATCCAAAAATCTTTAAAAAAAATGTATATAAAGCATATAGCACATGTGTTGCTAAATGTTTACTTGCTTACTTTACCCATTATGCCCAGAAAAGTGATACTATGGTTCAAAGAACAATGCTCTATGCCAGCTCTGATGAAATTCTGAAGACATACTGAATTAATTCAGCATGGTGGCTCGATATATGAAAGTGACTGTGAAGGAAAGGGAGAACTGTCAAGACAGGGATGAGCCTGGTGGAGTGGCTCAGACAGAGAGGTAATCGTAATCTGTTTACCCTTGAGTCTAAACCTGTCTGAGTGCATTTTGTTCAATCATCAATCCCCAAATGTTAATTGTAACCCATTTACAACAGGATTTATTTCCAATTAAGGATAGTTCTTGAATCTTGGCAGATTAGATACAAACACCTTTCTTCTTTGCAAAGGTTTTTCGATTTGTACACAGAAGTTAAACCTGTCCAGTATGTGTGTGTGTGTGTGCATGCACGGGTTGTGCAGTGCATGCGTATGCTATGCAGTGCACACACGTGTGCATGTGCGTGCGCGCGGAGATCAATTTTTCCTATCTCTCTCGCGCTCGATCTATGCTTCATTGCTTCTGTTTAGGCTGGTTTTAGATGTTATCATATCAACCGTGCCGTTTTCCAACCCAGCTATTCAAATTTCAAATTAAGCCATGAGCTCTCTCATACTCTCTACCACACTCAATCAGTTGCTCTCTGACTCTGTGCGACTCTGTATGTGTGAGGGTGTCCACTCTGAAGCGTTTCAAGGCTTTTTTCCCCTCTCCACATGGGGATTATTAACACTTGAGGAGATGACCTTCTCAGCCAGCTGATCCTATTAACCTCCACTAACCAACAGTCAAACCGAGTGCCACGCTGCCAGTGGTGACACACACATTCATGCACGCACGCCACACAAGCACACACCCACAGAAGTCTATAGACTTACTCAAGCATGACGGCCCTCTCCACGACTCCACACACACACACAGACTGCTGAATTTCAAATGTGTGGGGCTCTGCTGCTGACAGACCTTGCATTTGTGATATACAATACCAGCGGCTTTGCACTACCAATATTGTGGAGCTCATCTCAGCCCAAAACAACACAGAATCCCTTGGCACCATCAGCTCAGCTCCCACTTCTTGGTCCATCATTAAACGGGCACGCAACTGATTACACAGGGATACAACTGCTATTTTCCAATGGAGCAAATGAATCTGCTTCATGAGACGGCTTTCAAAATAGAGATTAAGGCCAGAAGACCATGGTGACCCAGGTTGTTGTGGAAACCTGCATCTTTGGGTGCCACAGATTTTTGGGCTGCTCTTTTTTAAAAGCGCAAATGACATCGATTCCTATAATTGTTTTAATACTTAATATCATATTGTATATACCCCTCAAGCTTATTTCTAATGGTTTGAGCCTCAGTCACCACTGAGCAGTCCTGGTCATTTCGTTATGGACAGTTTAGCTGCAGTACCACAATGTCCTGAGGTGGTGGGGGCGCTATTAGCCGATGATTTTTCATAATACTGATGCTAGATAAAACCAGGCTTGTTTAAATTTCATGTCAAATTGAAAAATCAACAATGGTGGACATTATAAACAAAGTGTAAATGCAAATTCGGGACTGAAGACTGAAGGAGAGGAGGAATTATACAAAGCAGTGTGCATTGGTGACATCATTGAGGCCCAAATCAAACAAGCTGAGAGCATTTACATTAAAGCTCCTATATAATATTAAAGGTTGATTGTTCCAACTAGATAATTTGTGGGGATAGAAAACATGGGAGCACCAAAAACACTAAAGTTGAATTCCATGTTATCTCCCCTTTAAATAATATAAAATGTGGCTATCTATCTACAATTCCACATTGTCTGTCTGTCTGTCTGTCTGTGTGTGTGTGTGTGTGTGTGTGTGTGTGTGTGTGTGTGTGTGTGTGTGTGTGTGTGTGTGTGTGTGTGTGTGTGTTCTCCTTATATGGAGCTAGCCTGTTCTGACATCCCCATCAGGGCACTGTTTGAATTTAACAAAATGGCCAAACATGTCATTTTAGTGACAGACAACCAGAACACACCAGAATGCATTAGCACTCCAGATTGATATGACTCGCCCAAATGAATACCATGAAATTGCCAGTGTTCATTTAACTCAGAGAGGACAATGTACTAATGTGGTTTAGCCTTAGTACCCTACTACCCTTATACAATATTTATCTCCTAGATGTTATTCTTTTTAATTGACCTACTGTATATTTTAGACAGAGCCAATACAGTGCTTAGCAACGATGTAATAGCCAGCACTGTATAGCGATCTTCTAATACAGCTCTGCAACCATCCCAACTCAGCAACTCATTTACTACCCAATAAGCTGTTAATTACAGTATACACAACTCCCCCACATCTCAGCTACTGGGGTGGCTGAAAAACGTGATTAATTCGGTGGATGTGGGGATTGGAATAAGTCTTTTCCAACCGCAAGACAAGGTGTGTTGTCTCTTGGAGAGAATAACGTCTGGCTGTCGACTGTCTACAGCAAGCTGCAGTACTGGAAATTGTGGAAAACCTTCCAACGGCTCTGGCATGCCATGTTTACTCCAATAATATACTCACAATATCTATGCCTCATCAGTTTTGATTAAATTTATAATCCAAATTCAAACTGAGAAATTCTCTATGGCGAAGACAAATGGGCTGTTTGATGGGAGAATAAAACACAGTCAGCTCCATTTTGACAATAGACCTTTAGGTAAGCCCCTCCCCAAACTGCTATGCTCCAATCACAGCTAAGCATAATAGACTAGACAAACCTCTCCACCAATAGCTTTGTTATATAATAAAACATTGTTTTAAAAAATAAATGTTACGCACTTTTTTCCATGGCATACAGCAAGCCTTGTTGATGGATTTGGAAGAGATTTTGAAGGTCGGGTTCCAAAAATGAACCAGTATTTATTGTCTAAAGTCCATGATATTTACATTGGAATGAATGAGCACAGCTGGAAAGTGTCCTAGCCTAGGGTGGACAAGAGGGCAGGGCTTACCTAAAGGTCTATTTACTGATTCTTCTCAACAAAAGCAGGTTTCACAACTCGCAAAGCTAGAGGTGCGCATCTTTTGGTGATTATTAAGGGAAACAGCCAGCAAGCTGGAACTTGTTCCTAAAGACTCAAGAGACAATCCTGCAGGCCTGAGGTGTTCAACAGTCACAGACAGACAAGAGAAAGCATAAATATGAGTCAGACGCAGCAGGGCTGAGTGACGATGACTCAACCTTTCCTTTCTCTCTCGATTAGCTGGTGAAATTACAATACAGTGTGCCCTTTATGGGGAACAAGTGGTTTGTGTGTGTGTGTGTGGGGGGGGGGGGGGGGGGGGGTGCAGAGAGAGAGATAGAGAGAGATATGATCCCTACTTCAATTCCGAGTGTAGTGTTTACAAC
The DNA here is from genome assembly GCA_039105355.1 of Benthosema pterotum. NCBI lineage: Eukaryota > Metazoa > Chordata > Actinopteri > Myctophiformes > Myctophidae > Benthosema > Benthosema pterotum. Next base: position 40,246,386 of record CM076984.1, read on the forward strand.
CAAAGACTCTGGTCTGCGGTTACTAGAGGCAAACAAAAAAACAAACAGACACACTTCATACGTGAGGTGAGATCCTCCATCAGCGTTTCATAAAATGCTGGAATGAGTAAGGGAAGGGAGGAGGTAGTCAAGGAGGAGAGTTGCATGTGGATCACATCTGCTGACAAGCCTGGCGGGTCTAGCATCAGTAACCCCTCACTCCCCCAACACCCCAACCCTTTGTTCTCATCTCTGTGTGTGAATACGTTTTGTGTTTTAACGAGGGGGACTGTGCGTGTCGTATGTGCACGGTTTGCGTGTGGGTGTCTGTGTGATTGTGCGTGCACTGTGGTGTCTAAGTGTGTATGTGTGGGGGGAGAGAGAGAGAAACAATAGCATCATGCAGTGTGTCTATATACAATAGTGGTGGTGGGGGTGTGAAAGGGGTGTTTCAATAGAGGAGGGTTGGGGTGGTATTCAAACCCGCGTGGCCTTTCCTTCAGACAGTGTGTGGGAAGCTCTTGTGAGGCACACAGACATGCCAGCCCCTCGCAGCCAGTGACTTTTTAAACGCCTTGCAGTCAGGGACAGGAATAGGGGTGACGGTGAGGGAGGGCTGGTGGGATGTGAACAGCAGGGCCATTCAGAGCGGGGTGCTGAGACGCGGGGGCTGACATGTCGTGTAAAACTCGCATAACCTCAGTGCTGAATGGCAGCTAATAGAAACGAGAACCGAGCTCACCAGTGACACTCTGCAAGGCTGGGATTGGGGACAGGCTAGCCAAAGGATTTAATGAAATAGGCTATGAAATAATAACACAAATTAATTCACTTGGGAGTGGACCGATTAGAGCTGTATGGCTTTTAGTGAACTTGGTGAGAATGCCATTTCAATTTCAGATTCATGGAGAAAAGATTTGACGACTCAAGAGCTTCTCGCATCCAAATAATTTGCCCACTCGGGGAAATGGAATCGCCTATGGAACCCTAACCCTACTAGGATTGGTTAGGTGAAAGGATTTTTCAATCTGTAAATCTGCTTATCAAATGCAAACCCTTTTGAATCCCTTAGTGAATCTAAGGGGTACACCAGTAAAGGGACAGAGTGAGAAAACTCTCATGAGAAATGATTCCCTTTCAACCTTCCGGGACAACATAAATGTAATCTTATCCAAATAATTTGCCTATACAGAACAGCTTTCAGAGTGGAACTGGTTGTATTGTTTTTTTTTTGTTGTTTGTTTTTTGTTTTTTCAGAAAATACCTGTATAATATCCAGTGATGGGCAAGTTACACTACTTTTTACTTTTGAAAAAATGTAGCTAAGCTACACTACAAGCTATCCCTAGAAAATTGTAGCAAGCTACACTACAAGCTACATGACAAAAGTAGCTCGCTACATCAAAACTACATATACAGGTCCATTCCAAAAAATTAGAATAACAAGGAAAAGTTGGTTTATTTCCACAATTCCATTCAACATCCCAAACTTTCATTAATTATAGATCCAGTGCTCACATTGTAAATGATTTTTTATGTTTACACAATTTTGGCTTCCAGCTCATAAAACCCACCAAATCAGGATTTTAAAAAATTAGAATATTTTATGAGACAACTAAAATCTTTTAGAGTACCCTATGCTTCGGTGCTGACAAGTTTCATGGCGATGCTAATTTTCCTTTCCAGCTCAATTTGGCACCTGCCCACAGAGGCAAAACTACTACTAACTGCTGTACTGACCATGGTATTATTGCGCTTAACTGACCTGCCAACTGTCCTGACTTTAACCCAACAGAGAATCTGGGTTGTATTGTCAAGAGGAAGGTGTGAGACATAAGATTGAACAATACAAATTCATTTATGGCTGTTATTGAAGCAAGACTGGGCTTCCATAACACCTCAACAGTGCCACAGGTTGATCACCTCCATGCCACGCCCCATTAATGAAATAATTTGTTCTAAAGTAGCCCAGACCAAGTATTGACTGCATACATTAATATACTTTTCAGATAGTGAACATTTCTTGTTTAAAACACATTTTTTAGTTGTCTCATAAAATATTCTAATTTTTTGAAATCCTGATTTGGTGGGTTTTATGAGCTGGAAGCCAAAATTGTGTAAAAATAAACAAATACTTCATTTACATCATTTACAATGTGATCACTGGATCTATAATTAATGAAAGTTCGGGATTTTGAATGGAATTGTGGAAATAAACAAACTTTTCGTTGATATTCTAATTTTTTGAAATGGACCTGTATATGAATACTATACTGTACATCTCAACTTAATGTACAAGTTTCTAAATAATAATAAAATAATATAAATAAAATCATA